>OX459103.1:10670604-11915604 GCA_949775045.1 Metridium senile | reverse complement strand
ACCAACTCACCAACTAATGTCAACTAACAATAAAAATTTGTGTACGAGAAAAGTTGTTGAATTTTCTGAATGTAAAGAGGAAAATTTTTTTGAAAAAACAAAAAAAAAGAAAACTCCCAGAAGAAACGCCACATCATAGAGAAACCAGGCTAGAAAAGATGAGAACATACAAAAAAATAGCAAATTAACACAAACTGCAATTGAAAGGCAAAAAAGATTAGATGCACAAAAAGCATACTTCAAGAAAAAAACATCTGAACAAACCGAAACTCAATCGCAAAATAGTTTAGATGCACAAAAAGCCTACTTTAAGAAAAGAATCATCGAAGAAACTCATTTTCAAAAACAAACTAGATTGGAAAATAAACTCACGTTTTTAACAAAAACAACTTCAATAATAACAATTTTTCATTGAACCATAAGCTACAACCTGAAACTCTACAAAGAATACAAAAGTTTAGGCACCGTCAAAAGTAATGAGTTTTGAAGCGTATTTCTATTGTTTCACAGTCTTAACAATACGAAAATGCTTTGAAGCGCATGAATGTCGACAATAGCTTACTTTAAGTGCATACAAATACACATCGCAGCACTTCACTTCTGATAAGAACCGCTAGTTTATTGAATATTTTATAAGGATTTGTATGGGAAATATGCTAGCTTGCCCACCAGAGCATATTTTCCATACAAATCCTTATAAAATATTCAGTTTTATATTCAATGCCATTTCTCCTATGCTCAACATTATGAGCTAAAACTTTAGCTTTTTATTAATGTTGAGGTGCTCTTTTCATTTCTGGTGTTCATTTTCACACAGCTGCTGCTCGATTTAAAAGGGGTAGGGTCATGTGACCTGTTGTTGCAAAAGGCCTATTTCTTACCCATTGTTAGTTCTAGCATCTACAATATACACTTGTCCTTCATCAGTAGAAGCTATTATAGTCTTACCTATTGTTAGTTCTAGCATCTACAATATACACTTGTCCTTCATCAGTAGAAGCTTTTATAGTCTTACCTATTGTTAGTTCTAGCATCTACAATATACACTTGTCCTTCATCAGTAGAAGCTATTATAGTCTTGGAGCTGGTTGTGCCAAATGCCATGTAGGTGAAACAAGTGTCGTCATCAAGGCTACATACCTGGAAGAACACACTCACATAAACATACTAACTACTAATTCCTAATGATTGTAAGCCAACAGCTGTCTGTACATAGATGATAGCTAAAAAGTGCATTGAGACATGTGAAATGCACTAAATAAGCACCACATTACATCAATCATATCATACTACCTTACACTACCTTACATAACATAACATTTCATCACATCACATCACATCACATCACATCACATCACATCACATCACATCACATCACATCACATCACATCACATCACATCACATCACATCACATCACATCACATCACATCACATCACATCACATCACATCACATCACATCACATCACATCACATCACATCACATCACATCACAATACATCAAATTACACATAAAGCTAAGTGGAAAGGCTATACCAGCTTTCTTCAGTAGTTAGATGAGATTGTATAAACCTCTTTACCTTCGTATGCAAATTGCCCATGTTAGAACATATGACGTTCCCTTAAGAAGAATGCGTTATAACATTAACATGTCAAAGAATCACTTCCAAGTGTTTCATCACAACCAAGGAAGAGAAAAGAAGTAAAAAGAGCAGATTTCGTATGACTATGGAAAGCTCACAGCACTAACACAGTCAAGGCACAGCAAGGCACATAAAATTTCTAAAGAAACATCATGGGCGCGACAAGGCATGTACACTGCATTGAACATTTCACAGTCCCACGAAATCCGCTCAAAAACAGCAGAAGAACTGAACATTAAACTTTGTATTATATGGGGAAACTTCACCTCATCAAAAGCAGTTTTTCTAAAGTCAGCACATCGTATACTACCATCATAGCTGCAGGTAAACAGTTTATTGTTGTCGTGAGGTTCTACTAAGATGGACGTTATGGGACTGATGTGTGGCTCATAGATAAACACATTATCCTCCTCTTTAGAATCCTGAAAATAATAAAATAGAGAAGGATGTAATGAAAGTATGGAGTAAGAAGGTCAACAAGTAAAAGCAATAAGAAAATACATAAATACATAATCAGAAAGGACAAGTCAGGAATGAAAAAGTGAAAAAAATGATATAAGAAAGGAAATGAGAGTTAGGAAGAAAGTCACAAATGGGGAATTGAAGGAGAAGGAAAAGGAAGTAAGGGAGGAAAGCAAGGAAGATATGAAGGAAGGTTAAAAAGAAAGAACAATGAGAGGAAGGAAAGGAGAAAAGAAGGAAGGAAGGAAAAAAGGAAAGCAGAAAGAAAGAAGAAAAGAAGGAAAGAAAGGAAAGAAGGAAGAAAGGAAAGAAGGAAGAAAGGAAAGAAGGAAAGAAAGGAAAGGAGGGAGAAACCCTGAAGGATCAAAGTATGGCAAGCTCACCAGATGTCAAAAAGAAATGATGCAAGAACTACATTTTCCAATCAACAGTGAAAATGAGTGGGAAAAGTTGTGCTACTTACAATATCCCACAGACCAAGATGTCCTCTTTTATCTCCAACAAACAGGATTGTCTTGGTGTCCATGCCATGGAATGCTATAGAAAACACTCTCTGTGGAACAACTTTCCTAACATGATGATCTTCAATCTTCATTTTATCCATTAACGACTTGTAGCTAGAAGAACAATAATATTAGTTTCAACAACGACATTTTAGAACTTATTAGTTTCAGAAATATAATTCAATTTATTTAATAACTATTAGAAATCATGCATTCTGATTGGTTGAGCCGCGTGCTTTATGAGAGCACACAGCACACACATTTGCATGTTGATCAATTGGTATTTTATAAAAGAAATAGAAAACTTGCTTTCTGTGCCGGGTGCAGTTATAAAGCACTTGGGTATTGTTAAGAAGTGTTGAGAAGCACTTTGTTTTGTGACATGCTTCTCTCTACACTTCTCCCATGTTCTGACAACCCTTCATGCTTTAAAACTGGACAAAGCATGTGCACATGTTTTCAGGGTGGCATGGGTGGCCTAGCGGTGAGAGCCTTGGGCCACAAGTGAATAGAGTTTGTTTGATGTGTTGTTAGATCTCTCATGCCACAAGGGTTTTTCTCCGGGTGATCCGGTTTTCCTCCCTCCACAAAAATCAACGACCAGAGTACTTGTGTGTTGTAAGTTATTGAATGTAGTGGTAGTGAGTGTGAGCGAACCTCACGGAAGAGTCCCGACAGGGAGTGATGGTTGCAAATATACGTTTTATATGTTTTTCCACACAAATCATGTATTTCTTCATTATCAAGTTAAAATATTGTTTAGGCCAATGTTTATAGACTTACCTTGAACAATCTGAACTTATATGATGCTGCAATGTTGACTTTGTTGACTAAATTAATAAAATAGGATAAAAAGTATCAAGCACATTCAATTTGAATAATTTCAGCTACCTTTTCCAACAAACTTTGTCACCCAAGAGGTGAAAAGCCTACAAGCAAGTAGTGCAGGGGACTATGGGTAACCTATGTATACTTTACTAGCTATAATGTATTTATTTGATATACATGTATTATTTGATACTGGTGAAAACAACTTAATAAAGACCCAGTGATGCACAACACAATACTGTACCTTACTCATGAAGTTATCTAATGTGGACAGCAAGGTTTTAGCGTCTTCTTCTTCTACATCATTCACAAGAGACATTGGTATTGGACCTTTATGTCTAGGCTGAACAGAAAGTTATACTATTATACTAGCAATCACAGGCAACCCAACTATTTTAAATATGAGTGAGGATTTAAATAAAAAATTATAAATTAAAAAACTATTTTTGTTTGAAAAAAAAGTGTGTTTTATTTATTTTTAACATTTGAGCAGGGGGCTGGTTACTCCAAAGACTGGGCAAGGCCCCACTCCTTTTTTATTTGGGTTATTTGGGAGCAGAATGAGAGCCCAGTGTCTGGACAAGGGGCTGGGGTTCCTGCTCTATTGAAAATCAGTAGCCTTGCATTTCAAAGCACTTGACTTTTAATTATGGGAAATCTCACTGAAATAAATTGCAGAAAAATGCATGCAAAGTTATAAGTCCCTTTCACAATTCTCATCAATTAACCTCGATCAGCCCTTAATGCATTATTTAGAATTTGACTACAGTCAGTGGTAATTTGAGGAATGTACACATTATAAATCATTATCAAACAATTGAAACAGCTACTGAATTCCACGGGCTGTAGTCAAATTCTAAAGAATATATTACATACTATCAAGGCTGAGAGTGATGGAGGGAACTGTGAAATGGTCTATTTCATAGTTAATAATACATCACTCCTATTTCATAATTACAAAGTGTCAATTGCTTGTATGCAAATATCTCAATCATTAACCATTGAAGGATTTGTTTACCTTTTTCTGCCAGTGAGTAACCATGGTTACTGCAGGTAGATCTGGTAAAGCTGTCACTCCATCAGGTTGTAATTTTCTAATTCTAAGCGACTGTCTCTTGGGTACATGAATGTCTTCTTTTTCCTTCATTCTAATAGCAAGTTAATTATTCATTAAATTTATGCTAGCAGAGTTTCTATCATGTCAATTTCTGACAAGTAAATGAGACTGACAATCCATACTGTTTTCTTTGTTGCTCATGCACTTCAGTTACCTAGCAACTCTGTCATATGAGCTCATGGGTTTTAATAGCTACAAATTATGATGTTCCAAATTGCTTGGACATTGTAACATTTTAATGACCATTCTTGTTTGAAGTTTAAAAAATAATTATATATGATATAATAATTTAGCAGCCTCCTCTCCTTAAAGCAATAGCTCATGAGAACTATTTCACATTTCAAAAATTCAACATTGATTTTGGGGAGATGGCAGGGGGGACATCACATTTTTATATAACTTTTTTTTCTGTAAAAAACAGATAATTTCTCAAGGTATTTTGCACATTGATTGTAGCAGGGAATTAATTAAACTGATTTAATTAATCAATAAATTGAAAATTTTAGTGCATGTGGAACAAAGTTAATTGCCTGAGCCTCTCATTTTCTTGTCAAAAATTGCCATGAGAAAGACTCTGTAAGTGTTGGCATGAATGTGATAAAGTCATTTTAGGACTGCTGAAATTCTACTACTCCTCCCACCACCTTTCGCAAGGTTGAGGAGGGAGTCTCTGTTTGGTGCTTATATGGTTGACCTGTCAATGCGCTATCATTTCACACCAACATTGATGTGTGGGGAGGGGGAGGGGAGGGGTTACATTTTTTTTATACTTATAATAAATGAAGTAGTCACTATGAGATAAAATACTAAAATCCTGCCAACTACTTCTGACAAAGATTGTATATGCTTCTACTATTTTGAGATTAAAAACTCACTTAACAGGCTTGACAGGTTTCTTCTTTGTCGCTTTTGGTAGTCGCAGATCATTTCTAACCTACAGTACAAATTCATTAAGTTAACATATAACCAATAAAAACATGCTCCTACTACTTTTATACAATGTTTGGGCTACCTGTGGAAACACAAGTAAAATATAAAATAAATATATCAAACACAGATACATGAGAAAAATATCATATGCCCTTGGTGGGAATTGAACCCAACAATTTTCATGTATCTGTATTTCACTTATACACCAAACGCATTTCAATTCAGTATATCTAATCAAACACTGTTGCATATTGGATTTTCTGTGTAAAATGTTGAAAATGAAACTCTCTTCCAAGGGAGCATGGCAGAAACTGGTCTTTGTATCGTACTTGTTGCATTGTTTTGACCAGCAGTTTACCATGACATTGAGCATTAGTATGAATTAAATAGATAATTAAACGTTTTTATTATTTTTACTATTTTTAAACATTTGTCTATTTGGATGAATAGATTTGCATTTTCTTTGCATGATCTTGTGGATTGTCAAAAGGTTTTTAAAAGCTACATTCCACATGTATTTTTTATAGTATTTTCCGGGGGGGGGGGGGGGGGGAGGTTTTATTTTCAACCCTAAAAGCTATGCCAATCACTCTTTCTAAGGGAGTCTTTTTATGAGCATTTTTCTGTTGAAACCACATTAGGGGTGGCAAATTGTACCCCCCAAAAAGTAAAAGTCTCAGAAAAAAATGGCCAAGTCTCAGAATCTCGTCCTTTGTACGCTTAGTCTCGGAGTCTTGTTTTTCATTTGCTTTTTGTGTCTTGGAATCTTATTCAATTTTAATAAACTATAATCTCAGTCTTGGATTTAAAAGGTACGTCTCGATGTCTAGGATTTACCATTCGCCACCCCTCACATTTGTCATCGCCACAGGAAGACCAGTTTGGTTGTGATCCCTTGTTCCAACATGACACCTGAGCACATGACACAAAACTACACCATTTTGTCAACTAATGTAGTTAACATTTTGAGTAATTTCAATCACACCTGTCTAGTTATATTATTCTGTTGCTGTGATAGGTTCCAGGGGGAGGGGGTTGGGAAATTGGCATTTCAAACAGGAATCACATATAAAAAAAATGTAATGTTTTAAAGCCCCAGGTGCATCCAAGATGCATTGCGCGCTTCGATGATTTTCTCACATACGGAAAATAGCAATATTTGTGAAGAAAAGTAATATCCAATTATATCTATTTCCATCGTTCGTTATAAAAGTTAATTTTCATATCTTTTAAAATGTATATATAAGTTAATATCTAATAAAGCTTTCTGGGATAATATTTCAGTCGTATCGGCCTTTTTTATACTTATATTTGATGTAAATGTCGACCCGACGTCGTGGAAGGTCCGTCATCTTCCCGGGCGACCTAAATGTCTATAAAGGATCAGAAGCTCTATGTTCGACCTATTCAGGGAGATAAAAAATCATACTTGGCTTCAAAAGAAACGCCGATAGTGTATTTGTGGAAGTCCTACTGCATCGTGTCAACGTTGATACAAGGAATGAAAACTCAACTGCTGTTATAATCCGAAATATGTTTGTCATAGTGAAATGGTTTTTTAAACAACACTCGAGAAAGCCATCAAAATGAAACAGTATATTGAATGTATTGATGTTTATGTAATCATTTTTTGAATCGTATGCATTCACGTCGTCATCCTGACCTTCTGCAGTAATATCCATGGACATTAACGTTTCGGATTCCATGCATAATATCATTTTTTTAGTACACGAAACGACAAACACTTCGAAGTCTTCGAACTTGACAGCCTGAATCAAACAACGGGAAAAACCTGTGAGTAGCCCTCATTGCGGGATCGGTTTTCTAACCAATTAGAGAGCGACTTTTAACAATAGATATTTTCAAAACATAAACAAACGGCTGCAATGCACCTTGGATGCAAGAGGGCCTTTAATAAAACAATTGAAATTGGAATGGAATTTGAGCTCAACACCATATGGAACTATGGGACTTGAGTGAGTTTGTGGAAAATGGGAACAATTTCTATTTTTTATTGGTATTCATGCAAAGGCTATACCTGAAAGATGTTCAACTCGGTTAACAGTTCATTGTTTCTACGGATATTTTCCAAAATATTCTTTTCGTAGTCTGATATCTCGTGCGACAATTTTGGTGTTGATTCCTGCAATAAAAAGAACGGCAGTTATTACAACAATTTTCAGCATATCCCAGAATAACATACTTTTGAGGTATTAACATGCCTTAGATATAGTGTTTTAAAACCATTTTGAAGTTTATTGGCTGTATTCACAGCTAAACTATGAAAAACCGCAAGTTCACACAAGTTTACTGAAAATGTGTTCGTATGAAATAACAACGCAAAATTAGCATGATTTAATGGCCATTTCAATGTTAAAATTGTACTCACATCTTCCTTTTTGATTCGTTTTTTAGGATTTGGGCTAACAGAGCGCTTTGCTTTGCGTTTAGGCATCGTAAAAAGAGAGCAAGCAACTGTAATTTCTAGAACAACAATGTGGAATTACATAACAACACAAGTGTTGAATCTTCGCGCCAATCTAGTCCCAAGACGCTCTTTGACATGCGCTAACTTAATTGTTTACGGTGGGGAGGGTAAAAAATTACTTATTAGAAATTTTAATCAAGTTAAATTGATTTTGTACGCTTTGTGGTATTCATTTTAAACAACAGAATCAATAGGTTTAACTTTATTTGTACAAAATACAACATAAATATGTATGTTCATTAGAATGAACTTCTAAGACTTATTACCCCCTCCCCCGAGGAAAATCACAGAGAAACCAGAGGAAGCCCGGTCTCTAAATGAGATATTTTAATTTGACAAGTCGAACACAATATCACGAGAAGCCATTTGGAAAGATTTAAAACTATTCGAAGGGAAAGGAAAAAGGGTTTTACTAGCGATGCCTCGACATACGAGGGTTCAGCCGTTTCGTCCACAAGAGGAACGACCCCAAGAACCGTCTTACCCGAGTAAATCGACTTTCTACATCAAATATATGCTGTTCTTTCTCAATATTCTGTTCTGGATCGTGAGTTGCTCGCTCATCGCCATAGCTACCTACGCAATACTCAATAAACAAGAACTTTATGGGAAAATCACTCAACTAACAGCAGATCCTGCCGTTTTGCTGGCTTGTGCTGGTGTGTTGATGTTTGTTATTTCGTTTGCTGGCTGTTTGGGGTCCTTAAGGGAAAACATCTGTCTTCTTCGTTTCTACTCCATTATGCTCGGCATGATGCTTCTTGTAGAAATCACGGCTGCTGTCTTGGGTTACGTGTACGCTGCCAAAGTACGCGAACAAGTCAAGAGCGCTGTAGATCATATGATCAAGCGATATCGTGATGATCCTGATCTCCAAAACATAATCGATCTTCTCCAGAAAGAGTTGCAGTGTTGTGGTAGTGGGTCGTATAAAGACTGGGAACTCAATATCTATTTTAACTGTTCGTCGCCATCAGTTGAAAAATGTGGAGTCCCTTTTTCTTGTTGTATTTCTGATCAAATCAACTCTCAGTGTGGTTTTGGTGCGATAAAAAAGACTCAAAAACAGGCCGAGGAGTCGATCTATGTGAAAGGCTGTGTCGTAGCAGCAGAAGAATGGGTCAAGGGTAACCTTATCATGATGGCATCGATCGCCGCAGCCTTGCCTGTTGTACAGATTTTAGGGTTTTGTTGTTCACGTAAATTGGTGGATGATATCAAACATGTATCACAGAGGTGAAGTGCTTCTTATCGTGTGTTTACCTATTATATTTTAAAGTGTTTTTTTAATCACCTCTATTGTATGCTTTTGTTCAAGAAAATGCTCTGTTCATTCTCAACCGAGAAATGATATTCCTTATCTCCACTTCCCTTATAATAACCCCCTCCCCCTTCCCACTAAAATCAAATTTTCCACCACAAACTGTTATAACTGTTTGTCAAAGTATTTTCAATTACTTAGCAAAACTATCTTCCCATAAATTATTTTTAAGCCCCAATTCGCTGACAAAAAAGAAAAGAAAAGAAAAATTTCAAACACAACTATACCCTCAAGAAAATGTTTAAAATTGTTTATCATATATTCAAATTTGTTTTCTTATTGGTCGAGAGCACGTCACGCGGAGGTAAATAAATCTCTATAACTCCCGCGCTGGTAATAAATCCATGAATGTGTAATTTAATAATAAATACATTTTTTTTTTTCGTAAATAAAAAAAAATCAAAATGGAGAGAACATTTTTCTTCATTTGAATTTTTAAAAACCCTAATTCACCCAAATTAGATGATTTCAGGAACTACACATATCTCTTGGTAGAAATTGTACAGAAAATTTTCTTGATTTACACACTTTATATATCTTGTACATAGATTAATAATGTATGCATGCCATATCCATATTTATCCCAAATCATATAAAATACAGCCAATCAGAATGCTTGAAAGCTGTTGTACATTCGGTGGTATTCAATGTTTCTTCCCATGAGACATTGCAGGCTCTCTTAATCTTATATGACGTACGTAGTATAAAATAGTTATACAATATTTTCTAATAATTAACACACGGTGAATATCCCACTCATCACTCGTCACTTGTACTTTCTTTGCATACACACTTGTCTAAAGGCTTGTGTGTATCAGGCTAGAAAATACAAGTGACTTGTGGGATATATTCAACATTTTGTCATGAGAAACTATTGTATTAACTAGTATATATAGTAGTTTTGACAGGAAACATATTACTCTTGTACACCTGTATGTCTAATTGATATTTTACAAGTGACATGCTCTATAAAATGCTAGTGAATGAGTAAAATATCCAGCCATATTACACAATCATCAAACTGTTTAATAAGCTATTTTTTATCCAACCATCAGAAAAAAAGTTTAATCTATAACGCCTTTGTATGTGGTTGTGTTTGTCATTGTAAATCTTTGTTACTACCATGTAGGATAAATTTATTTTATTGTCACCAAGCTTTCAAACTTATTGTCCGTCTTCACGGCATGAATGAGCTACTTTGAAGTAAAAGCTCATTAATGCCCTGAAGATGGACGCTAAGTCCGAAAGCTTGGTACCCTGCGAGCAGAGGTTCCTTTCTCTTACCTAGAACGACGAGAAAAGAAACCTCTGCCGGCAACCGGTTGTTATTCCTGTTGAGCATGCGCGTTTTCCAAAGGTCAACTGATTAGGTTTTTGCGTGACAAGTTAAAATATCGTATTTCGTACAATGAGCAAAGATGGCGAAATGCTCTCCGTTTAATGTCGTCAAAAACTCCAGTTAAGAAATATAAGAACGACATTGTTTAGTGAGTAGATTATATCTAATGTTGCGTAGAGCTAAAGCGATTGTTAATGTTAAATCTTGTTGGTACTGGCCTCGACTGATTGAAATCAAAAGTAAACATCAACGTTAAGCTTGGGAAAGTGATGTTTTCTGTCATCGCATGGTTGAAAAACCAGTTTAAAACCAGTTTATAATTAGATAGCCCATAATGTTTTACATCCAGAAACTTGGATGTAATTATCGGGTACCGGCAGAGGTTGCTTTTCTCGTTGTTCTAGGTAAGAGAAAGGAACCTCTGCTCGCAGGGTAAAAGCTTGGTGACAATAAAAATAAATTTATCCTACATGGTAGTAACAAAGATTTATAATAAAAAAAGGATTTTTTTACTCAATTAAAAATTATCTACAATCCAGTCCTTCTCCTGTAATACTTTTACTTGTCTATGACTTGTTGGATAATAGTGTGACTTTTTTTGTATGGTTACATTCACTTAGAGAAATAACTATCATATTAAAACAGTGCCAATAAATACCATAGCACAGGTAGCCCAAGTGTGAGTCACAAATGATGGACATTAACATTTTTTCAAAACAAGTTTGAGACATTACAAAACAAACAAACACAAAACGCAAGAAAGTAATTGTTATTGAAATATTTCTATTCAAAATTAATTATTGCCCGATATCTTGTGACTTGGTGCTTGGGCTACCTGTGTACTGTAGCTAATAAATCCAGAGATAATCTTTTGGCCTTGATAGCACTCTACTGATATAAATACTTTCCTGTGTAAACTTTTAAATAAATGCATTCAACATTTTAATATTATATAGTCATAGCCATCCATTTTAATATTTAAACATTTCATTGAATCCTGTTTTAATGTGCATGCAAAAAATTAGGGCCTTTTATGCAAATGCATGGCTACCTTTTACTGTAAAGTGGCACTTAGAGCTGTGAAAGGGACTAATTCACAATTAAATCAAATAATTACTTTTCAGTTGACTATTACATGTATTTTATATTTTCACTCTCAAAAAAATAAAGAAGCAGTTTGTTATTAATGCATTATAATCCATACAAAAACTTTTATTAAATAAAACTGATTACACATAGAAACTAGATTTTTTTAAATAAATTTATTATAAAACCTGATTTAGTTATCTGATGATATATTTATTCATCAAGTCATTCATCCATTAGTCCTTCCATCCATTCATCCATCACTCAATCATTCTTTTGTTTGTCTATCCATCCATCTATCCTTCAAACTTCTTTCTTCTTTCTTTCTTTCTTTCTTTCTTTCTTTCTTTCTTTCTTTCTTTCTTTCTTTCTTCCTTTCTTTCTTTCTTTCTTTCTTTCTTTCTTTCTTTCTTTTTTTGTTTCTTTGTTTGTTTCTTTGTTTCTTTCTTTGTTTCTTTCTTTGTTTCTTTCTTTGTTTCTTTCTTTGTTTCTTTCTTTGTTTCTTTGTTTGTTTGTTTGTTTGTTTGTTTGTTTCTTTGTTTCTTTGTTTGTTTCTTTCTTTCTTCTGAATTTATTTTATTTTTTCCCACTCATTCGTTTGCATACATTTAAATTCGCTCACTCGCCGACCCATTCACTCATTAATTCACTCGTATATTGTGTTGATACATTCAATTATTCCATCAATATATCTTTCATCATTAACTTATTTGAGTTCACCATTTCATTAATTACTCATAGCTTCTCTATCTAAATTCTTCACCAATACCTCCATTCATCCATCCATTCATCCATCCATCCGTTCAGTATTGCTCCGTTAATTCTTTCATTCGTTTATTAATGCTTTTATTCATCTTTTTATTTCATCATTCATTCATTTAATCGATCATTCAGTTCAGCTATTCACTTATTTTTTATCAATACAATCATTCTAACCTTCACTCCTTCCTTCTTTTTTAATTCTCTCTTTTTCATTTGACCATTTATCTATTCATTTATAGTGTCAATCGGTTTGGGTTTTAATTTTGATTCAGTTCTTTTTTCCTGTTTGTTTGTTTACGTTCGGTAGTTTGTCAATCTAATTAATTTTTCCTAAAATTGTGAATAATCCACTAGTTGTTTGAATTGCTTGTTAGTTCAATTATTAGTATTATTCGAGAGCATTTTATTGATTTACTGAATATGCATTTTTCGAATTAACCGAATTCATATCCAAATTAGCTCCAACAATAATTTGTACACTTATCCATTCATTTATTCCCTTTTGAATTATGTGTTATTTATCCTTTTTTCTAGTTTTCCTTTATTCTTATTATTTATCCTTTTTTCTAGTTTTCCTTTATTCTTATTATTTATCCTTTTTTCTAGTTTTCCTTTATTCTTATTATTTATCCTTTTTTCTAGTTTTCCTTTATTCTTATTATTTATCCTTTTTTCTAGTTTTCCTTTATTCCGTTATTATTCACTTTTCTACACAAACATTAACATTATTTTATACAAACCAATAAATGAAGCACACCGTCAAATAAATTACAAACAAAAAACAATAAACAGATAAATAATAGATGAATCAGTTTATCAGTAGATAAATAATCAACTAGAAAAACAAACAAATTAATAAAAACAAACATTAACATAAACAAACAAACAAATAAACAATCGAAACATAAACAAACCAGCAAACGAACGAACAAACAGACACTCTCATATCATTTGTTTTCACATACCATGGGCAGCAGAGTATCGTTCGTGTTTGTATTCGCTTGTAATCTCCGTGTATTTATAGCTACCAACGGTCGCTTATTTTGTTTACTTTGTTATTCCATTGAACCTTCGTCATATTTCTAGCTCCTATTTCAATCTCGTGATGTTAGTCTATCTGGTATTAAAAGCGATCGTATGTCACTCGGTTACTAATCGGTAACTTCTTTAACTGCCCCCGAAGGTATATACCTTGCAAACAAATAAACGACCGTTGGTAGCTGTAAATACACGGAGATTACAAGCGAATACAAATGCGAACGATACTCTGCTGCCCATGATCGGATCGTGAACATGATATAACGTTCTATAATACAGACATTGATTCAGGTCATCAATTAACTAATAAATACTGATGGCTTCCGGTAGGTCTTTACTTAGCGAGAATTTATCAGTTCTATTTTCCTTTGCATTCGCCGTGTATAGTATACTGTCTATGAAGTGAAATCGATTAGGAAGTAAGTTACTATTTGTATTCCAAATCAGATCATTCAGTAGTTCTTAAACATCCATCTATAGCTACATATTTTATAAATAGTCATATTTGTCTCGGATTAATGGATAAACGGAGTTTATGGAGAAAACGATATTGTGTTATATAGACGTGACGCAATTATCATAAATGTTGTTTGTAGTCACGCAATCATACCTCTTTGACAAGTCAGTTCCCGGATGCAATCTCTCGTGACTTCCCATGGCCAGAAGCTGTACACTGAGTTCACTTTAAACCATCGTCGTTTGCAAAAAGAAAAGAGCTTAAATGGAGTCATTTCTAGCAAATCTCAAACACGAAGTCCAATGTTCGTTGTGTAACGAGACGCTGATTGAACCCAAGTTGTTACAATGTTTTCATACGTTTTGTAAGTCTTGCACCAAGAGCCATGCACAACTCACTGAAGAAGTCAACATCTTCAAGTGTCCTCAATGTACATCACAAACCGTGCTACAAGAACTAAACGACGTCGAAGACCTACAGATCAGCCCAGTACATTCCAGAATCTTGCAAGTACTGGCGTTTATCGAAAGTCCAAAGATTTGTTCAGTTTCTGCGAGTCATTCGCAAGCATTGTGGCAATGTCTCCACTGTAATCGATCGTTGTGCGAAGAATGTCTTGTTAATCATTCAGAATTTACACAAAATCACCAAGTCGTTTCCTTGTTGGACTTGAAGAAGGAAGACATCGAGGTAATCCTGAAAAGAGAAAGTGTTTGCAAAACTCACGACAATCAATACGTGGAATTACATTGCCAAGTCTGTGATATGCTAATCTGTAGACACTGCTGGATAGACCATCATCGCAACCACAAGACAACTTCGCTGCAGGAGTTCATTGACATTGAGAAAGATCTACTGTCTAAAAACCTTGAAGAAATCGACAAAATGAGTACTGACGAAAAGGAAAAGAAACAACAAGAAGAAATCGCTCTCCTTATCAAACGCGATGGAGAAAAAGCTAAAGAACAAGTAAAGAAACTAACCAAAAAGTTAGTCAAAGCTCTTATTGACAACGAACAACAACTTATTAATGAAATTCAGAATAGCATAACGAATGCTGACAAGAATTTACGTATAATAGGTCACACGACAAAAGCACAAGAGTACATAAAATACTTCATACAAAACGGTACAGCAAGTGAAATGATCGACACAAGAGACCGACAGTGCTCTCAAAACTTTACCTACAACCCATTTGAAAACCGCATCTCTGGAATAAAATTCAAACCTAATGAAAATCTTTGCAAACAAGTTGAAACTGGCTTAGGGCTAGTCCGGTCATTTAAAAAGGCTGACCCAACGATAAGTTCAATCAAAGTTGAGCCTTCTAATATGGAGGCCACAACAAACAAAGCAAAGCTGACATTAGAACTCAAAACATCAGAAGGAGAACTCACTGACGAATCTTTGGAAAATGTAACAATGCAGTTTACTCCAGAAGATGGTGTGAAAGAAACAGAAATAAAGAAGACAGATGATAGTGAAGTTACAGTGGACTTTATACCACGTTTCCCTGGTCAGTTGACAGTAGATATTCAAGTACATGGCATTCCTGTATCCAATAGTCCACTAGTAATGGTTGTTAAGCCACAAAAAATGAAGCAAGTGATTGGATTTTCTAAGCTGAAAAACGCTTTGAATTCGAGTTCTATGACAGGAATTGCTGTGAATAAAACAAACAGTAAGATTGCTGTCGCAGACGTTGCATTGCACTGTGTGAGAGTATACAACATGCAGGGAGATTTGTTACAGACATATGGTAGTCAAGGCAGTGGAAAGGGACAGTTGAATAGTCCACATGGCTTAGCGTTTCTTAATGAAACAGATTTAGTCATTGTTGATCATAGTAATCATAGAATATGCATAGTGAACACTACAACAGGAAAACTGGTGAGAACGTTTGGTTGTGAGGGCAATGGCAATGGTCAATTTAAACACCCCCGTGGAGTACACATTGATGATGATTCAAACATCATTGTATGTGACACTTCAAACAATCGTGTCCAATTGTTTACAAAAGATGGAGACTATAAGTATGAGTTTAGTGTACCAAGTCCGCATAGTACAATTATACACAATGAATTGTTCTACGTCAGTGATTATAACCACTGAATGGTTCATGTGATTGAGATGAAAGACAACCAGTCACCCACTACCGTAACCACCATTGGTGGGAAGGACTACACTGATGGTCAGCTGAAGAATCCCAGGGGTCTAGCTATTGACAATGATAATAATCTACTGGTCTGTAATCATGGTTCTTGTTTGATTCAAAAGTTTACATTGGATGGTCGTTACGTAGGTTGCTCAAGTAAACTAACCAATGGTCCCTGGTACATAGCAGTATTGAATGATGGTCAAGTGATTTCTACTGAACTTGATGGAGATGGCGTGTCTCTTTTTGAATACCAATAACTAAATAGGGGGCTACTGACCCGGGAGATGGTTGGATTGGGGGTACTCGGCCTCGTTTTAGATAGGTATGCGAAGAGGTATAAAAACCTGAACCTATAGACCCTTTTAATAAGTCCCGAAGTGTTGAGTTTTCCGCGCTTGACGTCAAATTTATTCTTTTGAAATTTGTATAATATGAAAGGAATTGAAAATAATAAATTTGACGTCAAGCGCGGAAAACACAACACTTCGGGACTTATTAAAAGGGTCTGTACCCGGAAAAATCCACACACTACTCGAGAGAAGTTTGAATAAACCATATAATTTCAGTAGTATGAGTTCCACATCGTGAAGTGTTTTGTTGCAAATGTTTCTTTACAGCGATATTCGTTGTATCGCGACCTGCTGTTTGAAAACTTCGGTTTGATGTGGTCTTTTGTGGACCGTCAATCAACTAGGGGGCGGAGTTATGTAATGGTTAGCAGCTGATCATGAGCTATATATAGGACACATGACATTTCCGAGCGAAACAGATCGTTGTATAATTTACTAACAAATGAAAATTACTCATTAATAAACCACAATAAAGTCCAATAAAAGTTTGTAATGTCTGCTTTATTACCTCATGTGTTGCATTACGCTTTGCGAAGTCCAAAAACCCCAATAAATAGACAAAGCATTTGAAAACCCCAACGATAACAACCCGCTGGTTATCAAACGAACGTTGATCTACTTTGACCCAGGCTCGGCAGCTAAGCTTTTTGCCTAAAAAGGCTAGGTACCTAAGCTAAATTGTCAACCAGCAGGTTGTTGTCGTTGGGGTTTTCAAACGTTTTGTCTATTTATTGGGGGTTTCGGACTTCGTAAAGCGTAATACAACACATGAGGTAATAAAGCAGACATTACAAACTTTTAATGGTCTATATTGTGGTTTATTAATGAGTAATTTTCATTTGTTAGTAAATTATACAACGATCTAAGTTTCGCTCGGAAATGTCATGTGTCCTATATATAGCTCATGATCAGCGGCTAACCATTATATAACTCCGCCCCCTAGTTGATTGACGGTCCACAAAAGACCAAATCAAACCGAAGTTTTCAAACAGCAGGTCGCGATACAACGAATATCGCTGTAAAATATCGATAAGTATCCTATGAAAAAAAATGAAAACTCCAAACTTGTTTTAATTAAAGATTCAAGATCCTGTTTAAGACAGTTTATAGTGGTAAAATGCATAAATATACGCTGTTAATATTTGAGAACTTTATAATATCCTATATGTATTTGCAATCTAGTACATTGATCAGTACGTAATTAAATCAAAGTAGTCTACATATAACCATACTAAGTGTCCACCAACCTGTGGTCTATCACAAATCCTGCAATGGCTACGATACCGGTGATAGTCCATATTGGTGAAAGTCCATGTTTGAGAAAAGCGCCGGTTTTCAAAAGATAAACAATGGCGGCAGTATCGCGATGTGAAGATGTTTTTAGGTAGTTCCATGACCCAGAAGACAGAATCGAAAAACAAAAATAAATATACGTTATGAAGATATTTAATATGGTAAACATATTAAATTAAATACACATTTCGCCAATTAAATTTTGCGATTTTTTCTTCTCTGTAGGTGCGAAGCGAAACTTTTTCACGTTCAATTCCGACTTTATGAATTAATTAATTTAACTAACCAACATTATGAATTAATTAATTTAACTTCCCACCTTAAACCAAACCTGTAAGTGTCATTTCAGCGAACCACAGAAATTCTGCGCAATTCCATCCACAAAACGAACTGCTTCAGAAGTGCAAGCTCCCAGTCGTTCACCCTAGACTGCAGAATAATTGAAAACAACAACTATACATGCTCTAAATGAGTCCAATTTGCAGATTATAACTGTGATCAGTTGTTTATCTTGTGTAAAAAAGTGCAAGCTCCCAGTCGTTCACCCTAGACTGCAGAATAATTGAAAACAACAACTATACATGCTCTAAATGAGTCCAATTTGCAGATTATAACTGTGATCAGTTGTTTATCTTGTGTTTCTTTTAATCCCTTGTAACTGATCTCAAGATTATTGCCATAACTGAGTTTTGAAATCCTTCTTTAAGCCTCGGCCAAACGGCAATGATAGTTCATGATAGTAGATGATAGTTCCAACTATCATGTGCGTTTGACCACCAACTATCATGCACTATCATAGACTATCATTGACTATCATCGACTATCATGCACTATCATGGACTATCATAGGGTTTGAACATGTTCAAATTTTTTTTTTCGGAGACAAATGTCTGCAGGATTTTTTTGGGGGGGGGGGGGGGGGGGGGGTTCAAGTCTTTCTTTTGGGGTCTTGATTCCCTGCAGGATTTTTTTTCCTCACAACATTCCCCTGCATGCAGGATTTTTTTTTCTCACAATATTCCTCTGCACGAATTTTTTTTGGGAATTGTCACCCACACCCCCTCCCCCCCCCCCTTCCGTGTTTTTCTAATGGTCCGTCCCTTAGACAAAAAAGTGCCCCTTCCCTCCCTCCTTCGGGCTGTGTAATCTACAATCTTGTCATACGGAGATTTGGTATTCTTACTTGATCGTCGTTTCTGGTCTTTACTGGGCGCTCTCCTAGTGTCAGCTCGATCGTAATCTGTGAATAAAACAACCAATAGTTTATGGTTATGAAATAGAAAATATCACTCTTTAGTGGCTTTAAGCCATTAACTGATTTTATAATGGAAGAGAGGTGACAACAATAAAGCTTTATTGTAACTAGGTAATATAATGAAATTTGTAACACCGTAAAAAATGTTGACTTAACTTTACTGACGTTTCCAGCTTTAGAGTTTCGTCTGAGTAAAAGAGTTAGAATAAGACAGACACTGAGTTTAAATAAGAAGCGGGAAAAGTGATGAACCAATCAAAAGGCGATAGAAAATGTAGGAGTTAAAGAACAATGGAAAAATTAATTGAAAGCGAATCGTTCATTCATGCCGAAAGGTTGCTGTGTACCTAAGGAATAAATTAGTCGCATTTCTTTAGATTTACGGTTATTGTTAGTTTCAGTAATACGACATAAACCAAAAGCTGAAATGTGATTAATGTTATGATTAGCAGAATTAAAATGGCGGGAGACTGGCTTAGTGTTATCGTTCGTGCCTATATCACGAACGTGATCGCGGATACGATCACCAAGACGTCTACCAGTTTCACCGACATAAAGCTGGTTGCATAAAGTACATTGAATACAATAAATAACATTAATAGGGGTAACACAAGTAAAATGGTCACTAATGCGATGCGAGGATTTAGTTATAATAATAATAATTAATCTTTATTGGGTTAACAGATAAAGCAGGCCTTTTTCCAAATCTGGTCCATTTAAAAAAATATCTCGTTCATCAACTCATTCATCCATCTATGCATCATCTCATCCATCAAATATGCCTTTTTCAGCTAGAGGTCACGTGACCCACCTACCTTAAATCCATCAGCCGTGCCAAAATGATGTCCAGAAATGTAAAGAGTATGTCGACATTTAGCCTGCGTTGCAGACGTCTTATGTGGTTAGATTTGAGATAAAAAAAAATGACAAAGCAAAAATAAAACGATTTCAGCCCGCATAATTTCTCTTAACCCAGGACTTAACATGCTTGAGATTGTCATCAATGATCTCTACTATCACTATTATCAAGAATTGTCATGTGGTACTAATACCATAATCCCACACACTCACCATAAAGACGTGGTGGTTCAAGGGTTCGTATCTTTTGCAGATCAACCACTGATTTCTCATATCGGTTCCCATCCTAACACCGAATCTCTTCCCTTTGAAATATTTAACACTTGCAAACATATTAATAGTTGCCCATGACGAGGATTAAAGGCAATAACACGCGGGTACGTGAACCAACACAGATTTCACTTCTTGGTACTCTATCTTCTACTATTATATAGTGCTGTGTTCCTGGCCCTATGATCACTACATCCTCTTCCTGGTCATCATTATAATACACTGTGACTGTATGTCCAGATCTTAACAGCACTTTTCCAGGCTTGAAGTAGTGTGGCTTGCGGACGAAGACCTGCGTACCAGCCTCAGAACATTCTGAAAGTGATTAATAAAATCATGGGCGGATCCAAGTAGGGTATAAACAAGAGTTCTGCAACATGTGCTCCCGTGGGAGCAGGGGAGTCAAGCCATGGGAGCCATCCCATCGGAGCCACGCTATGGGAGCCGGGGTGTATATCACGCTATGGGAGCTGTTCCGTCGGAGCCATGTCATGGGAGCTTCGACAGTGAGCTATTTTAAGTCACACAATCTGATTTGTAGATTTAATTATTTATTTCATATTACTCATTTTTTTTTTTTCATTTCCTATATTTTAATAATTTCCATTTTTTGCCGATTTCATATATATATATTTTTTTTTCTAATATTCGATTTCATTCTTTAAACTTACGATATTTTACTCGATTTATTTAATTTTATAGATGGTATAAAAGATTTTTCCAAATAAATTGAAGTGCCAACGCTGAGGCTCGAACCCTTGAATGCATGATCCGGAGACCAGATCATTACCATTACGCCACGACAGAAACGTATTGTTATAACCGAGAAGAAAAAGGCTTTTATTCAAAGTCTTTTGTTATCATCTTCATTAATTTATTCGAAATGGCGGGTGTGGTATTGTATGTTAATCCTTTAATCCTTTGTTTATCTTAAAACCTACTAGATTGTGAAATAATTGAAGCTCGAAAACTTCGATAACTTTCTTTTTTGGTTAATTCTGCAATTGATGATCGCTAAATCAATGTTGTGCGTGAGTTTTTAGATATATCTTTTACTAGTCCTTCCTGGAATAACAGCTGGTCAAATAAGCTCGATCGATTTGATTAAAATAACTTAGTCAAACCTGGAATTGGTTTCAGTCGATCTATTTAGTACGTTCTGTGTTATTGCACCATCATCGTGAAACATCTTGTCCAACAAGTCTTAGTCAAATCTATTTTAGTATCATAATAAATTTGATCGATCTCTTGGTTATAAAAACGGACCGCTTGATCGCTAACAATACAGCAAAGAAGTGTCAAACAGTCAATATAATTTTATTCAAAAATCTCACCACAGGGAGCCCAAATATTTCACCACGGGGAGCCCATGGAAATAAATAAACATAGCTTCAAATGTAAATCATGACTTTGGGTGTCCTGATTGTACCTCAGCAGTTGATTAGAGCTTCTATAGTTCTTCAGATTATTTACTATAGGCATTATAACAATATAATAAGAATATCTGTAAAATAGCCCCATCTGGATTGATATCGTTAGCCTAGCTATTAGCCTAGCTATTAGCAATTAATAGCCTAGCCTACTGGCTATCGTTAGCCTAGGCTACTGGCTATCGTTGGCCGAGGCTACTGGCTATCGCTAGCCTAGTCTACTGGCTATCACTAGCCTAGGCCACTGGCTAGCAATAGCCTAGGCTACTGGCTATCGCTAGCCTAGGCTACTGGCTAGCAATAGCCTAGGCTACTGGCTAGCAATAGCCTAGGCTACTGGCTATCGCTAGCCTAGGCTACTGGCTATCGCTAGCCTAGGCCACTGGCTAGCAATAGCCTAGGCTACTGGCTATCGCTAGCCTAGGCTACTGGCTAGCAATAGCCTAGGCTACTGGCTATCGCTAGCCTAGGCTACTGGCTATCGCTAGCCTAGGCTACTGGCTAGCAATAGCCTAGGCTACTGGCTATCGCTAGCCTAGGCTACTGGCTATCGCTAGCCTAGGCTACTGGCTAGCAATAGCCTAGGCTACTGGCTATCGCTAGCCTAGGCTACTGGCTATCGCTCACGGCTCATTTATACTGCTCAGCTGCTCAACATACGAGAGGGCCACTTTGCATGTTTCTTGCACAACATTTGAAAAGTGGCCCTCTCATATGTTGAGCAAGCATGAGTTGCTCATGAGCAGCTCAATTATACTGCTCAGTTGCTCAACATATGAGAGGGCCACTTTTCAAATGTTGTGCAAGAAACATGCAAAGTGGCCCTCTCGTATGTTGAGCAGCTGAGCAGTATCAATGAGCCGTGAGCGATAGCCAGTAGCCTAGGCTAGCGATAGCCAGTAGCCTAGGCTAGCGATAGCCAGTAGCCTAGGCTATTGCTAGCCAGTAGCCTAGGCTAGCGATAGCCAGTAGCCTAGGCTAGCGATAGCCAGTAGCCTAGGCTAGCGATAGCCAGTAGCCTAGGCTATTGCTAGCCAGTGGCCTAGGCTAGCGATAGCCAGTAGCCTAGGCTAGCGATAGCCAGTAGCCTAGGCTATTGCTAGCCAGTAGCCTAGGCTATTGCTAGCCAGTAGCCTAGGCTAGCGATAGCCAGTAGCCTAGGCTATTGCTAGCCAGTGGCCTAGGCTAGTGATAGCCAGTAGACTAGGCTAGCGATAGCCAGTAGCCTCGGCCAACGATAGCCAGTAGCCTAGGCTAACGATAGCCAGTAGGCTAGGCTATTAATTGCTAATAGCTAGGCTAATAGCTAGGCTAACGATATCAATCCAGATGGGGCTATTTTACAGATATTCTTATTATATTGTTATAATGCCTATAGTAAATAATCTGAAGAACTATAGAAGCTCTAATCAACTGCTGAGGTACAATCAGGACACCCAAAGTCATGATTTACATTTGAAGCTATGTTTATTTATTTCCATGGGCTCCCCGTGGTGAAATATTTGGGCTCCCTGTGGTGAGATTTTTGAATAAAATTATATTGACTGTTTGACACTTCTTTGCTGTATTGTTAGCGATCAAGCGGTCCGTTTTTATAACCAAGAGATCGATCAAATTTATTATGATACTAAAATAGATTTGACTAAGACTTGTTGGACAAGATGTTTCACGATGATGGTGCAATAACACAGAACGTACTAAATAGATCGACTGAAACCAATTCCAGGTTTGACTAAGTTATTTTAATCAAATCGATCGAGCTTATTTGACCAGCTGTTATTCCAGGAAGGACTAGTAAAAGATATATCTAAAAACTCACGCACAACATTGATTTAGCGATCATCAATTGCAGAATTAACCAAAAAAGAAAGTTATCGAAGTTTTCGAGCTTCAATTATTTCACAATCTAGTAGGTTTTAAGATAAACAAAGGATTAAAGGATTAACATACAATACCACACCCGCCATTTCGAATAAATTAATGAAGATGATAACAAAAGACTTTGAATAAAAGCCTTTTTCTTCTCGGTTATAACAATACGTTTCTGTCGTGGCGTAATGGTAATGATCTGGTCTCCGGATCATGCATTCAAGGGTTCGAGCCTCAGCGTTGGCACTTCAATTTATTTGGAAAAATCTTTTATACCATCTATAAAATTAAATAAATCGAGTAAAATATCGTAAGTTTAAAGAATGAAATCGAATATTAGAAAAAAATATATATATATATGAAATCGGCAAAAAATGGAAATTATTAAAATATAGGAAATGAAAAAAAAAAAATGAGTAATATGAAATAAATAATTAAATCTACAAATCAGATTGTGTGACTTAAAATAGCTCACTGTCGAAGCTCCCATGACATGGCTCCGACGGAACAGCTCCCATAGCGTGATATACACCCCGGCTCCCATAGCGTGGCTCCGATGGGATGGCTCCCATGGCTTGACTCCCCTGCTCCCACGGGAGCACATGTTGCAGAACTCTTGTTTTTTTGGTTGGGGGGGGGGGGGGGGGGGGGGGGGGGGGGGGGAGAGGGGGGCTAAGCTATTTCCTATCTATAAAAATAGACACTCGTAACCTTAGTGATGCTACAAAAATTTTCTCGTTTTTCAGTATTATTTCTCATTATGATGTTTTATTTAACTTTTTATCTTCAAGAAATCCCCAAAAAGATAATTCTTAGAATGACTATGACTCCGTGGTGTTAAGACGTGTATTGAGATCGCTAGAACTACTACATAAAACTAAACTGAATTCAATATTAGAAAGATTCAAAATGACAGGTAAACTCGACATTGATTTAAAGAAACTGAAAGATGAGATGAAGGACGAATTGAAGGAGGAATTGAAGAAAGAAATACAAATTCAAATTGGGAAAGCCGTTAAAATGGCGACAAAGGACTTAAACGAGCGATGCATAGCAATTCTCAGGAATTTCTATCAAAGAAATATGATGAAGTCTGTAATCAACTTCAAAAAGCAAAGAAAGCAATCATTGATTTCAAAGACCAAATTGATGATCAGAATACTAAACTTGGAAACCTAAGATACACAAGCGACTCGAATGAAGAAGCCATCGATGAGATTGAGCAATATATCCGAAGGAATTGTCTTGAAATAACAGGAATCACCAACGATAAAGACATAGAAACAAACCAAATTGTCAAAGAAATCGGTCAGATTCTTAATGTGGAAATAAAGGATACAGATATTTCTACATCTCATCCATTACCTGACAATAAGAATGCTAAAAATAGACTTATCGTCAATTTTACAAGAAGAAATATCAAAGAGAAAATGTGTATAAAGCAAGGAAAAAGATGATTTGCAAAACAGCAAACTCTTTACCTTCATTTAATGCAACATCTAGAAGATCAGACCGCGCGGATCCGAAAATCTACATCAACGAATCACTGACCAAAACAAGGGGAAAAAGTTCAAGAAAACAAATGACTTTAAATACATCTGGACTGTCAACGGGAAGATACTACTAAGGGAAAGCGATAATAGCCCTGTTTATACAATTACAACTATGAGAGACTTATACGAAGTAACTAATTACGCAGAGAAACTTAAACTACCAAGATGCCAAATGATCCCAAACTTAGATCAAAGCTCTGATGATGAGGCTTACGAAGACCTGTATGGCACAATTCTACCTAAGATAGGTTATTTTGACATTATGCTTGAAATTCCCTTTTCATCGTATTATACGATAGAAAAATTTAACAAAGCATTTTCTGACTGTGAATCTAACAAAAATCTAACACTTCTGCATTGTAATATCAGAAGCTTATCCAAGAACATCGATTCTCTTAATAATCTATTATCTACTATGAATACAAATCCGCATGTATTAGCTGTAACCGAAACTCGGCTTAACGATAAGTCAATATCTAACATTGATATACCTTCATATAAGTTTTTTCATAACGACTCGCCAACAATGGCTGGCGGTGCCGCTCTAAATGTGTCCAATTCACTTAGTCCAAACCATAGACCAGATATTGATCTAAATTTAGACTCGGTCGAATCCTGTTGGATCGAGCTAAATAATGGCTCTACCAGAAAAAAGAGTCTAATAATCGGATGCATTTATAGACATCCCAATGCAAATTTTAGTGAATTTTCTAGTAAACTAGAAGAAACAATAAGATATCTAAACACAAATAACTATGAAGTATATATCCTAGGAGATATAAACATAACTTTTTTAAACTTAGTTAAAAAACTCATTAATAATTCATAAGCTATCAGTCCAATCGGGGCATTCCAATTTGGTCACATGCATGACCTTTATACCCCATAAAACACTGCCATAGGTACATTATATAAAAACACATGTGTCTTTATGATAAAGGTACGTGTGTCTTTATGTACCTATGACACTTGTAAAGGTCTCAGTTTTAATCTCTCATCATTGACCTTTACTAGAGGCATCACCCGAAACAATGCTATCAATATCCTACTATATTATACACGACCTTTCTCAAATATGGGATGCCAAATGTGGTGCTTAATGGTGCATGGTGTGATATGAGCATGCGCATTGTACCTTGCAAATAAATTTTGTCTCCAAATTGGACTTTTCTTCAAGAAACTTTTATAATTTAGTTTTGAATAAGTGTTGGAGTTTTTTAAGCTATATAAAAAACTCGCAGCACGTGTTTTATCAAGGATCAAAAACCCTCGCTGCGCTCGGGTTTTTATCCTTGATAAAACACTGCTGCTCGTTTTTTACATACTACATAAACATCCACAAACAGAGGATTATATCAACATGCTTTATGCTAACTATTGTTATCCTATAATAACAAAGCCCACCAGAATAACTGATCATTCGGCAACTCTGATATTGATCACATTTACACTAATGTTTTCAACAGTACTATAACCTCAGGTATATTGACGGCCGATGTATCAGACCACTTGCCAGTATTTTGCATCATAAATCAGAATAGAGTAAAAAATCACATTCTAAACGCATATTATAGGAACTATAAAGTTTTTAGTAATACGCATTATCTTGATGAACTGAACACAATTAGCTGGACAAATTGTTACAAAACAAAATACAACAAGTTATCGATAAGCATGCTCCTATGAAGAAAATGTCGAAAAACAAAGCAAAACAATTTAGAATTGAAAACCATGGTTAACTCCAGGACTATTACAGTCAATAAGAAAAAAAAAAAAAATGTATAAAACGCATTTCTTCATACATGATGATCCCTAAAAGATGACTGCCTATAAAACTTACTCAGCTCCAATATGCTAAACAATCTGATAAAAAATCTAAGAAAGCATACTTTAGTTCACGAATTGAAGATTAGTCTACAATCAGCTCATTCATTTTCTAGACAACACAACATAATATTTGAACATCAATTTGGGTTTAGAAAGAACCATTCAACCGAGCAAGCAGTGCTAGAAATTACAAATAAATTAAATACATCAATATATAAGAAAGAAACCACATGTGGTATATTTTTAGATTTCTCTAAAGCCTTCGATATAATTAATCATGAAATCTTACTAATGAAGCTACATAAGTACGGTATCAGGGGCTTAGCTTAGATCGTAAGCAATTTGTTAAAATAAATGAAGCAACATCTTCTCATAAAACAATTACTTGTTGAATTCCACAAGGCTCCACTTTAGGACCATTGCTATTTTTATTATATATCAATGACTTACCTAATGTATCAAAAAGACTAAGCTTTCGTATCTTTGCTGATGACATTACTATTTTTTTTTTAACACACTAACCCGCTTATAATTGAACAAGTCATCAACGAAGACCTAGAACTAATTATGAAGTATTGTATAATGAATAAGTTGTCGATTAATATGAAAAAGACTAACTACATGATCGTAACCTCGACAAACAAAAAAATAACTATGAATATTAAGAGGGCGTCGAAGTAAGAACGGACCACTCGGTCTGGGATCCAAAAAACGATTTCCCTTATATTTCTACCATCGAAAGTACTATCTATCCTTATTACAAAACTGGACTTAGAATTGTTCTAAATAAAATATTTCGGCCGCTAGGCGAATTTTCGTACATCGACCCAAAAACCGCCGAAGGACGCTGATTTTCAAGTTCGCAGAGGCCTACTTTCAAAGTCCATTTTCTCGGCTTTTTCTTGAAATGAAAACTTATTTTTTGGGTCTAAACTATGGTTTGACGTCTCGTCTGACTAGAAAAAGCAAAATATTTCTTTAGGATGTACAAATTACGAAAAGTTATTTAAATTTATCGAGACTACTTTATGCGTGACACGAAAAGCAAAGATTAACGGGTTTAGAAAATTGCAAATTTCTCAAAAGTGCAACCTATCCCCGATATAAAACATCATTCTATCTTGAGATGAGATGCTATTTAGTAGTTCTGTGCAATAAAATTTGTGGCACATTGCGTTTTGAAGAATTTGACGAAGCCCAAACTTGTACATTTTTCCAGATATTTCCTTGCGTGACACGACTTGCCGTTGAGTCTAGACAACGTCAATCCTTACAAAAATAAAAAAATAACAAATAATAGCTAGAAGTTTATATTCAGGTGTTACTATCCGTCATCATTAGATATTTTAGCTCCATTTAAATTTTACCACAATAATGTTTTTTTTTTAATGAAAAATTTGCATAATTATATGTCAAAGTTAAGTCAAATTGTCTAACAACATTCACATTTAAACTAAGTTTTATATTTAGAAAATCTTCATCTATTAATCAATGAAGCATGATTCTTATATTAAGTTGGATAAAACCTGGATGGCTTTTAAATCTTTTCAAGCTGGGCTGGCAGTGTACTGAAATCGGCGTTTTTAAGCGTGATTTTGAATAACTTTTTATAGTTAAGTCTGATCAACTTCAAATTGTATATGTTAAGAGTACACACCAAAAGAAAAAATTTCTTCTTTTCACTTTTACAAATGTTACGATTTTTGGCGGGAAAATGACGTCATCAATTTCAGAGGAAAATCTAAAACGAGGGTAATGCAAAATTTTAACATGCGCATTTGAAAGAACTCATTGAGATACGTTCAAAACCGAAGAGATAATAGTCAAAGTCAAATTTAATCTAAAGTTATAATTTTTTGAAAATTGCATTTTTGTGTAAAATAGAAAAAAATTCTAAACTTCAAAAAATCATATATTTTGATTAAATTTGACTCTGACTGTTATCTCTTTGGTTTTGAACATATCTCAATGAGTTCTTTCAAATGCGCATTTTAAAATTTTGCATAACCCCCTTATTTCAATTTCCCACTAAAATTGGTGACATCATTTTCCCGCCAAAAATCGTAACATTTGTAAAAGTGAAAAGAAGAAATATTTTCTTTTGGTGTGTACTCTTCACATATAAAATTTGAAGTTGATCCGACTTAACTATAAAAAGTTATTCAAAATCACGCTTAAAAACGCCGATTTCAGTACACTGCCAGCCCAGCGTATTTATTTTAACTGAGTTGTTTTATGAGAACGAGGCAAATATGATTCACCATGATGCATGTTTTATACTAAATATGCAAAATAGCGGTGAACTTTTTAATGTTTTAAAAGTCTGAATTAATATCTAAAGAGAATAAAGCCTTTCGATACAATAATTTGTAAATTATCAATGATTTATTAAATACAGTACATGGCTGTCTTTGCCAGACTACTTTTGTCATGAATTATTAATGACTTCAGAAATGAAATTTACAAATTTACAGTTTGTTAATTAGTTGTACCAAGCTTGCAGTGAGTAAAACTATCGTGTTGCACCAAGTTTGCAGTGAGTAAAACTATCTTGTGAAAGAATGGATTTTAGTCTTTGTAGTTATACATCAGCTTGTAAAATACGCTGCTGGAGAGGAACTACAGAGTTGGTCCAGTTAAATGAATGTAATGACGATATGTCAAACCAATCAACATAGGAAGCCAAACCGCGCGCTCTAAGAATAACAAAATGTTAATTTTATTGGATCTTAAGATTCTCAGGTCAACTTGTTGGGCTGCTTGTGCATAGACTATATACAAATATTTTCACTTAAAAAATTCGAAAGGGTGTAAACAAATACTCACGTGAACAAAATCGACAGTAACATTGAAAATCGACTTTCATTGCTTTTGACATGTCAACATTGATCACATTGATCAGCTGTGGATAGCGACAGGTTCTTGGTGCTCGCTTGGATGTCGATGACTAATACATATTTGCATATTGTTGATTTGGAGATGTCGTCTAAAACTCAACACGAGTCAGAACACAAGTAAACACGAGTGAACACGAGTAAACACGAGTGAACACGAGTAAACAAGAGTGAACACGATTAAACAAGAGTGTACACGAGTGAACACGAATGAACACCAGTGAACACGAGTCGGAACACGAGGAAACACGAGTGAACACGAGTGAACACGATTGAACATGAGTAAACACGATTGAACATGAGTAAACACGAGTGAGCACGAGTGTACACGAGTGAACGCGAGTAAACATGAGCAACGAGTGAACACGAGTAGCAAAAATGAAATGAAATAATAAATGAATATGAAAAAATGAAAATGAAAATGAGACAAATAGAAAAGAAAAAAAGAAATAACCAAAAAAAATAGGCCCAACTAGACATGAATGTATCAAAGCTAGTGGTATTACTAAAATATTTGAAAAATAGAATTATAGTTTAATAAACAGAAATAAAAAGAAGAAATAATAGGATTTTAATGAATTCATATTCAAAAATTATCGTTTCACAATTAATTACGGCAGTCCATGCAAATGGACGTTAACAAATGCAGTATAATGTTAATATAATGCATCAAAAATTGAACTGAATTACTTGTAATGAACTATATAAAATTTGAAATCACAATGTTTAACAAATGTTTAAGGTGACTGGCTACTTTTGAAAATATTGTTAAACTCCAAAAGGCGTTCAAAAGTAGCCAATTACCTTAACGTATATAGCTATCAAATAGCAATGCAATCAAAATCCGGCTTTGGCTGTGATACAAGACAAATCAGGTGCAGGGTGTGCCATATTACCATTATGTCATATGTGTTCTTGTTCAATCCCATGGATTCTTTTAAAATAGGCGTAACACGTTTATTTATACTTTATGGAAACATTGTGATCTCAAACTTTATATAGTTAATTATAATCCTTATCAATTTTCGATGCATTAAATTGACTTTATATAGTCTGTGAACGGTTCGAGGGGATTGGGGAGGGGAAGGGAGGGGAAGGGGATAGGGAAGGAAGGGGAAAGGCCCCCTACCTTCTCAATCCCATTGAACCGTTCACGGGATAGACATTATATTGTACTTTTTTTAAATGTGCATTTGCATACATTTGATACATTCATGCCTGTTTGGGCTTATTTTCGGGGTTTGTTTTCGTCTTTTTTTTTTCATTTCCATTATTTTCTCATTTCTATTTTTTTTCTTTCATTTTTTCTTTATTATCTTATTTTATTTTTTCACTCGTGTTCACTCGTGTTCTTACTCGTAGAAGAATCAAGTCGCTTTCTATCAACTCTGATTTTTTTTTTAAAAGAAGAAAAAGAAAAATGGCATCACCGCTATTTAGCACATTTAGAGAAAAACATGCATCATGGTGAATCATATTTGTATCGTGCACAATTGTATAATCTCATAAAGCAACTCAATTAAAATATATAAAAGATTTAAAAAACATCCAGGTTTTATCCAACTTAATATGACAATCATGTTTCAAGATTAATAGACGAGGATTTTCTAGATATAAATCTTTGTTTAAATGTGAATATTGTTAGACAACTTGAATTCGGCATATAATTATGCAAATTGTTCATTAAAAAAAAACATTATTGTGGTAAAATTTTAATGGAGCTAAAATATCTAATTATGACGGATAGTAACACCTGAATATAAACTTCTAGCTATTATTTGTTATTTTTTACTTTTTATAAGGATTGACGTTGTCTAGACTCAACGGCAAGTCGTGTCACGCAAGGAAATATCTGGAAAAATGTACAAGTTTGGGCTTCGTCAAATTCTTCAAAACGCAATGTGCCACAAATTTTATTGCACAGAACTACTAAATAGCATCTCATCTCAAGGTAGAATGATGTTTTATATCGGGGATAGGTTGCACTTTTGAGAAATTTGCAATTTTCTAGACCCGTTAATCTTTGCTTTTCGTGTCACGCATAATGTAGCCTCGATAAATTTAAATAACTTTTCGTAATTTGTACATCCTAAAGAAATATTTTGCTTTTTCTAGTCAGACGAGACGTCAAACCATAGTTTAGACCCAAAAAATAAGTTTTCATTTCAAGAAAAAGCCGAGAAAATGGACTTTGAAAGTAGGCCTCTGCGAACTTGAAAATCAGCGTCCTTCGGCGGTTTTTGGGTCGATGTACGAAAATTCGCCTAGCGGCCGAAATATTTTATTTAGAACAATTCTAAGTCCAGTTTTGTAATAAGGATAGATAGTACTTTCGATGGTAGAAATATAAAGGAAATCATTTTTTGGATCCCAGACCGAGTGGTCCGTTCTTACTGAGACGCCCTCTTAACCTTTTTAAACAAAAAGACTGCATTAAATACCTTGGAGTATATCTCGACAAAAACCTAAAATGGGATTATCATATTGCATGTATCCATAACAAATTAGCTAAGAATGTTGGTATAATTAAACTGTTAAGACACTACTTACTACGGTGGCCCATATACACAATGCTTGAATATATATTTTTGGGCACAAGTATGTTATAAATGAATAAAATGTTACTTCTTAGTGCACAACTAATATATATATTTTAAATGAAGTATATTTTTAAATGCATAAACATATTTCTCAATGCACAAAAGTTACTCACAGTACACGAATATATGTTCTCAATACACAAAAGTTAAGACTCACAATACACGAATATATTTTCTCAATACACAAAAGTTAAGACTCACAATACACGAATATATTTTCTCAATCAATACACATAGTTAAGGGGGGGGGGGAGCTCCGCCGTCCCTGCCTGTGCAAATGTGTCTTTTGCCAAATAATACATTGGTGCTAGATAACGCGAAACTGTATTATTGATTGATTGATTGAGCGATGAATTGATTGATTGTCTGATTAATAGATTGATTAATTGTTTGTTTGATTGATTCATTGTGTGTGTGATGGTTTTATTAAAGGAGTGATCAGTAAACGAAATGACTGACTTACTAAAGCATATTGGGTACGAGGACCAAACATCATGTATCCTGCGTGACATTGGTAACGCACTCTTTCTACTTCCTTTATATGTAATCGCTGCGAGCACATCCTCGGGAACCCAGGGGTAATCTTTTGTCGCTCGTTTCTCGCTCCCAGAATAAATACCCCTGGGAACGTACTCTGTTGGAGCTTGTTCCGGAAGTCAAAATTCAGCTCTTTCCTGATTGGTCGACCTTATTAGGTCGACCAATGAAAATCAAAATAACCATTCAAAGAAAGTCGTTAAATAAGTTTGAATTTTGACTTCCGGAACAAGCTCCAACAGACTACGTTCCTAGGGGTATTTTTTTCCTGGGAGCGAGATACAAGCGACAAGCCTTCAATTATCACTGGTCATACAAGCTTTAACAAACTGAAAGATACAATACAAATGTATTTAATTTTTTTTTATAACTTTAGCCTGCGTGGTTGAAATAATTTTTGTGCAAGATATTTTTTTTCACACTGACGAGCAAGCAAGATATGTTTTCCAGTCAAACAGCGGTGCATGACATGTTTTTTTTTTATTTTATTTTCTGTCACATTGTGTTTGCGTGATATGTTTTTTTAATTTTCTTTTTTGTCACATTCAGTTTGCATGATTACCCCGAAGGAAAAAAACGAAGGAGAAAATATTATTGCATGTTAATTGGTTTATGATTTGTAGGGTTTTATATCCCAATCAGTTCTTTTACGCATTTCAAATTCAACAGTGATTGATATTTTTTGGTACGGGCTGTACGTACGGATGTTTTTCCTTGCTAACCCTAATCATTTTTGGCAACGCAACCAATATCGATCTCCGTATAGGTGTCTATTATAAGCAGTTTTATAGCTAAACGCCGTCACTACGGGATAGTTTGGCTTAAATTTCTAGCAACTTCAGCTAACGAGGAAGTGAAAGCAACTGCATAAAAGGTGAAAGTCTGAGGTCCCACAGATCGAGTTTGACTCTATTTGTAGTTTCCTGCGTCTAAACCGTACGTTTTAATGCAAGAAGGAAAGTTAAGATGTATCAAGAGAAACCCACCACTTGCAGTTCAAGAAAACACACTGCTTGGCTAACATCAAATACAGTTCTATCAATCGTTGGATTGTTGGGCTGTTTGGCTTTGGTTGTCAGAATGGAAAACATGCAATATAATAATGTTCTACAATTTGAGGCATTAAGAAGTGACCTGAACAGTATTTTGGAAAGCAAACTCAATAAAGGTACAATGTTAATGCATAGTATTTTAAAGTCTTGTCGATAAAATCGAGTGCATGCATGTCAGTTCTTTTTCAAAACCTTAAGAACGTACGTAGTCATCCGTCGAAGTAACATCGTACTTCTTAAGAATCTTGCTTAGAAGTACACCACAATTAAGATGTTTAATTTGTCATCTGTGATCTGAAGTAACTTGTATAAGTATTCATGCAGTTTAAGCTGATTTAAGTTTAAAGTGCATGCAATTGGCACTGTCGATCGTACTAATCGATCGTTATCTGCACTGTACTAGAACTGCTTAGTCAAGATTGCAATCTATCGTGCAAATTAGGATTTATTGATTCTTTTCCTTTCGGTATTTTTATGCACAATTAGTATGTCACTTTTGTTCGCAGAATAGTTAATACAATTATTATCATTATAATGTTCATGTTGACATTCTTATGTATTCTGACTGTATCTCACTTGATTTGATTATAAGTTATATTCCTTAATGAGGTATCGTAACCAAAAAAGCATAAAAATGAAATAAGACCAGACACATTTGTAAAAAACCGTCGGATGGCCAGGGTCTGCCCAGTCAAGTTCCAACTTGATTGAATTCATTATTTCCGCATATCATGTTTCACTATTATTAACTCCAGATATGCTCTTCAGATGTGTACACCTATTTCAATAAACTTTGACAATCTTAAAGCAGTTAATCTGAGACCGATTGGAATTGTGGGAGGAATCATTAAGTGTATTGTTTCAAGCACACTTGAATGGGGTTTCAGAAGTAAACCTTAATACGTATCCAACCGTGATTATAGATAGTACATTTGCAACTTAATGAGCTCACAAAATTCGTATTGGTACGGTCTTGGATCAACTATTTCCAGATGATGAACGATAATTGAAACAAGTGCATACCTATTTTAATATGACTTTCTAGGCGATGTTCCATTCCAGCTCGGAGTATGCATCACTGCATGGATTATCCTAATGCTCGCAATGTTTGTAATTTTTATTTTTTGTTAAAAGAACATGAAGTTTATTGTCGATATAGTGTTGCTTTTGTCTAATACGTATCATAAATACCCTATGCAATCTTGAAAACGATGCCATTACCATATATGGTATTGTGGGTGAGAAGTAACAAAATACTTTAGCGCACGAGATTATTTTTTAACAGGTTGAGATTGCAACAAAACAGTAGGCATAGGTTTGATACAAACCACGTCCATAATATGAGACAACTTTTATTCGAAAACGTGTGCATAAACAGAATTATACTCCGGCCCGTCAAGTGCAAACATATGTCTGTCCCGAGTGTCAGTTGAAGCTGCAAACCGAATTACCTAGCTAATTCCCAAGCGCTACAAATGATTGGTATTTATCTAAATTACTATATATATATAAACGAAAAGCACTTCAACATGGAAGTTAATAATAATATATACAACCATGTAAACTAAACTAAGCGAATTTGTCAGTCAAATAAATCTCCTGATGAGTGAGGTTCGCCTCACGAAACAGGCCTGTAGAGATACATGATGTTTGATCATCCCTGACCACTATATATATATATATATATATATATATATATATATATATATATATATATATATACACAACAAACACTGAAAGTGTGCAATACTTTTAGTGTTTGTACTCTCTCTCTCTCTCTCTCTCTCTCTCTCTCTCTCTCTCTCTCTCTCTCTCTCTCTCTCTCTCTCTCTCTCTCTCTCTCTCTCTCTCTCTCTCTCTCTCTCTCTCTGTCTATATATATATATATAGTAGTAGAAAGAGTTAGAGAGTAATGACAATGACGGTTTCTCTACAACGCGGTTTCGTAAGACCTTACGGTCTCACTCATCAGGAGTTTTAAGTAATGTTTAATAAACGAGCAGGAGTGGTTTTAAACCTGATAAAACACGATCTGCGAGTTTATTGAACGACTTCAACAACTCCAACCTATATTTTGTGTTTTTGTACAAAAAAATCAAGGATTTGTGAAAGTTTATTAGAGAAAATTAAGGTTAAAGTTTATGTAAATTAGGGTGAATCTATAACTTCAGTTAAAACACTCGTCACGGTTACGATTTCTTTTGAAAATTTCTCATGAATTATTAATGAGTTTTTGAATTGACTGATTAAAACTGTGCAGAATATACTGGATTTACTGAATTTACATATGATTGTTTAGTTATAACGCTGAAGTTCCTTATTCCTGTGTTTGCACGATGAAATGAGTTCATTCCTTTTGTTAAGGCTGCAATGGTGTGGTTTGCAGATGATTATGTATTTTCCCAGTAAACAAAGGTTACAACGCTTGGTTGCGCTGCTGTAAGCTTTGGCGCGTGCCATTATGCGCCACGTGATTGTGTAGTCGATGCTATTGTCCTTGAGTGTCCATACGTGTTTGCTTAGTTCAGTAGAATTTCTGGATGACGCGTTGCGGAATGAGGCTGTGTGATTCCTGTATCGTGTTTTGAAGTTGTTTTCGGTTAACCCGGCGTAGGTCTCGTGTGTGTCGTTGTCTTTTCGTATTACTTTGGCTTGGTATATCACACCCGACTGTAGGCATTCACCCATCAGGGGACAATTCTCTTTGTTCCGGCAATTGCATGGTTTTGTTTTTTCGCTTGGGCTGGCATTGTGTGAGTTCAGCTTTTTCTTGTTTTCGTTGTCGATTATTTGTTTTTCACTGTTCATACAACTGTAACTGATTTTAATGGTGTTACTTTTGAAGATCCTTCGCAGGGTGTGTCCAATTGGAAAGCATTTGTTGACCAATATATATATATTATGAAAAGGACTTTCAAATCATGGTTTGCTTTGTGGTAGATTGACCAGGGAAGGGGTGGGACGATTTGCTTATATATCTCCCAGAAAAACATTAGCGGGAAGGATAATCCCTTTTTCGAATAAAGGGTATGGGAAGAAAGGTCACAACTTGAAAATAATAAAGTATAAGTGGAAAACCAGAAAGATACATAGAGACTGAGTTGGAAGGATTGCATCACTTATTTGTAATCAAGCGATTGAACATAAAGATTATGTTGTTGAAGCTAGGGCGATTATTAATTGCACAGAACTAATATAATTTAATTTCTGGTTAAAACAATCTATGTTTGAAATCAGCAAAGGTCCATTTTTTAACAATCCACTGATTTACAATTTCTGGTTTAACTTTTAGATGACTTACTTCTACACGTGAGAAAGTTAGCACGATCCAGGCGCAATGCTGAAGATTTTCTGAAAGTCGCTTCGTTGAAAACTGATCGCACTGGCTGCATAACATGTCCTAAAGGACAACCAGGATCCAAAGGCAGCACAGGATACATGGGGCCTAGAGGACCGAGGGGTATTGGAGATCCTGGACTTGTTGGTGAGCCTGGAAGAGTCGGTGTTCGAGGAAACCCAGGACTTCGTGGAGAGAAAGGATTACAAGGGGAGCCAGGGCAGGTTGGAGCAAACGGATTACAAGGCGTAAGAGGAATTGTTGGGGAAACAGGGACAAAAGGAAACAAAGGCGACATCGGGCCTGTCGGAAGCGTAGGGCAACTAGGAATGACCGGAAAGACTGGACCTAAAGGTTAGAAGAAGTAGATTAGTAAAGAAGTAAATTGTTTTTTTATATCTATTCTTTCCATAGATACATATGCACCTCCACACAACTAATATTACAAATGCATTATATCTAAAATATCTAAAATATTATATATTTTCAGGTGCAATGGGTCTAACGGGAACTAAAGGAGGAACTGGCATCAAGGGCGAAAAAGGCCATTTAGGACCAGCAGGACCACAAGGGTCTAAAGGACAACAAGGAGCGATAGGAAGGACCGGAGAAAAAGGACCTAAAGGGGACCAAGGCCCAGAAGGTTATATCGGTGCATTTGGTTTACCGGGTGATAAAGGTGATCAAGGGAAAAATGGCATCCAAGGACTTCGTGGACCAAAAGGAGTTCCTGGTAAAATAGGCCCGATAGGAAACACTGGCTCAATAGGACCGCAAGGTTTTAAGGGAGAGAAAGGTGTTCAAGGTTTTATAGGAAATGAAGGTATCAAAGGAAATAAAGGAACTAATGGAAGCACTGGCCCTGTGGGCTTGAAAGGACAGCAGGGAGACTTGGGACCAAGAGGTCGCAAGGGCGATACTGGAAATAGGGGAGTAGCTGGCGTTAAGGGTGAAAGTGGTATTGTCGGTGAAAAGGGAGCTACAGGCGGTCAGGGTGAAAAAGGCAATAAAGGAAATGACGGAAACATTGGTCCTATGGGTTTGAAAGGACAATCTGGCAAAAGAGGTCTTGTTGGTGATCAAGGAAACCCTGGTGTAGTTGGACCTCGAGGCGAGAGAGGAGAAAGAGGAGCACAAGGACACAAAGGACTATTGGGTGAAAAGGGAAATATCGGTGACAAAGGTGAAAAAGGCGTACAAGGAAACATCGGAGAAACTGGTAAGAAATAACTTTAATACTTTTTGCCAAGCTATATAGAAGTGTAAAAGTTTGACGATACATATCGTATGATAGTAAATATGATGCAAATGGGGTTGATGTCAGTAAAGCAATGCATGAGTTATACCATGTGATCTACTCTAACATTCAAATATCACATGTTCTTTCCCAACTGAGCAACGACATTTTTAAACTGGTCAATATTTTGTCATAGGAAAAACTGGTTCTAGAGGAGATTTAGGAGCGCAAGGTACACAAGGAGTTCCTGGTATTGGTATTAAAGGACAGAAAGGCGGTGCTGGTAAAGATGGTGTTGCAGGAAGCAAAGGTGATAAAGGCTTTAAAGGTGAATTGGGTGCCAAAGGTGAACAGGGAACTATTGGAGTGAAAGGTGCAAGTGGGAATCCTGGAGCAAAAGGTGAATGTCGTTTACACTACATGTTACATTAGTAATATTGCAAGAATGTTGTATTGTATTTGAAGCTCCTGGCTTCACTGTCCATTCAGAAACCTAAAACGGTTGAAGCTTATTTTATTCATATGTCAAACAGATGATTGCACATTCAATTAAATGAGTATCCCTCGTTTTATTAGTAATATCACATTTCTCAAGTTCTATATTTTCTATAGGAGAGAAAGGCAACCAGGGAACATTAGGCTCCCGTGGACCGAAAGGAGATTCAATCCAGGGTGACAAAGGTGAAATTGGAAAACCAGGCCCAACTGGACCTCAAGGCAAAGTAGGATCCAAAGGTTCCTTAGGCCAAAGGGGTCAATTAGGCGAGAAGGGCTCTACTGGTTCAGAAGGGCAAAAAGGGAGCAAAGGCACTATGGGCATTACAGGTGAAAAGGGTCCAACTGGAAATGAGGGTCCTCCAGGACCTAGAGGCTCAACTGGTATAACAGGAAAAGAGGGACCTTTAGGACTTTTGGGTCCAAAGGGGAACGTGGGAGACCGAGGTCCTGTTGGCCAAAAAGGCGATAGGGGACTTCAAGGTACCAAAGGAGGTAAAGGGATCAGAGGAAACCAAGGCATTCGAGGACCTATAGGAATTAAAGGAAATATCGGTATTCAAGGAATAGAAGGACCAAAAGGCAATAAAGGTACGTTGCCATAAACAGAAACAATAATTCTATATTGTTTAGAAAACGCTCTTATTCTTTTGAAAACTACGGTCTTACACCAGCCATATTTTACATTTGCATATAGTTTACAACCTTGTTTTATAATTGTCAATGTTACAGGAGAACATGGAGATATTGGTATGGTAGGACCTAGAGGGCTTACTGGAGAAACTGGACTACAAGGAGCTCCTGGTCCGACAGGAAAAATAGGTGAACCTGGGCCTAGAGGTCTCAAGGGAGCAAAAGGTATTAGTATTAAATATAGAACATCGTTTGGTTCTACCATAGCTACATGTAATGCAATGTTATTTTTGTTTATTACAAAAGCGGCTTTGGGTGTTATTATATGAATATGGCACTATAAAACTTAACCTAGTATCTGCGCTCATCTAGACTGCATTGCTCATCTAAAACTCCTTTAAAAGTACAAGCAACACAACCTATATTTTTATATAGAATATATGTTTTCAACTATCTTGTTTAAATAAGAAATGATTTTTCTTAGGAACACGAGGCACTGGAGGCGAGGAAGGAAGTCAAGGTAATCCTGGTCCAAAAGGTAGCAAAGGCAATCCCGGAGCAAGTGCACAAATCAAAGTGGACACACTTAAAGGTCCGCCGACCACCGAAATACCGGACATTTGCGTCGATGTTGAAATCGTTTTCCACGAAGCACCAAAACCAAATTGCACGTTGTCGAACGATGTTATAAAAAAGTCCATTGCTGAAGCAATTAAAGTAGGAGAAAACCACATCGAAAAGGTCCTTTCGACCGTCGTAATAAAAAATAGCGTTCGACAATTGAAGGTTACTTTCATAACAACTAAAAAAGCAGAGAAAATAATTAAGGAAAAGAGAGATAGCATTAAGCTACCTTTGCATAAAGCAAAGTGTACCTGAAAGGATAGATTACACCTATTTCAATTAAGCTTTATCATCCGAAATGGTTGGTCTAAAGAACGGTAGGAATTGTAGGAGTTCATTAAACTCCAAATGCATTGTATTACTGAATCACACTTGGAATGGTGATGAATTAAAGAAAGCACTATTTTAAAATTAACATTCCAGCGTGAGCATGATAAAGCATTTCTAATTTTAATGAGCTCCCATAATTCCTATCTGTCTCAGATCAACCATTTCCAAATAACCAACTTTAAGGATACGGCCCACTTTCGCGGGGTGCTTTCACATGCTCTCAGTTAAACATGTGTTTACCGCGTCATTTTTCAATAATAATAGACACACTATACATCATTTCAAAGCTGATATAACAGAGAATAAGATTGTGTATCGTTTGTTATAAACACTAATTTTGTAACAGGACACGGTTTTGAACACATGTATGTGCTGATTGACATAATGCAAAAATGACGGCGAAATAATAATAACTTTTGGACTTATACTTTTTTTAAAATAGCTCAAATTTTGAGTTTTTTTATGTGGGGCATTGGTTACATATATAATTGTTCTTAATATAATATCCACATTCTTGTTTTCTGTTATGTAAGCTCTAAAATGATATATACTTTGTCTATCTTTATTGTAAAATGACGCGCTAAACAATTTTTAATGCACCTATCAATGTCTTGCTCCAACGGGGGGAGTTCGGGAATACCCAGGAGCTATTGACATTTTTCATATCTCTTTGTCAATAGCCCGTATCCTAGGGACGTCAAATTCATATACTTACTCATTTATTTACTGTTGTGGTCCAAGAAAATATTGTATTGTATTGTCAAAAAACATCGAGCAGCACCAGGTTCGGGCAAAGTTTATGTTCAATAGCCCGACTTTGCCCGCACTCCCCCTGTTAGGGCAAGACATTGATAGGTGCATAACTAAGAGCACTCTGCGGTTATTGGAATAGATGTATAAAGTCTATATGTTAACATCAAGTCATGAAAAAAAATCAAAATTGTTACCAATCTTATAGTTCTATTTAGTAACTAAAACTCATTTAATTTGGTTAGAAATGATTTTATTGTTGTGCTGGAAGCCTTCTAATATTTTGGCAGTTCTTGTCTAGTCGCGTCACTTCAAAAACTGAAAATAAGCCATATTTCGTAGCGCCGTAAAATCTTTTGTAATTTGTAAATTAAAAAGTAATTTGTGCCTACACATAGATTTTAAGGTGTTATCTTTATTATAATGACCACTACTAATCGCTTATTCAAATAGTCTAAAAATTATTTTAACGCCTGATTTCTAAATTTTGGGACTTAGTGAGAAGTTCCACTTATAGCAGATGAAAAGATTGGTGTTTCATTTGAGCAATTTGTAAAATCCAGATGTTCAAAAGTTATGATTGTTTGAAGTAGTGCATGTGCGACTATTTGCGATTTTCTGTCCATATTTAAGACTTCTGTATTCGGGACGTTGTTATCGCAAATAAAACTTAAATGCTCCAAAAGAAAGTTAATTCCCAACTTAAAACATTTTCCAAAGCCTTAGATAGCTGAATTCAACAAAAAATTTAGTAAATACGTTGGTAGCCATTATAAAAAAACTAGTAGTTTTTTCAACAGTAAATCTTATTGTGGTGAAACAAGGACGAAGTTTATTTGTAATGACACCAAATGAATTTATTGAATAAAACGTTCTACTGAATATGAGAACTATTGTATTTCTGGACGAAAATTGTTTATTTCAGTTGGCATGAATCAAGTCCTGGCCCTCTAATTCAAGATAATATTGTGCAAACTGTTCCAAACATCCCCCCAATGGTATTATTGCAGTCTACAATCATGTGCAAAATTGTTGGGACATTTTTTCATGGGCGTTTTTGTTTGCGTTTAAAAACATATGCAAAATCTATCAATTTGATGTGCAAAACCCCTCCACCCCCTAAGCAATGTTAATTGGTCTTTCAAATGACAACCGTTTCACATTCCCACAATTCAACATTGAAACGGGGGAGAGGGGGAAACGGAAAAATGATATTGAAATTTTTTTCATGTCAAAACCATTTAATGTCCCAAGGTATTTTGCACATGATTGTAGATAAGCTGAACGAGGTTTACAATTGTTAGATGTTTGTAGTGCAGGTGATCAAATGAGGGCTTAGCACCATTTAATTTATTCCTATATATACAGTTTAGTTATCAACAACATTGATTGTAATACAGTAACAAGCATGTGAACTGATGCTTACATTTTGTAATTAGTTTGTATTCTTTAGGAAACACGTCTGATTTCAATCCATTAGTAGCACACAACCAGCATTCATTTCGTTCTTGGATTAATGTAGGTAGCTAAAAGCTGCGACAATGGTTATTGAAACAGCTAGCAGGTGTATAATAAATTAATATCAATGCATTGGGCAGAATGAGTGGACATTGAAAACTGTTAATCTAATTACTGATGCCGCCGACACGGTCATTAGCGCGCGAAGTTCATATCTAAAGCGTGAAATCACAAAAAAATGGCCAAAATGCCTTCAATACTGGTTACTTAATCGCTTGTAACTCATAAAGTATAAATAAATCTTGATTTGTTCATTCAGCTTATGGTAGTCAAAACGTTATCTTAAACAATGATGTTTTTTGCTTTTAAATCCATTAACTGGAAGTTGTGGCTTTTTTTAGGTAAATGTTGGGTAAATTTTAGACATTTTTTGTATGTAAAAGCTAGTTATAGCATCTTTGATAATCATTTTTTCGAAAAGAATCAAAGGAAACTTCACATGTTCAAACGGCTTCTTTTTAAGTTACTTCTAAATTCAGTAATGAGCTCAAGTGAATTAAGTTTGTCTCTGAGGAAGTTGTGGCTTTCACGTATGCTACCTAGATAATTATCCGTGTCTTAATTAAAATTCATGTTCCAGCCATTTTGAAGTTGAACTTGAATTCGCAGCTTTCTCTAAGCGCCGTCCCTTTATGGACTCTTGGGAATCTAACATCAAAACCTGAACGATTGTCGAAATTTACACGAAACTAACAATAGAACCGATTCGGAAGATAAGTCGACACGATCGTTTTGAAGTCGTTGGTCGTCAAGCCTTAGAGTGAATACTTTTTCAGTTTTTAGCCTTATAGCTAAATTTTAGTCGCGATCCGAGGCAGGCCGGCGCGTCTAAATTCTTGGTTGATAATTAAAAACAGTTTGATTCTAAGAGTATTTCAGGTCTTTACGTAGTTTGTAGTAAGATAAAGATACTGCTTGGTTACTTAAACAACAATGGCTGTTAGGTCGTGGTTGTTATGCAAAGAACTCAAATTTACTCGAGCAAAATAACACCATAACACATAGGGCTAGATTATAGTATTTGAAAGCTTATGAAACATAGATCTATGTTAAAAATAACCAACACGAAGAACGGTCAAGCAAAGTGTAGAAACATTAATAAGATAGCCTCTCTTTGATCACAAAATTAAACAAAACAAAATAATATTCTACGGGCGCGAAATTTGCGAAACATGCGCAGAATGCATTGATTTTTATGAATTTGATAATTTCTACTAAATTGACGGTTCACGCCGAGCTTCAATTGGAGAGTCTCTCCCATACTTTTTCTATTAAATACGGGTGATATCTATCCCTTAGGCCTATGTTAATAAGTTGTAATTGGATTTGACAAGAAATCATCTTTCTTGTAATTTCTGCGCTAGCTCTTTCAGTTTAGGAGGCCTCGAGGGAATGGCCCTCCAATTTCAGTTTGTTTTACTAATTAATCAAATGTATAACTAGAAGTTCTTTTATTCGTATTTATTTATCTATTTATTTATTCATTCATTCATTCATTCATTTATTTTTTATTCATTTATTTTTTATATATTTATTTATTTATTTATTTGTTTGTTTGTTTGTTTGTTTTTGATTGATTGATTGATCTGTATATTTATTATTTGATTTATTTATACATTTGATTATAAAATTCAGCGATAAAAAGTTTACTTTAAACATATTTAAGAAATAATATATAAAACGACGTTTCGATGCTCCCAGAACATCATTATCAAGTCAAAAAATAAATGCTAGAAAATATGAATATATAATAATAACGAAACAATGAAAGTTAATTAAACAAAAGTTTTTGCTCGTATTGAGTCCGATTGTTTGTTTAAACTAGGTTTTAGATGCTTTATAAGAAGCATCTCAATTAACAAGACAATCGAATTTTCCTTTGCATCTTTTCAGCACTTTGAATTGGCTTTCTTTCACAGTTCCATGCTCTTGGGCGTGTCTTCCAATTGACGAAGTTGGAGCTTTGTGTTCAGCTACTCTTTAGTGCAAGTGTCTAGTTGTAAATCCAACATAATCTGCTTCGCACAGATCACATTTGTAGTAATACACGACGTTGCGTTGACTCACAACGTTATGCTTCAGTACTTGTTCCAATTTCATGCTTGTAAAGACACGTTGTATATTCAAGCCAATGTTATTCCCAAGTGAACACAGTTGTTTTTTCACAGCATTAGTTGCTCTTTGGTCTTTTAATGGGATACTTAACCTTATTGTTTTCTCGTTGTAAGTTGATGTTACTTTTTGTTCACTTTGAAGGCTTCTATTAACAGTAGAATCAACTAATCCCTTAGGATAGTCCAACCGTTTGAAAATGGTGCGCAGATTGTCACATTCTTGCTCTAGGCCTTAAGGCGTTGATGATAATGCCTTTGCTCGATGAACCATGGTCTTAATCAAACATTCTTTATATCGCTTGTCAACATGACTATGGAAATGCAATACACCCTATGCAAAAAGAGCAAGGGACTGGGAACGAGCAACACGAAACACGAAACACCATGAACAATAAAATATTTCAATAACACTTTTCCCTTACAAGAAAGAGCATGTCGAAATTAGTAATTTTGTAGAATTCTGTTGTCATAAATTGAATCACAGAGGCCCAAGCGCAAAGTTTAAGCCAAATCTTTGTAAATTCAAAAAGCTGTAACTTTTCATCAGTACATTAACGTTTATGTTACTACATTGAAATTTTGGAATATCACTTATTTCAATGTGCTTTTTCTAATAAAAGCAATGGTGTCTTCTAATACTGATTAAGTAAGGAATTGCCTTTTTGCATAGGGTGTATTATTAAACTGTATTAGTAGGTTTTCTATACACTTCTGTCTCTAAGCGCGATCCCTTTTTCAAGATCCCCATGCCAATAAATGAAATTCGATCATTATGCGCAAGTTCCATTGTAAAGGATAAACTTGGATGTAAGTCGTTCAGTGTTTTCAAAAAATTATCTGCTATTATAACGCTTGGCATAATTACTAGAGTGTCATCTACATATCGTCCATAGAACGTTGGAAGCAATCCATCCGACACAAGCTTTTCTTCAAGATAGCCATTAAAGGGCCTAGCGGAGACCCCATGGCAACGCCATCTATTTGTTCGTAAAAGCAGCCGTTAAACTGGAACAATTGGTTTGTTGTAGGAATTTCCAAAAGACTAGCAAGCTGATCCCTTCGGAGGTTAAGATCATATGCACGGTTGAACCAATCATTCAAAAAATAATGATGTTCTGGGAGCATCGAAAGGTCGTCGTTTTATACATTATTTCTTAAATTAAATATGTATAAAGTAAACTTTTTATCAAATTATATAATCAAATGTATAAATAAGAAATATTTTTATTTATTTATTTATTTATTTATTTATTTATTTATTTATTTATTTATTTATTTATTTATTTATCTATTTATCTATCTCTCTATTTATCTATTTATTTACTCACTTACTTACTTACTTACTTACTTACTTACTTACTTACTTACTTACTCACTTACTTACTTACTTACTTACTTACTTACCTACTTACTTACTTATTGATTGATTGATTGATTGATTGATTGATTGATTGATTTATTGATTTATTGATTTATTGATTTATTGATTTATTATCTATTTTTTACTGCAAAAACAAAACAAAGAATGATCAATTATCAAATTTCGGATTCTTTGTTTAGGGTGTTGGCCGTAGTAGCTATAATAGTTATTCTAGGGTCAGTTTTCAATATATATATATAGTTGGTCGATTTGTCCAGTGTAGAGTGCCCAATACTCAATAGTAGAGCGGGAATAGTAGTAGAAAGAGTTAGAGAGTAATGACGATGACGGTTTCTCTACAACGCTGTTTTGTAAGACCTTACGGTCTCACTCATCAGGAGTTTTAATTGACTGATTAAAACTGTACAGAATATACTGGATTTACTGAATTTACATATGATTTTTTAGTTATAACGCTGAAGTTCCTTATTCCTGTGTCTGCACGATGAAATGAGTTCATTCCTTTTGTTAAGGCTGCAATGGTGTGGTTTGCAGATAATTATGTATTTTTCCAGTAAACAAAGGTTACAACGCTTGGTTGCGCTGCTGTAAGCTTTGGCGCGTGCCATTATGCGCCACGTGATTGTGTAGTCGATGCTATTGTCCTTGAGTGTCCATACGTGTTTGCTTAGTTCAGTAGAATTTCTGGATGACGCGTTGCGGAATGAGGCTGTGTGATTCCTGTATCGTGTTTTGAAGTTGTTTTCGGTTAACCCGACGTAGGTCTCGTGTGTGTCGTTGTCTTTTCGTATTACTTTGGCCTGGTATATCACACCCGACTGTAGGCATTCACCCATCAGGGGACAATTCTCTTTGTTCCGGCAATTGCATGGTTTTGTTTTTTCGATTGGGCTGGCATTGTGTGAGTTCAGCTTTTTCTTGTTTTCGTTGTCGATTATTTGTTTTGCACTGTTCATACAACTGTAACTGATTTTAATAGGGTTACTGTTGAAGATCTTTCGCAGGGTGTGTCCAATTGGAAAGCATTTGTTGACAGGTAAAAGGAATCTTTTGCCGGTATTATTGCTGACGCTCTTGCTAAATGGGGGGTTATACCGAATGATACCATGTCTTGGTCTATTTCTCCGTTTGCTTGTCTGAGGTGGTTGGAATTCTAATTTGTAGCTGTATCCACTATCATTGAGTGCTTTCTGGTATGGGGGTGCAGCGGTGTCAAACGATTGTTGATCCGATGATATGGACGAAAGTCGTCTGTTGATTCCTGCTGGTATGTTTTCTATAATGTTAGGTGGGTGGTTGCTGTCTCGGTGTATATACTGTATGGTACTGCTGGGCTTAGTGTATGGGCTGTAAGTACTTCCAGTAAGGTTAAAGGTGACATCTAAGAAATTCACTACTTGTTTGTTCGCCTCGATGGTGATGTTAAGGCCGTTGTCTTTAAATATACGGCAGATCTCTTTCTTGATATTTTCCGCTGTTCTTGGAGTGCTGTCAGTAAGTGCTAGGCCATCGTCTCGGTATAGCCCTATTTTGTTACCAAATTTGGGTTGTAGTTGTGATAACAGAAAACTTCCCACAAGTTCACATGTCTCCACTCCGTCGAAGCTCCCCATTGTTACGTCGAAGGTGCTGGCGCTTTTTTTCTGCCATTGTTGTTGTTTGTTGGTTAGAAGTGAATTCTTCGCATGGATAATAATGTTCCTTTCGTCAGGTGTTATGCTGTCGTAGGCTGGTGCGAAGTCTAGTGCTTTGTTCAGGAGTTGTTCGCTTATAGACGGGTAAAATTCTACGATGTCAAAGCAGATGAAGCTGTATTTTTTCTTATTGTCGATGTTTTTGGATATATATATATATATATTTATATTTTTTTCTATCTTATACACTATAGCATTATAACAATATAATATCCGTGGCCCTTTAAACATGTTTTGTTCTTTTTATTTTGCTAGTATTACAATACTGTTGTTTGTATAATGAAAACATATCTTTGCATGTCATCAACAACAAACGATACAGTTCGATTCACATACTGTTGGCAGGATTGTTCTTTGCAGCTAAACGATTTTTCAGTAAACTATTTTCCAGTAAAACTCTCGTGTCTATAATCTTTTATTTTTTATTCTTTTTATTATTATTTGGTATTTACTCAGTTGCGAACGGACTTATGGCCGTCTGAATTAAACTCTTATCGTTTTTTTTTTGTTAATATCTTTCTATGCTATCAACAAATCAACTACGATAAAAAAGAAAATATCATTTTAATTTAGTTTCAAAGTATCACCAGACTACAAACTCAAAAACAAAAAATATATTTGCGGATCGGTAACACAATTGTCGTTTTCCAGCTCTTGGCAAAAGCGAAAAACATTTAAAATGAATAGATGTCAGTTAATTGTTTATAACATTTTTTGTTTATTAATTAAGCTTGTGTTTAAATTAACTAATTTATTTGGGGCGAAATATAAAAATTTGGAAGCTTTAAAATCAGTTGGGGGGATTTATTAAACAGAATGATATTTTTTAGATCAGCATGTGTGAACCTACAAAAAAATTAATTAAGCAGAACCAAATTTAAGGATCAAATCAGTTGTGATAGGATAAGAACTTATGTTTACTGATGTATCTTTTATTACAAATCAACACAATCTTTCACTATATTAGCTTAGTTATCATAATCATATATGTATGGTACAGATCGATCATTGTACATTATATATGTATATTCAAAATTCATACTTGATCCCGTTTCTATTTATGTTATTTCTATTTAATGTTATCTTTTTTTCGTCTCGTTTTTTATATTCTATAATACTATGCTAACTAAAAACACATTGACCATAATATATATAAAATTACTTATGTAAGCTATCTATCTTGGTTAGCCAGCAATGGTTATTATAGGTGGCCTGTACCTTATCTTCTGTTTAATAACAAAAATTGTAAATTATGTATATATATCTAAGGTACTGAATAAACTTTTGTCATTTTTGTCATTGCATGTAGTTAGGCACCGCTGTTATCGATGTTTGTCCTTTTTTACGTTTTTTATATTCCTCTTAGACATGTTTTCTCTTTCGGAAAGTGGCCCTCTGAATAGAGTTATTTCTTCGCAAATGAATGAATGCATCAGCTTACTACTTGAAGTGATTTATATTATACTAAGTTAAGTTACTACAATTATCCAATGCAAAGAATAGTTAAGACATCGTTATTATCATAAGTCTTGCATTAACTAAAACACTTTAAACGGGGTTGAAGTTCTACAACTCGGTAAGCTGATAGATGACTATAGAAAATTGCACGTGTTGATTAAACGAGAACTTCGAATCCCTTCTTCATAATCACATCCAGCGATTGACCTTTCGCTTTAATCATTTGGAAAAAAAAAATTTAAGTTGACTTATCTGTTTTGCAAAGCGGACAACTTTGGGCATGTTTCAAAAATTGCATAATTACAACTTTTATGAAAATTTCAATTTCATTCGCATTCTGTATTTAAAATAAATATCATCATCATCATCATCTTTAGTCTATATCTTCTTGGTTAGGGCTTCAGCCAACCATATCCATGTCAAAGGTTCTTTTTAATGAGTGTTTATTGAATGCATCAGTGTCCATGCTAATGTTCTGTAGTACTTGCTGTTCCAGTGTTATTGTTGGGCTTCCTCTCTTGATGTTACAGTTGTTGTTAAAGAGGAGGAGGAACATGAAGAATCAACATAAATATAGTGATAATTTAAACGACCGCCCCAGTCCTCTTTCCCATCCAAAAAAACGAGCTCGGTTACTTGATCAAAACTTGATTTCTTGAAATGATTTACACAACATATCGAAAAATAAACTGAAAATTGTAGATATAGATTTCAGTTCCAAAAGTTCCAAAATTGAACTGACATTTTCGTCTGAATTGTCCTTTTGTAAATGCTATAAAGACGAGAAAGAAAAATGCTTTTTGCCAACATCAAAATCTCTTTTATTGTTTTAATTTTTCAATTTTGAGAGACTTTTATATGTAGAATCAATTAAATAGAAGTCACCTTAAGTAGATAGAATAATAATAATAAAGCACTTTATTTTCCGACCTCAGCCGTAATCTATTGCTTTATTTTCTATTATGCGAACAGGAAAGGTCGAATGGTTTGCTTTTAGAAACAGTATTGAAATAATTTTACAATAATAATATTTGGGCGCCATTTCCCGCACCACCCAAAAGCGAGGGGAGAGGGCCCGGGGAACGAGGTTGAAAGTTAATACTGTAGAAACAAAGAACGCGCAAGCGTGCTGTGTGCATGCACTTAAAAAGCACGCGGGAGTTGTCAGAAAAAGAATTTTAAAAGAGAAGCACTAAGCAAAGTGAAGTGCTTCTCAGTACTCTAGAGGGTTCTGACAATTCCCACTGAAGTGCTTTATAACTGAACACAGCACATCAAGCAAGCTTTCCACTTCTTTCATAAAATACAAATTGTCTTATTTGATCGCATGCTGCATGCTAAGTGATATGAAAAGCACACGTTTCAACAACTTGGAATTGGTGATTTCTTCCTTAAGAGTTAAAATGCAGTTACATTTAAATGTTTTGGAATAATGACCTATTTGTGTAGTGAATTTAAAAGATAGTGATTCTCGGTAAATATCGTTGGATAATAAAATCGACTTTGCCTCGCTTATTATTCACCGATATTCATCGCTAATTATATTTAAAGAGAAAAAAGCGTGATCGATTGTCAAATGGTTGATTAAACTCTTAAAGAAGGCAGATGTCTTGCAGGTATTCATAAGAATTGATCATTTTGATTCTCTGATCAATTTGGCTTCTATAATTAGCTTTTACTCCACTTTGGAAAACATGAAGATGCCTACTCCCATAACAACGTGGTAATAGTTTATTTAATCGAGAAGGTGGGAAGATTTTTAATGAAGTGATTTGACTCCTACACCGTGTTGTGCTACCGATTCAAAGTCTATGAATCTTACTCGCATAATATATATGTTGCTGAATAATTAAGGCATCACCCACATTGCATAGCATGATGCCTTAACGAATTAACAATTGTTGGAACACAAGTCAATCCTGTTTTTTAATTTACACTCCCATCCTTATAAAGGACATACAAGACGTGTGCGTCCATTAAATCCATTAAGACCTCAGTGTGTATGTGTGTTAAACGATAGCGTTTATAAATGGCAAAACTGTTGTTTACTTTGCACATTTATTGATTCACTTTTTTTCCATTAAATAACCAGCATGTATTATCCATTGAGACTATTTAAATCAGACGTTCAGGTGCCTAGCATTCAGTAAAGTTTTGCGATTAATTTGCAAACGGCAGAACAACTTACACTTACATTTGGAAGTTGAGAATTTCGCTAAGAAACTGGGAAGATCATTGTTTAGACTGCGAAAAGACTGTCTCAAGACGGTTTGGAAGGATCGACGCACGAGCTGTTGCCCAGTAACTAGCTAGAGTAGAAAACACCACCAAGCTGCCAGAGATACAGTGCTTGCTGAACACCTTAGCTTACAGAGCCTGACGAGACTTTAACAGACGCTTGTGTGAATTATCGAGCATCATTTGCCAGATTTGTCAGACAGTCAGTCTGTGGTAAAACACTGGTTAAACCGTCAGACAGACATTATCAAGATATTTAGACAAACTCTAGTAAGATCGTCAGAAAGGTAATACCATTGGAGAGATTTTGGCAAGATTGTCAGACGAAGATTTGTAACACTGTCTGATAGGCATCGGTTGCTCACACTGGTAAGTCCTTTTAATACTGCTGTGTCAAAGGCATCATTGGATCTTCAAAAGCCTATTTAAAGTTGAAGATTTCTTCCAGGACATACGACAACAACAGATTCAGCCGTGGACCCTCTGGTTCGTAAGCCACTTTCATTTTCCTTTCACTTTTTTCATTAGAATTAGTGTAACTAAACAAGAAAGCTGGTCAGTATTAAGTCAAACGATATTGATATAAAGATTACACTATGATGCTACCTTGTAACAGCGCACTTTGTAACTACACAAACAATACAAACACCAGTGAAAATGTTTTACAGCAAAAAGGCTTCACTGAACCTCCTCCTAACCTGGCACTTAGGGACCTGTTCATTTCGATGGCTATAGTCAATGCCTTTATTGCGGTAGTAGCTTTTTGTTTAAACGCATTGGTCATTGCAACATTCGCTTTAACAAAGTCACTGTGGACGCCCAGGAACATTCTACTTCTGGGGCTGGCAATCTCTGACGCAGCTGTTGCTATCATTGCTGAACCCTTCTTCAGCGTTCACTTGTATAGCTACTGGTATGGTAGCCCAGAGCTGACAATGCTGAGTGATGAGGTTAATTTCTTCAGCTTTACGATGTTATCTATGGTTTCATTTGGTAATTTGACTCTTATTACAGCAGACAGATATCTTGCAGTTAGATTACACCTTCGATACAATGAGATCGTCACAACCAAACGTTGCTGTATTAGTCTGCTAATAGTCTGGGTTAGCAGTGGAGTAGCAACATACTTACGAAATCTTCAAGAAAACATGTACTACATTCCTCTTATAGATTTATTTATTTATCTTGTAATAATGATATCAAATGTTTTTCTCATGGTTAAAATCATGATTGTAGTGCGACGTCATACAATTCAAATTCACGCCCAGAGATCATCCCTGGATATGCCTAAATATAAACGGTCTGTCAATACCATGTATTATGTATTGGCAGCGTTTGTGTTATGTAACATTGGCCATATTGCTGGCTTGGTGATGATAGTAGTGCTTCAAGATTGGAACGAGCTGGTTAGCTTTGTACTGACTCCTGCTGATACTATTATGATGTTGAATGGTGCTTTGAACCCTTTCATTTACTGTTTGCGTATCAAAGAGATTCGTACTGCTACAATAGCGTTGGTTAGGAAACTAGTTAGACATTGAACCTGTTGTTTTAATGCTGTGCACAGTTTTATCAATTTGAATCTCTTTCTTACACTGGTGGTTTGGTATCGTGCAGTAAATTCGTCCCCTGCCATTAAAAGGCATGAATAATCAAATTCACAATTAATATATATTCTACCTATGTGCATCCGTACGTCTCAAACGCGAACAGAACAGAACAAACTAAATTAAAGCCGAAGTACAACATGTTTGAAGGGAATCACTGGTTGACGCATTGTTAAATGTTCAAAGAAAAATATGGCGAAGAAATGCACACGTTTGGCCGCGAGAAAGGCTTATGACAGTTGTCTACAAACTGGACATTCAGATAAACGCTGCCCTAAGGAAACATTTGTAAAGCTAGTCTCTGTAACATTAAGGGACCGACCATTAGTAAAGTGATGTGTGTGTGTGTGTGTGTTATCAACCAACAGAAGAAAATATATATTTCCAGCCACAAAGTCTTAAAAAAAATATATTTTGAATATTGAAGATAAAAAAAAAATTATTCTTTGAAACTCCCCACCCCCCACTTTTCTAATGGTTGGTTGGTCCCTAAATACTTATTGTAAACATTCACGAAACAACGTTACAACTACAAGCAATGAAACTGAGAAAACTGAAGTACAAGCAACACCACTACTAAAGAAAACTATTCTTCTTAGAAGAAATTTAACATCAACGTAGCCGAAGGCCTGTGTAGTGCAACTTGGGCCCGTACAATGCCAACAGGCTAGCGATAATTCCAGTTTAAGTAAGAACTGCAAGGAGTGACACCATCTAAACGAAAGCATTATTAGACTCGTTTGATTAATGGACTCCAAATAACTGAATATGGACTGTGAACATGTACCGATTAAAAACAAAGTAGTCAGCGTAATAGCTACAGACACCGAGGAGAACAACTGTTGAACTGAAACTGTATTTTCAAGAAGAAAACGTCCAGTGTCGAAGGAGGAGATACCACGCCGAGACGACGTAAATAGTTGATATCAATATCATGGTATTGTAATAATCGAAATCGACGCGGATATTGATCTGCTAACCGGTAATGATGTTCCACGTGGGATTCAGCCTAAAGGGGTTAAACCTAAGTCATGCAAAAAGGAGGCCAATTACTCAAACTCCAAAAGAATATGGACAACGTGTGGACAATGGCAATATCTGTGGTCTGGCAATGGTCGATCTACGAAAAACCGTCGACACTGGAGATGACCATATCCTTGACCATATACCGTCCTTTTAAAGAATCTAAACTTGTATGGTCTAAAAAACAAAGCACTATTGTAGTCCAATATTACCTCGATAACAGACACCTTCAAATTATAATCGAAAGACGATATTCTGCGAAAACACCTATACTATGTTGCGTTCCTCAGGGCTCAATACTTGGTCCTCTTCTATTATCATCCACATGAACAACTTGCTCCTGCACCTAAGGAAACTCATTTATATGTTTGCGGACTACGTAACACAATACACATACTTTGCAACACTCCTTAATGATGAATAACTACTCAATGCAGATATATAACCTATATAAAATTGGAAAACTCGAATCCCATCTCTTTTCTTTCGAATTTCTGCGACGTTCAAGCAGAAACTTTAGAGCATTTATTATTTGAATGCGAGAAAATTGATTTTTTGGGGAAATAATTAGTTAGTTGGTTGACAGCCTATGATATATTCATAGGGGATATAAGTTGATATTTATAAACAATGTGATGATAAGGTCTTCATAAACCATATTTTATCATTAGCAAAGTATTTCATATACAAATGTAGTCAGAAACAATTATGTACTTCTGTTTCGCTTTTTGTACATAAGGTTAAATATATTTATGATATTGAACTTAGGATAGCAAAAAACAAAAAGAAATTTTCTTTCCATTATGAAAAATGGAACAAAATTATTTTGTTTATGTACAGTTAATATACGTATGTATACAAAATTATATATTCTTGGTTTACGTATACAGCTGATATACATTTATTATGACTATTTTTGTAAATTTGTTTTTCCCTAAATTTATATTCGTAATTGTCAAAATTGTATGTTGTTTACTGTATATCTTATTTATGTAATGTATGCTAGTTATAATTGAAATTTGAAAAAAAATGTATCAAAAAGAAAAGATATGACCTATAGTTTGTTGGAACTCATTTACAAATTTAAATTAGGTTAAATTTGGGTATATATCTTCCACTGTAACCACGTTAAGAAATATCTACTAGCTAGTAAGTTACTATTGAAATACTCTTCTAATTCAAACTCTACTCTACGGTTAATACGAATAAAACAAGTGACAGGAGCGTTCGCACAAGTGCAAATATTTAACATCTACAGGCTGTATGGCCAGATAATTAAAATAATATGGAAGTGTAAATTCAATATCATATTGAGATATTGCAATTAAGATTTTAGTGCTTTGTTTAATTATATATGTTATAAGTAACTTCTTAGCTTGTCTATCTTGTATGTTGATGAATTTTCCCTATACTATCATGTATGCGAATATATAACAGTGTGCATGTGGAAAATCTCAATAAAAAAGCGGGTTAAAACATGCAACCACAATATACATCCGTTCGTCTGATCATTCAATTAAAATATTGAAAAGTTTTGTTCATACAGTTGCCCCTGTCTGAATGACCGTCTCCCGTAAGCGACTGCGATCACAATTAGCCGGATTCAAATTTTGAAATTATTCGTTGTTTTCCTCCTTTCTGATCGACCATCCTGCAGAGTCATTAGACTGCTGCTTTTTTTAAAACAACACCTAACATTATAGGTTTTAATAAACGATTACGGTCATTTAGGCATAGAGCGGCAGATTTTTTTGTCCAAGTTCCATAGACTTTTTTAATGTCAAATCATACGACAAAAATGCTTCTGATTGGCTTATACTAGCAGGAAGTGCATGCGTAAAATCACCTGCATCTTGAATATTAAAAACAATGTCTTCCTGGAGTAAAGCATGTCAATGGAGTAAAGCATGTCTTTGATTAAAACACACCTAAACTTGTGTTGTTGTTTTTCTCGAAGAAGAATTTTAAAAGGTCCAAAACGTCAGTTAAGGACGTTAGCGGATATTGTGTCGTTGCAATCTTTCTGCGCGCGGCGAGGACGCCTGGATATTTTAATAATAGAAGAAAGACAAGATGGCGAGCAAATTTGTACCGAAATATCTAGGAAACGAATACGATGAACCCCATTTTTTTCATCTTAAAATTAAGATATCATAAAGTTCAATAAAACATATGAAAGTGGAAAAATCAACATCAAAAGTGAAAACAGATACTGCACATTCTTGTGCTATATACACCTATTTCAATTAACGTTGTCCATCTGGAATGGTTGATCTGAGACCGATAGGAATTGTGGGAGCTCGTTAAACTGCATATGCACTATTATTATCACGCTCGAATATTAATGTTTACTTCTGAAATACTGTTATCTGTAATTCAGCACCATTCAAGTGTGATTAAAACAATGTATTTGGAATTTAATGAGCTCCCACAATTCCTATCGGTCTCAGATCAACCATTCCAGATGGACAACGTTAATTGAGATAGGTGTATACTAATATACGATAGTAGACGTACGTTCTTTAAAGCGACAATTTTTCCTTTTATTGTTGCGATTATTTGAAATTATTGGGTATATATTAAAAAGCGCGCAGCATTTTCGTTAAAATGGTACATATTCAACAGAGTTTATCTCAAAACCAACACGGTGAACCCAATTTTTATTCCATATCTCAAACTTTTGTATGATCAAGGTTTCTTATGCAAAATCAATACAACTTCAAATGAAGCTAACGTCTTTAATAAGTAACATTCTCTTTCAATAAATATATCTAAAATACCATTTCTATATTAGAAAACTTCGGTAAGCAACAAACATACTCCACGACAACAATTATTGAAACACATTATCGGCATATCAGCTGCTAATAATTTGTAATTCTGTGTAGCCTGTGTACAGCCGCCCCCAACCCTACCCCGACGGGAAGATACGAGGAGGAAACGTCTGTGTAACAGCGTTTCTAATCGTGTTCCCAAATATAATGAGCGCATGCGCAACATGGGTAAACGTGACAATGTAACGTGACATCTCTGTTACAACGGAAATTGAACTTTAAGAAGGTAAATGTTTAAACATTTTGTATCAAAGACACTGTATGCAATTCTGAAAACAATGCCATTATATAATTACCATATATGGTATTGTAGGTAAGAAGTAACAAAAGACTTTGATTAGCGCGCGAGATCTTTTTTTTTTTTTTTTTTTAAACAGGTTGAAATTGCAACAGAACTATAGACATATCTTTGATACGAGATATTTTTAAAGTCGCTTGTCTGGTTTAGTGAACTAAACATAAAACACATTGAACGATCGGCTCCCAACGATCGTTGAATGACAATGCAAGGTGAAAATTTGCGAACAAGTATAAAGTATCTTTATAAAAAAGGCTAAATTATATGCGCAAAATGCTAACAAATGCTTAGATAAAAACTTAAAGCAAGCAAACACATAATTTATGTCTGACAGTTTATTCCTGTTTGCATTTTCTCACTGAACATAATTTATGGAATACTTCGTTTAACTATTTACATTTTAATGTTATCGATATCTGTAATAAGCTAGTCATTTGCGCACGCAAATTTGGCTATTGGATGAAAATATCAAATAAATCTCGCAGGTGTGCAGTTCAAATATTTCTATGGAACTTGCAATCTGAATAATACCCCGAACAAAAACGCCGCAAGCATTTAGTGAAAAACGATTACAGTGCGACGCACCTTACCGTGGCCAACTAATTAAAGTTTTGTACAAGCTAACCAATCAGAAAGCGAGAATTTGACCTTAATATAAAAGACACGCCGAGTGTCGAACAATAATCACTTTGAATTGTTCAAAGCGTAGACAAAAGTGAAGTTTATAAATGTCTGAAAAACCTCCCAGGATGTTTAAATTTGAAAAGGTGTGGCAAATAATTTGATCTTGAAAAGAGAAACTTTTGAACATTTAGCTAACCTGTACAAAACTGTAATTGGGTGGCCACGGTAAGGCGCGTTATGCTGTAATAGGTAAGTTTAAAAATATTTGTAAAATATTTACCAAAGTACATTTTACATTTATTTAGATTCGAATTTCAGTTTAGCAATAAACACTAGTACTAAAGTGAAGTCATTTTAAAAGAGAAGTACAATGCAAAGTGGAGTGATTCTCAACACGTCTTGAGTGTTCTTACAATCCCAAAGTGCGTTAAACAATACCGGAGAAAAAAACAGTGCAAAGTTAGAACTTACTTCTTAATAATGAAAATAGAGCTTAAAAGATATCAGTTTTATCCGGAGTTTAAGAGAATGTTTCAAGGAAAAAAAATCATTTTAGATATTTTTGCGATGCGTAACTTGTTCGCTTTGAACGATTTGAACATCTGTTTGGAAGCTTTGATCAAACATTGGAATTGTTTCATAATCTATTACATTCAATATTGCTTCGATCTTTTCGATCTTCAAACACTCCAAATTGTTCTTTTCAGGGTCTTTTCAATAATGAAAGGAATGATTTTCGATTTTCCCGACAATTTGAAATGGGTACTTTTTTGTAATAAAATGATATACAAGTATATTGATGCAAAATTCATTCTAAACATGAATTACTCTGTAATAACAAAAATATTTTTTTGCACCAAGCTATAACATATGGAAATGAGTATTCGCTTGTCGAAAATAACTTAACAAAGTTTCTTCTATAATTATACTAATACGTTAAGAGCTAGCCTAACTTTTATGGTAGAAATATGTCTAACAAGTAAACGACAAATACATTCTGAAGTATAATAGAAATCAAGGCTTTGTAACTAGAGTAAATACACGAAATACGAAATGTTGAATTCATTTTTTTGACGTGTAGAATCTGTAAACAAAATATTAAATTTTACACTGTTCCCGATCATCAAGGTCGATCAGCATCAAATTTGCACTAATATGTCGAAGAAAAAGTAAAGTTCATGTTCCATCGAAATTTGACAACTGAAAAACCAGTTTTAACACATGATTTTCAACAAATTTTACTGATATCAGAAATTAACGCTAAATGGTTATACATAGTCGTGGGAATTAAAATCATCAAAAACAAATCTGTAAGACTCTCCTTTACTGATTTACCTCGACAAACGTATAGTTAGGTGGCTTATACACTGAATATTAATTGCATTTGTTTGGTAAAAGACCGCCAAGTAGGTGCAATATCGCAATAACGGCTAAAGTCAGATAATAAATGTGACGGGTTACACAGAAATGTACACTCCCTTTCATTTCTATGTATTCAAATTCATCAGTATAAACTTATACCGAGTACTATATCAAGTTCAAGTTCAAGTTTGTTTATTTAGTAACATTTTTTTTACAAGTAATAGATATGCCACCGACCTGCAAATAGTAAGAGCACTAATCTAGGCAGGCCAGTGGTTTATATTAACTTACATCGAATTCCATAATCTCACGCCAAGTCTTGAAAAAGAATTTAATTGAGTGTTTAGCCTAGAAGGCTTAGAGAATAAATTTTTTGAGGTTGAGGCCCGTGTTGGGTAATGATGAACATCACTAACTTTGGTAAATAAATTGGTTAGGTTTTGAGGTGCTGCTTTGTTATTAACGTCATGCATGAGGTTAGATATGGATGATATATACATAATATTTAATGGAGGGATATTAGTTTTCACAAAAAGGGGAATTGCACTTTGCTTTCTATCCTTGAAAAAGATCAGTCTAAGAGTACGTTTTTGTAGGCGTAAAATTTTTCAAACTGAGTTTTAGAAGTGTGTCCCCAGATTGCTATACCATAACTTAGATAGGGGTGGATGAGAGCCCAGAATAAGGTAATTAACGTGTCTTGGGGGACGTAGTGTCTTAATTTAGCAATCAGGCCAATTGACTTACTAATTTTAGTACTTATGTAATTGATATGCTGTTTCCATGATAGATTACTGTCTATTAACAATCTAAGATATTTAACATAATCTTTATTTTCTAATGACACAAACGTATTCTGAGAATTATCAAAAACACGAATATTAATATTAGTGGTGATTTTTTTCTGATAGGGTCGAAAAATAACAAAGTTGGATTTTATTATATTGAGCGTTAATTTGTTGGCTATCAGACAATTGTTTAATTTTTCTAATTCATTGTTCATTGTATGTTCAAGAGTTTTAAGATTTTTTGTGAGCAAAAAGTAAAGTGGTATCATCAGCAAATAAAAACAATTTAAGTATACTAGTAATATTAGAGATATCATTGATATATATGAGGAACAATAAAGATCCAATAACTGATCCCTGAGGGACCCCAAAGGGATTAATGTCCTTAGGGCTAATATAACCATTAATTTCAGTAGTCTGTGTTCTACCCATTAAATATGATTTAAACCAATTATTGATACAGCCCCTTATCCCATAGTATTCAAGTTTTTTAATCAAAATTGAGTGATTCACCGAATCGAAGGCTTTTTCCAGATCAATAAATACTGCACAAGAAAAAAGTTTTCTATCCATGTTTTCGTGAATGGTGTTTACGATATCAAGAATTGCTATATTGTGAGTTGCTTAGAATATTATTATATTCTATGAATGTGGTTAAACGGTTGTACATAAGTTTCTCGAAGATTCTATTAAAGACCGACAGGATTGATATCGGTCTATAGTTATTTGGGTCGGTTTCATCGTCTGATTTAAAAATGGGAGTGATTTTAGATGTTTTTAGTTTACTAGGAAAAATACCAGTTTCAATAGATGTATTAAAGATAAGAGCTAACGGAACACTTATGAGTTGTTTAGACATTTTTAGTATTTTGATAGGACAGGAATATAATCCATATGATTTGTTAGGTGGTGTAAGCATTATTTCATTTTCAACTTCTTCATGAATAACCAGTGTAAAATAGAACGAATTACTTATATTAATATCACGTAAATAATCATTAAAGTCAACATTCAAATCGGGAATTTCATTTGCTAAGTTTTGGCCAACAGAAGCAAAATGGTTGTTTAAAATATTAGCGATTTTGTTCTCTTTGTAGACATATGTATTTGTAGAAGGGTCCTTAAGTGATGTTATTGACTTTCGTTTCTTTTTGCTGTTGCTAATTAACATATTGATACCTTGCCATGTTTTGTTTATATTACTGATGTTTGTTTGGAAGTAAAAATGAAAATACATCTTTTTGCTAAGTCTAGTTAGATTGGCAATTTTGTTTCTATATATTTTATATTTAGAATGATCACCTTGCTCAAGGTGATCATTCTATATTCTTTTACATATAGTAAAAACCATCCTCCTTTTTCACTATTAGTATAAACAAATCCTATTCTAGCAGCGCATAGCTTCCAATAATAAATATTTATTTTGAACACACAGCTAAATTTGATGTGCGTTCCACCTCATTGCTTCCAGTCATTAATGAACGACTTCCTTAGATTGTAAGATTTAGATGTCAATAGGTCCTTTAATAGGCAGCATCAGATAAACTATTTCAGTAGCGAGAAAGATCAGGCATACCTCGAAACCAGGACTCGGACTCGGACTCGGACTCGGACTCGGACTCGGACTCGGACTCGGAATCGGACTCAAAAGATTGTGATCCATAAAGGAGGGTGACATTGGGGTTTGCGGTGTTGCGGTATTGGCCATTTTTTAATGCGATATTGCGGTAAACGGAATACATTTTTGCGGTAATGCTGGATTTAGGATACCTGCGTTATATCAAAAGATTGTGATCCATAAAGGAGGGTGACATTGGGGTTTGCGGTGTTGCGGTATTGGCCATTTTTTAATGCGATATTGCGGTAAACGGAATACATTTTTGCGGTAATGCTGGATTTAGGATACCTGCGTTATGCGATATATATATATTTTTTTAAGAGCGGTATTTCGGTGAAATAAGCAAAATCAAGCTGTAATGCGGAATTTAGAATTCCTTTTATTAGTTTTAATATCTTTTTATTGGAATTGTTTTCTTAGGGAACGAAGAAGTTAAAAAGCACAATGTACAACGCAGTCCATAACCAGAAAATGGCAGAACTACTTGCCGATCGATCAGCGCCACAAATCATAATGGAAGCTGGTCTATTCATTTTCATAGCAGTGACAGCCTTTGTAGGCAATTCCTGTGTACTATGGGTGTTTTATCAATCTAAAAATCTCCGCAAAAAAAACATCAAATTATTATTTAATTATTCTTGCTATCTCTGATGTCATGGCGTCGGCTATCGTCCTGCCAATAATCATCGCTTCGGCAGCAAAAGGGCGTGATGTAATTGGGTTCAAGGGAAGGCAAGCCTTTGGAGTTATCAGCATGACTTTAGTGTACGGTTCTATTCTGACAACGACAATGGTGGCAGTCAATCGATTCTTCTTTGTTGTGAGACCTCAGATCTACCGCAAATGGTTTAAACCAAAACCTACTGTAATCTCAATAGTGATAATTTGGATTTTTTCATTTTTAGCTGAAGTGGTATCACTATCTAGCGGTTCTATTGTATTTATGTTTTACCAAGGAAGATGTATGTACTTTCCTGCATCTACTGACTATACAAATGAAAAAGTCACCGCGGTTGTGATACAATTTGCATCGGGCTTCATACCTTTGTGTCTCATCATATACTGTTATCATAAGGTCCACCGAACAGTACAAGTACATTCCCAGTCTCTGCAAAATAGTCAAACTGGCAATGACAACCCTGCCGGTGTTTTGTCAGCCGAGGAAATTCGTGTTACTAAGTCGTTAGTAGCGTTAGTCGTGGGATTTGCTGTTTGCTGGATAACTGCGGGTATTTTGACCCATATCGATGTCTATACCAACTTACCAAGACCTTTAGAGATGTTAGTGACCTATGTGGCCTCCCTCAGTAGTGCAATCAATCCTTTTATTTACAACACGTTCAACAGAAGGTTCAGAGTTGAATTCTTTAATATTTTTCACATAAGAAGCCGTTTTGTACAGGTTGCTCCAAGATCAAGGATCAATCAAGATATAACACTCCAAAGAGTTGAGCCAAGGTCCTAACAACGTTATTCAAGTCGGTATAAGCTAAACGATTAGCCGACAACGAAAGACTAGCTGATAAAATACACTAACAGTTAAATTTCAACGCTTGTTTTTCATACAACTCTATCTATTTACTGATTCTTATCTTCAAAATTTCTTTAAGACAGAAATCATGTTTATCGTGGAAATATGAGTTAACGTTATGCTAGAACATAACTCAAATCAAATATCACAATTAACATCCTATATACCTTAGATAATTTCTTTTGTACATAGGTTACCTGGCTTCTAATAGCTTAAACTACTTCATTTAGCCTATTCCCTTTTATATCAGTCTTAAATATTCAATTGTATTTATTTAGAAATCATGATGTGAATAAAATTATATTTAATAGAGGGATTTCATGGCTTGCATGTCTGTGTACAAGTGGCAAAAGAAAGGTTTTTAATGGCAAAGGATTTCAGTTCCCTTGAGAGAAAAGCTCCATTAGTCCCCTTATATAGCACCTAATTGATATTCAGTATTTTATAGCACCTAATTGATATTCAGTATTTTATAGCACCTAATATAATTGATATTCAGTATTTTATAGCACCTAATTGATATTCAGTATTTTATAGCACCTAATTGATATTCAGTATTTTATAGCACCCTTTCTGAATATAAGAAAGAAAACGTAGTTATGGTTGTGAAAGAAATTCCGATCATAACTGTAAAGTTGTCTTGACACGTGCTGTTGTCAGTATGCTAATCGCAATGTGTACGAAGTGATAATAGTTTCAGTAGATGACCAGTAAGAATGTATTGTTAATTCTAAAATAAAATGGTTTGGAATATGTATTGTGTTCTTGTTAGCTTTTTGTTTTTGAAAATAAAAATAAAAACAATTTTATAATTCTTTTCTATTCAATGTAGATTATAAAAAAGTGAGTTAGTTTGTATTACTTTCATTTCAACTCATTAGATATGTATCCATTTTTAAATGTATTTTCATTGTATAGATATCAAAAGAGGATCTTATTTAAAAACAAAGTAACTAGTGTCGTTTTAATTCGTTTCAGTCGCAAAGCGTGCATTTCAACCAGGTTATTGGCGGAAAACATATAACATTGAATATGTCCGAAACTGATCAAATTCAGATGGAGGTTAAAATCGTTAGAGGAAAAACAAAAATTATTATACGAAATCAGAATGAAAATCGGGTCAAAGGCAAATAATCTGTTACTAAATCTATCACTTTTGATGAAAGGAAATAATTTTTAAGTTCTTTAAAGAGGTCAGCTCAGGCTATCGACAAACAACTACTGAAATTGAGCACCAGCAGAAAGGCACTCCAATTATACCAGTGCTGTGTTCGGAGCCTAGTAATGCGAAAGAAAAAATGGATATATTCAAAGTTCATTTGCTGCTGAAACCCCACTGGATGATGTTACCAATATATGCAATGATGTAGAATGCAGCACTGCCGACCTGTCAAAAGTAGATCTTCCTAACATCCAGCCTTTTGATGAAGAAAGTACTAAAGCTGTTGCAGAGCTTCTTAACATTTTACAGGAAATCAAGTATCCTCAAGCTAAGGGTGGTAGACAGTTACCATACTTCATAATTCAAAACTGCTCGAACGAGCTACTCATTCGACAACTCAACCGAAAGTGCTCATAGCTGCTCATAAGTACAAAGAAAAAGAAACTCACTTTGATCAAGAAAGAATGACTGACACAGGAGTGAAATTTATCATGAATTCAAACTGTAAGAAACATTATATCATTATCAATGATAACAAAGAGGTCATTTAGGATGCAGAAAAGGAATTAACCATTTACCTGGTCAGGACAAAACCTGAAAAAGCAGCAAAATCACCACGTGTTGGATACTATTGTCAGAATACGGAATGACATTTACGTCTAGGACAAAAGTTGAAAGCAGAATGCTGTTATTGCAAGGACCATTTCTTTGAATGCAGATGCTACTATGGGATGGATCAGTAATATATGAGTGTTCTCTCCTTTTGGTTCATAGCATCATTTATATATGTTTGACTTTAGTGTCGTAAATAAAAGGGTACCAGTATGAGCTATTTATAGCTTTCCTTACTCGAGTGCGTTGAAATCAAAGGTTATAAATGAATGGATGAATAAATGGATGGACGGATGAATGAATGAATGAATGAATGAATGAATGAATGAATGAATGAATGAATGGATGAATGAATGAATGAATGAATGAATGAATGAATGAATGAATGAATGAATGAATGAATGAATGAATGAATGAATGGATGAATGAATGAATGAATGAAATATCAGATAAATAACTAAATAAGTAACTAAATCAATAAATGAATAAATGAAAGACTAGATTAATTTGTAGACAAATTAATTAAATAGTAACAATGAAATAAAATAAATCAGTGAAGGGATGTATCTTTAAATACATTTTCCATTTTTTCAATCCCCTTTTGTTTGTTTTTCAGTGTCAAAAGAAAAAAAACACGGTCCCATATTTTCCCTTGTCGTATTTTTTTAATTCATTTTTAAATAAAATAGAAATTGTCAAACTTAATCTTAACGCCTAACATTGTTTGTTATATGTTATCGTAGCGTTTTTTACTGACACGTGTTAACTGTCAATAATAGAGTTACATAAACATATTCGAACGGCAATGATTACTAATGGTAAACTATTATTTTATATGTATTGTTTGAAGCTAAGAATTGTCAACATTTCGATTTCTATATCGTCACATATTATTAAGGTATAGCATGTATATGTGTGTACTTTTTTAACAATTACTCCATAGAATCCGTTTCTCCTTGCTATTTTATTCTAAATATTGTGGAGTGGTTAAATCATTCAATGAAATTTTCTTTGGTGAATAGCAAGTTTTGTTGCTTCAAGACACTCATAGTCTCCAGTGTCCAACAGTTCATTTCTGGTTTTCATGATCTTAATTTTGAAAATAGAAATCTCTTTTCATTGCGTGCATCCACTAAAACTTTTCCGTCAATATATTACTTAGTTCTTCTCTTACAATCAGAAGCATTCTATTATAAGCAACCTGTTTGACATTTTCTTCCGTTGCACCATCAGATTGAAGCTTTTCGACTATTTCTCTTCTTTCTTCATCGTGTTCATCAATAGCTTCATCTATTAGAGATTGCCAGTACCATGGATGTTCAGAATCATCGGAGCAGCTTGAGCACAGCAGCATAAAAGCTTACTAAAAACAACTCGTTCCTTTGCTCAAGCTGTTCCTGTGCTCAGAGTAGCTCATATTTGCTCATTTATGCTGCTCATAATGCTCATTTTGCTCATTTAGCAATTGACTTGTGGTGAGTATACATGTTTAGCTCGAAACAGTGCCCATATTGTTGTAAATTAAGTGTTTTCAAGATCATTCAATTTGAGACGTCATTTGGAAAACAACTCGTGTAAAATGACTGATAACATGGATAGTAGTATATTTCCACTTCCTACAATACACATGAATACACAATGAGATATGGGAAGGACGGAAAAGGCTCGCTGTCCACGGCAGTGGGCAGCGGTATATCCATGTGTACGTCATGTCGGGGGCTGGGTGGGTGGGTAGTCTCGAAGTGCTCTTTCCGTGGTTTGGACGAGAGTGAACAAAACGGGCGGTTCCCGGTAATATATACAACGCAGGGGATTGTGGGATACTCATTGTTATGTAAATTTCACGCTTTATTTCCGGTAGTGAAAATAGTTATGCCGTTGAGAGTAGTACTGAAGACGATTTTAGTAATGTTGGCAGTTCTCACGATGTATCATCTGATGACAATAATAGCGAATCTGATTCCTGTAGTGAAAGTTCATTAACATTCCTCTAAATAGAATTGAAAAGCGATTGTTTAGTATTTCCTTGTGGGAATTCATTGACAAATTAAAGAACATTTAAATGGGCAAGGAGAACTGAGAACCACAAAAACTGACATCTTCGCCGGTCTTTCCTGAAACAGCTTTGACAACTGCTGTGAAATCTTTGGACTGAATATCAAAGAGCTTAGAAAATAGAAATAACTGTACATTGCCAGCTAAATTTGTCACAAAATCAGTTCCGGCTAGCGGGAGGAAGTGACAAATTTAGCTGGCGGGGGTAGGGTTGGGTAGCGTATTCATTGACGTTTTGCATTCTTGGGATGATTCCAAAGGGACACAAGACTTGACAGATCCCAGTACGAAATAATAATTTCGATGTTAGAAGCTGGTTTTCGATGCTTTTCATTTGAGCTTTGTATTTCAAACTCTGGCTGAGGTCTGTGTGATTATCGTTAATGTGTTTGCCAGAGTTTGGGGAGAATAGGATTAACTTGTCGGGTAGATTTTGAAGATAATATGAGCGTGATTGGTGGCCGTAGCCGCCAGAGTTGCCTGCCTTGTGTTTTTTTCCTTCACTGGGGAGCGTGTGTTCGCTGCCGAAAAACTCGCTTTAAATCACTTTAAAATGCATCGCAGGGCAAAATAAACCACAAATTCGTAAACAAGAAACATTAAACTTTATTTTGGAACAGTAAAGTAAAATCTAAAAGAAAAAAAAGAACATGAATATCGAAGTTAAATATGACCAGCTTTGAACGAATTTACCAACGGCCTTTAGCCGTTCCACCACAGGAAGCCCAGAACGAATTGGGATGGTGGGGAGCCTGTGGTGTTATTATAGATAGCTTGTTATTATAGATAGCTTCCTCTTCATATTATCAAGTTATAAACTGTATTGCAAACTTATGGTACTAAATAGACGTCTATGTCTATGTCTAAACGCTAGCTGTGATCCAAATCATTAAAGGGACCCTCAGATACTTTTCGACTTGAACTTATTTTATGTAAAAAATGATGCTGATTTCAAAAACATTATCAAAAGTTCCATAAAATATTTTTTTCCCACCAAAAATGCGATTTTAATCTCGATGAAAACACGTTGTGGGCTTCCTGTGGTTTTGTCACATGGTCTGATGACGTCAGGTCGTGGTCGTCAAGCTCGTTGCGTTCTTATCTCGATCCAGCTATCAAAACAACAAATTAGACACAGAAAGAATGGTTTTACCATTTAAATTTGAGCCTGACATTACAGAAAATGAAACGACAAATCGACCAAGTGAGTCAGAATTGGATGAATCAGAAGATAAAGAAAATAACAGCAGATAAACGGAAGAAGTTTCATCTTGGTGCGTATCTGGACGCTGTGTTAACGAGATCGTCTAATCACCGAGTTATGAGGTTGAGTTAGTTTGTATTGAGTTTGAACTAAGCTTGGGAGTAGTATAGCTTGCATGGAATTACACCTTAGGGGAGTTGGGGAGTTATCGGGGAGTTATCGGGGAGTTACTGGGGGAGTTAGCGGGGAATTATCGGGGGAGTTACCGGGGAGACAGGGGAGCTAGTTCAGAATAGCTTTAAAAGCGAAGCTTATTTCCGAACAGTTTATCGAAACACCTTTGAATATCGGATTGTTGATAAGCAATATGGAGTTTAATTGTTTCTGTGGAAAAAACGCCAAGACCTTCAAAACCAAGAATAATGATATCATTTTCATGTGTGGATCAGAGATAGATTTCAAGAAGATGAGGGATGTTTTGAAAATGAAAGCCAGCCCTGAAAAGGATGAAGCTCTAAAACAACTAGATCTAGGATGCAACATGAAAATGAAGAGAGAGGAAGTCGATTTTCTGCAAAACGAACTGAATGCAAACATTTGGAAAGCTGTTTCCAAAGTGTGAACACAACCTCTTAGCTCGACTTGGTATAAGTACCTCAGACAAGAACTATGGGAAACTTTATTTCAGTTGTAACGTCAAAGTACCTGATGTTTCTTGTAACTTTTTCAAATGGTTAGATGAATGTGATGAACCGAAACAACCCACCCCTTCGAAAAGAAAACTCCAAGAAGAAGATCAAGAGAAATAAAACCAAAACTCAAAAAACTTTTACGAAAAAAACAGAAACTTGTATAATTTCATACTGGATTAGTGTATTTATTATTATTTTCCTTATTAAACTGTTTAAACAATATGCATGTTTGATTTGATTTGATATTACAAATCCCTCCTTATAATAAATTGAAAGTTAAATAGACTAGTTCACTAAACACAATATGCCTTCTTCTATAATTGTCTGGTAAATTATAACACAACAGCTGGTAAATAAAATCAGCTTTAAAGCCCGCAAAATAAAGTTTCTTCTTTTCCTTTAATCTTGTGCAAAGATCTCTTTTCCCTTGAAGATCTAAAGCTCTAAAGATCTAAAGAGAGGAGAGAGCGATAGTACAAATAAAGCCCATAGGGCCATCGGGCCGGTTCGGGCTAGTTCGGGCCAGTTCGGGCTGATTCGGGCCGTCGCGGGCCTCTTTTTCGGGCCGCCATATATAAAAATTATTATTGCAAAAAGAGATCATTTTCTATGAAACATTGGTCAAGTCAAGAGCTCAGCATGGGTCGAAACTGTCCTGTATTTGGATGTGGAAGCACTAACCTTGCTCGACTGGCAAATCATCTCGATCAAGTTCATCAAATGTATATCGAAGAGCGCGCTAAATGGTTAAAATGGAGTAAACTTGAAGTATGCATTCCTTCAAAGAATTATGATGAAACTGGAAAAGAGGATAAAATACCAAATTTACTAAAATCATTACCACGACTTCTCAAACACCAGGAAGAGATGGAGAGAAACTTTTATGAATATATAATAACAAATGGAAACTCTATGAATAGAAATAAGCGCAAGGGAGATGAAGCCACCTCAAAAGTATCTACAAAAAGAACAAAATATCTATGTAAACGTAATTGGTTGGAGTTTAAATCATTGTAACTACGTACGAATCATAGTGAAAATAAAGAAATTGATTTTTGTGAGATTCATATTGAGCTTTTATCACCATTGTAAGGAAAACAAACGCGTTTTTATGTTATTTTTTACTTTTTCATAAAAAAAACAAATGAATAGTTTCATTAAATAAATAAACTTTGCTATCATTGATAAATGTAATTCTTATTTTAATATACAGATTCAGATCAGTTTTTTTTCCCTCCCTCCTCCATACAATACTACGCAAGCTATGTGAATATGATCAGCTTGAATAACTAATAAAAACACACAGCACAGAGATTTTATGATAATAATTTCGAAAGATTGGTTGATTATGTTTATAGATATCTGCTTAAAGCATCAAAGAAATAACGTTAAACCTAAAATCCACGAGGAGTTGCTGAAGCGTTATGTGGTTCGATCAATGAGTCAAGAAAATTTGGGAATCGTTGATAAGTTGGAGGTAGAATGTATGTTTCGAGATGAATCCACAGAAGGAGCAAGTTTAGTGTAGAAGCTTTGGGTTTTGTGAAAGCTTATGGTTATCTTCACCAATTGAGTCAATGTGACGATGGTGGGTTGATGGACAATAATGTTACACGTGATGTGCACAAGATACTGATGAATCATCGTAGTCATATATGTACAGTGGGAAAGTACAGTGATAAAATTCGAGTGGTAGAGTTTGAGGGAGAAATTCATTTTTATTCTAATCCCTTTAATATGGAAGATAAAATGCAGATGTTTATTGACAAATATAACCGGCGCTGGTTGACTGTGAAATGCCTTAAAACAATAAACAAAATGAAAGCTGTAGAAGAATTACTTCAGCTAACAGCATGGTTTATATATGAGTTTTTACAACTCCACCCTTTTGGCGATGGTAATGGAAGAACAGTTCGACTTTTATACACTTACATCATGGAATCGTTTGGTTTTCCATTTCAAATATGTCCGTTGTGGTGTAAAAAGGAGGATTCAACAGAAAACAATCACTACAAGTGGTGTCAGATTCTAAGGAATGTACAATTGACTAAAAATTTAGTGGAACTAGAACAGTGTATGATATATTCCTTGAAAATGTCCTGTAAAGAATATAACTTACTTAACGAAATAATGAATTAAAAGCGAGGACCACAAAGTATCAAAGTTACGTCACAGTCTATTGTACTCATGGATTTCACCATTGTACAAATGACTGTCACAGTCTATTGTACTCATGGATTTCACTATTATGTCACAGTCTATTGTACTAATGAATTTCACCATTGTACTCATGATCGTCAGTCTATTGTACTCATGAAATTCCCCATTACGTCACAGTCTATTGTACTCATGATTTACTCATGGATTACTCATTACTCATGGATTACTCATGGAAAAAAACGGGTGCATGCGGTGCATATAACACTACTTACTTCTGAACGCTTTAGATCTTCAAGGGAAAAAAGATCTTTGCACAAGATTAAAGGAAAAGAAGAAACTTTATTTTGCGGGCTGGAAAGCTGATTTTATTTACCAGCTGTTGTGTTATAATTTACCAGACAATTATAGAAGAAGGCATATTGTGTTTAGTGAACTAGTCTATTTAACTTTCAATTTATTATAAGGAGGGATTTGTAATATCAAATCAAATCAAACATGCATATTGTTTAAACAGTTTAATAAGGAAAATAATAATAAATACACTAATCCAGTATGAAATTATACAAGTTTCTGTTTTTTTCGTAAAAGTTTTTTGAGTTTTGGTTTTATTTCTCTTGATCTTCTTCTTGGAGTTTTCTTTTCGAAGGGGTGGGTTGTTTCGGTTCATCACATTCATCTAACCATTTGAAAAAGTTACAAGAAACATCAGGTACTTTGACGTTACAACTGAAATAAAGTTTCCCATAGTTCTTGTCTGAGGTACTTATACCAAGTCGAGCTAAGAGATTGTGTTCACACTTTGGAAACAGCTTTCTTTCAATGTTTGCATTCAGTTCGTTTTGCAGAAAATCGACTTCCTCTCTCTTCATTTTCATGTTGCATCCTAGATCTAGTTGTTTTAGAGCTTCATCCTTTTCAGGGCTGGCTTTCATTTTCAAAACATCCCTCATCTTCTTGAAATCTATCTCTGATCCACACATGAAAATGACATCATTATTCTTGGTTTTGAAGGTCTTGGCGTTTTTTTCCACAGAAACAATTAAACTCCATATTGCTTATCAACAATCCGATATTCAAAGGTGTTTCGATAAACTGTTCGGAAATAAGCTTCGCTTTTAAAGCTATTCTGAACTAGCTCCCCTGTCTTCCCGGTAACTCCCCCGATAATTCCCCGCTAACTCCCCCAGTAACTCCCCGATAACTCCCCGATTTCCCGATAACTCCCCGATAACTCCCCGATAACTCCCCAACTCCCCGATAACTCCCCAACTCCCCGATAACTCCCCAACTCCCCTAAGGTGTAATTCCATGCAAGCTATACTACTCTTGGGTTATGAAAACTACGAAAACGTCGTGAATAAAAACAATCTCAGGTTGTTCAGTTATAGAAGTTGTTTATTATACTTGGGTTGATATTTCTTCTTTCTTCATAGACTATATCACACGCGTACGGTCGATGGATAAATCTGCTTCTCGAACGAATTATGACATGATAATATGACAGACTATAGTTACTGACAATTACTGAACACACACATCAACTCTTGCTATAACGAATATTAAAAACACGAATAAGCACATGAACAAATAAATACGCTAAACAATGCTCCTGCGGCGTCGTGCTTCCCAATGTTTCCTCGCGTACCCGATCATGCCGATGAAACACTCACTTCTAGTTTCAAATGCTACATAATAAAGAGCCTTCACGGAGGCTACATCGCGTATTGTCTGTATTTTGAATCAAGGTAAAGTCCGTAAGACGATTAAAACAAAGCTTTGGAACATGGGAAACATTAATAGTTAGCCTCAAAATAAACAAAATACTGAAAATATACGACTTGTTGCATGCCTGCCATCTACCGATTACTGTGTTATTGAAATCGTATAATGTATCGATAAAATATTTTAGCTTACATTTATCATTCATCAGTTTCTCTTGAAAAGTGTATTTATGCAGGTCTACATCGGCCTTTCAGTTGCTGACTTTAACAAAAACCTGCTTTGTCAAATAAAGAATATTATTGAATCTGTTACATGTAGTGCATTTTGTCAAAAGTTTTTGTTTTTTGTTCTCCAGTTTAAGCGATTCAGACGAGGTAAAAAATTAAAAGATTAATCTGGGTCTTTTATCTGAGCATCTCTTGAAATTGATATGCCACACAATGTGGTATTTTTTAAAAAAAAAGCGAGATTTAAGCGAGATTTATAACTTGTTTTCGGTGTACTATGTAGTCTTGAACCAGCAATATACAGAACTCGACCACGACCTGACGTCATCAGACCACGTGACAAAATCACAGGAAGCCCATAACATGTTTTCATAGAAATTAAAATTGCATTTTCGTTGGGAAAAATTTTTTTATGGAAATTTTGATAATGTTTTTGAAATCAGCATCATTTTTTACATGAAATAAGTTCAAGTCGAAAAAGTATCTGAGGGTCCCTTTAAGATTAGTGAGCCAACGGAAATTCCTTTCTAATTTGTTGTTTATGTGAGCAAAGGGTCACTCCAATTGTGCATGCGTAGCAACATTCGCACCTGTTCAGTGATGATGCTCCTCTTACGTTAATGATCAGTGATCATTTTGCAAAAGCTTAGTGTTATTTGCTAGGTTCTGTTTCAATATCACTCCGTCAATAACCATACATCATCTTCAACAGGTAAGGCTGCTTCTATTTTAACATTTTAAACTAATCCGATGTAATTTATTTCATGTATTCTTCTTTCTGAATTCATTAGTCATTTCTGTGTTGTTTTTCTTACAGAATGTTTTTTCTCTCTTTTCTATATTTTCTATCTCCTATTAACTTCATTACTTTCTCTTTCGTTGGAATTATTTTTGAAATTGTCGAATCTTCTTTTTTTCAATTTTTTTTATTTGCATTTTCTTTATTTATTTCTTAGTTCATTTCTTGTTATTTTCTTTCTTTTCTTCTTTCTCTTTCAATACTCCTTTCCTCACAGTATATTTGTCACTATTTTGTTTTTGGTCATTCGCTTTTTAATACATATTATCAGTCTACTTCATCTTATCCAGTCAAACCATAGCCTTTTTTGCATATTTCTTTTTTTGTCACTCCAGATGTTTGTAATTAGAGGTAGGAAATTTACAATGTGCGCTCCCGTTCTCGCTAGAGCTTAACCAAATATTAATGTTTCTCCCATACATAATTGGCTTTCGCGCTCTTTCATATATGTTATAATCATCCATATGTGATGTTAAGGACGGGGCCTATTATTGCCACCTATTATTGCAGGCTACTGCGCACCTTCAGGTAAAATCATGCCTGCAATAAATCCAGCGATATGACGGCGAGCGTCGTATTATAAACGAGCGAAAAGTAGTAAAAAAATGTAATTACGTATCCAAACATTTTTAAAGTATAAGTGGAATATTAAGCTTTATTTTTTTTCCAAAACACTGACAGAATTAATTCGATCGATAACCGACTGAGATCAAATTAAAAGCTACGTGGCGAGCATTGGTTGTTTTTGCAAACATTTTGACAAGCAAAAGTTGAGAAAATCAAATCAATATAATTACAAAAACTCACGAGAGAATACACGAGAATACACAAAAGGCTGTAGTTTTTTTTTTTAATTTTCTAAAGAATATAAAGCTCGTTCACATACCTCAATAATAGTTGAAAAAATGCTTTTTAATCACTTTTAAAATGCTATAAATTCACGAGAAGTTTATCTACAAAGTTTACAACGTTTTTGAAGTAAGGTAGTGTTGTTGTCTTTCTTTTTCTTGCATAAAAAAGGTTAAACAATCTTGAAAAAGGTCGATTTGCTTGATTCAAAGTCCTGTCAGCGATCCTAGTGCTTTTATCTTTCATCTTCTTCATAAAGTACGACACAGACAAATTAATTCCTTCACCAGTTGACGGTGACTACGATTAAATTTCTTATTTCTTATTATTTATCGAAAAATAAACTTGAGTAGACGTCCACAAACGTCCACAAGACCGACGAATTACAACTCGTTTCAAAAACAATCGTTCACTTGTTTATGTCAGCTAAAATCCTTTGTATAACTTGTTTTTTTGTTTCTTGACTTTCTTAGATGTTGAGATATAAACAAAACCCTTTCTCTTTAAAGGATCTTTGATTTGGAATAATGAAGAAAGCTAGCTCCAGTAATTTTAATATTTTGGCATTATTAGAAATTTCTGTACGGTTTTCGAGGCAGCCGTAACATATGCTGAATGAAAACCGGTTTCTGACAAACCGCTCTTTTGGAAGTGTTAAGAGAGGAAAATAACAATATTTTCGGTCATGTTAATTTGTCATTTTAGAACACAGATATTTTAGTAAAACATAACATTAACATGTTATCGGCTGACCTTGCTAAGCGATACGATAAACAAGTGTTTTAACAATTATCTAGCTAATTGCCGATAAGCAGATAATAAGCCTCACGCATCGAAACACAGTTCGACTGTTTTGTGATACATTTATATTCAGAGAATCTTAGTTACTTTTGGTAAGAGTATTTCTCTTATTAATAATTATGATCTATAGTCTCATAGCAATTACTTTTCAGTCATTATATTTAAGTCCATATATCATCAACACATTGTGCTCGACCACACAAACTATTCTAGAAATAGCCTAAGATAATTGACAGGTATATCGAAAGTTGATTACGAAGTTGCATTGTATAGTTAGTATAAATACAGGTCACACTGCCTTGTAACTTCACCTCTCGATCACCGATCACAACCACGATCGCAAGTACACAACCAACTGAATTGTCTTCAATAAAGAACCGATACCAGCACTACCTGAGCAGTCCTTTTAACAGAAGCCATTTGAAAGCAACGCGCGTCGTAAAATATTAAAAACATTCATTATAGAAAGAATAACAAGTTCGGGAAAAAGGAAAGGGATGAAAAAACTGGTCGCTTTAATTGGCAAATTTTCGTGCAGTCATAATAAGACGAAAAATAAATAAATAAAAAAGGTCGAACGATGGTAGACATGTTTATAAAGACAGTCCCACAATGCACTCATGATGACGAATTTCTTTACTTAGTAGGGAGGGGACCGTAAAGAAACTGTCTTATGATCTTCGGCGGCAAAGTTTACCTCGCGATAACTTTTTCAATCGCCCGGTGACCCCAATGTGTTTGCACCTGTAATTATTAAGAACATGTTAAACAATCATTTTCATGTAAAATTTCGAAAAAATTTATATTCCCCCTGCATATTTAATTCCTTGTATAGATATTACCCTCCCCCTCAACATCAGACTTGGAAATAATTTATTAGATAGCGATTTTTGGCAAAAAAAGTCTTTGAGTACCAATGCCAGGATTCGAACCGAGAACCTCAGCATTGCTGAGTCCGCGCTTTAAGCCATTATACTAGCGAGGCAACCAATCGAAAGTTAATAACAAAAACTCGTTTAATGTCATCAAGCTCGTTAGCATCCAAGTTCGTTAGCATTCCTCTAAATAGAATTGAAAAGCGATTGTTCAATATTTCCTTGTGGGAATTCATTGACAAAGAACATTTAACCATTTAAATACGTAGACAGAGAACTGAGAACCACAAAAACTATTTTTAGTGGTGAATATTTCATCTGAGTCCAACATCTTCGCCGGTCTCTCCTGAAACAACTCTGACAACTGTTGTGAAATCTTTGGACTGAATATAAAAGAGCTTAGAAAATAGAAATTAACTGTACATTGTTTCGCTATGAAAGGACGAATACAAAACAAAGAACATTCATCAGTTCTAATACCGCGCATTTTTAATAAAAATCAACCCCTATTCAGTATATGTGAGGTAAAAGAATATTAAATCACTCAATTAAACAGTTTTTATTGCTTTCAACAACTCGTGCGAATAAGCCAGTTATCTGCGCCCTCGTTGAATATATCGCATAACCACGAGCTGAAGACCGATAACCCTTATTTATTGTGTTCAATGTTTGGCTGAAACAAGAACGACGTTAAAAAATTGATATGTGTACAACTAATATTGCAACACGCATTTACTGATTGTTTGCCAAGGAACTAAAATATGCAACTCACTTCTTTTGGAACTTAAGAGAGGTAGTCTGTAACAATCAGACCAAATCAAGAAGTATTGGCCAGGTACGATCGCCGATTTGCCCCAAATTCGGCATGTGGTCTTGGTTTATGCCAATTTTATTCAATTTTTGAAGAGATTTTTTGGAATTTTTAGTATGTTGTTTATAGGACACTTATCCTCACAGAATTATATAGAGAAAAATTATATTGCAATTTGTTTGGACTCAAACCACAGATTGACTGGACTATAAGGTGTATTTGTGATAATTACGCTACACGAAGAAAAGCACCACTTATTGATTTAATTCATGAATTTGTGGAACACTGCTCTTTCTAAATAGTTTAGAAATGTTAGATTTGAAAACATTTAAAGGCATTGCAATCTGTATGTATAAAAATATTCAATATTTAATATCAATATTTTATACGCATCGTTGATCACGACATTTTAGCATTAATTATGCTAATTATATCGATATCCAACAAAAAATCGGAATACTAGTTTTTTGGTCAAAAAAAAATGTTCTCAAATATATTTTATTCATTGTAAAGAGATTTCCATAATCTAAAAGTACTGTATGGAAGAACAAACTGTTCAAAAAGTAGATTCATATTATATAAACCACAAGTAACCAACAACCGCTAATTTTATTCATTTTTAATTGAAAATCGATGAACTATCTGACAATCAGAGTGATCGTGAGGCCGTGCACTAAAATTGCGCCGGTTTTTTATTTTTGCAATCTTTGGAACTATTATTGAAGTTATCCCAAAATAACGGACAGGTTATTAATCAAAATACCAAGGCCATTTTTGGACCATCAAAAAAACATAAGTTTTCAGTTAGTCAGCAACAACGCCATATTCCTTTCTTTTCGGAGTCTGTGAGATCATTGAAAACAATTCTTTTTCAAATGTTAAAACTGTTTTCGATAGAAGAAATAATGTACTTTGTTTGTTATATTAAAATGTTTTGAAAACTTTTATGCTTGTAGTGATATGAATCACCATACCGATGATTTTCGCTGTTTGACGATCGTTTTAGGACCAAAAAGTACCCCTCCCCGATCAAACCACTGGATTCGTTGATAGGATCGGTGATCCTACCTGGCCGGCCTACAATCAAGTGCAAAATACCTTGGGACATTAACTGGTTTTAACATGAAAAATATTTCAACATAATTTTTCCGTTTCCCCCTGTCCCCCGTTTCAATGTCGAATTGTGGGAATGTGAAACGGTTGTCATTTAAAAGACCAATCAACATTGCTTAGGGGGGAAGGGGGTTTGTAAATCAAATTGATAGATTTTATATATTTTTTGAAACGAAAACGAAAACGCTCATAAAAAAAATGTCCCAACAATTTTGCACATGATTGTAGGTCTGACTCTTACAGAGTATGGCTCTTAAACAGGAAGTTCCACTATAAAAAGGGCCGTCTCACCGATTGCCGATTTGTTGAAAAAACATGCCTGAGGTCACAGCTCCTATCCTGACATCTCAGAAATAATTTGCGATAAACAATAAAGCTAGCTTGAAATCGTAAAATCAATGAATTAAATCGACTGCTTATTAAACACTTGATCATAGAAGACGAAAATAATATTGATTATGCCAGAATTTTTGAAAAATTTATGGTGAAAAGCTTAAAGCTTTAAGCTACGTCCAAATCAAAACACGCGGGAAAATTCCCGCCAATTTTGTAAGCGGACGCGTTTGCATATCCGGGAGACCTTGCTTCGCAAAGAGCTAAAAGAAATACTCTTGATCACTTTGAAGGAAATTGAAGTTTATTTATTGCAAATAGAGTCTGGAAAAGCGGAAAAAATATCTTCTTACATATCATGCCTTTAATTTAAAGCAAAACTGACGTCTTCTTTGAATTACAAGGAAGGATTATGGAGCAAAAAAACAACTATTTTTCAACATGTTTGTCGAGATATTTTGATGTTTGCCGAAGACATACAACCTTCAACGGATAAAAAATCAAAAGATCGACGAAATACACTAGAAGATGATTTCAATTGCTGATAATCAAAGTTTGAAATCTATTTGACTGTTAGAGAAGATCGAAAAAGGTTGAACTTTTTTACACGTCAAGAACAATGATTTTGAACGATATCTGTGTTGTAAAATTTCAAGTTTTGCATGTTTTTGCACTTTTGCTTTCTATTACCAATACATCGATCAAAACAATTTTAAAGAGTATTGCAGAGGTATTTTTTTATCGGCTGTTCAAAAGACAATGTACAAATTATGTAAATTAGCATCTTGTTTTGTTGTGTATTTCATTAGCATGTTAGATCAGTTTTTATATGCAAAATACTGTAAAAAAAAATTGATTTTTTTTTTTTTGCTTTACAAACATTTTAAGATTTGATTTTTATATATAAGGACAACTTATAAATAGAGGGTTTTTTTGTGTATCATGCTTTTTTGAACGAAGAGACAATAAAGTCATGGGGATAAGATTTAATTTTCTTGTGTTAACGAATTGTTTCACGTTCTTGCTATGTTTACAATATCTCTTGACATTACCACTTGATAAATGGTGGTTTTTATTTCAAAATATTAATGAAAAATATTTCCGATGGACCTTTCACCAAAACTATATATATATATAAATATATATATATATATATATATATATATATATATATATATATATATATATATATATATATATATATATATATATATATATATATATATATATATATATATATATATATATATATATATATATATATATATATATGTGTATATGTATATGTATATGTATATGTATATGTATATGTATATGTATATGTATATGTATATGTATATGTATATGTATATGTATATGTATATGTATATGTATATGTATATGTATATATGTATATGTATATGTATATGTATATGTATATGTATATGTATATGTATATGTATATGTATATGTATATATATATATATATATATATATATATATATATATATATATATATATATATATATATATATATATTAACGATAGAAAAAACAAATAGACTAAACTTTCATCCCGACAAGCGTGTTTCGTGATTACTCACTCTTCAGGGGATTTTAATGACAAGAATATTCATAACCATCTATTATATACTATAAATTTGCATAATTAATGTAGCGGTAAATTTAAAGGTAGTGTTCAGCTGTTGCGTAGCAACGCTTTGCTTCTATGGCGGCATGAAGAGACAAGTTCATTGCGTTTGTTGAGAGATGATAATTCGGGGCGGCATATGATTAGAAGTTTTTCTTTGAGGCAGAGGTTGCATCTTTTGCTTGAGCTGTTGTAGGGTGAGCTTGATGAAAGAATACACCATGAAATGAGGTGGTCAATGTTGTTGTTTTTAAGAGTCCAGATATGTTTGCTAAGTTCGGTAGAGTTTTTGTGCTTTGGGTGTCGAAATGATGCGGTATGGTTTCTGTATCTTGTCTTGAAGTCGTTTTCTGTGAGTCCGATGTACGCTTCTGTAGTGTTATTGTCCTTACGTGTGACTTTGGCTTGGTAGATAATTGATGATTGGAGGCAGTTTCCGTTGAGTGGGCATGAGTTCTTTTGTCGGCAGTTGCATGTCTTGTTGTCTTTTGTGTTATTTGCGGTGTCATCGATGTGTTCGGTTGATTTTAAGATGCGTTTGTTGTGGTTGTCGATAGTCTGTTTAGTGCTATTCATGCAGCTGTAGCTGATCTTGATGGTATTGCGATTGAGAATTTTTCTAAGCTTGTGGTCTCTAGGGAAGTGTTTGTCTACTAGGGCAAGGAATCTGTGTCCGATGTCGTTGCTGACGTTTTTGCTGAATGGTGGGTTGTACCAAAGTATGTTGTTCCGTTGTCTGTTTTTCCTTTTAGTGGTCGTAGTTGGCTCGTAGTGTAGGGTGTATTGGTATCCGTTTTCGTCGAGTGCTTTTTGGTATGTAGGGGCGGCTTGGTCGAAGGATGCTTTGTCGGATGAAAGGGATGATAGTCGTTTGTTGATGCCGGCGGGTATGTTCTTTGTGGTAGTTGGTGGATGATTGCTCTCTCGATGGACATACTGTAGCGTGGTGTTAGGCTTTGTAAAGGGTTGGTAGGTGCATTTGTTTAAGTTAAAGGTGACGTCTAAGAAGTTGATGATCTGTTTGTTGGCGTCGATAATGATCCTCAGTCCATTGTGTTTGAAGATGCGGCATATTTCCTTTTTAATGTTCTCTATGTCTCTTGGTGTGGCGTTAGAAGTGGCTAGTCCGTCGTCTCGGTAAAGTCCTATGTTGATGTGAAGGTTTTGCAGTTGGGAAAGAAGGAAGCTTCCTACTAATTCGCATGTTTCCGCGCCATCGTAGCTGCCCATTGTAACGTCAAATGCGAAGAACGTCGAAGAATTCTACCCTTCCATCAGCCAAGACCTTCTAAACAGAGCACTCGACTTCGCCTCAGCCTACGGCAACATCACCAACGACGAAAGGAACATTATAACACATGCTAAAAACTCGATCCTAATACACAAACAGCAACCTTGGCAAAAGAAGGGCGACACAGCATTTGACGTTACAATGGGCAGCTACGATGGCGCGGAAACATGCGAATTAGTAGGAAGCTTCCTTCTTTCCCAACTGCAAAACCTTCACATCAACATAGGACTTTACCGAGACGACGGACTAGCCACTTCTAACGCCACACCAAGAGACATAGAGAACATTAAAAAGGAAATATGCCGCATCTTCAAACACAATGGACTGAGGATCATTATCGACGCCAACAAACAGATCATCAACTTCTTAGACGTAACCTTTAACTTAAACAAATGCACCTACCAACCCTTTACAAAGCCTAACGCCACGCTACAGTATGTCCATCGAGAGAGCAATCATCCACCAACTACCACAAAGAACATACCCGCCGGCATCAACAAACGACTATCATCCCTTTCATCCGACAAAGCATCCTTCGACCAAGCCGCCCCTACATACCAAAAAGCACTCGACGAAAACGGATACCAATACACCCTACACTACGAGCCAACTACGACCACTAAAAGGAAAAACAGACAACGGAACAACATACTTTGGTACAACCCACCATTCAGCAAAAACGTCAGCAACGACATCGGACACAGATTCCTTGCCCTAGTAGACAAACACTTCCCTAGAGACCACAAGCTTAGAAAAATTCTCAATCGCAATACCATCAAGATCAGCTACAGCTGCATGAATAGCACTAAACAGACTATCGACAACCACAACAAACGCATCTTAAAATCAACCGAACACATCGATGACACCGCAAATAACACAAAAGACAACAAGACATGCAACTGCCGACAAAAGAACTCATGCCCACTCAACGGAAACTGCCTCCAATCATCAATTATCTACCAAGCCAAAGTCACACGTAAGGACAATAACACTACAGAAGCGTACATCGGACTCACAGAAAACGACTTCAAGACAAGATACAGAAACCATACCGCATCATTTCGACACCCAAAGCACAAAAACTCTACCGAACTTAGCAAACATATCTGGACTCTTAAAAACAACAACATTGACCACCTCATTTCATGGTGTATTCTTTCATCAAGCTCACCCTACAACAGCTCAAGCAAAAGATGCAACCTCTGCCTCAAAGAAAAACTTCTAATCATATGCCGCCCCGAATTATCATCTCTCAACAAACGCAATGAACTTGTCTCTTCATGCCGCCATAGAAGCAAAGCGTTGCTACGCAACAGCTGAACACTACCTTTAAATTTACCGCTACATTAATTATGCAAATTTATAGTATATAATAGATGGTTATGAATATTCTTGTCATTAAAATCCCCTGAAGAGTGAGTAATCACGAAACAGGCTTGTCGGGATGAAAGTTTAGTCTATTTGTTTTTTCTATCGTTAATATATTCCGCTCTACATTTATGTATCGAGCACTGTACTACGGATAAATCGAAACAAAGACTTGCTATATATATATATATATATATATATATATATATATATATATATATATATATATATATATATATATATATATATATATATATATACAGCGAATTGCATAAACTATATATATATATATATATATATATATATATATATATATATACAGCGAATTGCATAAACTTTGACACTGCTGAAAAAGTATATAACTATATCAAGTGCATTGTGGGAGCGATCTACGCGCGTGATCAGGCGCGAAGTTCAAACCTTGCGTGTGTCTTCGTACGGCTGCTGAATATTGAAAGTGAAAGTAGATGACTTCTTTCCCGCTTTTAAGACATTTTTAGCTTTGGGTTGACATTTACAATACTCACAAAATATGTATATACATTATAGTTTCCAATAAATATTATTGAGCTGTTACTTCGTTTTGACAAAATCATGAAATGATAATAAAAACAAGTTTAAAGTTGTTCTTTATTGACGAGTTAAGAGTGATTTAGCTCCAATAGAAATGCTACTTAGTCGGCAATAAAAGTGATAATTACCTTACCTTTTCGTTATGATAATTACAAAACTATAAATTATTATACTAGTTAAACTCAACTAGACTCTAGGTAATGCAGATAATATATTTATTTGCTGTGTTTAATTTTATAGTGAGTTGCAGTTGATGATTATTTGCAATTCGAGCTATTTCGGCTAGCATGCAAATCAGTCCTATATCAAAACCAATTTGTGTGTAAACTGTAGTTTTTTGAGTAATTTTCGTCTTTCCAGCTATTGACTGTTTGTATCTTCTTATTCTTATACTTGGTAATTAATATCAATGTTTTTTCTTACGGATCTTCAATGAAATTGAGTGTTAGAATAATAAATTGCCGATCCGGCTAGCACAGCCGTGTTTTCGCATCAACGCATATAAACACGCGATATTTGTGATTTTTTTACATTTATTTCGCTGTATTTAAGAACCACATGAGCAATAATATTTGGTATAAAGGAATTGTTGAATTAATAAGCTCTAAGAGTTTACAAACTTCGAGTACGGTGCTGTTGTTTTCACTGTTTTAATAGAACAAGTAATTTGTGCTACATAGTTTGTACAAATAGTTCACTTTAGCGAAGCTTAACTTTAGAGTGAAAATTAATATTATATCCGTAAAACATTAGCAAATACTAAATAGCTAGAACTATCATTTGCATGCTAGCTAAATAATCATCTACTCAAACACACTATAAATACAGCAAATAAATATTACTAACATTACCTAGAGCCTAGTTGAACTTAACAAGAATAATAGTTTAGTTTTGAAGTGAACTGAGTATTTCACTTTTATTGTCGACTAGTAGAGTGCATTCAGTAAAAGCATGAAACATTAATAATACTATTTTGTACTATTTTATTCTAATTCTGTTGTTTTCTATTGTTCACTAGCACTATTTTGCACAATTTAATAATTAGATGCACTCTAGCATTTCTATCGAAGCTAAATCTTTCTAAAGTCGTTAACAAAGAACAATTTTCAACTCGTTTGTATTATCCTTTCATGAAACCTGTTATATATAGTATTTATTTTTGCATTTAAAATATAAACCCAAATCTAAAAACGTCAGTTTACATTTACTTGAATGTTCTTGCAGCCTTACAAAGACACACTTAGACTTTAACTTCGCGCTTAGCTCGCGAGTAAACATTCCCATAATGCACCCGATATAGTTATATACTTCTTTCAACAGTGTCAAAGTTTATGCAATTTGCTGTATATATATATATATATATATATATATATATATATATATATACAGTCGCTTGCAAAAATTCTGACCGCATCAAAGTATATCGAATGCATTGTGGGTAATGTTTATTTATGCCTTTGAGTGCTTTTATGCGCTCTTGGTACTATCAGAACCACCCATAATACTTCAATGATGCTTACTACATGTCATTGAATGAATTCTGAAAAAAATAGGAGCGTTTTAAGGCAGAATTACCTACATATCTATATACTTATATACTTATATACTTATATACTTGTACGGTCAGAATTTTTGCAAATGACTGTATATATATATCAAACGATAATGACAGTTGCTATGGCACCGTCTCAAATACTTCACAATGGCTATCTCATTGCTTTGTTTGGAATCCTCGTGAGGTGCTGGAGTAAAACAAACAAATCCCATACATTCGGATCGAAAGGTTGATCAGATTATTCAAGCAAAACTCATTCATTGCATTACTTCGTGCTTTTATAAATCGCAATGTTTATTTGAGGAAAGCAATAAACCAATTTTGTCTTGTTCACTCTTGCGATATGGTTTACAGTAACGACCTAAGATGGAGAGTCGTTAGGATGCGCTATGCTCTGCGATATCCCTACCATCTAATTTCATCAGAGCTTGATATGTCGGAAGCCTCTGTCCGGAGATTTCTTAAACGTTTTAGCGTATTTGGTGATATAGCCCCTTACCGATTAGGACGGCCTGACATCTCGACTATTCTAGCTCCACCACAGACGTATGTTGTAATGGAGTACGTATTGATGCACCCAAAAGCATTTATCAAAGAGATGATTAGGCATTTAGTAGACGTAACGGGATCCTCTTGCGAGGCAGAGAGTCTACGTAATGTGCTTAGACGGAATGGTTTTACCCGTAAACGCGTAAGTTAATATCTTTTTATTACAATACAGTATATGTTTTAGATGATTGTTTTGAGTCGGGTTTGTAGTTATAGTTGTATATTTGAAATATTTCTATACATTTCAGTTGAAAAGGGTTTCTCTTCGAAAACGCTATGGCCTGGTTAATTTTTTCAAGCAAATAGTGTCAGTCTATCGTCCAGAAGAACTAGTTTTTCTTGATGAATCATTTTATGTAAGTATCAATCAATAACGAATAACTTTACTATAAAGAATAAAGATTTAAATAGACCTTCGTGTTGTTACTGAAGAGTGCATTTAGTTATTTAATTATCTTGCACCAAATCATGGACAAACTGAATGCACATATAGTCTATATAGAATTATTTGTACGGAGTTGGCATCTCTTTTCAATTCGAACAAAAGATGATTTATCAGTTTTATTGTTGTTGCTGCAGTAGAGTGCTTACATTAGAGCGAAATCACTAGAACCATGAAATAAAAACAAAATAGTTACTAACTAATAGTTTTTATTTAGTGACTATTTAGTCAGTATCACTCAACCAGAAACTTCAAATACAAAAGGAAACAATACCTCATTACAACTTTACTTGTCTTTTATAGTAACTAATAGTCGCTAAATAAGAACTATTACACACTAACAATTTGATTTTGTTTCATGGTTCTAGTGTTTTCGCTCTATGTCCATGAAATATAATCTACTAGAAATAGTTACTAACTAATAGTTTTTATTTAGTGACTAGTCACTACCACTCAACTGGAACAGCTTCAGTAACAATACACAAGGGAAATCAAATACTCGAGACCATAGAAAGTTTTAAACTTTATTCAATAGAGGCATACTTTATTGTTTCGACATTGCATTTCATTAGAGTGATTTTCACAAACTCTTAGTACTATTACAGTCTAATTCTTTTGTACGTTTTCTATTGTTTGAATCGGACTATTACACTCTAATAAGTAAACTTTGCCGGTTTCATGGGTTGTTAAATAAAGTATTGGTTTTCTATTGTCTTGAGTCAGTTTGCAATGGTTTCCCTTGTGTGTTGTTACTAAAGCTATTCCAGTTGAGTGATAGTGACTAATAGTCACTAAATAATAAAAACTATTAGGTAGGAACTATTTAGATTTTATTTCCTAGACATAGTGTAAGCACTCTAAAGATCTTTTGTTATTATATTATATTATTTAAATAATTATAGTGCTATTCATGTATGCAATAATATAGATATTGATTTTTTTAAGGATCGCTCTATCTCAAGGAATTATAGGAGGCAGTTCCGTGGGTTCCCCGCCGTTGGAACATATATGCCGAACAGAGGCCCGCGGACAACTGTAATGGCTGCCATATCACACCAGTCGGGGTTGTTAGCTTTAGAGATGAATGCTAACAACTTCGATGGCGATCAGTTCACTCGTTTTTTGCGAATAAACCTCGTGCCATCGCTCAGACCATACGATGGGGTGAACCCTAATTCAGTTGTTGTCATGGGTAATTATTTTCTACTATTACCATCCGCTAATTAAGGCGATATAACAATTAATCGTATTATTTTCAGACAACCACGCAGCTCATCATATACCAGAAGTGGAGCAAATCATTAGAAATGCTGGTGCGCACATACTTTATCTTCCACCTTACAGCCCAGAGCTCAATCCCATCGAAGGAATGTTTTCATTGTCTAAAGCATACATTCGAGAGAACGACGATCTTTACATGGCTGCTCCAGCAAGGGATATGCTGAATTTGATTTACGAGTCATTTCTCGATGTCAGCCTGGATGCTATCCAAAATTTGTACCAACATTGTGGATATTGAAATTTAGTAAAGAAATAAATATCCGTGAGAAAATATTATATTTTATACTTAGTGGCACACTCGGTATTTATTGTCAGTGCATTTTTCTTGTCCGGTTTAAAGTGATTAATGTGAAATAGTTACTAAGTAATAGACACTAGAGTGATTTCATTATATCTATAAAATACATAGCATGATCTTGTACAAGATAGTGCTAATTAAACAATAAAAAACAAAGGACTTTGTACTAATTGTTTTATGCAATTTTGTAATAGCAAACTATTTCTCGGATATAGTGAATGCACACCCTATAGTGCGCGCGCTCGTGCAAGACTGCGTGCAGGCGCAAATTAAATGTGGAACTTGAAGAATTTTTATCTTACCGAAATTCCGAATACGCGCGCTATGTTATCTAATTAAAATCTCAAAATCAATATCTCGTGTTGAAATATTTTGAAATTTTCAGGGTCTTTTTATCGTACTATAATAAAGCAGTTGACAAAATGCTACTGAAATCCTGACATCAGTTTTTTTTAATCCAGCAAAATTAAAATTTATCAATATCTCACGTTTTGATCGAGTTTTTTTAAAGCCGCAGTTATATTATCAAACAACCCAACGGGGTTTTATATTATGCATTTAGAAGAATATTGTAGTATCCAAATACCTGTAAACTCCTGGAGCCTCCTTAATTACACTATTTTTTTACTAACCACTAATTAGAGTTTCATGGATTTACTGTGAACACTCTAGTTGGTATCTTTTAGGAGTAAAAACTTTATGTTGCTACGCCCACCTTCGCAAGACTTTGTTTTTTAGGGGTATTTTTGAAAATGTTCGACGAGCATCCCCGCCCTCCGGGTTCAAAGAAGTTTGTTTGTTTCGCGGGTTAGAAGAAATCAATAAGGCTTTAGAGTGCAGACACTATGTCTGTGAAATATCACCAAAGTTATTTGTGGCAAACTAGTTGATAGTTAGTCACTATCACTCAACTAGAACATTGTTAACAAAAATACACTGGAGACACTAAATACACAAGAGTTTTGGACCATGGACAATTACTTTAATGATTTCATTACTTGAAAAGTTTATTTCATGTGTTTGTTGTAAGAATCTTTATTTGTTGCAATAAGCGAGTAGGTATAGTAAAAAATCAATGCATTCGCTCTATCCGTAAAATAAGGTGGATTTAAATGAACTGTTTAATAGTCACTAAGCTAGTGTGTGAAAATGACAATAAAAATTACTTTTGACTTCTAATTTCTTTCAATTCGTCCAATATTGCATCTATCTCTTCTTCAAATGATTTCTTCTGTCTTTCTGAGCATGCCCCCTGCATCAGCTGTTGTAGTTTACCCATTTGGTGAAGCAGTTCGGTTCTTGTCTAAAGAATTGAACAATAAACAAAAACATACCAATTGAATTCAACTAATTTAACCAGTCAATGACATAGCAAATAAATCTAATATTTCATAGACAGGTTTCAGATATATAGGTTAAAATCTTTTAAAATGGAAAAGAATACTTTCAAATAGTAATTGAGTGGAAGTTACCGCTCTCGATGTAGTCTTTGTGGGCAGGTTAGCAGTTGGCGTTGCTTCAATCAATTTAACCTTTTTAGCCGACTTCTTCTGGAAGTGGGGGTACTTCGGTGGATCCTTATAGCTGTTTTGCAGCTTTCTGTCCTGATATAACACATTGAAATAAAACAGTAAATAAGCACAAAGACAAAAGAAAATTCGACAAAAAGGTAGCATTTACCAGAGCCACTGCCCACAGTCTGTAGTCTGCTACGGCCCACGCATCCTCTCCGTTTTCCTTCTGTAGACGGGCGACAATATCGTCCACCCGTTCACTTTCAGTCTTTTGCCTTTTTTTTAGACTTCTTCTCCTTTTTTTCCCCTTCCTCGCCTGATGTATCTGTATGCATTATGTATTTAAAAAAAATTATAAGTACTTGAATATATTTTAATAATTGTAAATATATTTTACCATGAAATGAAAGCTAGATAGCTATGCAAACCTAATTAAGTCACTATCCTGCTATACTGGAACAACAGTCAATAGAAAGCTAAATTAGTAACTTTATTTAAAGGGGGACTAGCACAAGAATACTACGAAAGTGAACTGCAATTTAACATAACCTTTTTAGCTTTAAATGATGAAAAATAAGTAATTCCTTCTTATTTTGCCAAAAAAAATGGTGTTTTAATGCATTTACCTAACAAAAATTGTCATTAAACCTACTTTGAACACCTATTCGCCATCGCTGGACTGTCGCCTACTTGGCCCGCATTTTTTTGTACAGCGGTCTGCGCGTGATGTCAGTTACTTGATAGACTTGGCATACAACATGGCTTCTGATTCAGAAAGTACTGACTATTCGAGCGATTCAGAAAGCGTTACTATGAACCCAGGTGAAAACATTCTCTCTCAGGACGATGAGGACATAGAGCCGATCGCTACTGAAGAGGAGAACGAGTTATATAGACAAACTTTAGCCGCCGAAGAAGAGGAAGAAGCGATGCTAAAGAGACGTTATGAAGAGCAAGACGTTCATTCGTGGTATGTTTATAATACTTACCATCGATTTCTTACCTTAAAATGAATGGTTTTGTGTATTTTTTTTGATAATTATTTACAGCAATTTTACTGTTTCACAGGTGCAAGTGTACACACTGCTCTTTGGAGTTGATAACAAAGCCGGAGGAATGCTTTTGTTGTTGCGACATCGATCGGTGTCAAGAAAGGCTAGCAGAGCTCGTCGAAGAACCGCCAGCATGTATAACAGATCACCCTGGCTTCTCATCTGGCTGTCTAGATGAGTGGGTACTCCAGATAGCCGCCATCGGATTGAAAACGCGGAAAAACAAGCGCTATACTGTTATGTACGAGGAAAATCGCGTTGACAAACACAAGTAAGATATATTTGACTTTAAGGCCCGGGCAAACGGTTTCAACATTTGCTTCAACATTCGTTCAATTTTGTTGATTTAAACTCTTTCAACATTGTCGAAACGTGTTGGATCAGTGTTGAATCAAAATCGAAAGGATGTTGAAGCAAATGTTGAAACCGTCGGGCCTTTTAGCTTTTAGATATTTGATAAATTTTTTTCGTATTTGTATACTATACCTAATATATAGATTATTCATTATAACTTCATTGTAACTATTAATTTCAGATTGTAATTGCCATTGTTTCTGTGACCTGTAAATTTTACTGTTTTGTATTTAGAGTAAGGGTGTTTGATACTAGTGTTAACCACTTTCCTATATTATCTTAATTTCTTGTTTGTAAATTTATTGTGTGGAAAATAAAACCATGAACCAACTTTAGAGTTTTTGTCGAATTTCACATTTCTCTCTCGTGTATTCAAGAGCAGACACAATAAATTATTTAGGGATTTTGAATTGTTTGAACAATAAATTGATTGTGATCGAGGTCTCTACTGTATTTATTACTTACTTTTTATTATTTATTTGTTGTTCATTTGTCAAGAAAAATAATTTATTGTATTTATATAGTGCTTATACACACAACTTGAGATGCCAGTTTCATCTACATGAACATGTCCATTATTTTTTTATTTCTTTTTAGTGTGGTCACACTTTATAATCAACCATTTACATTTCTAGGTTCTTACGATCAGTAGCTTACCGCCAGTTTATAAGACTGGTATGGGAGTATATTGGCAAATCAAGAAGGCTTCCTTTACCTTGCTGTGCCTATGATAAGATCAGAAAACAGTTCCCATCTGAAGATGGACAATACAAGGGCTTCGAGGAGGAAGATGATGAAGAACAGAATGACTCAGAGGTAAACATTCATATATTTGATTATAGCTGATATGATATAGTGATGGTGTTGATGAACAGAAAAAACAAAAACATTTAAAACAACTATTATTCGGTCACAATATCAACAAATCCTCACTGAATAGATATTTCAAAAATTTCAAAAATCAATTTCAAGTTATCAATAATTTTTTTTAAACTAATTCCTTGTATTTGTCCCCATGTTATGATTATTATGTCTGTTGCTGACACTGGCTTCTGTTGTGCCCTTTCATTGGCTGTCCACATTTTTTGCATGAAGGTGCCTTTCTTTGTTTTGGTCCAATAGTCGTCCATTGTCGAAGTTGTTCATCTACAAAATTAATACACATGAAAAATGTTTATTGTGGTTATCTATGTATTTTATATATTACATACCTGTACATGTTGGTGGGACTATTGTTGTTGCTTTTGCTTTTCTTTGCCTGTATTTAGCCATGGCATCTAGTTTGGAATCTTTATCTAATCCAAAGCACATTGGCCCAGGAACACTGTTGTCTAGTTCAATTTCCATCTCTTTTAACTTGTCTCTTGGTGTTGTGATCAATGTCATATAAATCTCATCAACATAACCTGTCAATGAATATCAGATATAATTGTAGTACTACCAGCAAGTATTTTTTTAAATGATATTTTTTTTTTTAAAGTAAATTTACCAAATTTTTGTGGTATTTTTTCTTCCTTGACTGTTGCTTCTCCATACTTGTATTTTGGATAGTGTACTCTGAGGTTGGCTTCACCATGATCATTTACTACTGACTCTCTTTTCACATTATAATTAAAATGCAGTGCTGCCAGATATGATCTAAAATAAACGAATCATATCAATGGATTGGAATCAATTATCTTTTTTGTTATTCAACAGGATTTGGATGAGGAAGATGATGAACAATAGAAGATCTGGGTGTTATTATTACTGACAGGTAAGTAGTTAGTTGTTTATACATTGTATAGTCTAGTACCTGCTTAGCATTCCAAGATAAGAGTACGCCAACATTTTAGGGGCAAATTGATTTATTACCGAGTGGTACCCTTCTAAATAACTTGTCTGACCATTTGAAGAGGCCTTTTTTATTGCTGTTGTAATATTGGTTGTACTTAGGGCATCAACAAGTTTTCCATATGCTTCTGATCCTGCAATTAATTTGAACAAACAAACTTCTAATTCTGCCAAAAATGCATTGTAGCTGATACAAATGCATTTTAATATTACCTTTTGTCATCCAGACCCTTTCTTTGGTAAGAGGATCATGAGCACAAGCATTAAATATGCGATTTGGCAATTCTTTGTGGACATTTATCACATGTGAGAAAAAACTTTGAAATTTTGCTAGTTTAACCTCGCCCAGAAGTTCCTTGGTTGTTGTTACTGACCAATAAAAGTGTCTGACACACTTTTTTCTCCACCGCCCAATTAGTTCACATGATTTCTCTTTACTTAATTTGATAAGTATCTTCTGGATTTCTTATAATAGAAACAAATATATAAGTTTACAATTTTATCTGCGGTATGCAGACATGTAATACGTTAGGGCATATATGTTACACAATGCAAAAATGAATTTGAGCTATCAGGAGGTTGACAAGATCCTTTTTGAAAATTACATCACTGTGATTTATTTGAAACTTTGTTGTTTCTCTGGCCTACTATGGGTGTAAATGTAGGTGTGGCATAACTACTTACTTTTTGCAACATGCCAAAGGTCATAGAAATGATGTACTACAGGCTTCCCAAGTTCTTTACACATTTTGGGACATTCTACACGCATCCATTTTCCAATAGACTTATGTCGATCAGAAATGAATGACTTAATTATCATTCCAGTAGTGAACAAGTAGGCAAATGCCCTTTGGTGCCCTAAAAATTCCATAGCAGTACTGCTACCAGCTTCATTAGCCTGAAAATAAAATCACTTAATAACTTATTTATTCTTAATTCTATATTTTTTGTTAGGTGATCAGTGAACCATGAATCCAACATCCTTTGTACAACCCAAGAAATGAATCACAGTGACAGTCTTCAGCCACACATAACTACTGGTACTTTAAAGTGTTGGAGACACACAGGAAGGCCATAGTTTATACTGTTGTATAATTAGTTCACTTTAAACATGACTTTAAAAATCAATGTTAAAATACCTGAATTAAAAGAACATCAATAATAAGGCCAATAGTGCAGCATAAGATTGAGTATGTACAGTATTTTGCAGAATGCCCCATGGAATCATGCCTCCCATCACCAGCCAGGTCTACTTCTTTTCCATCTATACTGTCAATCAATTTTTGCTTGTACGAACGCCAAAATGTAACAACACTTGGTATAAGTAAATGGCGCTGATGGTAGTAATATGTTGTTTCATGATAAACTAACAGATTCATGTGCTTGAGTACAAGCAAAACTTTTCTTATGGATGCTCCTGCACACAAAACTGCAAAACTCAGCAGTAAGTTGCCAGCAGGAATCCTTCCAAGTATTTTGGGCTGACTTTCCCAGATATAAACCTTCTCACATTTCTGACATTTGGAAGTTATTACAATGTATGTTCCACTTTGCTTGATGTCGATATCAGGTTTTGGACAGAAGCAGTACCGACAGAACTGGAAAAGAACTAGTAGCTTAGATAGGAAAACAATTGCTTTTGGTTCGTTGCGGGCATCCTTTTCTTCTGTGTCCAATCTAAAGATGAAAAGAAAATAGCAGACTACATTGTATTAATTAAATAGAAATGTAACTTTAATTGTAGCATGTAAAAGTATTTTATTGCATATCTTAATGCAAGTATTAGATTGCAAACATTAAATGTGGGGAATACTTTGCACTATTCACTACTACATAGTACTGTATAAACAATAGAAAACAATAGAATTAGCATAATATAGTACTATTTTCTACAATTTATATTGTAGACATTTAGTGTTTGCACTATATATATGTATACTGCTATAAAGCTAGGGGTTAAACACTGGAACACACAATCATTAATTCTTAATAAATAATCTTGTTTTTAATTTGAATAAATAGCAAACCTGGTGTTACATGTGACTTTTTGAGCTATAGTTTCATCGTCGTCTCCATAATCTATATACTGTTGGTCATTATCCTCCGGTATTTCTTCTGGCTCTTCTTCAAGGGTATGTTGCCCTTCCATGTCGAGCAATTCCACGGGACATTCATTGTCACTGGGAACCCATTCTTCATCAGATGTTTGCCTCTTGTTTTCCTTTTCAGGAAAATCATATGGATAAGTCTGAGTAGCTAGAAAAAGAAATACATTTATTATCATTATTGTCATCATTAATTATATTTTTTCTTGCTGTCATCATAATTATTATAATCCATTTTATTTTTTTTATCAGTTATTTTTATATCTATTGTCATTATCAATTATGTACTTTGTGTACATTGTTTTCTTACTTTTTGTTGAGACCACTGGGGCTTTTTTTGTGTTGGTAGCCAATGCACTCAGCAAATCTGATTCACTTTTTTTCATTCTGCGGATTTTGGTTTGCAGGTTTTTTACTTTTGTCTTAAGATCATGCTGATTGTTATCTACAGGACTGCTGGCACTGCTACATGTAGGACTAGGATTTAGGTTTGATACCTACATGATTAATCAAAGGAATATTTGAGTTTTATGACTGTCACAGTGTTATGTTATAAGACTCTATAGCTACAAAGTAAAGTTTGGTCAGTTACTCATGTATGTCTGAATTGTCAACTTACTGACTGTGCAATAGAATTTTGTTGGTGCTCCAACTCTAGATCTACTGTTGTTGTTGTTTTTGTTAATTCTACAGCTATTGGTTCTTGTGGTGAGGCTATTTGGTCTTGGACTTGGTTTTCTTCTGGAGAGGCCACCTTGGGTACTTCCACTGTAGGTCTTCGATCAATTCCCATGTCTTTAAGCATCTAATTGTAAGGAAATTTTTCATCGAAGCAAAACAAAACAACTACTAACTTAGACTCGTCAGATTTCAAACATCGCCGTATCAGTGCTAAGTACAAAATATAAGTCGTGAATTACAAAAATCATACTTTTCAACTTGATTTTGTATTTTGTTTATTTCATTTGTTTATTCATTTACGTGTATTTTCCATGTAGTAAGGTTAAATACAACGCAGTACGTGTCTATATGTCCGGGTGCGTGACAGAATATTGTCAGGGAGTCGAATTATTTTTACGCCTGGAAATCTCGACTTAATACGGTGAAAAGAATGATTTGGTAGAGCTAAACAAAGTAAAGTATGTTTTACTAAACTAGTATGCTATTCTGCAGTGATTTTTTAAAAATTAACATGTAGTTATTCGTGACCTAGTGTCAGGCACGCGAACATATACATACACTGACACTGCGTAAATACAACATCGATCACAAAACAGCTAGCTTAGCTAGCTCAGAATTAAAGTTTTACAAACGACATGAATAAGTTTTCTATAAATTTCTGCTCGAAAAACTGTTAAAATTCAGGAGAAGGACTTTAGCTTATAATATTTATAATATTTACACAGTCAGCAAAACCTACCTTGCGGCGTGTCCTGTCACTGAACTTGTTATCATTTGGACCTTCGTCGCCGGCTGGAAACCAGATTGTGGGTACAGACCCTTTGATTAAGAATCTCTTGATTCCTTGTACGTTCATTACTCGCTCAAAACAGCTTCCTTCGAAATGCTTTGAGCACACAACAAATCGATTTTGCGGCTCAAAGTTCGCACTGTGAATGTCAACAAAGCGCTTCCATTTGGCACATTCGGTCTTGTCAGTAGGCGAGAGATGCAACGAAATGCCATTTTTTGGATCGGATTGGTTGCTACAGCCCTGCACAACACATCTATTTGATGGCATGCTGAAAAAACTATGTTTGTCTGCTTTTATCAGTTATGAAATTATCGCGTGTTTTGCTTCTCACCTACAGATTCTCTCAGGTTGGTTTATTTCTATCAAGTAACTGACGTCACAGATCTCGGCCCAGGCTCTTTACCGAGTTAATGATCAAGCGACATCTGAAAAATGGCGGGTCAAAAAACACCCGTTGAAATGAAGGTCTTACGCTTAGATTTAGCAAAAGAAAATCATGTGGCTTTTTAATGATATTATAAAGATTATAACAATCGAGTTTTTAAGCATTTTGAATTAATTTTGAATTTTTGGCCCATTTTCGTGCTAGTCCCCCTTTAATTGCATTAAGCTTTATCTGCAATGGAGGCTACTTGTGACATTCAAGTGTGTTTTTTTTTATGCAAAAAGTACAATGTTATTAACTTATTTGCTTTCCCACGAGTATGTGTTACTGTGTCACCAAAGCTGTTCCAGCCGAATAATATATACTGACGAATAGTCTCTAGATAAAAGTTTTTTTCAGTTACTTAGTAATCCGTGAAACACAAATTAATTATTAATTATTAATTTATTAACAATAGAAAAAACTAAACTTTTACAGAATTAACTGAATGCACTCTTAGGTAGTAACTTAGTCTCCCTCTCAGCCGTTCTTAGTGTCGTCTTGTCTATTTTATTTCATGGACACAGTGAAAACACTTTAGTTACGTTACATTGGTATTTCTTAAACAAAGAGTTAAGTTAAAGACTATGTTTTAAAATGCATTTGTTCATGTTATCTTAATTACAATTGTACATATACTCACCACTATCGACAGAGATTATTTCGCTTGGTTTTCTTCTCCGCTTCTTTTTCTATCATATAGAAAACGGGACAATCATCCCTGTGCACGTTCCGTGAGCTGTATGCTTTCTTAAGATCATCATTGTTTTTGATGCAATGCTTCACATTTGAGTATCCAACATAGCCTATAAATCGAGGTTGTCCACAGTTAGCTTTCCTTTAGTGAACTCTTTTGAATACGTGTCGATTAGACACGTTTTCGCGTCTTTCACGTCTTTAAAAATTGGAAACTCTGCTATTGTAAATTTCTCAAATGTCCGTTTATTTCTCCTGTCTAAGTAAAGACGGATGTTTGTGCGGCAACTAGTTTCAGTCATGACTCGCTACTGAACACGAACTTACGGGAAAGATCGTATGATCTCATGCATATAAGTAGCGTGTTTTGCAAGGGGGAATGCGATGGTGATGTAATTTCTTTGTCTACAATACTACCAATTTTCCCGTCATATATCGACATAAATTAAATTCTCTTATTTTAGCTGTTTTAATAAAACGGCAATAGAAAGTATTTATCACGTCAATCAATTCATAGAATTGTTTTCAAAAACCCGTCAAGCATTTAAGACCCTTTGCTGTTACAAACAAAAAAGTGTGGTACTGTGTAATAGTTTATGAAAAATTACCAAAGTAACCGCTTAATAGACTATGAGTAGGATATAAACAAGAGTTCTGCGCCATTCGCTGAGGTAAGCAGTTTTTTTAATTCCTTAGCTAAGCAGTTTTTGATTTCTGTATCGCAGACTCAGCTATTTTTTTTAGGTGAATTCAGAATTTGTGAATTTAGTTAATCCGAAAATAATCCGATAAAAGCACTTTTCTATAGGGTATACAAATCCTAGTAGGGTGTTTATTGTCCATGGGATTAGTTAGAAACAAAAGGTACATCTGTTCTATATTTAGTCATTATTAATGATTTCATATGCGTATTTGAGAATACTTTCCTTAAACTAAATTCTAGCATATAGAAATATCAGCAGAATTGTTTATAGTATATTTATTTTTAGAACCAATATGACATCATAGGTTAAACCTATTTTTAGAATCCATATGACATCATCGGTTCTGTGTATACATGTATAAAGTAGTTCGCGTAGATTGTATCTCAAATGCTTCTGAGTATTATACCTTTGATATACTGCTGGATAAAAGACTACAAGAGATGGAAAGAAATTTCTCAAAATGTTCTCACTTTGTTTGGATGGTTCCTGAAATACACGCTCGCTGTGGTAGAAAATATTCTCAATGTGCTCATACGATTGAAGTGCCTCTGTGTCCTATTTGTCCAGAATATTATACCTTGTGTCCTCACTGCAAGAACAATTTTTGGACTTGTTCGTGTATATGGAAGAGTGAGAAAAAAACAACAACTAATGAAGTCTAAAGATTACAAGGATATTTATTTCACATTGTAATATAGCGAATTATTGTACAATAAAGATTAATTGGTTGAATAACCATTGTCCATTGAGATTAGTTAAAGATAGCATCCTTAATAGATTACACATTTTTAGGAGTTTTGAATAATTTGTTAAAAAAATGTGTTTTAAAATACGTCTGTTTACACAAAGTTCCATCATTATAAAAATAATGGCACATTTCACGATCTACAAAAGGTAATTCAAAGGGTAGAATATCTACCTTAGCAGGTATTGAGTTCATCAATTGACAAAAGGAATGAAAATTTATAATTTCATTCCAAAATTGTCTATGACAACTAGTGCAGCTTATAGCCTGATATTCCTTTTTAGAAGAATTGTAATACCTTAACGATAGCAAACGATAACAGCCGAAACCATTTCTATCACACCAATGTTCCTCTTTGCAATAATGATAAAAACACCCACTCAGATTAAAGATTACTACTGCTCGTGTTTCTTTAGTATTAAAGACTTTCATACAATATTTACAACGTAGACATTGTTGACATTCATCTTCTCCACTACATCCCTTCCTACAACTTTGAAAAAAGTCACCCACATCAATATAATAACTTGCTTCACATCCATTGTTCGCTGCAGTGAAATATTTACCAAGTACAAACCAGGAATATTGGTATCCTATGCTGTGTAGTTTATCTTGCATAACAATTCGATTCGATCTCCCCCAACAAACTCGGAACTTATTCTCCTTCCATTTTCTGCACTGTCCTTCAAAGTATTTATCTTGCTTCTCTATAGGGTTACGAAGACTTGGTATTTTCCACAATTCAGTTTCCACACCTCTGTGGGTTGTTGCTTTAGGAAGTGTATCTATTTCTTGTGATTCCATATTCAACACATCTATTTCTTTAAAATGCCTCGTTCATAAACTTGATTATTACTTGGACTAACGTTATCTCAATCTGAAATTATCATTATTACATCATAGAGACACATGGAGATTATCTTATTGTGATGTCATAAGCTATGTACACTAGTACATTTAGATGTACACTTTTGATTGACACTTTAGAACAATGTATTCCTGGTTAATAAAAAGGGAGGGCTTCATATTTTGCATTATCGAAGATGCATCACATTTTCAAATATCACACCGGGTCTATCCCAAACAAATCCTATTTTATTAACAGTATGTTAATAGGAAGTTTTGTGAATGAAGGGCTGCTATCACCTGATAGGAGCTACCCACACCCAACCCATCCAAGAAGGTAGTTTATACTCTTTTTTCCCCTTAAATAAAGAGAGCCCCTATCTAATGATGGAAATGTTTTTCTTTATAGGTGGGTGAGGCAAAAAAGATTCCCCTATCAGATAGGGGTGAACGGATACTCGGGGAGACCATGCTCCGAGATAAAAATAATCACGGAGGGGGCGACCCTTATTACAGCTTTCCCTATCTGATAGGGGAATCTTTTTTGCCTCACCCACCTATAAAGAAAAACATTTCCATCATTAGATAGGGGCTCTCTTTATTTAAGGGGAAAAAAGAGTATAAACTACCTTCTTGGATGGGTTGGGTGTGGGTAGCTCCTATCAGGTGATAGCAGCCCTTCATTCACAAAACTTCCTATTAACATACTGTTAATAAAATAGGATTTGTTTGGGATAGACCCGGTGTGATATTTGAAAATGTGATGCATCTTCGATAATGCAAAATATGAAGCCCTCCCTTTTTATTAACCAGGAATACATTGTTCTAAAGTGTCAATCAAAAGTGTACATCTAAATGTACTAGTGTACATAGCTTATGACATCACAATAAGATAATCTCCATGTGTCTCTATGATGTAATAATGATAATTTCAGATTGAGATAACGTTAGTCCAAGTAATAATCAAGTTTATGAACGAGGCATTTTAAAGAAATAGATGTGTTGAATATGGAATCACAAGAAATAGATACACTTCCTAAAGCAACAACCCACAGAGGTGTGGAAACTGAATTGTGGAAAATACCAAGTCTTCGTAACCCTATAGAGAAGCAAGATAAATACTTTGAAGGACAGTGCAGAAAATGGAAGGAGAATAAGTTCCGAGTTTGTTGGGGGAGATCGAATCGAATTGTTATGCAAGATAAACTACACAGCATAGGATACCAATATTCCTGGTCTGTACTTGGTAAATATTTCACTGCAGCGAACAATGGATGTGAAGCAAGTTATTATATTGATGTGGGTGACTTTTTTCAAAGTTGTAGGAAGGGATGTAGTGGAGAAGATGAATGTCAACAATGTCTACGTTGTAAATATTGTATGAAAGTCTTTAATACTAAAGAAACACGAGCAGTAGTAATCTTTAATCTGAGTGGGTGTTTTTATCATTATTGCAAAGAGGAACATTGGTGTGATAGAAATGGTTTCGGCTGTTATCGTTTGCTATCGTTAAGGTATTACAATTCTTCTAAAAAGGAATATCAGGCTATAAGCTGCACTAGTTGTCATAGACAATTTTGGAATGAAATTATAAATTTTCATTCCTTTTGTCAATTGATGAACTCAATACCTGCTAAGGTAGATATTCTACCCTTTGAATTACCTTTTGTAGATCGTGAAATGTGCCATTATTTTTATAATGATGGAACTTTGTGTAAACAGACGTATTTTAAAACACATTTTTTTAACAAATTATTCAAAACTCCTAAAAATGTGTAATCTATTAAGGATGCTATCTTTAACTAATCTCAATGGACAATGGTTATTCAACCAATTAATCTTTATTGTACAATAATTCGCTATATTACAATGTGAAATAAATATCCTTGTAATCTTTAGACTTCATTAGTTGTTGTTTTTTTCTCACTCTTCCATATACACGAACAAGTCCAAAAATTGTTCTTGCAGTGAGGACACAAGGTATAATATTCTGGACAAATAGGACACAGAGGCACTTCAATCGTATGAGCACATTGAGAATATTTTCTACCACAGCGAGCGTGTATTTCAGGAACCATCCAAACAAAGTGAGAACATTTTGAGAAATTTCTTTCCATCTCTTGTAGTCTTTTATCCAGCAGTATATCAAAGGTATAATACTCAGAAGCATTTGAGATACAATCTACGCGAACTACTTTATACATGTATACACAGAACCGATGATGTCATATGGATTCTAAAAATAGGTTTAACCTATGATGTCATATTGGTTCTAAAAATAAATATACTATAAACAATTCTGCTGATATTTCTATATGCTAGAATTTAGTTTAAGGAAAGTATTCTCAAATACGCATATGAAATCATTAATAATGACTAAATATAGAACAGATGTACCTTTTGTTTCTAACTAATCCCATGGACAATAAACACCCTACTAGGATTTGTATACCCTATAGAAAAGTGCTTTTATCGGATTATTTTCGGATTAACTAAATTCACAAATTCTGAATTCACCTAAAAAAAATAGCTGAGTCTGCGATACAGAAATCAAAAACTGCTTAGCTAAGGAATTAAAAAAACTGCTTACCTCAGCGAATGGCGCAGAACTCTTGTTTATATCCTACTACTATGGTCACCGAATAGAGGTTCAGCATAAAAAACACCAAGTAAACGTTCAGCCCTTTATCTGTCATCATGTAACCAATACTGCAACTAGATCCATTAAAATAAACAAAAACGTTGGGACCGCTTAGTAGAGGGATCAAATACGAGTAATTTAGCGAGAAAAAAAAATTGGGAGTTTTAATTAATTAATACGATGTAATGCATAATGTCATGGGATATCTATTGCAATTCATACGTTGCATCTGAGACAAGCAGCTTTCTATTTAAGAATGAATAAACGCGTTTGCTTTCCTCAAATAAACATTGCGATTAGTAAAAGCACGAAGTAATGCAATGAATGAGTTTTGCTTGAATAATCTGATCAACCTTTCGATCCGAGTGTATGGGATTTGTTTGTTTTACTCCAGCACCTCACGAGAATTCGAAACAAAGCAATGAGATAGCCATTGTGAAGTATTTGAGACGGTGCCATAGCAACTGTCATTATCGTTTGATGGAAATACAAAGGACATATATATATCAGATATTTTCGAATTTGCAGAATTCTTTTTGATGGGTGTATATATATATATATATATATATATATATATATATATATATATATCATACTCTCGACAATTATAGTTAAAAACAAGAACAGCTGGAATTCTGTTTTTTTCTCTCTCAACAATTCACCTAAAGTCAGTTCATAAGTTAACTTACGCAGCCTATATATATACTATTAACTGCGCATGCTCTTAAAACGATTTAAATTATTAACCTGCGGCTTCGTTGCAAGTAGGGAAATACAGGTTAAAGACGCTAGCCGGCTGTTGAAGTTTTTTTGATAAACTGAAAATAACCTACTCTTCTCTTAACACGAGTTTCAAAGGAAAAAGGCTTGAAAGACAGTACAAAAGACAAAAAAAAACAAAGACAGAGACAAAGACAAAGACAAAAACTTGTCTCTTTGCTGTTTTAGATATAAAATAGTCTCCTTTGGATATAGATCAACTTCAAGTATATTTGCAAAACCAATTTTGTTGCTAAAGTACATGTGTCTGGTTGTATTGAATTATCAATAAATATTTTTAACTACAGTTTTCATAAAGTATAATCTATACTACTTTATATATTTTTTTCTAGAAATTTATTCAAATGTATCATCTGAATTGCAGGATAACGTGGCCAAAATGCAGTTCATGGCGTGGATTTTCATAGCAGAGACAGTTGCTATAGTAACAGTCAACGTCGTTACCATAATGATATTTACAAGCACTCCTCGTCTACGCTGTCGTAAATATTCACTGTTAGTTAACCTGGCTGTTGCTGATCTCTTTGTTGGCTTGGTATCTGTACCCATGTATGCTCACATGCTAATCGTTGGGCGCTCGGCAATAAGTCAGGCATTTCTCGACATATTTCTTAAACAGGATCCCTTCTTCGGAATGGCATCTTTGTTTGGCCTAGCCATTGTAGCTATTGAACGAGCTTATGCAACATATTATCCCTTCAAACATCACACTTTGAGTCCCGTCCGATATGGTGTAGGCATATTTGTAGCGTGGGCATTCGCTCTTGCGTCTTCTGTCAGCCAATACATAATAACAGAAACTGACCTCAACAAGAATTTTATGCGGGCGGTCTTCCCAATCATAGTTATTTTTATTCCAATTTCTATCGTCATAATCTCATATTGCCTTATATGGATTAAAGTGTTCTTCAATAGAAATATTCCCAATCATGGAGTCCATCAAAGTAACAAGAAGCTTACTACTACCCTGGCTGTTGTCATGCTTATTAGTTTGATTGCTTGGATGCCATTCATGTGTTTTTCTGTCTATATCGTATTTTGCAATAGTGATAATAGTTATTTAAATTGCCCAAATAACCGTTCTACGATACTGTTATTATTAAACTCACTTATGAAATGCCTTCACTATGGTAACTCCTTTGTCAATTTTATCGTATACGTAGTACGCATTCCTGCTTTCAAGCTGGAGATTTTACGTAGGATGAGGTGTCGTCAAAACAATGCGATGGAACCACGAGATGTAGCACCCAGGAATCGACGAAGAGTTGAGGGGACAATTGATACAAAACTGTAAGAATCATTGATGCCACTATTAAGTCTGAGGACCAGGATCGCGATCGGACGAACACATATATAAAACTAATAGTGCACAAAATAATTATCCTACTTTTCACTGGAAAGAAAGAGTGAATGAATGGAACCTTATTTTGAATAGAAATTCTAAGTTCGCAACACTGATGCCGTGCAAAGCACATAGATAAATAATATTGAAGTTAAATTAATGAAATAATTTAGATATAATGCGCGATTTGATTGGTTAACACACCGTTTTAGACGAGAGCCTCTCAAACTGATTAATAATTCATTTTCTCAGGGACCAATAGCAACTTTGTATTTCAATCACATGCATAGGTCTTGATACTCGATCAAACAATGATCAACACACTGATTAAGAAACTGTATAAATTTGTTTAAATTTGTCGAAATAAACAGCGAATTTGTGATGGCCGCTTTGCGAAGTTTTCCATTTGATTGGATAAAAAAAAAGTTTAAATATAATTATAATCAGTACAATAATAAATGCGTTTATAGTTGTATTTATAAATAATTGCCAAAGAAGTATTAAAGCTAAAGCACATTCTTTACATATTAAATACCCTTTAACAGAGGTATCTTAATATTGTAAAATAAACTTATTATTTGTATTAGTATTTCAATAATTATATCAACATGGAAAGAAATCCCACACACTGGCTGTTTGCTTGTTCTTGTTAGAGGTTTGAACATTATATTTTTTTTTCTTTGGCGAATCGAATCACTCGATTCTTGTCGCTCGTCGTTAAATCAAGTTCGCCTTCTTTGCTAACTGAGGCACACCTCTATCCATCCACGACATCAAGTTTCACACCTTGGCACAAAATACAACTTTCTTGGATTCCACCATGTGCTGGTGCAATCCAAAGTTCCATTTGCCCAAATAACTAAATTTGAAGAAATTTTTGACGCTTGTGTAATCAAATTCAAAATCCACAAGCAATGAATACAACAATTGTTTTTAGAACTGAAATATTCAATTGTAAATATAATTATCAGCGAACATCTTTCGAACAAACATGCATTTTAAAATTAGGACTATATGCTAATATCGTCTTATCCATTCAAAAATATTGTATTTGTTTTTTCCAATAATTATAATATTTGAAATCGATCTTCACCATAACGTCGTTAATTTTTTTTGACGTTTATTCATTGGTAAAGCACAAGCCATAACCAGCTAGGATATATTGAATAATATCACAATATTGTGAAAAAAGCTCGCTTCGAACAACCATCTTCGAAGAAATGACTGATAGAAAGAGTTTGCAATTTTTAAAAAACCCCATTGTGCTAAAATAATCAGTCTCCTTTCTTTTTGGTGTATTTTTTTAAAGAGTTTTTCCAAATTTCTATGCAGTTTACGAGGGACTACAAAATGATAGAAAGCTCCCTATTCCTGTCAGGTTAGCATTAGCACACTATATCTACAGTGGTCTTACCCATTACGACATAAAAGGAACAACCACATGAATACATTATCACTTTCGCTCAAGCAGTCATCCAGTGTGCCATATGGCGAGTAACCGTGTTTATTTGGCTTTCCACTTTACACCGTTTTTACCTGTACTCTAATCCCTTGGCCACTTTCAGTTTCCCTCCCTCCCTCCTCTCGTTTTGTTCTTAGCATCTTAATTATAAAGTGGCCGCCAGTACTCAAAGGAGTACGGGTAAGACCGGTGTGAATAGAATACTAATATTTTCCCCTGGGGGCGAAGGATTTATGTAGCTCGTACTAAACGAAAACAAAACGCTAAACGATTTAGTAAGAGCGTAAATACCCCCTCACATTGTATTTGTATTTATTTTAAGGCCCTACTGAAAATCGCCTTGGCGAGTACGTCTTTATAATTATTATAAAAAAAATTAATCTCGAAATGTCTTAATGTGCGATTTTCATTTTCAAACAAATTAAGTGTTTTGCGAGGTGCATGCTGGTAAATGACCATGGGTCCTTAAGACAAGGACCAACGGGGATTAAGTCACAACTGTAAGAATTAATTGACCGCACCTGTCAAGTGTTGATACAAATATCCTTTCGAGCAGCTCAAATTTACACAGCTGATACAGTAATACAAGATACAAAGTAAAATAGAAGAATTGATATTTGGATTGAACTAGCGTGAACTGAAGTCATTTTGTTCAATTTTTGAATTCTTGTTGTCATCGCGTTTAAGAGGAAATTCAAATTAAATGCTATACATTAAACATTAATAATATAAACGGAAACTGGCTGGTAAATTAATACAGGCTCTGTTCAGTGGTGTTAAAATGAAATTTGATAGATATTTAAAATAGCAATTTTCTTTATTTTTTTGCATATCAATAAACGAGGTTAGAAGTTAGTATTTTTTTCTTAAAAACAATAAGTATATATTGTGGAGAAATAGATGACGCTCGATTTTTCCGACCTCTATATTTTATTATCATGTATTATCATTTTGGTATATATACTAGTCCTGCAATACAAACGCAATCAATCATATGTCAATTCTTTGATTGACACAACATTTTGTGTTAAAATAATAGTAATACATTGCATTCGCTATCTTGAATATTATTATTATTTTTTTTCTTTCATTATTTGAAATCATTTTCACAATCAGACAGCCTACAGATTAATGAAAGATGATTGACTAGCTCATAGCCAAAATAGCTAGGGAATATTGAATGTGAAAAAAATGTTTTTTTTTTATATCAAATTTTCCGAGCAACATATTTACGGTGTTACAGATTTCTTTTTTTTTTATTCATATTATTAATGCTCAGTTAGTTTTTTTGTTCGTTCACCCATTCCGATTCCTTATTAAGCTTGATCCATTTGTTCATTCAAATAAATATTATAAATACAAACTTTAGCGAAATACAGATGCATTGTTATATTTAAAAATAGAAGGGAAAATAGACACTTTGATCAAAGAACCGAGTGTTAAATGTTGAGATTGTAAGATTATCATTGCGAAAGAATCCGTGTTAGTCTCTTATTTCCTAAAATCTGAAAACTATCCAACTAACAGCTTTTGATCATCGGATATTATTACTTCTCCCATTTAAACAAGAAAGTGATCCATGAAATAGAAGCTAAGATATAAAAGCCATGAAATACCCTACACGAGGCACTTTGGTCATTGCTAGAACTTGGTTCACCATGCTTCATCTTATAACATTCTTGCTTTGTTTAAATGTTGTCCTTGCAGGTGACGATAAGACGTTTGCACTGGTAAGTACTTCTACACCTATTTAAACAATCGTTGTCACAATCAGTATATACGGTCCACACTAAGAAGCATGCATGCAAAGGATGACGGTATTTCTTCTCTTGTTATAGATTCATTCATAATATATTTTGGTTGAACGTATTTGTGTTATATGACCATAACCAAGCTAGCTTTTGCAGTGGTAGATGGTAAAACAAATTTTTCTTTTAAAAAAAAAGTGTAATAAATCAGAAATTAAGTCAATATCACCGACGTCCTTTGCAAGCGTTAAGTGTGGACTGTATCTTTGACTGCGCCACCGATTTTTTTAAAGAGGTGTACATGTAGATAATAGACCAAATGTCAATATGGCCGATACTACATTATCGTGTTTTATTTTAAATTAATAGTATTATTGATCACCACATCGAAATTAGAGAATAGAATGCCATCAAAACAGGTAAAATGTTTGAGAAAATGTTTTTGAATTCTTGAGAATTTAATTTCAAATTACCACAAGAATTAAGGCTAGCAAGGAAACAGTTCACTGAACACACACAAATCTCTATAATTCTGATTCCAAATAGCTTCCATTCAATTTCAGCCTAACAGGTTCGTAAATTTTAGTTTCTTATACGCGGGGTTTTACTATATCACAAAAACCTTATGCAATTGTTTATTATTAGTGTTTCGATAAACACTGTTTGTATAATATTGCATTCCGAGAAATGGTCAATGGGCTACTGTAATAAAGCCAACAACATGTTCAGAAAAGAACACATATAAGTGGTCGTTTTGTTAGTCTTTTGACCAATTCCCATATGATCGAGCCTCTAATTTGGCAGGACGCATAGTCTCGCAAACGGTGGCAATCACCACCTATATTTTAACTGACAATTTTTGATGCAGAAATTCCTAAACCAATACCACTACATATCACAAACACGGTCTGGCACCCATGACGTCACCTCCGCCGTTAAGAATTTCCAGCATTATTTTCACCTACCAGTCAGCGGTACGCTAGATGAGGCTACGGTTGGTTTGATGAAGAAGTCACGATGTGGTATGCCTGATGGTGATGACGAGGGCAGTGTTCGCCGTAAACGATTCGTAACAGTTAGCAGGTGGGATAAAACCCATTTGACTTATTTTATCGATTATGGCCAGGACTTGGGCAGTGGTTTACAGGATCAAATCTTCAGAAAAGCATTGACATTTTGGGCTGACGTATCAAAGTTGTCGTTCAGCCAAGTAAATACTCCAGAAAAGGCTGATATCAAAATCAGGTAATAAGATTGTTGATGAATATTCTTAAAAATAGCAAGGTCAAATCATTAGTTAGAAAGAAACTCGGCGAAAACTATTCAGGCAATTGACGGTTTTCGTTAGTTTGACTTACAGCTTATGCATTTGCAATAATACTCCCCTTCCCCCTCCATTCAATGTTGGTTTTCAATTTACATGATCCTTTCATGACTGCCAGACTAATTTTAACGAGGGTGAAAAATCCTTTGAATTTGTGAATTTCTCGCAAATATGAAATTTTAACAGCAACAATGGCTTATCGAGATGTTAATGCCCACTCTTATTGTTTAAAAGTGTTCTTTATTTTTAGGTTATCCTATACATTTATAACTAATTGTACCTATATTACTCTCCCCCTAAACATCAGGCTTGGAAAAAAATACTAGATAGCAAGTTTTGGCGAATTAGGTATTTGAGTACGAATGCCAGGATTCGAACCGAGAACATCTGCATTGCTTTATCCTCGCTTTAAGCCATTTTACTACTTAGTTAACCGATGGAAAGTTAACAAAACACCTCGTTTAATGCCATCAAGTTTGTTAGCATTCAAGTACGTTAGCATTCCTGAATATAACTGAAAAGCGATTGTTTAATATTCCCTTGTTGGAATTCATCGACAAAGTGGAATTCTAACTAACATCAATTAAGGTGAGTGGCTACTTTTGAACGCCTTTTGAACGTTCGGTTCGAGCCCACGGTCAGTGAGTACTGAAAAAAATGCAAACTTTTATTTATGAGCCATACACGTTTTGAGCTTCAAAAGGGAATATGCCTCGAATTTTGCACGGGACTCTATACTTTTATTATGCTTAATTGAAAGAATCTAGAAAAAATCTATGTTATATCAAATTTTCGTACGTACAAAAATATACATTTGTGTAGGAGTTTTTGTCCGACTTCATACGAGTTGTAAGCACTTAAAGGACAAAATATCATAGATCAGGTAATTCTTTGTCGTTTATACATAGCTATTAATGTTGTATTTTATATAGAATGATTCATTAGCCGAAATTTGTGCTTGATATAGCATGAAAAAAACTAACTATTTTCTTATGAGTAGTGATTTTTTTAATATCGCTTTCATTTTCGCAAATTTTGAGCGTAGGTTCTCATTTTTCTATTAATATTTGGAATCAGCATCAAGTTCACATTAAAATATCGTAGTTTAAAGAAAAGTTTAACATTTTTTAGCCAGTCACCTTGAACTAAAATCCATCCATTAGCTTGCTTTAAATTAATGTTTTGATAATTCGGTCACAGCACATAGTTTCGTTTCTTCAAAAGGAACGAGAGTATGCATTAAAGGTGCTCATGCATCCGAGGTGCATTGCAGCCGTTTGTTTATGTTTCGAAAATATCTTTTGTTAGAAGTCGCTTTCTAATTGGTTAGAAAACCAATCCCGCAATACGGGCTAGTCGCGGGTTTATCACGTTTGATTCAGGCTGTCAAGTTCGATCGAAGACTTCGAAATGTTTGTGGTTTCGTGTACTAAAAAATGATATTATACATGGAATCCGAAACGTTAACGTCCATGGATATTACTATAGAAGGTCAGGATGACGACGTGAATGAATACGGTTCAAAAAAGAAAATAAATTTATTAACACACTCTTTAAATAAATTATTTATACAGTGAATAAAATAAATTAATAGATTAACAAATAGTCGCCCACATGATGGGTTGTGTGTATATATATATATATATATATATATATATATATATATATATATATATATATATATATATATACAGCGAATTGCATAAACTTTGACACTGCTGAAAAAGTATATAACTATATCGGGTGCATTATGGGAACGTTTACTCGCGAGCTTAGGCGCGAAGTTAAAACCTTGAGTGTGTCTTTGTAAGGCTGCAAGAACATTCAAGTAAATGTAAACTGTTGTTTAATCTTTATGTTTTTAGATTTGGGTTTATATTTTAAATGCAAAAATAAATACTATATATAACAGTTTTCATGAAAGGATAATACAAACCAGTTGAAAATTGTTCTTTGTTAACGACTTTAGTAAGATTTAGCTTCGATAGAAATGCTAGACAGTCGACAATAAAAGTGAAATATTTCCCTTAAAAACTAAACTATTATTCTAGTTAAGTTCAACTAGGATCTAGGTAATGTTAGTAATATTTATTTGCTGTATTTATAGTGTGAGTCGATGATTATTTAGCTAGCATGCAAATCATAGTTCTAGCTATTTAGTATTTGCTAATGTTTTACGGATATTATTTTAATTTTCACTCTAAAGTTATGCTTCGCTAAAGTGAACTTTGTACAAACTATGTAGCACAAATGACTTGTTCTATTGAAACAGTGAAAACAACAGCACCGTACGTTTGTAAACTCTTAGAGCTTATTTACTCAACAATTCCTTTATACCAAATATTATTGCTCATGTAGTTCTTTAATAAATACAGCGAAATAATTGTAAACAAATCACAAATATCGCGTGTTTATATGCGTTGATGCGAAAACACGGTTGTGCTAGCCGGATCGGCAATTTATTATTCTAACACTCAATTTCATTTGAAGAGCCGTAAGAAAAAACATTGATATTAATTACCAAGTAAGAATAAGAAGATACAAACAGTCAATAGCTGGAAAGACGAAAATTACTCAAAAAACTACAGTTTACATACAAATTGGTTTTGATATAGGACTGATTTGCATGCTAGCCGAAATAGCTCGAATTCAAATAATCATCAACTCCAACTCACTATAAAATTAAATACAGCAAATAAATATATTATCTGCATTACCTAGAGTCTAGTTGAGTTTAACTAGTATAATAATTTATAGTTTTGTCATCATTATAACGAAAATGTAAGGTAATTATCACTTTTATTGCCGATTAAGTAGCATTTCTATTGGAGCTAAATCACTCTTAACTCGTCAATAAAGAACAACTTTAAACTTGTTTTTATTATCATTTCATGATTTTGTCAAAACGAAGTAACAGCTCAATTATATTTATTGGAAACTATAATGTATATACATATTTTTTGAGTATTGTAAATGCCAACCCAAAGCTAAAAATGTCTTAAAAGCGGGAAAGAAGACACCTAAGTTCACTTTCAATATTCAGCAGCCGTACGAAGACACACGCAAGGTTTGAACTGCGCGCCTGATCACGCGCGTAGATCGCTCCCACAATGCACTTGATATAGTTATATACTTTTTCAGCAGTGTCAAAGTTTATGCAATTCGCTGTATATATATATATATATATATATATATATATATATATATATATATATATATATATATATATATACGGTTCAAAAAATGTTTACATAAACATCAATATATATATATATAATTATATATATATATATATATATACGGTTCAAAAAATGTTTACATAAACATCAATACATTCAAGAATATACTGAGTGTTTAATTTTGATAGCTTTGCCGAGTGTTGTTTAAAAATCCATTTCACTATGAGAAACACATTTCGGATTATAACAGCAATTGAGTCTTCATTCCTTGTATCAACGTTGACACGATGCAGTAAGACTTCCACAAATATACTATCGGTGGTTCTTTCGAAGCCAAGTGCGATTTTTCTCTCCCTGAATAGGTCGAACACAGAGCTTCTAATCCTTAGACTTGTGTTTCCGGGGAAGACGAGGCCTTCCAAAACGTCGGGTCGACATTTAGATAAAAAAAAGTATAAAAAAGGCCGGAACGACTAAAATATTATCCCAGAAAGCTTAATTTGGTATTAACTGATACTATTAAAAAATAATTTATGAAAGTTTACTTTTATAACGAACGATGGAAACAGATATTATAAGATATTACTTTTCTTCACAAAAATTGTTATTTTCCGTATGTGAGAAAATCACATGCATCGAAGCGCGCAAACCATCTCGGATGCAAGAGGTGCTTTAAATCGGATGATGGCCGAAAATAAATCACAGAGCTCTACCATTATCCTATACATAAGCCAATTCCTGACATGACCATCTCTTTAATTGTGTAGTGCAATTAATTTAAAAATCAACCTAAAATACCGTAAATTAGAAATACATCGATAGTTGAATATGGCCTGGTGGGATTTGAACTCACTGTTCCCAAACGCATTTCAATTCATTATATCTAAGTACACATATTTATTAATACTCAGGTTAAGACTATTTTTCACTTCCTTATGAAACAAGTGTAGATATTTCTAATGTAATAGTGAGACAAATAGTTTAAATACAAAAGGAAACAAAAGGAAAAAAAAAGAGATCATTGAATATATTATTCTTATTGTTATTGCTTGAGGAGGAGAAATGGAAAGGCAATGTTTGTAAACAAAAGTTGAGGCCCCTTATTAACGCACTTGCAATAAGGACTAGTGGCCCTATTTTACGTTTCACTCATTTTTTGCAATGATTGTAGCAGTCACAAAATCTGCTCCTCTAACATTTGATTGTCCTCATATACGGTTTGACTTAACAATTTCCTATTGTTTTCAGTTTTGGTGCCAAAAGCCACGATGGAACAAGACCTGAAGATACTTGTGCCTATCCTTTCGATGGAGAAGGAGGTGTTCTTGCGCATGCGTACTTCCCTAGTGACGGCCGCGCTCATTTTGATGAATCAGAATATTTTACCCATGAGAACCCGGATGGTACAGATCTACTTTGGGTCGCGACTCATGAGTTTGGACATTCCCTGGGACTGGAACATACTAATAAAGAAGGGGCAGTCATGTTTCCTTATTATACTGGCTACTCTCCTAATATGGGGCTACATAGTGATGATATTGCAGGAATACAGTCGCTCTATGGAGGTAAGTCTGTCTGTCTGTTTGTCTGTCTTTCTGTCGTTCTGTCTTTCTGTCTGTCTATTTGTCTGTCTTTATTTGAATGTATTTTTGGTAATAGTTGTTTCTATAATATCGATAAAATATTCATTTCCGAATGTAAACGAGATCCAACATTGAAGAATACGACCCGTGTACATTGAAATATTTCCTTAAACATTTGCATTACATTAAATTAAGATTGTCGTGTGTTTAGATCCATCGGGATATGTCCCGAAGAATCCTGCTGGGCCAAACCCGCCAACTGAACCAGTCACAGTTCCTGCAGGTAACGGTGTTTTTAATATATAATTCAAACATTTGTGCTCGGTTTCGTTGCATATTACATTACTGTAATGTTACAGTACTGTAAAATGTTTATAATAAATAATTGGGTGGCGTAGTTGCTTACAGCTCGCCTCTCACCGCTGTGTTACGAGCCCGAGTTGGGTCTGTTTGATTTCTTGATATTTCCGGTTTAAAGTTGTATAGCCTCTCACCTCTGTGGTTCAGGCTCAGGCATGGATTATATGTGATTTGAGTTGGTTTTATCTGGTGTTCATTTTGGTTTTTGTTTACCGTAGTAGAGCTTTGGTTGGGGGTTAAAAAATAAAGGGAGCCAATAGCATGCAAGCTTTACACGCTTTTGTCGATAAACGGTTTAGTCAACTCTGTTTCTTGCAGCTTGTAACGATAAAGTGAACAATTGCCTTGTATATAAGAACGCAAACTACTGTGTCAAACATCCTAAAGAAATGCAGTATTGGTGCATCAGGACCTGCTCCTTGTGCTCATAAGGTAACTCAACACGTTTAAGTTGTCGAAAAAAGAAAAAGACAGAAAATGATTCAGTAAAGAAAATTATCAAAAGGAAGACACATATGTACAATTGCTTTATCTTTACAATTTAGTGTTCAAAAGACCTACTATGGTTCTCCCCAGAGGATAACTTGCAGTAAAAAGGCAACACATTTGACCACATCTGACAACATTAGGCCGTATAGACCGATGTCATAAATGCCTGCCATTGTGTTTTTCGGAATTAAGTCAGATATGAATATTTTTTCACTGGCATATTTAAGAACTAACCAAAAAAAACATTTTTGGAAAGTTTTTCAACCCTGGAGCCGGTTGTACGAAAGCCGTTTAGCGCTAATCCAGGATTAAATCAACGGTTAGATTAACCCAGGGTTAGTTTTGCGTTGCTCAAAGGTCGATTAACTCCCCTAGGGTTAAAACTAGCTAATCTGGGGTTAAAATTTAACCCTGTTAGCGACCAAGAATAACTTTTTAATCCACGATTAAAGCTGACGAATACAAAATGGCGGACTTGTTTTATCACAATAAATAAGACAAAAACTACTCACATGTATCTTTTAATCCCAATATATAATCCTTTGAGTACTAATAATGAATTTACAGTCTTTTTTGACGTTTTTACCTCGATTTTCTTAGCTATTTGAACTGGAAGTAATTAGTGACCACTCAAACAGGAAACCCAAACAATGCAATTCAATCGCTTTGGGTTTCCAGTTTGAGTGGAAACCTGATTTCGAGCAACACATTTTTAACCTAGGATTTACTAACCCTCGGTCAGGGATTTTAATCATAGATTAACACTAATCCTAGGTTAATTTTAATCGGCTTTCGTACAACCGGCTCCTGGACAAAATGTTAACGAAGTTATGTTGAAATAAATATGTAAAGATCTGTATGTAATTTTCTGCTGAGTCCTAAAATGCCTCGTTTTAGTGTTTTCAGTATTGTTTTAATTCTTATAACTTCATCAGAAATAAATATATATATTTCCAAACTTTAAAATATTATAAATAACTTAGGTTTATATAATTTGATAGTATTCCTTTTGCTAAAAACAAATTTTAAGACACTTGATAATCAATGGCGGCCATTTTTATGACATCGGTCTAATAGATATAAGATATAAGATATATGATATAAGGCAACACAGGAATGATAGAATAAGCATTATCATGCGCTAGTAGGTAACATTAAGCGACACTATAGGTCACAGAGTACAACTTACAAACCTTCAGTCACGGAAATAATCTTGCCTTACGTCACATCAGACTAAAAATAGGTCAATCTGCTATTTTTTATTGTTTACAGGGTCATGACAATCAAGTACAGACAGAATTGAAGAAGAATACATAACATTTTAAGCAAAAGTTTAGCAAAATAAAAAAAACCGCTATTTATATATTTACAAATCCATCTCAGTTGACTCACAACGAACCGGCATCGAACAACCTGAAAATCTTTAGCCCGGGTCTTGGTCATTGGCATTTTTTAAAAGCTTTCATAAGAATTATATTTGTTTATTAGATGGACATTGTTCTTATTTCCTTCGTTTTTAACTCGCGGACTGCAAATCCTCGAGTTATTGGAATGAAGCTTTTGAACTGGAGGTGTCACTCACTCACTCGCTCACTCACTAGAGTATCATTGTAAACTTTTGAGCCCCAACATTTTGGTCAGCGTACTTCGAAATATGCATTACATCATGTTTCAAACAAGCAGTGTCCAATTTGGGTTTCCTGTGTAACGAAGTTAGCTATCAAGACCACCCTCCCCTACTTTGGCCGTATGTATAATGAGTGTTACCGAATTAGACCTCCCCTCCCCTAATCAGGTTTCATATTTGATTTTATACCACCCGTTCCGTGACAATCTATACAGTATGTTGCCCAGTTTCGTGACACTTCAGTTTGTAAATACTATATCTTCTCTAAAGAGGAAAATAGCTATATGAAGTTTTGTCATATAAAGGCAAATGTATCCTGTAAACTAATGATATAGATATTTCCTTCGAATCTTTTGATTTGATAGAACAAAATAAATATTTCAACGGAAATTTTAAAATTTCGTGAGAGCTGGCTCAGTTTCGTGAAACGTTGTAAAAATGCATTGTTTTCAAAATAATTTACAACAAAATCCGGTAAAACAAATCAAAAACACATTTTCTTACCCTTTAACTATATTTTGCGCTAACATTTGGATTGTTCCTTATTTAATTTTTGAAAATTTTGGAATATGAAACTATTTGAAAGTCTTCGAGGTCCCGCTATTTATCAACTTAATTAGAAACGGAAACGATCTGAATTGAAAATCGACTTCATATGCCGTAGTGTTCCATAGCAAAAGCAAAACTTGATTCACTAAACGAACGAAATGCATAACATGTGTGTTTTCAAACAATTTTCAGCCATTATTTCGTTTAAAGCCAATACTTATCAGTGTATTCGGGCTTTTTGTAATCACTGGTATTTGCGTGTCACGAAACTGGGCACCTTATCTTAAAATGGAGTATATGTTATGTATCTAATATTTTTAAAAAACACTCAAGGGTCGTAGAGTTACACTCTCTACAATCATGGGCATAAATGTTGACACTGTTTGAAAACTTCAGCAATTTTTGCATTTTAGTCGCTAAATATCACTTTAACGATGGTATTTCGATATCCCCTTCCCCCAATGCAATGCTGTGTTTCCTGAAGGTGCTCCTATCTAAACAATATCAACATATTTTTCAGGGGTGAGGGAGGTAGGGGAGAAAAATGGTTGTGAAATAGATAGTATGCCATAAAAAATTAAGCATTTACAGAGAGTGTCAACTATTTATGTCCACGATTGTAGCTATCGTTAGTATAAATCTTGTCCTTGGTCTTTGAGAATATGCGATGTAATTCCCTCATTTTCGACCCCAGGTCAGTTTACTGCGCAGTAAAAGTCATACATTTCAGCCAGGAAACCTCCATTACTCTGTCAAGCATTGCTTCTCTTTGACTAATCTGTGCATTTAAAAGCCCGTCAACACATGCATATTGAAGCTAAATGTAAGTGTTTTCTCTGTAATCCTTGTTTTTCTGAAATATCAAATAGCCATGGCTAAAAACGAATTTAATTTGTGTGTCACGATACTGGTACTGCCATGAAGCTGGGAAACATATTGTAGTGTCGCATAGATTATATACACTGGATTTTTTTCCCCATCTTTATAAGTTCTCCTCTCCGAAAGTAACACTCACCAATATTATAATATACACCTAATCCAAAAAACGTTGTCGGGTCCGCCACACAGTCCTCGCGCCAAGACCGTGAAGGAAAACACAGTGAATATTTTGATGAGAGTGATAAAACAAGAAAATAAAAGTAGGCACAACACTATTTCGTTGAAAAAAGTACCACACTAGAGTGTGAACATGCAAATAAATTAATTACTGATTAGATATAACCAATATCTTTCACAGTCTTGGCGCGAGGACTGTGCGGCGGACCAGAAAACGTTTTTTGGATTAGGTGTATATAGATATCTATACACCTACTTGCAGTAAGGTTTTCATACAAAAATATACATTTGTTATAAAGAAAATAGAACATTTGTGATTTAGTACGATAGGAATTGAATAAAAGACAAAAGAAGATCACTGAAGCTGAACTCTCTCTTTTGTCTTTTAATGAATTCCTTTCGCACTAAATCACAAATGGTCTATTTTCCTTGCGACAAATGTTCTAATTTGCATGACAACCTTAGTGCAAGTAGGTGTATATATATATTTATTTATTTTACTGACAAAATCGCTTAGTTTACATGGTTGTTTATGTTATGAGCTTCCACGTTGAAGTGCTTTCGTTTATGCCGGCATGCAGATAAGAGCTCGTTTCTTTTGTTTCATGTGCACCGATGCGGTTGACAAATGATAATATACTTTCTGTGAAGCACAAGCTGCATCTATTACTAGAACTACAATAAGGTTAAGCGCGTGCTATTGTCTGCCACGCGATCTCAAAGTTGATGTTATTTTCTTTAAGAGACCAAATGTACTTGATTAATTCGGTTGAATTTCTAAGTTTCCGGTTACCGAATGATGCAGTATGGTTATGATAACGTGTCTTGAATTCGTTCTCACTCAGTCCGACGTAAGTTTCGGATTTGTTGTTGTCTTTTCTTGTGACTTTTGCTTGGTAGATAATGGCGGACTGTAGGCAGCCTCCGTTCATGGGGCATGTTTCTTTGTTAACGTTGCGGCAGTTGCATGAACTTGGTTTTGCAGTTTGTGATTGATTTTAATGAGCTGTTTTTTAAAAGCTTTTTCTTGTAGCTGTCGATTATCATTTTTACATTACTCATGCAGCTGTTGCTTACTTTAATCGTCTTATTATTGAATATATATATGAACGCAAAAAGCGGGAAAATGGCTGCTTCCAATCAAGGGAAGCTCTTAAATTGCCCTTAAATGTTACAAGGAAAAGATAGTAAAAAAAAAATCAACAAAAGGCTGAAAAATATTTTCCCAATATATATTTATGTTACCCGGCGTTTGATGTATTAAACTATCATTGAGGAAATCGAAGCGCCGTTTCGGGTATAAATAACTGGAGCCGTAAAATATTTTGAATGAATAATAAAACAATTATTGAATTCGGCTTTTGTATGATATGAAAATTGTGTAAACCTACGGCTTCGAGACACCAATCCTTGGTTTGCATAATGTTTCATATCATACTCAGCCTCATCCAACAGTTGCTTAATAAATATATTTTAAGTAAGAAGAAGATATCGTGTTGGCACGCAATTCCACTGCTGCTTGACGACCTTCTGGTGTGTGATCTCGGCATGTTCTATATCTGCTACTATGGATTACGTCATTTAAATCAGTGAAAACTTGCAAAATCGTCCCCTTCTCGTGATATTCGAATGTTTTACGGTCGACCAACATCGATTGAAAAACGATCCTGAATTGATGTCCAGGCATATGAATCAAAATGGCAACCATTAGAATCACTTTGAGCGTTGAGCAGGCAAGTTCAACAGTAAATAACCGACCTTAGGTTATTATAATAACCAAAAATAAAGCGAAATTATAACTTATATTCGAAGGAGTATGAAGTTTGGCATATCAATAATTTAGGAATAAAAAAAAACTAATCACCTCATCCATAAGCAAAATTTTTATTTTGAAACTTTAGCGACCAGCCAAAGTCAAATATCGCTCAATTATTATATAGATATCAATGAAATACCAGAAATTATCTGCTGTCGAAAACTTTGTTCATTCTACACAGTGACGATATCATATATTTCGCATGTGAATATATATCACAGTTGCCATGAATACTTTCTTATCAACTACATTACCAGAAATCAGGAACAAAATGGCGGATAAACTAATTAATATTCATACATTTCTGGCCTTTAAAATGGCCAACCGATAGAGAGATGTATATGGAAGGCCTATCAGATCTAAAAGTTGGATATAATTAAATCTGCTTATCGTTTTATTTGTCTAGTGTTTTAGAAACACGGAGTTGTTCTTCATAAACAACTAGGAGTGACTAAAGGTCCAAAATAATGTGTTTTCCCGGCCGGCTCGGTCAAAATAGCTTATTATTATCAATGTTTTTTTGCTGATTAATTCTATACATCCCTTGCAATCGTCTGAATAATTATCAACAATAAAAGTTCAAAATTGCCCTAAACAGAAATCATTAATTTATCGTTAATATTTACAACTTTATCGCGCGAATATTTAAAACGTTATCGCGCAAATATTTAAAACTTTATAGCGCGATAAAGTTTTAAATATTAATGATAAAGTTTTAAATATTAACGATCAAGTTTTAAATATTGTAATGATCTATATTTGTACGCACCCCTCCCCTAGTGGGGAGGAGATCGGCGTGTTTGTTGTTGTGAGGGCGTGTGACAGAGCATGGAGGAGCGTGACTCGTTTAAGGTTAAATAAAGAAGAAATAATGGATGAAACAAGAGATTATGGTCTTCATTACACTGGTGGCAGCACGGTCAAGAACCCAATCGACATGTCCCTTACGAATATCTTTACATCAACACCGAAAAGCAAAAATCCGTTCCGAGATGTACAAGACGACACGCAGTCACATGGCGGCGAGCGAATGTTTACTAACGAAACTATACCAAAACGTCAAACAAATCCCTTTCTTAGCGACGATAAGCCTATTCCAACGTCAAACTCAAGTAACCCATACAAAGCTGAAGTTTATTATGGCCATTCAAACCCGTTTACTGCGTTTTCTCACACGAAAAGCAACAAGTTTCGCAAGCCAGTAAAACTGCCAGACGACTATAATGGCCGATCGTCACTTCGAGACTACCTTATACACTTCAATCGATGCTCAATCGTCAATGAGTGGAATGATGAAGAATCTGCAATATTTTTGTCCGCATCATTGCGAGGTGAAGCACAAAAACTCCTGCACGGGATGACGGAAAGCGACTGCAAAAACTACAACAAGTTAGTGGCGCGTTTGGAGACATGCTTTGGAGTCGAAACTCAAAAGGAATTGCACCAAGTACGCTTGAACAACCGCCAACAAAAAGACGGAGAAAGCCTTAAGAGTTTAGCTGTTGATATTAGAGATATGTGCAGCCTGGCTTATGAAGATCTCCCTCCAACTGCCCAGGAAAGATTTTGTGTTCAACATTTTATTGACGCCATTGCAGACCGAGATGATCGTATGAAATTACGAAGGGATAAGCCTCGAAGCCTAGAGGTCGCGTTGGCTCTAGCTTGTGAATTAGAAGCTTTCAGACAGATGGAAAGTGATCTAAGGAAACCAATTCCTACGGTCATCCGAACGGAAAAAGTACAAGAATCGCGATTATTTGACGAGAAAACGGATACGCCACAGGAAGTCTGTCAACATGCATCAAATCCGCCACAGGAAGCCCGTCAGCAGTACACCAATCAACTCGACGAAATAAAGTCACAACAGGAAGCCCAACAGAAGCAACTTCAGGAACTGTCTGTTCTTTTACAGAAATTAGTGTCTACTGAAGGCAAGGAGAATTCTGCAAAAACTAACCCATCTGGACGTCAAGCACGAGGGATACAAGAGACACGTGAAATAGAATGCTGGTTCTGCAAGGCTCAGGGTCACATTCGACGTGATTGCTCGGCATGGAAAAAACACCAGGAAAACTCGAAGAAGGCGCTCCCAAATGCCCTGGGGAACGCCTGAGTCATGTGGAAGGGCAACAAGAAGGAAATTCAGCTAGTGAAAATTCATCAAACTATAAGTTACGAGTTTCATCGAAGAATTTATATGGATTGTATGTTAAAGGCTTTATTGACAATTTATGTGTAAAATGGCTAGTAGACACTGGCGCTGTGAAATCAATTTTATCACGGGAAATTGCTGAGAAGTTATCAAGGAACTCACAAATAAGGTATGACGATCAAAACACTGATGTTTTTTTAGCTGATGGTAACAAGATTGACATTTGTGGATCATGTGTAGTAACCGTTACTATTGGAAAACAAAGTATAAATGTCAATGTTCTAATTGCTGATATAACAGACCAAGCAATTCTGGGTATGGATGTTTTGTCTGAAGTGAATGCAGTTGTTGATGTTATTCAGGGAACATTAGTTGTCAATGGTGAACCAATTGATTGTGTCAATTGTGAAAATCAACCACTGAGTTGTAGATGTCTCATACGACGCTCCATTGTTATCCCTCCTAGCTCAGAAATTATTGTTCATGGACATTTGAAGAAGCGTGGACAAATTAATGATGTTAATGGTACAGCGACGAAATCAAGCCTGCGTGTTGTAGAACCTATTAATAACTCTAACTTACTGAATAAGGGACTTTGTGTTGCTCGAACACTGGTAGACATTAGTAAGTCAGAGACTGTTCCACTGAGAATTCTCAATTTGACTGATGAGCCACAGATAATTCAATCAAACACAACAGTTGGTATAGCAAAGCCAGTCATGGAAGTTCACGATTTTGAAATTGATGATGATGATAAACATGAGACGAAGGTGGACAGTGAATGTGAACTGCCTGATCCGTTGAAAGATTTACTGTCTCGCAGTAGTAAATTTCTTAATGATGAAGAAATACAACAGTTAAAACAATTACTCTTGAAGTATCAACACGTGTTTTCTCTCTCAAACTTTGACTTGGGAAGGACTAACCTTATTCAACATCACATTAATACTGGTTCTGCAGCACCCATTAGACAACGTCCAAGGCGCACAGCTCCATGGAAACAAGCAGAAATTGAGCGACAAGTGGATGATTTGCTAGAGAAAGGAATGATAGAAGAGTCAACAAGTCCCTGGTCATCAAATGTTGTTCTAGTTACAAAGAATGATGGGACTCAACGACTATGTATTGATTACAGACAGCTTAACAGCATAACGGTTAAAGATGCGTTTCCGCTCCCAAGAGTTGACGATTCCCTTGATTGTTTATCTGGAGCTCGATGGTTTTCTACGCTCGACATGGCATCAGGGTACTGGCAGGTAGCCATGGACACTGCCTCAAAGGAAAAGACTGCGTTTTCAACAACAAGCGGACACTTTCATTGGAATGTCATGGCAATGGGCTTAACCAACGCCCCAGGAACATTTGAACGACTTATGACTCTGGTCCTAAAGGGACTTCAGTTTAGAATTTGTTTATGTTATCTAGATGATGTTATTATTTTTTCAAACTTGTTTCAAGAACACTTAGCACGATTGGAAGAAGTACTGCAGAGAGTGGAATCAGCTGGCTTAAAGCTAAAACCCAAGAAGTGTAATCTATTCATGAAGGAGACTGATTACTTAGGTCACGTGGTAAGCGAGAGTGGAGTTAAAACTGATCCCCGCAAGGTGGAGAAGATTACTAACTGGCCAGTACCTGAATCACCAACAGAGGTAAAAAGTTTCCTTGGCTTAGCATCATATTATAGGCGCTTTGTCCCTAATTTTGCTTCAGTTGCCAAACCATTGTATCAGCTTACTGAACACAACTCAAAGGAATTCCAATGGACCAGTGACTGTCAACATGCTTTTGACCAGTTAAAACAGTTGTTAACTAACTCTCCAATATTAGCTTACCCCCAGATGGATGCACCATTCATTCTTGACACAGACGCCAGTAACCATGGCATTGGATGCGTTCTGTCCCAGGTACAGCATGGAGTTGAAAGGCCTGTAGCATTCTCTAGTCGAACACTCTCAAAGTCAGAACGTAACTATTGCACCACACGAAAAGAACTTTTAGCTATTGTTGAATTTATGAAACTACATAAACACTACTTACAGAATCGCAAGTTTACAGTACGAACAGACCATGCACCATTGAGATCTATCTTGAGAACCAAGGAACCTGAGGGCCAACTAGCCCGCTGGGTAGCACTTCTCAGCACGTTTGACTTCGACATTGTATACCGCCCAGGGAAACGACATCAAAACGCAGATGCAATGTCCCGCATGCCTTGCACGGAAAGATGCCGATGGTGCCAGACTTATACTAAAGGCTCAATTACAGTTGAAGTTGGGACACAGACTGAACTGCCTGAACCCGAGACAGTTAAGGACAACAGTGAACAGTTAAATCAGACAATCAACAACAAGGAAAGACAATCAGACAAGGAACCTCAAGCTACCACATGTACTGTTAAGATCCAACCAGAATGGACCAACAAGTTCTTGGCAGAACAACAAATGGCAGATCTAACACTTAAAAACTTTATCGAGCTGAAGAAATCTTCTAGTAAGCGCCCTTCTTGGGAAGATATTTCACATGAAAACACCACCTTTAAAGCACTATGGGCCCAGTGGGACCGCCTAGAGTTACAAGATGCTGTCCTCTATCGGAAATGGGAAAGTGAGAGCGGCGATAATCTCACCTATCAGATTGTACTACCATTTAGCCTACGTGAACAAGCCTTAAAAACCCATCACAATCACACGACAGCAAGTCATCGAGGCATTCGAAAGACTCTACTTGCACTCCGAATGCGCTTTTATTGGCCTGGTCTCACTGCTCAAGTCCATAGGTGGGTCATTCGTTGTCATGAATGTTGATCCAAAAAGAGTCATGGGAAGAAACGGCGTGCCCCCTTACAACAGTACATCGTAGGAGCACCCATGGAAAGGATTCCAATGGACATCCTAGGACCCTTGCCCGTTACACCCAGAGGTAATAAGTACGTTCTAGTAATCTCTGATTATTTCACTAAGTGGACGGAGAGTTATGCTATACCTAACCAAGAAGCAACTACAGTCGCAGAAAAGGTAGTGTCTGAATATGTGTGCAGGTTTGGAGTACCAAGACAAATACACAGCGATCAAGGAACCAACTTTGAATCAAAGGTCATGGCCGAAATTTGTAAACTTCTGGACATCGAAAAGACAAGGACAACAGCATTACATCCTCAGTCGGATGGACAGGTGGAGAGGTTTAATCGCACCCTAATCGAGATGCTTCGTGGGAAACTGCAAGAAGACCAAAAAGATTGGGATCTCCAACTGCCATACTGCATGATGGCCTACCTCTCATCTGTACATGAAAGCACAGGTTACACCCCAAATCAGCTAATGTTGGGACGGGAAGTGGAAATACCTTTAGATGTTATAACAGAGAAAACGCCAGATGCACCACCGATACCTGGAGAGTACGCAAAGGCACTTAGAAAAAGATTAGCTGAATCATTTGATAATGTACAACAACATCTGGAGCAAGCTGCAACCAGACAAAAAAAGAACTATGACAAGAAACTTGCTTGGAGGCGACTTCATGTAGGAGAAAGCGTTTGGTTGCATAACGTTCGAAGAAAGAAGGGGAGAAGCGCCAAGCTAGACTGTCCCTGGGAGGGCCCGTTCTTGGTCGTTGCCGCCTTATCTGATGTTGTTTACAGAATCAAGAAGACAGCAAAGTCAAAAGCCAAAGTAGTCCATGTTGATCGGCTGAAGCCCTATCTTGGCCCACCCTTGAAAAGTTGGATAGTAGATGAAGGAAAAGAGGAAGGGAAGAGAGGAAAGAAGGATGAAGGAAAAGAGGAAGGGAAGAGAGGAAAGAAAGATGAGGGAAAAGAGGAAGGAAGGAAAAGAAAAGGAAATGAAAACCCTAAGGAAACCGGGGGAAAGAAGAAGCCCAATGAGCAGCAAGGAGTCCAAAAAGAGAACAAGGTCAAACAGTGCATTCTTGTCAATGGTATTTGAATAGCTTTAATATGTTCTGAAGTTGAAAATACTAGAATTTTGATGGCTTTTTGACCGAGGAAAACGAACAGCTAAGTGAAAACGAACAGCTAAGTGAAACAATTGATATCTAAATAATCGTTCCGGAACACCCGGTTTTGACTATGTTTTTTGTGTAGAGAAATGTTGAACTTTGAATGTGGTTAATTATTCAAACGATTACAAGGGTTGTATAGAATTAATTAGCAAAAAGCCATTGATAATAATAAGCAATTGTGACCGAAGGAAAACACAATTTTTTGGACTTTTATTCACTCCAAATATGAAGAACAACTCCGTGTTTCTAGAAAACCACAACAATAAAACGATAAGCCGATTTAATTTCATCAAGCTTTTAGACAAGCCTTCCATACAAATCTCTGTATCGGCCGGCCAATTTAAAAGCTAGAAATGTATGAATATTAATTAGATTATCCGCCATTTTGTTCCTGATTTCTTGTAATGAATCACACATGCCTTCTAGCGCGGGGGGGGGGGGGGGGGGGGGGGGGGGGGGGGGGATTGTAAGCAGGAGGCAGGAAGAAAAAAATGAGATTTCATTTTTGAACAAATTGCTTGGAATAGGCTCACCACTAGCTTTTCAGAACACAGTTTGGCTAAACAACATGATTCACTTTGGTTTACGTGGATGCACAGAGAAAAGAGAATTATGCTGGGTAGATGTCGTTTTAAAGACAGACTTCAAGGGAATTCAATATCTTGCGTTCTGTGAACGGCAAACAAAAACTAGAACTGGAGAAAATCCACGGAATCAACGCAAGGTCAAACCGAGAATGTACACCAATCAAAGCTAGCTGCCGTTTCTGTTGAACGTGACCCGCACGTTCACAAAGTTTACAAAGAAAAACGACCACAAGCACTGTTAGGACTTGAGTCGTGCTTCTACTTGGCTGTAAATTACTTTAAATCACAAGCTGAATTTTTTTGCAAAGGATTCCAAATGCATTTTTTCCAAATGTCTTATGAAGGAAATGACACAAACGGCGGGAGTCACGACCAAAACAAGCCATTGCGAAAGGATATAAATCCTAATATTTCATTGATATTTAGTTATTAAAAAAACGCCAAACTAAAGTATAAATTGTCTTCAAAGATGAAGTGTATTCTTTTTCATTTAGTTATTTTAATTTACACCATAAGCAGATTTGCCCTCACAAATCCCATGATTATTTGAATGAACAAACGGAGCTGGAAAGCTCAAGTTTGAGTCGGAATGACCAAGCAAACTAATCGCATTAATGATGATAAAATAAAATGCCAATGCCACTGATACGTTGCCGTGGGGCTTTCAGCAAATCAACATAGGACATCAACTTCAACTTCAACTTTTACAGTGCAAAACCTTTCAATTTTGCACGGGAGTCAGACACTTTAATTCGCTTTATTCAAAAATTGCAAAGATGAAGTGTTGTGTTTTGCGTTTTGTAATTTGTATTTACACCACAGGCAGCTTTAAACTCCAAATCCGTCAAAAAAGGAAGGGAGACGGATGACAGGTTCATAGAAGAAGAATCTTAAAATGAATGAGTGTTGTGTTTTTTTTTCTTGTTTTGTAATTTTCATTTACCCCATAGACAGCTTTACTCTCCAAAATCCCGCCAAAAATAACATTTCAAGTATGGAAGACGGAGCACAGGTTCATAAAGGAAGAATCTTAAGATGAATGAAGTGCTGTGTTTATTGGTTTTGTAATTTCCATTTACCCAATAGGCAGCTTTAGTCTCCAAAATCTCGTCAAAAACAACATTTCAAGAAGGGAAGACGGATCGACGACAGGTTCATTAATTAAGAATATTAATTTACCCCATACGCAGCTTTGCATCCCAAACTCCATTCAAAAACAACATTTCAAGAAGTGAAGACGGACGACAGGTTCACAGAGCAATTGTAAGATGAATTGTGGTTTTGGCTTTATATTTTTCATTTACCCCATAGGCAGATTTGCTCTCCCTAATCCCGTCAAAAAGAACATTTCATGTAAGGGAGTCGGACGACAGGCTCATATAGGAAGAAATATATTTAAGATGAAAAGTTGTGTTTTTCGCTTTGTATTTTCCATCTACTCAATAGGCAGCATTGCTCTCAAAAATTCCGTCAAAAACAACATTTCACGGACGGCAGTTTCATAGAGGAAGAAATTTAAGCAGAAAAACATAGCTCCGTGATTTTGAACATTTGATATTTCCAAGTAGAAACCCGCTTTTAAAAACAATTAAACATCCAGAGAAGCCTTTCACAGCACAATATAATTATATATACTCAGACGACTTATAACCACCGACAAAATAATATATATCATTCAAAGAGTTCTCGAGGCTCTACTTTTCGCTCGATTTTGAATGAGAGTCTTGAAGAGAATGACCGAGAGATTACAGCGATAACAATCAGAAATCTTGTAAAGTACGGTGTTTTTTTTTCCACGCATAGTAATGTATTACATATCAAAATGTCCGTAAAGGAATGGTGTTTTCGAATCCATGGCTACTTTGTTGAAAGGGTTTGTTTAATTTTAAATTTAGCCCATATTGTAACTTGACATGAGAATAGTCGCACAATCTCTCTTGTAAAAGGGATCAAACCGTTAACTTTCAACCCCAAAAAGTACGTGTACTTTTTGAACGGAAAGTAGATCAAAATCATTTGATAAGATCAACAAAAGATTGAGGTAGCTGTATCCATGGCTACTTTTTTTACTTTTCTGCAAATATTTTGAGAAAAGATCGAAAAACCACGATTTTGTGGCCTTATTTCTACCATTTTGACTAGGCGCATTAAAACGTGACGTATAGCGGGTTTATAGCTGACCAAATGTTAACACGTCTTTTCCGATGTTAATTGCTATGTTTTTCGTTTTGTAATTTTCATTTACCCCATAGACAGCTTTTTTCAGCTTTGCTGTCCAAAATCCCGTAAAAAAAACCCAACATATTAAGAAGGGAAGAGGACGACAAATTCATAAAGGAAAATCTTAATTTACCCCATACGCAGCTTTGCACCCCAAACTCCATTCAAAAACATTTCAAGAAGTGAAGACGGACGACAGGTTTATAGAGGAATGGTAAGATGAATTGAGTTTTGGCTTTGTATTTTTCATTTACCCAATAGGCAGCTTTGATCTCCAAAACCCTGTCAAAAACAACATTTCATGGAAGGGAGAGGGACGACAGGCTCACAGAGGAAGAACATTAAAATGAAGTGTTGTGTTTTTCGTTTTGTAATTTTCATTTACATCATTTACACAGCTTTGCTCTCCGAAATCCCGTCAAAAACAACATTTCAAGAAGACTAGACGTACGACAGGTCCATAAAGGAAGAATCTGAAGATGAATGAAGTGTTGTGTTTTCTGTTTTGTAAATTCCATTTAAATTTACCTGCCTATGGGAGCTTTAGTCACCAAAATCCCGTTGCTATGACAAGAAAGTGATCTTTACAATAGAAACCAAGATATAAAAGGCACTACATTCGAGGCACTTTCGTCATTGCTAGAACTTGGTTCACAATGCTGCACCTTATAACATTCTTGCTTTGTTTAAATGCTGTCCGTGCAAGTGACAATACCACGTTGGCACTGGTAAGTACTTATAGATTATAGAACGAATGTCATTGCGGCCGATAGTTCAGTATCGTATTTTTTTAATTCATATTTTAATTCACTTACCTCACTTCTTCGGATGTGTTCTATAACTGCACTGATGAGCTGTAATACAGCGAAACACGTGTCTGCAGATTATATATATATGTATTATAAATGGCGTCAATTTGTGATGCAGAAATTCCTAAACCATTACCACTACATAACACAAACTTGGAATGGCAACCACAACGTCACTTCCGCAATTGAGCATTTTCAGCGTTATTTTCACCTAAGTGTCAGTGGTTCGTTAGATGAGGCTACGGTTGGTTTGATGAAAAAGCCACGATGTGGTGTGCCTGATGATGATGATGAGGTCAGTGTTCGCCGTAAGCGATTTGTAACAGTTGGCAAATGGAATAAAAACCATTTGACTTATTTTATCGACTATGGTCTGGACTTGGGCAGTGCTTTGCAGGATCAAATCTTCAAAAAAGCATTGGCGTTTTGGGCCGACGTATCTAGGCTATCGTTTAGCCAAGTAAGTACCCCAGGAGAGGCTGATATCAAAATCAGGTAATATGACTTATTTCAATAAAAGGTTGACAATGCTAGCATTGCTATATACATATTGAATTGATTGTGTATTATGGTTAACGTATATTGAATACACTACATCATGATATCCAGCAATGGAATTGAATGTATTCTTTTGTTTGAGGGATTGCCATATAAAGTCGCATTAAACTTAATACGTAAACATATTAGACTTCAAAACAGTCCTTACTTTTACGCGAAAACTCCGAGGAAGCGATTTGTATTTCGATTGAACGAAATTCTGGCCACGAGAGAATGAGGAGAGGATTAACGGCCGAGAGGGGAGTGCGGCGAGAGAGGAGAGATGCGAAAAGTACGTACGGACTGTCGCCTTCCCATACTTAAAATTTGTGCAGAATTAGCGCATTTGAGAAAACGCCATTTTCTCATTGCCTGAAATGAGGCTCTTCTTTCATCACTAGTGCTTAGCTGCCTGCACGCTATTGGATGTTATTTTGAGTAACTTTTGAATGCCCAGACCACACTACGTACATTTGACTTTGCAACTCTTGTATAAACTGTTATTTTCTCGATTCGAACAATAATGTCTTTTAGAATATCTTTTTCAATTTTATTACTCAAGACCATGCATCTTCAGTTTAAAGAGAGCAATCTCTATAACACCCGGGCACTATAGAAATTTAAGTAGCCTTTTGATGATGATTTAGTACCTATTTTAATAGCACACATGGAAGTCAAACAACTGCCGACTTCGTTGGTTGAATGATGTATACGCCATTATACACACGGGCGACTCGGAATATACAGCCAGTTGGACAAGATATCGGTAGCGCTACGTCACCAGTATGGAATTTCCCGTCTCGTTGCTCAGACGTTAGTTTCGCGGGGGGAAGAGGAGCATCTGTCTGTCAGTCTGTGTGTATTTTGGATACATTTTTTATTTATTTATATCATATTGCAGAGACGGTAGCCAGTAACAAAATCTGCTCCTCTAGGATTTGATTGTCCTCAGATATGGTTTCACTTAACAATTTTTTATTGTTTTTAGTTTTGGTGCATACACCCACGCCGGTACACAAGCAGAGGATACTTGTCCCTATCCTTTTGATGGAGTACGGAATGTTCTTGCGCATGCGTTCTACCCAAGCGATGGCCGCGCCCATTTTGATGAATCAGAAACCTTTACCCATGAGAGCCAAGATGGTATAAACCTACTTTGGGTCGCGACTCATGAGTTTGGTCATTCCCTGGGACTGGAACATACTAATGTAGAAGGGGCAGTCATGTATCCTTATTATACTGGCTACGTACCCAATTTTGGACTACATAGTGATGATATTGCAGGAATACAGTCGCTCTATGGTGCATATGGAAGTATGTCTGTCTGTCTGTCTGTCTGTCTGTCTGTCTGTCTGTCTGTCTGTCTGTCTGTCTGTCTGTCTGTCTGTCTGTCTGCTAAAAAGCGGTGTTGATATTTCTATTCATCACAAGTGCCTATGCTTTTAAAACATTTCTACATCAAAACACTGTAGGTTATATAATAAACACCGATTAGGTAATATAATGAAATGTGAAACACCGTAAAAAATGTTGACGTAACTTTACTGACGTTTCGAGCTTTAGCCCTTCGACGTCGGTGTGTAAACACATTAATACATGTGTACTTGTAGATATAAAGTTATCTTTTTTTGTGCTTAATCTCGATATTGAGGTTGATCAAGTTAAACACTCGAAAATATAAGGTTATATCTCCGTGCGTCCATGTATTAACCTCTATTACTAGTATCCTACCCCGTTTCTTGCAGGTTGTAACGATAAGGTGAAAAATTGCCTTGTATACAAAAACGCAGGCTACTGTGATAAACATCTTAAAGAAATGCAGTATTGGTGCCAGAAGACCTGCTCGTTATGCTGATGAGGTAACTCACGATCAACACGTTTTAGATGTAAAACAAAATTTAACAATTATATGATTATTGTAAATGACATTATTACTGATTTTTTTCATTGTTTGCAGGACTATCACAAGCAAAGTACAGCCATGATTGACTAAGAATAACCTTTTTACAAAGGAAAAATAGATAAACCAATAATAGCGCTTGTACTATTTAGAAAATAAATAACCGTCATAAGTATATATACAAGTTCAAATCAGTTGACTTACAACGAACCACCTTTCATGAGGGTTCTCAAACTCATTATCGATGGACTTAGAGTAGCCTTCGTAGCAAGCTTTTTTTTCTTGAGTTAAGAGAAAGCTAATTTTTTTTTATTTTCGGATAGTTGTGTTACCGATATGGCCGTGCGAAACCTAAGACGAGTACAATAAACCAAGTTAGGGGAAGGGGGAGTGGAGGGAAGGGAAGGAAGGCTTGCAAACAAACCCCTTGTTTTTGAAGAACTGCGTTCGTCCACGAACGCACAAATCAGAATGCTGCGTTTCGGTACTTATGACAGCCAATTGACAGTGAGGTATGCCATAGGACTTTATAGAGAGCATAACTATCGTGCTCGTTCAATAACACACGATAAATGTCGTCGACTTGCTTTAGTGAAATCAAATAGTTTGAAGACGTTTTAAAAGACAAATAAGATTAGTTCTCAAACCAAAACAGAAAGAAGAATTGAAACAACTTGTTTTCGGGGGATATCTGTTAGCTGTCCTGTCTACAGGATTTGAAAAAAGCTTGATCTTTCAACTCTTAGTACTCGTGCTGGAAAGACACGTGCAAGACAAGTTCTGAGTTTAAGTTGTATGCCCCTATACAAGTATCATAGTGGAAGACCAAATAAAAGAGCAGATCACTTTGGAATCAATGCTCAATCGATAGCAGAAACTGGGCTAAGCGAGAAGGGACTTGCAGCAGTTCAGCTTCTATTTGGTTTAGCCGAGGAAGTACTAGTCTCCCTCGCAGCCGTTCTTAGTGTCGTCACGCAACGTTCTCTCCCCACTAAATGGCTGCTTCGATTTGAACAACATTCCTTTCACTCGGTTTAGCCAATCAGCATTCCGCTCATATATATCGAGATCGGTTCGCGCCATAAATTATAACCAATCACAGCGAGTGTATTATGGGTACTAGCTATGACGGATCAATTGAGGAATTTCGCACTTTGGTTTTACACATCTGAGAAGCAGTAGAGATTAAACATCGGATAGACTTTCCAACCAATCGACGAAGTCGTGTTTACTTCGCTGATCCTTACAATACTTTTAGAGGCTTTCTTGAACTTGACTAGTTGTTTGTGGCATGCATTGATTCTTGCATCTGACATTCAATAAACAGGAATTGCTTTCTATTACTTTGTTTGGTGGTTCACACATTTCCTCAATTGAAAATGAGACGCCTCTAACTTTGACCTTTTAGATATCGGGTAAATAACGTCATGTTTACAATTTTATGTACGCTGTTTGGCTCAAAAACATTACAAAGGGAAAGGATGTTGTTTGAATGGAAGTAGCCGTTAGTAGGGAGAGAACGTTGCGTGACGACACTAAGATCAAAAGGCTGTGAGAGATACTAAGGAACTACTTATCTCAAAAGCTTTCGCTGTTCCTTGAAAGCTATAGAAACAAACTCAATAAACTATCTGTTTATTAGCTATTCTTTGAAAATACTATTAACTGTTTATTAAAGATCAGAATGTTATGAGTGTTAAGTTATCTACAATTTGCGTTTGGATTCAAGATTTTCTGTCACCAACGGCTATAAAAGTATCCGATATATGCTTGCTTTTTATAATTGTTGATAGACAAGTGCTGAGCAAATAGCCGTGTCAACTGGTCAATAGGGCGTTTTTCAAAGTCCCGGGGTTTGTTTGCAAGCGTTTCCTCCGCTCTTCCAACCTCTCCCTCCCCCATTCTCGTTTATTTGCACTCGTCTTAGGTTTCGCGCGGCCATATCGGTAACACAGCTAACCCAAAACAACCAAAAAACAACTTTCTCTCGTTTCCCCCCCAAAAACCGCTTGCGACGCAGGCAATGGACATGGCATATAACCTATCAAGTTTTAAAATGTACTCATTTCTACGTTTTCTATTGTTCGTTGTCGGTTGCAAACTAAGAAAAGTACCACAGGGATTACTGCTGCAAAAGTTTATTGCTGGCTCAATTATCTGACTACACCAATAGTCTCAGAACCATGGCCGAGCATCAACCGAACTATATATGCACATTAGAAAGCAAATAACAACAAATTGAAATGATTAGTTTGAATTATGCCCTAAGCCCATCTAACTAATTTCTGAGAGCGTCTAGTTTATTATTCGTGAGATATCCTTCAAATCACGTATGTTAAATTCGTTCATAAGATCCACCATGATAGCGCGGAAAGTCTGTTCAAGGAATCATTGGAAATATTTCAAAATAAGCTACGTACTCACTTGGAATTAATTGCGCTGACTTACAAAACAAAAACATCAGTCGTCATTATCATCCTTTAAAAGATGACTTTGGAATTATCAAACCTTCAATATAATTTTATTGACATCTTTATTTCAACCTCTTTTACATGAGCAACACAACACAAATGCACGTTGAATATGCACGTGTCGGAGCTCGTTTTTCGAAATGTGAATATTTTTTGAAAAAAAAAAAAAAAAAACGATCTGGATCGACCGTTTTCGGTCGCAAATTAGCGAAATTCAAACGTTTAATGTAAGATTAAGAGAATTCCCTCGTGTGCAAAAGTAAGGCTAGGTCGAACAGCTGTTAAATTCGTTTTGATATATGTTAACTATCGTTAACAAATAGATAGTTAACGATACATTTTACACGCATTCATGCTACAAAAGAGAAAGAAAAAACAGATACGTTCTAAATTATATGTGAAAGGACTGAAAAAAAAAGAATGTTGCGAGGATTTGGACAACAATATTCCCCGCTCCATTTTTTCAATGTCGTAACCAGGAATCACAGGATAGTTTCCCTTTCATCCCTAGCCTCCACTTTCCTAAATAGGATTCCAACGGATGTGTCCCTTTCCTACACTTTCCTAAACAGATATTCCATAATACCTCCGCCAAAATGGCACAATTGCAACTGGTTAGTGCGCGGCATTCTGTGCGAGAGGTCCCGAGTTCAATTCCCAGTGACCTCACATCCGTGTTTCGACTTCTCTCCTTTCCGTGTAGCTTTAAGTAGCTTTAAAACCCCGTAAAACGGAGCACTGATGGAGAGGGGAGAGTGAAATGAGCACGTCAGCCTCAAGTTTATCAGTCTATGACTGTCACATGCTCGGGAACTCAGGGGTAATCTTCTGTCGCTCGTTTCTCGCTCCCAGAATAAATACCCCTGGGAACGTAGTCGATTGGAGCTTGTTCCGGAAGTCAAAATTCCGCTCTTTTCTGATTGGTCGACCTTATTAGGTCGCCCAATGAAAATCAAGATAACCATTCAAAGAAAGTCGTTAAATAAGTTTGAATTTTGACTTCCGGAACAATCTCCAACAGACTACGTTCCCAGGGGTATTTATTCTGGGAGCGAGAAACGAGCGACAGAAGATTACCCCTGGGTTTCCGAGGATGTGACTGTCACGAGTTACCGACGTTAAATAAGGTTACTTTACTTTACTTTGTATTTTACTTTACTTTACATCACCAACAAAAAATAAAGAACCTCATTATAGATGCACTTTTAATCAAATTTTACTTAATATCGTTACATGACAATAGGTCTGTAAGATTTTATCTCAGTTTATTATACGGAATAAACTTTTTTGCACGTTCATTGGCAAGCACATTTCTTTTCTTTTTCTTGGAGTTGATGTTAATCTCGATCTGAATCCTAATGCAGCCAATAACGTTATTGTATACGTCAAGAAATTCTGTGGTTATTCGGTATTTCCCCTGAAATGTCGAAAGAGGCATTCAATTATATATCCTTAGTAGATGCACCATTGAATAGCAACAAACCAACCAGCCAAAATCCAAAATCAAACAATCAACCAAGCAACGCATCAAGTCAGTAACCAACCATTCAACAACCAATCAACTCGCGAACAAAAAATAAACAACCATCCATCCAATCAATCAATCAACCAACCAACCAGCCAACCAACCAGCCAACCAACCAACCACTTTTGATTGTTGCATTGGTGCCGTAGTAGTGTTGCTAGCGCCTCTTCGCTGTGGTCCAGGTTTAAGTCCCGGGTCGGTCATGGAATATATGTGAGTTGAGTTGGATTTGATATTTTCTCCAATGGCACAAGGGTTTATTTCCGGGATTCTGGTATTTCTCCCTATGCAGTGAATTTACTTGAAACTGAGAGTTGTGTGCTAAAATATTTTATGTTGGGGGAAAGAGTCCTCAAAGAAAATCAATTCCAGTTTTTTATGGTATTGCACATATTTTAGTATTACTTACATTTACTATCCAATTCCAAACTGGGATTTGTTCGATCATTTCTTTAGTAACTTTAATGAGCTGTGTAGGAATAGTAAACAATCCAGTTGGGATTGGACAGTCACACGAGATCCCTGTATTTTCCATTGCACGGTCACATTTACTAAACACCTTACCACGAAGAAGATCACAGAAATTATCATATGTGCTGGAAAATACGATAAGACAATTAATGTAAATATATTTTTCATTAAATAAGCTCATGAATAAAATATCTAGTGTCAGTTAAGTTTGAAACCTGACCTCGTCTTTCCTTTTCTTATCTTTATGTAAGCGACCTGTACCACTATGATTGCTACTTAAATTAGTTGTTGTAATTTTTGTTTGTGTAATATATAATAATTATTTTAATAATTAATGGCATAGTAATGAGTGACATAAACGTATATTTATTAATATAGAATCAGCGACAAATTTAAATCCATTGATTGGGCATTCATTTGAGTATTACTTGCGCCAATGACGTTATTATTTCTGAAATGCTTGTCAAAACAAAAACAAAACATCATATTTGATAATTTGTATTTGTAAACGACCCAGTGTTCTGTTCTATGACGTTATTTATTTAGTTGTTTACCAGGATCCAAAGTTTGAAACACACGGTATGGATACCCATGCAGCTCCAAGAACTTTTTTCTCAATGTCGAGCCTTAACTTGGTGGTCGATGGAAGAGCTCGTTTTACCAACAGAGAAATAGATGTATTGATCTGACCAGGTAGTGTAAGAGGGGTCGGAGAGAGCGTCATAGACTTGATAGATAATACATCTTGGATTGATTCTGAAGGGATAAACATAATGTTCGTTAAAATACTTTATGCAAGTTCATGTACTGGATTCTGTGTATTATGAATACGTAAATGTTATCTAATTTTGTAGGAATCAGGATTTGATAAATGTTCAGACAGCTAAAAGCAGAATAGCTATATATTTCTTAGGTATCTGTTAATAACACGTTTCAACACTTCAAGCTCTTTTCAGTCTTTCAATTCATATCACCGAATCAAAAAATGGCGACCAACTCTCATGTTTGCGAAAAAGAAAAACAACAACAAAAATGATAAATAATGCATTTAAAACCTCTCTTCTGTCCCAGCGTGAACACGTGGCTCAGCCACTCCCAAACAATAGTATAATATTCTGCCCTATGTATTGATATTAATGAGGTATGCGAATATCCACTCTGCCTGGGACTGAGTCCAAGGTAACCCAGAACAGAGTGGAATGTAAGAGTTGATCCCGCTTGCTCGCGGGTGCATGGGTGGGTGGGTCGTCAGCTCTTACTCTTGCCGTTAGTTTGAATAAGTGGCACCAAGGTATTTGTGTATTCCTTTATATATACCTCATTTACATATATATAATTCCCTAGGGCATTAATTATCATATTCACATGACTATGAATAGTTATAAATTACTGCATATTGATTCTAAAAAGAGAATCAAGTAGAAAATATGCATATATCTTGTTATGAATATTTCACCTTTATTGCAAACATATCCAATGAATAAGTCAGCATTCAAACCAAACATACAAGATGTTTTGCCAAGTACACTTTCAACAGGTTTTATCCTACAGGTTTGTTGATTCTGACAAAGGTATTTGACTTTATTCAAGACTTCTTTGGCTCCACAGTTTCGTGCAAACCAACTGCTATCACAAGTAGCTTTGTAGCCGTGTCCATGACCAAAGAAAGCTTTTAGAACTGCAATCTTGTAGCCAGACGGGCAGGACAGGACAACATCACTTTTATCTTCGCATCCATGTGCAGGTATAATCTTTGGAGCAGGTACTTTGCCAGATACTGTAACTATAATATGAGAAATAAAAGTATTTATCACTAATTGTTGATTTTATAGATAACAGATATGGAACATCTATATGATATACACCTATTTAAAAAATTGTTGTCGCAAATAAATAAGCCACAGTCCACACTCGGAAGCCTGCAAAGGATGTCGGTATTTCTTCTCTTTTTAACGATTTATTCATAGCATATTTTGGTTGTACGTATTTGTGTTATATGATCATAACAAGTTGTTGTTGTGGTAGACATAAATATAAATATTTCTTTAAAAAACGTGTAATAAATCACAAATTATGTCCATATAACCGACATCCTTTACCGGCTTTAGAGTGTTGACTGTAGCTTCGGCTAGGACAACGATTTTTAAAATAGGAGTATATCAAACAGATATAAACTAGTCAAAGAAAGGCCAGAAAAATATCAATTGACTGGGTATTTTTTTCAAGGATAATCAATAATATCAGTTAAGTTCCTTATCACGTTATCTGTATTTCAGTCATATACCAAACGCAATATTTCACTGATTCACTAATTAAAGAAAGATATATCTTAGATCATTAAAGCCAATATCTTCAGCAACGATCGAAGCGTGAAGTTACGTTAACTATTGAAATCCATTGACAAATAAATTATGCCAGTTTTTTTATTGAATCGATGATGTCAGATCAGAGCTTGTTTTTGCTTTGTAAGACTCTCATTCAAAATCAAACGTCCTGTAGAGCTCGAAACTCTTTCAATGCTATACATTGTTTTGCCATAGCTGTACCGCCGGTTATATAGGTCATCTGAGTATACATAATCATGTTATTCTTTGACAGTTTAATTTTTGTGGCTATAGCCAAAGGCGAAAGCCACTATGTCGTCCTGTTGAGTGTCCGAGTGAAAGAGTTGTTAAGTGTGGGGGGAGAGGGCAAGTTGTTGTTTTGTCAACTTGATTACATAACGTAACTATTGGAACTTCTAGACACAAAATGCAAAATAGGTATTTGGTTAGTGGAAGAACATTTTTCTTGTTGATAAAGAAAGTCGCTTTTATTTTTTTCTATAACAAGCTTTATATTCGAGCCATGTTTCAAGTGTGGGGGAGTGGGCAAGTTGTTGTTTTGTCAGCGCTTGGTTGCTCTCGATTGGAAGAGCATAGGGAGAAGGTACATTTCGAACGTTTAGCATAACTTTTTATGGGGAAAACATTGATCGATTCGTTTGAAATTTTGGTATGTTGTTCTTTTATATCTACTTTGTACTGTATCAAAAGCTAAGTTTTGTAGTCACAGGGAAAGAGTGGATTTTCGGGTGATATTTAGAGGTGATTGGAGTCCGCTTGATCGAGAGTTGCCCACCTTGTGTAATTCTATAGACACGCCGATGACCGTTGAAATTCGCCATCCTCAAAACCTCCTTAAATGGCCACCAAAACCCAAGAAAACCACACAGAAACGTTCCTAAACTCATAATCTTTTATTATCGAAAAAAAAATATAGTACTGACTAAAGAAGAGATTTCAAACGGGACCATATTTGAACGTTATCCATATTGAACTTCGAAAGAGCCGTTAAATACCACAGGAAGCCCAATACCACAAATTGATAGTGTGGGAAGCATGTGGGCTATGCAGAGTCGCTGCCTTCCAGTTTATAACATGTTGATCGTTAACAACCAATTTAAGGGGCCAAATTGCCTTCAAGGTGTTGTTAATCTCGTACGAGAGAACGAAACTTCCCTTCGGGGAACAAAAACCTTCAGGGAGCAAAAACTTCCCTTCGGGGAGCTGAGAATACCAAACAAAGCACTTGTATATCTGTTATTTTAATTCAAATGTTTAAAATTAACTACTCAACAAACAATGTAGTAATATTCCTTTAAATGCCAATAATTAAAACACTGGCAAACATTAGTGAAAAGTACTAATCTATCTGGAACAATAATGTTTAAAATTATGTAAGAATTTTATATTCAAGTTATTAATTTGTTAATAAGTTTAAGGTTAAAGGTTTAAGTTATTAGTAAAACAAATGTTGTGTTATGAAATTTGTGTATTTTGTTTATTTAAACGCAACATTTATTTTCTATAATAGAGTAATTTTCATAGACTACCTATTATCTTTCAAAGATACCTGGCCAATCAAATGCATGTCTTACTCATATCTACTCTTCCACTCAACTCTTTGCCAGACTTAAAATTATTTCTAATGTTTGGAAAATAAACGAGAAGCTGCAAGCAGTCTTAGACCACAGGCAGCCCAACTATTCTATCTGAGGATTTTTTTATAATGACAATAAAGTTATTTTTAACCGCGCGCCGAGTGCCATATTGGAATAAATATCTTTTGTTAGGATCATTGAGCGCGCGGTTGGGGTTCCTGTGGTGTATTTGTTTGAATGCGCGCGGATGGGATTCCTGTGGCTTTTTTCAAGCAATTTTTCGGTCGCGCGGAATCGCACGTACGACAAAAAAATCGAAGAAAGTAGTATCTTGATAGAAGGTCTGAAACTCGATGGCGTGGATGGATAGATGTGCGCCCCAGCTTGCTAGGGCACGGAAATCTCACGGAAATTCACGATCAACGACGAGCGCCGAAAGTTCGCCGTGAAGCAATCGACTGACTCGCCGAAAAAAAAAAATTGTTAATAAAACTTTTCTTTCAAAACAAAAAAATTTTGTTTTTCTCATAGGGATTTACACTGAGTACACTTTTAAAACCAACAAGAACAAACAGATCATTATGTGAAATTTATTTCCATGTTTATTTGAAATATAACTTTAGTTTATTTGACAATGTGAAGAGATTTTCATTCAAAGTGTATTTATAGAATCCGTAAATGTTGTGTTTTAGCTAAAGTTTTTCGGCAATTTAGCTTATAAAATACAATTGTGAACACTTCACACTTTCAAAACATATTTTCTATTCTTAGTGTTGGAACCGCTATAACTAAGTAAGTAATTCACAAAATAAAGTTGACCTTTTTTCAAGCGTGGAAAACTTCGCAAAGCGGCCATCACAAATTCACTGTTTAGCTCGGCTGTAAGTTGGTTTGTACAAGACAATATCAGTCGTTTTGACATAAAAACTTCAACTCCAATCATTACTTGCACATACCAGAACTACGAGAAAAACTTTTTCCAGGTTTTCGTAATAGTGAAGAGCATCTGTGACTTCAAAAGCATGTACAAGTGCTCACTTGAATCAGCTGTTTTGAGTGTTAAGCTAAACTCATTTTAGCTAGCTAGCAGCAATGCAGTGCAAATCACGATCTTTTCGACTCTCCCTTCGCCAGCCCATGATTTCCGAAATAAAATACATTCTCCTGTATTGTAATTTTCAATTTAAAGTCATTTTAACAATCCATAAGTTAAATGCAAGAAAGTAATCGCCAACTTTTTCTGTGAATGTGGTATCTATTTCACAACACCGCCGCTCGATCGATATTTTCACGATTGCTCCACGATTGCAAAAATCCGACTGAAACCGGAAGTCCCTGCCCTAGCAACCTGGGGCGCACCTCGGTTCCATGCTGCCCTTTTTATAAATTAATTTTAACCCCTTTGCTGAGGTCGGAGATGATCATACTTTTTACTGTAGTTGAACAGCGAAGTAAAGTTTATATATTCGAAGAAAAATAATTTTTTTTTCCATGGCTGATTTACTACGCGCGAAACTAAATTTGTCACGTGACCGAGTTTCATACCTTGTCAAAATACCTCCCTCTTCAACACCGCGCAACTTTGACGAAAAATTGCTTGCAAAAAGCCACCCTGGAAAGGAATCTCATCCGCGCGCATTAAAACAAATACACCACATGAACCCCAACCGCGCGCTCAATGATCATAACAAAAGATTTTTATGTTTGCTCATGGATATAGAATTGATAAATCTCAAAGAATGCTGCTTTACCGGAAGCTCGTTTACTTGGGCTTATTCATAACAAAATAATCACCATACTCAGAATTGGAGTAAATTGGCTATGGGCAATCCACCCATAGCCTTTTATTATAAAGATTAAAATATGTCATAAACATGAACATTGTACAAATAACAGCTTTGTACAATATAAACACTTTCCCCAAGTAAAGGTGAGGGCCAAAAAACGCCTACCTAACAGCAACACCACGTGAGGAGGAGATAGGGGTGGAGGAGGGATTGAAAGTGACTTGTTGACTGTAGGAAGGATTTCGCAGCAGACTGACCACGCTGTCACGCCTGGCTGGATATATATACTCCCTATAGGGGGTATCAATCCCACACAATGGTATGACTCCCCATCAAATCCCCGGATGTTGCTGTTACGTATTACAATTGCGTTACTTAAACTATCTCCAAGACAACCATAAAAATTCTATTTGTTTCAAATATTTTGTTTATGTTTGCTCATGGATATAGAATTGATAAATCTCAAAGAATGCTGCTTTACCGGAAGCTCGTTTACTTGGGCTTATTCATAACAAAATAATCACCATACTCAGAATTGGAGTAAATTGGCTATGGGCAATCCACCCATAGCCTTTTATTATAAAGATTAAAATATGTCATAAACATGAACATTGTACAAATAACAGCTTTGTACAATATAAACACTTTCCCCAAGTAAAGGTGAGGGCCAAAAAACGCCAAAGGCTTCATGCCAAATGAAGACAGCCCCACCCAAAGGAAAAGCAGCATTCGAAGGATGTTCTCATTAGCAAAAATTATGATCAACTGATATAAGACATTCCCAATAATAGGATAAAACGGGAAATGATAAAACAAAGTAACAGCTCGTGCTATAATAACTGAAGCCCTTGCAAACAGTCACCTAAGCAAAAACTGCTGAATTATGCTAGAATAAGAATTATAAACTACAATTACTAAATTATGTTTTCGATTGACCGAAAACAAAGTATCTAACAAATAGCAGCCTTTGCTATCATAACCGAAGCCCTTGCAAACAGTTACAAAAGCAAAAACTACTTATAATGAAATAGGAATACAAGATATTAAGAAATAAGAGTAGTGCAGCTGCCCTTGCTAATCTGCAGTACTCTTAAACACCTATTCATTAAATGGCAGGTCAAAATAATTAGGTAACTGAAGCCCTTGCAAACAGTTAAACAAAAACAATCACAAAGACTGAACACGAATATAATTTCGAAACGCGTTAGTTTTCCAACGACCTAAAATTCTAATTTGCGCATCAGACATCCCTTTACTTGCAGCATGCGAAGCAGCACCGATACGAAAACTATGGCCTTTATAACGAGATGGGTCTAGAGAGCAAGATTTAAGCACGATAGAAAGTTTAGATGAAAAGTAAGCACGTGAGACCGGAGAAAAATCTACAAACCTAAAGAGAGGCCCTGGTGTGTCACCTCGCAATTTAAGATAATTAAGCAAAAATTTTACCGGACAAAAATTGTTGGCACGTGAAATACTAATTGAAGATGGTGTCTGGTTATAAGAATGCTTATAATGATAAAAAAGTACCTTAAGGCTTTCGACCTCGCCCCGAGAATTAGTGAGCTTAGATAGTTGATGCAATTGGATGTTATGGCCTGACGAGGATTGAGTTATCTCACCGACCCGAGAAAAAGTATGAAATGCAAATAAACACATAGCTTGAAAAAGGCAAATATTGTATTGTGATTCAGACAATCGCGCAGATGCTGATACTATTTGATGAAGAAGGAACAAAGTGATTGGTAAACGGCTATCTAAACGAGAATCAATCTTAGAATAACCCTTCATCATTTGTGAAACGATAAAATTCTTTGAAGGATCCGGAAACCCATGCAATTTATGAAAATAGCCTAAACAAGACAATTGAGTAGCAACAGTGGAAGAAGCATATTGACAATCATATAGATGCGCTACAAAAAGAGAAATAGTAGGAGGAGAAAAGGGGAGTTGTATAGGGACACCAGGAAAAGTTTTACGAAAAAACATACAAAAAAGCTGCCATGCTCGCCTATAGGTAGGTAATGAAGAAGGTTGTAAGCTAGACTGTAGAAGCTTGTCCATTATGGGTGCCAGTTCTGTGGCTGCAGTATTAAAGGGATGTCTGTTGGCGACTTGTCCATGCCTTTCGGAGCTAATTGCTGAAACCGATGCATCTGTAACCGAGATAATGAATCAGCTAGACCATTATGTATACCTTTGACATGTTTTGCTTTAAACATGATGTTGTACTGTAAACATACAAGGACTAACTTTCTAACATAGAACATAAGGTGTTTATCCTTGCAAGACTGCTTGTTTATAGCATGTACTATTGCCTCATTATCAGTAAAAAACAAAATGCACTGGTTTCGCATCAGCTTACCCCAAAGACACAGACTAAGTACTATAGGATAAAACTCAAGGACTGCTATATTAAAACTAGTCCACTCTACAGGCCAGGACCCATAGCACCATTTAGATCCGAAAATGGCACCAAAACCCAAAGAGCCAGATGCATCAGTAAAAAGATTTAAATGCTCCGAATTATACCACTGGTCCTCCAAAAAGAAAGATTTGCCATTAAAACCACATAAAAATGATTGCCAAACAGCCAAATCAGCTTTAACTTCATTATTGATGCGAATGTAGTGGTAGGGATAAGTCACCCCAATAGTTAAGTCAATTAACCGACGTAAGAAAGCACGTCCAGGTGTTACCACAGAACAAGCAAAATTTAGTAATCCTGTCAAAGATTGTATATCACGAAGTATGGCTTTCTTTTTATGGAGAAGCAAGGATATGGCAGCCAAACATTTATCTAATTTGTCCTGAGGCAGACGTGCTTCGTATTGGACAGAATCTAGCTCTATTCCTGCAAAAGCTAATACCTAACTAGGACCACATGTTTTTTCTGGTGCTATGGGCACGCCCACAAATTCACAAAATTTTGTAAACAATGATAGCTGAGACTTACAACTATCAAATGTTGGTGCTATAATTAAGAAATCATCTAACAAATGAATCATGTGTTGAATATTAAAGTTATTACGAGCAACCCATTCCAAAGCAGTACTAAGCAATTCAAATGTTTTACAGGAACTAGAGCAGCCCATTGGCATACACTTATCATAATAAAATTGACCTTTCCATTCCATTCCGAGCAAGCTATAATCGTGAGGAGAAATGGGAATAATCCTGAAAGCATTCTTAATGTCAGTTTTGGCTAGAAAACACCCCCTACCAAGTGCCTTAATATGGGATATGGCGTCAGCTATAGTGGCATAACATACTCTAGAAAATTCCTCGGCTATGCAATCATTAATTGAGCTACCATGAGGAAATGACAAATGGTGAATTAAACGAAATTCACCAACTGCTTTCTTTGGAACTAGACCCAAAGGTGAAATACAAAAGGGGGAAAAGGGTGGAGAAACAAATGGCCCTGCTAAGCGACCTAAACTTATCTCTTTTTGTATTTTCTTGTCAGCAGCTGATGGATTTTTCACAGCGCTTGCTAAGTTGTTAGCAGTACAGGAAACCCTCTTACCCCCAAAGTTTAAAGAAAAACCTACAGTAAAGCCCGAAATGAGTTGCTCAGTAAATTTAGGATTATAATTAGAAAGAAAAGGTTCCAACCTATCGATTCTAACTGGGGTAGGCAGTTCATTTCGCAGTGGTGGAAGAATTGACAGGTTGGGAGGGCAAACTGGGCTTGACAGGCTGGGAGGGCAAACGGGACTCATTCCGGGGCGCACGAACAGTACATGATTTAGCGGGATGCGCTCCTTCACACTTCTGGCAGAAATGCTTGTACGAGCAGCCTGCACAAGACGCACCACGGTTAAATTTAAAACAGTAACCCTTAACCTGACTGTAATTCAGTTTTGGTCTAGGCTGGTTAAAAGGTACAACTGGCTTTGTGCTTGCCATCTGATGGGAGCGCATCCACAACTCCCAATGAATATTCGTCCATGGAAAAGAGGCCGGCTGCGACTGACGCAAAAAACGGAAGTTCTCGTCATAAAAGCGCCAGTTATGCCCCCTGACTGCCAAGTCCTGCACCACTTCACAATATTTCATGAGGGCCGGGGCCTCATGAGGAAATTTTTGTGAAAAAACACCAACAAAAACATGAAAAGCCTTAACCCAACTATCAATATTCCGGATCTTGATTGTTCTAGTTACTGGTTCAAGGCACATGGCCTGTGCATCATTTTGGGCAGAAATAGTGATTTGATACTTTCCCTCTGACACAGGGTTACTTAATAACATGCCAAAATCAAAATATTCATTGGCCCATATTTTAGCTCTAATTTTATCAGATACCCGAGCGTCAATAGCGAGGCTCGGGGAAGTAAATAAAGTTTCAGGGAGCTGTACTGAGGACTGCGGCTCACCTGACAGCAGGGATTGCATGGCTCCTACTGATGCTGAACTTAAACTGTGGGCTGTCTGTTCCGGACCAGTGACAGTAGCGGTTTCCAGCAAAGCGGGGGCTGGCGTAGAAATCACAGTGGACTGACGGTTTGACAGTTGCTCCACCACCCTCTGAACGATGGCATCGACCAGTCCCTCTGGCATCTGACTTTCACTAGTAGGTGTAGGGATGGCTGTGGAGGTGGCCTCCTCAACTCCCGGTTGGGAGGAATTAGTCGAAGGGCGACCACGTTTGTTTCCACTTGTTGAGCGTGGGCGAGATGAACGGGTTCGTTTAAAAGGCATGATGTTCTGCAAAAGAAAATTAAAAAGGGGGCAGATACCAAACCCACAAATACATTTGAATTAACACAAAATTCCATTGGATGAAAAGAAATTAGCAATCCCAAAAGACCGGGTAAAACTGAACTAAACAAATTAATTCAAAACAACATCCTTACAAGTTGAAACTGTAAGACATAAAAACCGGTTGCTGGAAAATTGCAATCAATGAACATCCACCCAATAATGTATAACAAAAGAAATCGCTATCATGGGATAGATTGCGAGACTCAACGCCGAGTAAAATAAAAAAGAGTTTAAAGTCACTAAAACAGCGACATCTCCCCGAGCCACAAGGTTTAATAAAACAAGCCCATACAATAGACGAGAAAAACCTGTCAGACATAAAGTCGACGCGGTGCTTTTCATAATTCGTCATTATAAGACTTAAAAATGTGAATCACCTCAAATAAACAGCCAACGAAAGAAATAAATTCAATTCAATAACGGCTAAAAGTAAGCTTATAACAAGCTTACTAGAAGTGAAATAACAATCACATTACAACAAACTCTGCAACCCGGTTCGATTCTTAAACTCGAAGCAATGAAAGCGCGCGTAAAATTCGCCATGATAACTGCGATAACGAAGGATATCGCTATCATGGGATAGATTGCGAAACTAAAATCCGAGTAAAATTAAAAAGAGTTTAAAGTCACTACAACAGCGACATCTCCCCGAGCCACAAGGTTTAATAAAACAAACCCATACAATAGACGAGAAAAACCTGTCAGACATAAAGTCGACGCGGTGCTTTTCATAATTCGTCATTATAGGACTTAAAAATGTGAATCACCTCAAATAAACAGCCAACGAATGAAATAAATTTAATTCAATAACGGCTAAAAGTAAGCTTACAACAAGCTTACTAGAAGTGAAATAACAATCACATTACAAAAAACCCTGCAACCCGGTTCGACTCTTAAACCCGAAACAATGAAAGCGCGCGTAAAATAGCGCCACGATAACTACGATACAAAAGGTATTGACCCGTGGAATTCAAATGAACCCCATCGTCTAAATAAAAAGACTTATCAGGGCTAGAGAAATTACTATGACGCCAACAAAAAGTGTTAGGTAAAGGTTCAAGAACCACATCAAGGTAATGATTCAATAGCCGAGCGCGTTCGAAGAACTTATCTGCATGAACATACGAGCGACCACGTGGGATAGTATGACAAACGCCGACCGCACATACCGAAAATTGATCGAAAAGTAAATTCACTAACTCTTCAATAGCCGATCCTACTACTTCTGGAGTAGAAAAAGAAAGATCATTCGTTCCTATTTCCAAAATAATTATATCAGGCGAATGCCGACGCACAAATGACAAATCAAAAGAGCAAAGCTTTTGAACAGTTCGACCGCCAATACCGTGTAAACAAACCGAAACGGTGCCGTTCAACGAGAAATCATGAGATGCCCTCGAGTCAAAACCTGAGCTAAGATCGCTATTAAGCCGTTTAACAAAAGAATGACCTAAGATAAGAACTTTTGGAACTGAATGAAAAGCCATTAAATCAAAAAACAATGAGAAAGCGTGGCGATTCAAGGGTCAAACTGAGTTCAAACAAAGACTAACTCGTAATCGGACAATACTAATTAGCAGAAATATTCCTTAACAACAAGTTCGCAATAGAAACAACTCTATCTTAAAGGAAAATAAACATGAAAAACATGAAATTTACCTGATACACAGTGATAAAGTAGAGTACTTGAAAGTGACTTGTTGACTGTAGGAAGGATTTCGCAGCAGACTGACCACGCTGTCACGCCTGGCTGGATATATATACTCCCTATAGGGGGTATCAATCCCACACAATGGTATGACTCCCCATCAAATCCCCGGATGTTGCTGTTACGTATTACAATTGCGTTACTTAAACTATCTCCAAGACAACCATAAAAATTCTATTTGTTTCAAATATTTTGTTTATTCCAATATGGCGCTCGGCGCGCGGTTAAAAATTACTTTATTGTCATTACAAAGAAATCCTCAAATAGAATAGTTGGGCTGCCTGTGCTTAGACTGCATATTTTCCCCTCTTTCTGCATAAAAACAATTAATACCACACTAATATTGTTTGACCAAAATCAAACAATCTAAAAACGTTTCGATGTTTTATTTTCAATGCTTCATATATCAACTTTTAACATTAACAAATATAAACCTTTAAGAAGAAAATAATATTCTGCATCAGCTGATTATAATATTGTCATTTATAAGCGTGAACAATGGTTAGTACTATATAGGTCTAAATACCAATTTGCGTGTACGCATCACCAACAGGCCATTTAACTATAGCCACATGCAGTCTTGGACTGCCTTTAATTTAATAGCGGGTTTCTGCTTGACAAATACCAAATGTTCAAAAACACAGAGCTATATGTTTTCCGTGGCACACACACATACACACAAAAAGACAAAGAATCGGAAAGAAGCTGCAACGTTAGCAGTTAATCGGGGAAAATTTTCTTTTCTTTTGTGAAGAGTCACAAAAGAGAAAGAGAAAGAAGGAGTAAAGAATGATATACAGCACGGAAGGCGAAAAAAGAGAAGAAGAGTAATTAAAATTAATTTCGAAACCGAGAAAAATAAAATCTATGATAACAGTCTGTTTACTCTCTTCCTTGTCTTTCTAATTGATAAGAGTGTTGTATTTAGACAAGCTGCACAAATTCATGTTGAATGTATTGTCAAAAACCACACTTGCATCGTGCACGTTACGTCACGTGCACGACCTACGTGTAAGAAAACACGACAGGAAGATTGACATTAGTAAGTACATATTATTTACTCAATGACAAACAATAGGAAGTTGATCAACATGGTATATTTAAACAAGCAATACTTTAACTAGCCTACGTGCTGCCAAAAATACTGAGCTGGCTGCACTTAGGTTATATACATAAAAAGGGGGTAATATACATTAACAGACTTTTAATTTTAAGGATCAAGGATGGCACAGTTGGCTAGTGCGCGGCTTTTGGTGCGAGAGGTCCCGAGCTCAATTCCCAGTTAGCTCGCATCCTTGTTTCGACTTCTCTTCTTTCCGTGTAGCTTTAAATAGCTTTAAAAACCCGTAAAACGGAGCACTGAAGGCCATGCATGAGAGAGGGGAGTAAAATGAACGCACCGTCGGCTCTCTGGAAGACTAGCTTCTGTTAAAGGGACTTCCGACGTAAAATACAGTTCTTTACTTTTTTTATGATGTGAGCTACGCTTGCATGACACCCGATTATGACAAATTTATTGTTATTTCGAACTAAAACTGTATATTTTTTTTTTTCATCACATCTTTGAGTCTCAAGCAGCCTTTTCTTTGCTACGTTTGCTTTTGTATTCTGCGTTTTTAAAAATAGCTCCACGTTCAACCGTAATCTGGGTTGGTGGGGGAAGTGAAAAATTGAAATGATTTGCAGTCAGCAAATTAAATGCAGTAAAAAATGCATAGCTGCCTATGATCTCTTACATACCTGCTACTGACAACAATGAGAAATTATGTCACAATCGGGTACTTTATTCTTTATTTTAAAGATTGACTGGTATTCCAGTATTTATCGCCGACTATTGTAGAGTATTTTAACGTTCTTTAGATCCAAATTAACTTCAAAAACACACTGGATCGGTTTTGCAAACTAGATTTTTAAACTAAAAAGCGTTTTTAGTTTTCACTTTGGTTTGTTATATTTTTATCTTAAGCAACTATCATTATTCATAATTCTAAGCAATACCCTAAACACTGAAAACTGATTATGCATTTCGCTGAAATGAATTGAGTGAAAATAATGGTGATTTTCTGATATGAATTCAGCTCTAAAAAATCAAGTGTTTAGGGTTGCTGTGATTTCACTTTACATTTAAGTGAAATGTTATGTTAGTAAATTGTCGAATTGTTAAATATTATAGCAGTATATTTTTGTTTTAGTGCTCGTTTCTTGAGTACATGTAGTTAAACATTTAATCTGCTTCTTTGTGACTACGTTACTTACCGCAATTTTTCCATTCAAAGAAACCGTTCACCACTGATGTAAAAGAGAGCAAAACAGCAAGCTTTAAAAGCAACATGACGTGTTATAAGGAAGACTGAATGGATCGAGTAAAATAAGTACGACGCATTTGTGTTAGGCTATAGGCTTGTGCAAACAAATGATTGTAATGGAAAGTAGGTTGGGTTGGTTTCTAAGATACCATTTCACAACGCATGAACTTGTAATTTGGCTCAAACTAGAAAAGAGAAAAACTTGAAAGGAATAGACCGAAAAACATTCATGTATTTATTTGATGGTTTCCAAGAAATTGAAGTACTAGAAATGTGATACTAAAATCACATATTAATAAGAGGGTTGTCCAATACACACGAAACGAGTCGCATCGTAGATGTTGGTTTACGGTGCGACTCGATTCGTACTTCATTTATATGTATATTAATGTAATTATATGCAAGAATGGTGCATACTAATTACATGAAAGATTGATGCATACTAATATCAACTCTTAATACATTAGATTAATACATCATAAGAGGCCCCAAGAGTAGCCTGCGCAGCGGCACTTAGACGATTCACAGATCAAACTGAAAAAAAAATGTACACGTACCGTAAATAACTTGTACGCATCGTACGGTGCGTACGATGCGTACGGATATTTAGACCCCCTTTGCAATGAGGGAATATCGGCCTTCGAGTTCCTGTGCGTTTTGAAACATATTAATGCGTAAAAGCTGTTGTCGTTCCTTGAAGATTGGCCAATGAGAGTGTTAGGATTCCTGTGTCTTTTGAAATATATTTGAAGACTTAAAGTGCTATTCAAAGGGGGTCCAAATATCCGTACGCATCGTACGCATCGTACGATGCGTAAAAGCTGTTGTCGGACCGTGCATCTCATTATCGTTCCGTAAAGATCGGTCAATGAGGGTGTTGGGGTTCCTGTGTCTGTTGAAATATATTATCACACTTGTAGTGGTATTCAAAGGGGGTCCAAATATCCGTACGCATCGTACGCATCGTACGATGCGTAAAAGCTGTTGTCGGACCGTGCATCTCATTATCGATCCGTGAAGATCGGTCAATGAGGGTGTTGGGGTTCCTGTGTCTGTTGAAATATATTATCACACTTGTAGTGGTATTCAGAGGGGGTCCAAATATCCGTACGCATCGTACGCATCGTACGATGCGTAAAAGCTGTTGTCGGACCGTGCATCTCATTACCGTTCCGTGAAGATCGGTCAATGAGGGTGTTGGGGTTCCTGTGTCTGTTGAAATATATTATCACACTTGTAGTGGTATTCAAAGGGGGTCCAAATATCCGTACGCATCGTACGCATCGTACGATGCGTAAAAGCTGTTGTCGGACCGTGCATCTCATTATCGATCCGTGAAGATCGGTCAATGAGGGTGTTGGGGTTCCTGTGTCTGTTGAAATATATTATCACACTTGTAGTGGTATTCAAAGGGGGTCCAAATATCCGTACGCATCGTACGCATCGTACGATGCGTAAAAGCTGTTGTCGGACCGTGCATCTCATTATCGATCCGTGAAGATCGGTCAATGAGGGTGTTGGGGTTCCTGTGTCTGTTGAAATATATTATCACACTTGTAGTGGTATTCAAAGGGGGTCCAAATATCCGTACGCATCGTACGCATCGTACGATGCGTAAAAGCTGTTGTCGGACCGTGCATCTCATTATCGATCCGTGAATTCGGTCATTGAGAGTGTTGGGGTTCCTGTGTCTTTTGAAATATATTATCAGACTTGTAGTGGTATTCAAAGGGGGTCCAAATATCCGTACGCATCGTACGCATCGTACGATGCGTAAAAGCTGTTGTCGGACCGTGCATCTCATTATCGATCCGTGAATTCGGTCATTGAGAGTGTTGGGGTTCCTGTATCTTTTGAAATATATTATCAGACTTGTAGTGGTATTCAAAGGGGGTCCAAATATCCGTACGCATCGTACGCATCGTACGATGCGTAAAAGCTGTTGTCGGACCGTGCATCTCATTATCGATCCGTGAATTCGGTCATTGAGAGTGTTGGGGTTCCTGTGTCTTTTGAAATATATTATCAGACTTGTAGTGGTATTCAAAGGGGGTCCAAATATCCGTACGCATCGTACGCATCGTACGATGCGTAAAAGCTGTTGTCGGACCGTGCATCTCATTATCGATCCGTGAATTCGGTCATTGAGAGTGTTGGGGTTCCTGTATCTTTTGAAATATATTATCAGACTTGTAGTGGTATTCAAAGGGGGTCCAAATATCCGTACGCATCGTACGCATCGTACGATGCGTAAAAGCTGTTGTCGGACCGTGCATCTCATTATCGATCCGTGAATTCGGTCATTGAGAGTGTTGGGGTTCCTGTATCTTTTGAAATATATTATCAGACTTGTAGTGGTATTCAAAGGGGGTCCAAATATCCGTACGCATCGTACGCATCGTACGATGCGTAAAAGCTGTTATCGGACCGTGCATCTCATTATCGATCCGTGAGATCGGTTTTTTATATAAGAAATTTATCTCTCCTTCAATAGAATCGTCCTCTTAAAAGCATCTTATCTTCGTCAGAAAGTAACAACTCACTTCAACAACTAATCTTTACAGACGTATCTAATGTTATCATTATTCGTCGTTTTGAAATAATTCACTTTTGTAATTGAAGATTTAATGATGACACTGTTTCGATCATTAATAATATTCGTCTCAAGATTGAGAGAAATCACCATCGATCGTAATTCAAGATTGATAATCATAACACGGTCCCGATCAGTGATAATATTCGTCGATTTGAAATAAATCACCGTTCGTTATTCAAGATTGATAATCATAAAACGGTCCCGATCAGTGATAATATTCGTCGATTTCAAATGAATCACCTTCGTTATTCAAAATTGATATTAAATCATAAAACGGTCCCGATCAGTGATAATTAATATTCGTCGATTTCAAATGAATCACCTTCGTTATTCAAAATTGATATTAAATCATAAAACGGTCCCGATCAGTGATAATATTCGTCGATTTGAAATAAATCACCTTCGTAATTCAAGATTGATAATCATAAAACGGTCCCGATCAGTGATAATATTCTTCGATTTGAAATAAATCACCGTTCGTTATTCAAGATTGATAATCATAAAACGGTCCCGATCAGTGATAATATTCGTCGATTTCAAATGAATCACCTTCGTTATTCAAAATCGATATTAAATCATAAAACGGTCCCGATCAGTGATATTAATATTCTTCGATTTCAATTGAATCACCTTCGTTATTCAAAATTGATATTAAATCATAAAACGGTCCCGATCAGTGATAATATTAGAATTCGTCGATTTCAAATGAATCTTCTTCCTATATTAAAAGTCAGTTTTTACAAAATCAGTCGTCCGGGGACTAACACACTTGCAAAGTTTGCAAAATCATATACTAGTACTAGTAAAAAAAGTTCGCAATTTATATGATTACGTATAAATACCTATATAAAATATTCACTATATACTAGTAAAAAAAGTTCGCAAATCTATCAACTTGAACGGATTGCGAACTTTTCATCAGTATACTAGTAAAAAAAGTTCGCAAATCTATCAACTTGAACGGATTGCGAACTTTTCACTGGTATACTAGTAAAAAAAAGTTCGCAAATCTATCAACTTTAACAAATTGCGAACTTTTCACTGGTATACTAGTAAAAAAAGTTCGCAAATCTATCAACTTGAACGGATTGCGAACTTTTCATCAGTATACTAGTAAAAAAAAGTTCGCAAATCTATCAACTTGAACGGATTGCGAACTTTTCACTGGTATACTAGTAAAAAAAAGTTCGCAAATCTATCAACTTTAACAAATTGCGAACTTTTCACTGGTATACTAGTAAAAAAAGTTCGCAAATCTATCAACTTGAACGGATTGCGAACTTTTCATCAGTATACTAGTAAAAAAAAGTTCGCAAATCTATCAACTTGAACGGATTGCGAACTTTTCATCAGTATACTAGTAAAAAAAAGTTCGCAAATCTATCAACTTTAACAAATTGCGAACTTTTCACTGGTATACTATAAAAAAAAAGTTCGCAAATCTATCAACTTTAACAAATTGCGAACTTTTTACATGTACCTATAGCATAATACAAATATACTAGTAAAAAAAAGTTCGCAAATCTATCAACTTTAACAGACTGCGAACTTTTCACTTGTATACTAGTAAAAAAATGTTCGCAAATCTATTAACTTCAACAGACTGCGAACGTTTTACTTGTATACTAGTAAAAAAAGTTCGCAAATTTATCAACTTAGGACAATCTTTGAAAGACAATGGCTATGCATATATCCGGTAATGACGATAGCGCGTAAATAAAAATTATGGTCCTACAGTGCAAACACAAAACACGTGAAATAGTACTCCTAATAATACTATTAGTAATATAATAATACTAATAATGCTATCTTGTAAAAGTTAGTACTATTTCAAACTTTAAGTGTTTTCACACTAAACTCTGTCATGCAATTAACAATTAATCATGCATTATTTTATAATAATCTCTATGCTCTACGGTGTTTGAAGCGGAGTGGTGTACTTCCTAAAGAACTCTGTTCCGTCTACTGCTGTTTTGTTCGACCTGTTATTGAATACGCGTGTCCTGTGTGGCACTCTTCACTGACCAATGCTCTATCTGACGAACTTGAACAAATCCAGAAACGTGCTACAAAGATCATGCTTCCTGAACTTTCCTATCATGAGCGGCTTGCTCATCTGAGCATACCTACTCTTCAAGTGCGCAGAGAGGAGTTATGTCGCCGATTTTATAAAGCCATAAGACGTCCTGATGACAAACTTTACGACATTTTACCTAAGATATCAGAATCAGTTTATTCTCTACGGAACCCAAGGAAAATTCCTCTTTTAAAATGTAGAACAAAACGTTTCCAAAACAGTTTTATCCCATACGCCATTAAAAAATGGGATGCTTCTCCATGACAAGTGATTTTAGATTCCAAATAATGTACATAATTTTTCACTTTTTAATAGTCACTTTTATAAATGTAAATAATTAGCCTTCTTATTGTAGTATATATTTAAATCTTATTTCTTGTAATCTTGAGTTTTTCAAATTTTATTTGCCATTCAAGAATTAATAAAGCTTTATTATTATTATTATTATTATAAAAGAGAGCAAATCAACACGTTTTCTCATAAGTTTTGTCATTTATTACAATAACGATACACACTAAATCACAAATGTTCTATTTGCGAACTTTTTTTTACTAGTATATTATATTATCCTATAGGTACGTGTAAAAAGTTCGCAATTTGTTAAAGTTGATAGATTTGCGAACTTTATTTTACTAGTATACGTGTAAAAAGTTCGCAATTTGTTAAAGTTGATAGATTTGCGAACTTTATTTTAATAGTATATAGTGAATATTTTATATTGATATTTATACATAATCATAAAAATTGCGAACTTTATTTTACTAGTACTAGTATATCATTTTGCAAACTTTGCAATTGTATCGATCTCCGTTAAAAATCGATAAAATCATATAAATACATAGAGTTTATTTTTATCATCGTTTTTTACGCCTATTTTCAAGAACGAGATGTAATTTTTGTTTTGTAAAAACTAGACAATTAATTGAAATAAGTAAGAGGGGAATAACAGAACTGTTTTACAACATAACTTTACAACATAACTTCCACTATTCAAATATGTTTAACGATGGCGGGTCATGTTTTTAATTTGGGCAATTACCTATCAGTATTGATAAGGGTTCATTTGTACTACATGTTCGTCAAGCCACTTATGATACCGATTTAACTACAAAATACTCAACTCACCCAATCTATATAGAGCACAAGGGGACTTTTTATCACATTGCAGAATTCGTATCTCTTGAACAAGGGAAGGTCTACCGGCCATCATGCTCAAGAACAGCACGATGGATCTCTTGTCCAAGAGATGATTTTTATGAAAAAATAGAACAGTCAGTAATGCCGAAACATAAAAACACTGGTGTGTACTTAGACCAATATGCTGCTTTTTGGTTGGAAAATGATGGGCTTCAAATAGGTCAAATTGTGCGCATGTACGACAATCCTAGCGTTAAGTCTGCTTTCCCAGGGACAGAAATTCAAAAGGACACAAAGTTACTGCGCTAATCAGTTAATGTAGCTGAAGTGACAAGCAAAAACGAAAAAAGTGGTGCGTACGGCTCACGGCGGATATCGCGCGTTATTATGTATTAGATAGTTACTGAGGCCGGTAGCAATATTAGATATATTGCAGTCAGCTGAGGGCGCAGCCCGAAGCTGACTGCAATATATCTAATATTGCTAGCCGGCCGAAGTGACTATCGTATATAGTTACTATTCACTACCCTGCCCCATTGTTCTCTCTCTTGCACAGTAATCGGCGGTTTCTTGTGTTTTTGAATATAATAACAATAGGCTTACCAAACTTTAACTAGTTATCAGCCAATGAAAGTGTATTTATCATTCAGTAGCCTGCCCCATTATTGTTCTCTTTGTTGCATTATAATTATCGGCGGTTTGCTGTCTCTTTGAACAATAGGCTTACCAAACTCTAGACTAAAGCGGCGTTTACACGAGCAATTTTTCCTTGACAAGTTTTCCTTGACAAGGAAAAATTGCTCGTGTAGATGGAGTAAAATGAACAATTTTTCCTTGACAAGGAAAAGCTAGCATGTTGGCTTTTCCTTGACAAGGAAAATTTGTCAAGGATGAAGTTTGCTCGTGTAGACGGACAACAAGGAAAATGTGGCAAGGAATATTAATGAGATTAGTTCCCAGTCTTTTCGTACGATCATTCAAAATAAATCATTTTGTTTTTTACTCGACAAGGGACTGGAACCAATATTATGTTAGTACTCTACTGATTGCAAGGCATTGTGGGCACAACCTAAACTTGTCAAGGAAAACTTGTTCATCATCTACACGAGCAAGGAAACCTTGTCAATATAAAATTGTCAAGGAAATCTTGCTGATCGTCTACACGAGCAATGAAAATTGTCAAGGATACTTGTCAAGGAAAAATTGCTCGTGTAAACGCCGCTTAATTAGTTATAATATTATCAGCCAATGAAAATGTAATTATCATTCAATAGCCTGTCCCATTATTGTTCTCTTTGTTGCATAATAATCAGCGGTTTCTTGTCTCTTTGAATATAATAACAATAGGCTTACCAAACTCTAATTAGTTATAATTTCATCAATTCTATTTAGAGGAATGCTAATGAACTTGATGACATTAAACGTGTTTTTGGTTGCAAGTTTTCCATCGGTTGCCTGGGTAGCATAATGGCTTAAAGCGCGGATACAGCAATGCAGAAGGTCTCGGTTCGAATCCTGGCATTGGTACTCAAAGTCTTTTTTCACCAAGAATCACTATCTAGTAAATTATTTAATAAATTATAAGTCAGATGATGCTTACTAGAATGGAAATTATTAGTTATACACACTTAACAAAACACACTGCAATATGTTTGATATTGCAGAGTGCGAACTGCAATATGTTTGATATTGCAGAGTGCGAACTGCAACATAACTAGATATCTTTGCTTTCAGACGCGGGTACTCAGCAATCAGTGATTTAGTGCAGAGAGAGAACAATGGGGTAGGGTGGTGAATAGTAACTATATAACATATAGTGGTATACCGAGTGATATCAACTAGATAAAAAGCCTATCCTAGTCATGAAGATATCATTGATATCGCACATGTGTGATATCACTCTCAACCAATCAACTTTCAAAAAAAAAAAAATTTTCTTTAATCTGTTATATAATAAACAGAACATTACATGTGCGCTTGGAGATATGAATTTTATCTTCTCGTGTTGAAAAGATATCCCACTCATTCGCTGCGCTCACTCGTGGGATATCTTATCAACACTCGAAGATAAAATTCATATCTCCGTGCGCCCATGTAATATCCTCTATATATTCATTATGAGAACGATTATCATTTATGACGTGACCTTGATTTTAATACGAAGGCGATTCCTTTGAAAACGGCAAATATATTATATCCGGCACTGATCTGGAATGAGTTGTGATGGTCATATGTTGATTTATGAAGATATTCTTTGAAACCGACAAGAGGTCAAGATATATTTAATATCACTGCATGACCGGGAATGGCGCTGATGACAAATATTATACACTTATCGTGCTGTGTTGATCTTAAATTACAAAGTCGATTTATTTGAAAACGACAAATATTATAACTGGAAAGAGTTTAGAATATTGATGAAGTGAGTTATTTAGTGAGTTGTTATTTTATCTTCTCGTGTTGAAAAGATATCCCACTCATTCGCTGCGCTCACTCGTGGGATATCTTATCAACACTCGAAGATAAAATTCATATCTCCGTGCGCCCATGTAATATCCTCTATATATTCATTATGAGAACGATTATCATTTATGACGTGACCTTGATTTTAATACGAAGGCGATTCCTTTGAAAACGGCAAATATATTATATCCGGCACTGATCTGGAATGAGTTGTGATGGTCATATGTTGATTTATGAAGATATTCTTTGAAACCGACAAGAGGTCAAGATATATTTAATATCACTGCATGACCGGGAATGGCGCTGATGACAAATATTATACACTTATCGTGCTGTGTTGATCTTAAATTACAAAGTCGATTTATTTGAAAACGACAAATATTATAACTGGAAAGAGTTTAGAATATTGATGAAGTGAGTTATTTAGTGAGTTGTTATTTTCTGACTTGTGTTGGATGGTCGACAACTTCGCCGCGATTGATTTACGAAGTTGATTCATTTGAAAACGGCGAATAATATAACTGGAGACAGCGAGTATAATGTTGTTGTAGTGAGTTGCTTTTCAAGTTCTAACTTGTGTTGGATGCTCACGAAGACGAGTCATGAAAACGACAAATAATATAACTCAGTGGAGACAGCTAGTTTAGAATGTTGTTGAAGTGAGTTATTTAGTGAGTTGCTTTTTCTGACTTGTGTTGGATTGCTCACGAAGACGAGTCATTTGAAAACGACAAATAATGTAACTGGAGACAGTTTAGAATGTTGTTGAAGTGAGTTATTTAGTGAGTTGCTTTTTCTGACTTGTGTTGGATGCTCACCGGAAGACGAAAGTTAAGTTTAGCGAAATTACGAGTAATGGCGATTATTTATAAGTGCTGGGCACGCTTTGAGAACGAAGGAACTTCACAATATCGTGTTTTTCTCGCTAAAGTTTAGCGAAATTACGAATATTGGCGATTAATATAAGTGCTGGGCACGCTTCGAGAACGAAGCAAATTCATAATATCGTGTTTTTCTCGCTTAAGTTTAGCGACAAATAATATAACTGGAGACAGTTTAGAATGTTGTTGAAGTGAGTTATTTAGTGAGTTGCTTTTTCTGACTTGTGTTGGATGCTCACGAAGGCGATTCATTTGCGAGGGAGAGTGAAACGACGAAACGACAATGAGAAGCACGGACCGTAAATAGCATTTACGCATCGCACGATGCGTACGATGCGTACGAATCGAGACCCCCCTCCTGGCCGGCCGGATCAATATTACCACAGGGTACCCATTAATTATGATCATTATTACCACAGGGTACCCATAAATTATAACCAACACAGGGTACGCATTCAAGGACAGAGTATCTAATTAGTATGTACCATTTTTGCATAAAATTACCATTAATATACATATTAATGAGGTACAAAGCGAGTCGCACCGTAAACCAACATCTACGATGCGACTCGATTTGTGTGTATTGGACATGTATGATTAATAATCGCACAAAAGTATAGAAACTTATTGATGGAATAAAAATAAATAAATAAATGAATAGGTGAATGGATAAATGAATAAATGGATGGATGGATGGATGGATGGATGAATGAATGAATGAATGAATGAATGAATGAATGAATGAATGAATGAATGAATGAATGAATGAATGAATGAATGAATGAAGATTTGTAATATTTCCTTTTAAGGAATAAAAAAGTACAAATAAAAAAGTATAAATATTGATATAAAATTATTGAGAAAAGACTGTATATTACAAGAGAAAAATATATGAAAAGAAAATTGAAAAAAATGAAAAAAATACAAAAAATATTATTTTAGAGTAACTTGCTCTACCTGAAAAATATTTTGGACCCATTATATAGTTTTAGACATTTAAAAACAGTTTTTGGTTATGTTTCAGTGTTTAGATATGGAGAGCCATTCAGAAAGACATTTATTTTGTTACTATCGGAAACGGGCTGTTTGAAAAGCTGTGCGGAAAGTGATAACAAAGTTCGGCGTTGAGCGGCATTTCGAAAGGAATGTAAGAGATAATGAACAACAGTTCCATCATTACAGTCACAGAGTGATGACGATTTACACTAAATTGTTGTATCCGAAATACCGTATCCAATCTTGGAAACAACGCCATAACCATATATATGTATGCTTAGCTCTTCAAAGTCGGCAGAAACTCTTTTTTATAAGCAAAAACCTCTAAAGAATTGTTACGGCTACTTTGGTGGAGTTCTTTGTGGATTTAGACTCTTCAATTCTTTTCAGTATCTTCCTCTGTTCTACTTGCAGATATCTTACTTTCCTCCATGTTGTCTTTCTGGTTCAACGATTTTGAAACGTGCGCGCTCTGCAGGAATTTTCCCGCTTTTTACTCAATCGACTACCGGTTTTGTGATTTCCCGGTAAATAACATATTGTTGCCCGCTGAGAGAAGACCGCTGATGCTTCTCGAGGCGGGTCGAGCAGAGGGACCCCAAGGCCTCAAAAATGGACTTTCGTTGCACCCCCCTTGGGACCAAGTGAATTTAGTATCAAATTAAAGCTAAGGGCCTGTACTTTACGGATTCACTTGTTACTTTGTTGGTAACCTGTGCGTAAGCGAGAGATGACGTCATTTCCGTGGAGAGAGGGGGTGGAGAGAATTTTGACTTTTCAATTTACTTGCCATCAAAACACCCAATAAGTTAATAGTTAGCTACCGAATATACATCTAATGGTTGATAAACATGCTCAGCCAGGTTTAGTAGAACACATTTTTGATAACTATGTTGGCAATGAATGTTTCCATGGCAACCGTTTCTATGGGAATATGAGGATCTTAGAAAATACCCTATTTTGAGATATTTGTAGCTATTTTTTCCCCAAATAATCAAGATATTTAAATTTACAAAACTAATTATATTTTAGAACAAAGCAATTATTTACAATGCAAGATAAGTTGTCATATATATACACATTAAATTACAAGTAGAATTGCAGTAAGATCCGTTTTTGTGCTCATTAAATAGTTCAGTTGTAAAAGAGATGATTGTTGGCTGAGGTATCACATTCGAAATATCGCCCAATTTAGCAAACGTAAAACAACTAAACACCAATAAATATAATAAGAACTGCAAGACAGACACATTTAATGGGTTAAGGAGGGTCACGTGATCTGTCAGCTTGGAAAAGAGGCTGAGGCAGAATATTTGAAATGTCGTCCAATTTAAAGCCCTGGTCAAACGTAGATGCAAGTCCCTACAAGCTCTGACTTGCGTTCGCCGGTCACATGGTAGATGCAAGTTGACGCAAGCCTGAGTTGATAGGTTAATCCCAGTCCCAAACCGTGCCTAAATTGCAATTTGCACAAATATGACTGGCTCATATGATCACATGACTTACGAAAACACTTGCATAAACTTGCATCGACTTGCATTTGAATTTGAACCAGATCAAATTTGATGCAAGTACCTACAAGTCGATGCAAGTCCGTGCAGGGACTTGCATCTACGTTTAACGGGGCTTAAAACATGTTAAACAACCAAACATCAAACCAAACGTAAACTAGTCTCAGTATATCCCAACCAACAATTTACAATTAAACTAAACGACGCTGCTAGTGGGGTAAATACAAACTACAAAACGAAAAACACAACACTTCATCTTTGCAATTTTTTAATAAAGCGAATTAAAGTGTCCGAGTCCCGTGAAAAATTGAAAGGTTTTGCACTGTAATTGAAGTTGAAGTTGAAAATCAAAATGACTACTGTTCCTAAATAACATTATTTATATAATTTGTTGGTTTTTGGCGCGCGTCCACCATACGTGTTAAAATTGAGCGATCAAGCAGTTAACATTCTTCCTACACCTGGTGTCCGTCTCCCTTCCCTGAAATGTTGTTTTTGACATGAAACGTTTTTCGTTTTCTTGGTGTTCTTCTCGTTTTCTTTTGTGAACATCACGCAAAATCATCGTCAATTTAGCAAGGTTAAGTAGTTCTAGTCACTAATTTCTTTAGATTACTAGTTTATTCTGGTTACTAGTTTATTCAGATTACTAGCTACTTATACAATTTCATAAGGTAGTATATTCCCACATGTTTTTTCGATGTCGATTTTTGATTGTTTGATTTTTTTTTTAGTCCGCACTATATCATAAAAATAAACAATTGTAGTAAAGCCGAATGGGGTGGAATTTGTCTGAATTCAAACGATTGATTACAAAATGTGCAAGTTGTTAATCAAAAGTGTGATTTCAGACAAAAAAATCACAATACGAAGTTATATATCCACGTAATCATATCAATTTTGAAATCGTTCTTAAAAAGTTAAACATGTAACATGCCATCATTCACAAATTCAAACAAAAGCTTCAAGACACCACTAAGATCACAGAAAAAAAATATTTAAAAAAATTCTGGTGTGATATCAATTTCGTCTGCAATAGTACCAATTTCTTCAAAGGATTGTTGTATTTCCAGAACGATCAGGAAAACATTGGTATGTCTGGGTTAACCGTTGTATGATATGAGGGTAGCCCGGTTCACAGGCTGGCAAATTAAAACTAATAAAAAACACAAGGAATGAGCCAATCTAACCAAATCAAAAATCAATTATACTTTGCAGGCGTGTGACGGAGCACGGTGGGTCAATCAATGAATCCCTCCCAAAATTAAACCCCAAAGTGTAGCATTCCCCGGGAAAATAAACTCAATGAATGAACACAACTTATAAAGAATATAACATAAATAATTTATTATAAATTAAAGGACTTCAATGACTAAATTAAATGAAACTAAAGGATATATGCTTCAACTTAATTATTATTAATATATATAATATATACTTAAAGTTTTGGTAGTTCTTTCGTTCTTTAGTGGTTCTTGATCGATTTAGTAGAGGTTCTCGTATTCTGGTTCTGGTATTCTTTTAAGTGAATCTTTCGTTCTTGCATGTATTCTTGAAAGTATTTCTTGTATTCTTGTATTCTTTTAAGTGTTCTTTCGTTCTTGCAGGTATTCTTTAAAGTATTTCTTGTACTCTTGTATTAGTATTCATTTAGTGTTTCTTTCGTCCTTAACTTAGTATTCATTTAGTGTTTCTTTCGTTCTTAACTCTTCTAACTTCCTTAATTTATAACTCTGGATGAGTTATCTGAATTTTGCAGTTTACTGGGACTCTGTGTGAGTCTGCTCACTTTAGAAACTGCTCTAGATCTCGTAATTTTACTACAACTAGTGACTGAATCAATTAGCCGCGTTAGGGCGTATTTATGTGAACCTAATTATTATAATAAAGGTGATGTAACTCCATTGTTTATCATTTGAAAGAATATAATAGATCGACTAGAATATTTTAACTTATGCTAAATAATGAAATGAAAGACCTATTGTTGAATAAAAAAAATTATTACGAGAAACTATTCAATGTAAATAACTGGAGTCCTGACAAGGCGATACTAGCAAGTACAATTATTATAGCAATGTGATAACCAATTTATTTTGACTTTCCAAGAAACAATATTAAAGTGGCTATACTTCGAATCGAACCTCTGCAACATGAGAAAAACCTAGATGGGTATTAAATCACTCATAAACAATAATAAGAAAATAAGTAATAACAAGGGACTTTGAATATGATACGTCGAAATTATGTAACATTATCAACAATTATTTCGCTTATGTTGGACCTAAAGTAGTCAGTAAAACTCCTCAATCGGAGAAACATTTTTTTCGATTAACTGAATAAAATAAATCAAAACGATTCTTTATTTTTTCTCCAGTTACCAAAAACGAGGAGGATATGCTTATGAAATAGCTGCACTCCAAACTAAATAGTGTTATGCTCTATATTCATGTCCTATATTGATACGGCTTAAAGCCTCACGGCAACTTATCAGTGGCATCGGCATTGCCTCAACAAATCTCATTTTATTTCATATCATCATTAATGCTATTAGTTCGCTCGCTCATTCCGACTCAAACTTTAGCTTTCCAGCTCCGTTTGCTTATTTTAATCATGGGATTTTGGTGGACAAATCTGCTTATGGTGATTATTTTTGAATATAATTTATTCCTTAGTTAGGCGTTTTCAAAATCTAGAACTTTAGATTCTTCGTCCATAAATTAACCTGTCGTCCGTTTCCATTGTTTATTCAAATGTTGTTTTGGCATCATAACTTAGTTTTTTTACGGTCTTCTTTTTCTTTTCTTTTGTGAAAATCATTAAAATTGGGGACTTTGCAAGGTTACTAGTCACGTCCACTTTTATTTTGAGAAAAAATTATGCGAGAGATATCAGCGATATTTGACTTTGGCTGGTAGCTAATGTTTCAAAATAAAAATTTTGCTCATGGATAAGGTACGTAGTTTCTTTTATAAATACATTGTTTATATAACAGAATTCGTTCTCCTACGTTATGATTTTGGTCTACTTTTGGTCATTATAATAACCTAAGGTCGGCTGTTTAATGTTAAACGTGCCTACAAAACGCTCACAGCGATTCAAATGGCCCCCATTTTCATTCATATGTTCGTACATCAATTTAGATTCGTTTTTCAATCGATGTTGGTCCGAAAAACATCCGAATATCACAAGAGGGGGCAAATTTTGAGAGGTTTTCATCAAATATATTACGTAATGCATAGTAGCGGATATAGAACATACAAGCAGCAGTGAAATGGAGTGCTTGCAACTCTTCTTCGATCTCTTCTTGTTACTTGAAATGACTTGAAATAACTAAGTATGATATAAAACTTTATGCAAACCAAGGATTGGTGTCTCGAGGCCGTAGGTTTACACACTTTTTATATCATACTAAAGCCGAATTCAATCATTGTTTTACTTTTCATTCAAAATATTTTTACGGCTCCAGTTATATATATCCAAAACGGCGCTTCGTTTTCTTCAATTATAGTTTAATACATCAAACGCCATCTAAAATAAATAATTTTTCCATCTATATATTTTCGGAACAATTTTTACGAATTTTTGTTGATTTTTATGTGTGTTTATTTGCTATATTTTCCTTGCAATAATGTGGCTTTTTTCACTTCGCTTAGTGAGAGAAACTGTACTTGATTAGAGACAGCCATTTTCTGCGCCCATATATATATCGTGTTTTTATCCAATGTTCATAGCATTATGGCTAGTAAGGGGAGTTAAACATTGGTAAGTGTTACTTATGGGGAGAGGAAATTAACATAAAAAATAATAGATGGTTTAGGCATTCCCAAGAAAATATTTAAAGACCGAAAATGAGGACTTGAGATTTCATTTTAGAGTCAGCGCACAATCAGTTCCAAGTGGATATCTTTTTTTGAAATGATTTTTTTGAATTATGAATGAATTAACATACGTTATCAAAAGGATATCTCACGAATTAATAGTAAACTAGACGCTTGTTCGCTTAGCTCAATGGGCTTAGGGTATTCAAACTAATCGTTTCAATGTGTTGTTATTTTCTTTCTAATGTGCAAACTTGTTCAGTTGATGCTCAGCCAACTTCGTGACACTGTTTGTGTAGTCGGAGACATGAGTCAGCAATCAATGTAATCCTTGTAATACTTTTCTTAGTTTGTGACCGACAAAGAACAATAAAAAAACGAAGAAATGAAAGGTGGTTCGTTGCGAGTCAACTGATTTGAATTTGTAAATATACTCATGGCGGTTATTTATTTTCTAAATAATACAAATTATATCATTGGTTTATCTATTTTTCCTTTATTTAACAGTTATTCTTGGTGAATCCTGGCTGTACTTTGCTTGTCATGGTCCTGCAAACAATGAAACAATTCATTAGTTGATTGTTTTGCTTTAGAAGAATTTTTTTTTTTAATAGTTTTATTACAAACACATATACTTTTTAAAATAACAACCAACTAAGATTTAATTATTTACAATTAATGAGACTTTAGAAGAAATTTGATGTTTAGTATATTGTAGGATTTATTCTGTCATTGAGACGATCTGTAAGGCGTACTCTGTGGCCATGTATCGCTTAATCTCGCCTACTAGTGCATATACTATTACTGCGGTTTTCGACTTTCTGCGAACTCAGACATTTCAACGGCTCGTTGTGAAATACGTTTTTAGCTGCCGTCAATCAAGGATTTAAAAGGTACCGACTAATTAGTTTTGATTGACGGCAGCTAAAAACGGGTTTCACAACCAGCCGTGGGAATGTCTGAGTTCGCAGTAAGTGGAAAACCGCAGTAATCATTGGTTGTCATATGTCTTACAAAATTATAATGGATAATGTCGCCAAATACCGCCTAATATGGTCGAAAGTCGCCCCTGGTGCCAACCATAATATGCCTTTTGAAAACGGAATTGAATAGATAAATCAAAATGTGCATATTTATGATCTATTTTAATAATTATGTTTGTTTTCTATTTTGATAATTTTCTTTACAAGGTAAGTTTTTGAAGCTATATATAAATATTCTGCAAAATAGAATTGTCTATGTTGCACGTCAATTATAATAATATGGCTTACAGTAATGCTATAATTGTTAATATATTTTTACAACTAAAACGTGTTGATCGTGAGTTACCTCATCAACAAAGCGAGCAGGTCTTCTGGCACCAATACTGCATTTCTTTAAGATGTTTATCACAGTAGCCTGCGTTTTTGTATACAAGGCAATTTTTCACCTTATCGTTACAATCTGCAAGAAACAGGGTTAAATATTAGTAATAGAGGTTAATACATGAGCGCACGGAGATATGTAATTTATCTTCGAATGTTCAACTTGATCAACCTCAATATCGAGATTGAACACAAAAAGATAACTTTATATCTCCAAGCACACATGTTTAATGTGTTTATTATATAACCTACAATGTATTAAATCAATAAATATTTGAAAAACATATAGACACGTATGATACATAGAAATATCAACACCGGACACATGTGTGATTTTTATTAGTGTGCTAAATAATCATGATTGAGCTAAGTGGAATGCAATTTGGTCAGATATCAAACGCGTGATAACAAAATCACACGACCGTGTAGCGGTCTGAATCAAACAGACTAAACTTGAGGTCGTAACAATGCGGTGAGATGCCCGTTGTAAGCCACTACGACATCCACTCACTTACTATACACATTGTGCAGTTAATACAATATGCAACTAAACCAAACATAATGTTTTTCAATTGTGGAATAAAAACAACGTTACCTGCAGGAACTGTGACTGGTACTTCACTTGTCGCAGTTGTCGGACCTACAGTCAGAGCTAAAACACGACAATGTTAATTTAATGAAATGCGAATGTTAAAGAAGTTATTTCAATGTATATGTGTTGTTTTCTTCAATGTAGGATCTCTGTAACTTTTGCAAAAAGTATTTATAAAAAATATGATATAAATATTAAAAAAGCAACTATTAGTCAAAATACATTGATAGACAGACAGACCGACGTACTTCCATAGAGCGACTGTATTCCTGCAATATCATCACTATGTAGCCCCATATTAGGAGAGTAGCCAGTGTAATAAGGAAACATGACTGCCCCTTCTATATTAGTATGTTCCAATCCTAGGGCATGTCCAAACTCATGAGTCGCGACCCAAAGTAGATCTGTACCATCCGGGTTCTCATGGGTAAAGTATTCTGATTCATCAAAATGGGCGCGGCCATCACTTGGGAAGTACGCATGCGCAAGAACACCCCCTTCTCCATCGAATGGATAGGGACAAATACCCTCTCCTTGTGTACCGACGTGGGAATTGGCACCAAAACTAAAAACAATCAAAAATTGTTACGTGCAACCATATCTGAGGACAATCAAATGTTAGAGGATCAGATTTTGTTACTGCTACAATCTCTGCAAAAACTAAGTGAAACTTAAAACGGGGACACTAGTCCTTGGATATATAAACATTCCCTTTCCTTTTTGTAGTGTCTTAAGAAAAACAATGCAAACGCGGCAACACTCAAAAAATCGAATTTGCTCATATTTTAACCATTGGTAGCTCTCAACATGAAACAAATCATGATGCCTTTAGTTAAGAAAAATTATTTCATAATTTACGAGAAATTTCGTCAAATCGCTGCTCGAAGACGCTAATTTTTATATCAACTTTGACGGCCACGTATGGCAAAATTAATTACTTTAATGACTCGAAACTTCAATAATACTCTTTATTGTCATCTTAACTTTAAACTCAAGCTTTTATAGAAATATCCAGCTATTAAATATTTTATTATATTTATTTTTCTATGTCATATTTTTTTGCCTTATAAAAAGTAGGGTAAAAACAAACAAAAATATTTTATCATGTGCAGCACAAAATTTTTCAATAATAATCTGCGTTCTGAATGTTAAGGTATTTAATATATAACTGTAAAAAATTCAGTTTGTGTAAATGTAATTGAACGAAGTTATTGAGCTGTGAACTTTCGCAAAATATTGTTTACGTTGCATAGTCAAATGTCGGCTAACATCACTCAATTTGTCCAGTCGCGGACGTGATCATTTGCATAAATAATAACATTTTCCTTCTTTTTAACAGCAAAATGCCCAAAATAAATAACGTGTACGGCCAATGGGCCACCAAAAAAATTCTGATCAGAGCTAAGCTAGACTCCTAGACATCAAAAACAAGAAAATCCGAGACTTGGAGGCATTAAAAACACGAACATCCTAGACTTTGACACATCAAAAACACGAAAATATTTTTAAAATAAAAAAAACATAGACTTGCCCAAAGTCGATCTCGGTGTGTTTTACCGACAATAAGTGAACAAATCGCCGGAAAGTTAGTTGAACAAACTCGCGAAGTAACTGCGCGCTGTACCAGACTAATAAATAAAACGGAAAAACGGACTTTTGAAAAGGTTAACCATTAAAACACAAACATTTGTTTTCGCTTTGGTTTTCAGAGAACAAAATTCTGTGAAAAATATAAAACGTGCAAGACCTCTCTGGCCGAAAAAATATATATTGCACAACCCGGGCGGCGAAAATTAATAACCTGCACAAAAATATTGAAACATTTACATTTTACATTTACCCAAGCGATTTTTACAGTTATATATTAAATACCTTAACATTCAGAATGCAAATTATTATTGAAAAATGTCGAGCTGCACATAATAAAATATTTTTTTTTGTTTTACCCTACTTTTCGTAATGCGAAAAATATGACATAGAAATATAAATAGAATAATAACTTAAAGTCACTGGATATTTCTATAAAAGCTTGAGTTTAACATTAAGATGACAATAAACAATATTATGAAAGTTTTGAGTCATTACAGTAAGTAATTTTGCCATACAGGGCCGTCAAAGTTGACGATTCCCTGTTGTTAGGGATCTTATCACGGGTCACGCTTACATAATATGTAATCGGATATGGACAGGTTGCCTGTTTTGTAACGTTGCACGCTGTTTGCTAGAGATTGTGTTACTGACGGTTATTCATTTGGTCCAGATCCAATTACAGTAAACGTGACCCGTTAACCGATCCCAAACAACAGGGAGTCGATCTGATCAAAACACAGGAAAACCTGTAAAAAGAGTAAAGTATACATTATCTAATGAAAGCAAAAAACGAGTAAAATGTCTACAGAAAATACATATGATAACGCTCGGCTCCCTGTGCTTTTCTGACACAAAACGAAACAACACAAGCTTTTATAGTAATGAAGACCTTCAAAATTGATGAAACTTGGAACCATGAAATGGTGCTCAAGTAATCCAGAAAAACGCTAACTTTGTGAACCTTTTATTACAAAAGGCGTATTCGTAAACATCACATTACCTGATTTTGATATCAGCCTCTTCTGGAGTATTTACTTGGCTGAACGATAGCCCTGATACGTCAGCCCAAAACGTCAATGCTTTTTTGAATATTTGATCCTGTAAACCACTGTCCAAGTCCTGGCCATAGTCGATAAAATAAGTCAAATGGGTTTTATCCCATTTGCTAACTGTTACAAATCGCTTACGGCGAACACTGCCCTCATCATCATCATCAGGCACACCACATCGTGGCTTTCTCATCAAACCAACAGTAGTCTCATCTAGCGTACCGCTGACTGGTAGGTGAAAATAACGCTGGAAATGCTCAATGGCGAAAGTGACGTTGTGGTTGCCAGCCCAAGTTTGTGATATGTAGTGGTAATGGTTTAGGAATTTCTGCATCACAAATTGTCATTTAGAGTACAGGTGCATAACAATGATGATATGAGTGATCATGATGATGATAGTGAGTTGAGATGAACAATATATTAGATGGATAATAAAAATAAGTGACATAGCAAATGATCAAACCAATGGACCACAAATTCGAGTGGAGTTTTAGTCTTGACGCTTAAAATATGCACAGTACGTTTGGTCAAATCCCATCAAAAACTTTAAATGGAGCACTTAAACACGAATGCAAATATGGCCGCCATTGAGTATCATCAAAAATAAAAAATATAATCTTCAGAACAAATCAGTTCCATCCGAACTATATTCATAACAATCAATGTATTTATATATAACGGAATGTTAAAACAGTTTCTGGTGAAAATTATTGTATTTGTGAAGTGTATTCAGGTTAGAATGTGCACATTGTTATGCATATATAGTAATTAGGTACAGGGGTATATAAGTCAAATAGTAATTGAGTTTACCATCCAAGGTAGCTCTTTACTAGCCATTCGCAAAAACTTTGTGTGGATTCAATCGTTATGTCAGACTGTGAGCCTGAGCCAACAAGACATCCTCGTTCCACTTATTGAAAATTTAGATCAGGAAAGCACTGTTTTCCTCATCTCTTCTTTACTAGATATCAAACTAAAGATAGATATTAAGTTCGTTCTTAACGTAGCATCTAAGAAGCTTAGAAGGGGTCGCCTTGACAAGGAACAAGAGGAAATCGATTCTGCTATCTAACGTTCAAAATAGAAACCCACTTGTTCGCTTCGCGGATAAACGTCCAGCAGGATGGTCTGTGGTGGAAAAGTATCAGTGTCTAATTCAATCGGAGTTTCAGTCGGATGAGCTGGCTGACGACTCAGTTGATGACAAAAAGCTACGTCCCCCTCAAACAGCAGAAGATTTTAACGAACAGCGAAACACATTCAAAATGTTTATTTTGATACGAGCTTTGAATTTTTTTAGAGAACGATCAGTTTTCACATCTTCCTCAAGAGAGTTCCAGATTTTTGTACCTGCGAATTTGATATTGAATTTGCCATAATTTGTTTTTACTTTTGGTAAATATAGGTTTTGTTTTGCTGCTGATATTGTTTTATAGTTATGTACCTCAGAATTATTTTTAAAGAAATTATGAAAATTATATGGTAAATCGTTATTTTTAAATTTGTACATGAATATCGGGGTACAGTATTCTATAAGATCAGACAGTTTGAGAATATTTAGGTTTTTGAAGATAGGACTTATATGATCATAAAAAGGAGAAAAGTTAATCAGTCGCAAAGCCCTCTTCTGTAATACAGTTATTGGTTTTAGAGTAGTTTGATAAGTGTGACCCCAAGCCAAAATTCCGTAAATCAGGAATGGATAAATAAGCGCATAATAAAGATTTACAAGAACAGGAGTATTGATATAATAACGTAATTTCGATAATATTCCTATATTTCGTTTGATCTTTTTAGATATATATTCAACATGATCTTTCCATGACAAATTACTATCAATGTAAATACCTAAATATCTGATACTTTTTTCCTTTTTTAACATTTTGTTATTCAATTTAAGCTGAAAGTTTACATCTACTTTTTTTTGTCGTGAATGGAATAAAACAAAATTAGACTTCTTAATGTTGAGTGAAAGTTTATTAGTGCAAAGCCATAAATGGATTTTATTTAACTCTGCACTTATTTTTTGTTGTAATACGTTTATGTTTTTGTTTCTATAGAATAAGTTGGCATCATCTGCAAATAGATGGAATTCAAATAGGGAAGAAGAAAGATGAAAATCGTTTATATAAATTAAAAATAAAATTGGTCCAAGCACAGACCCTTGTGGAATTCCTGTTGTAATTGTTTCTAGTTCAGAAGTAGAGTTATTAATAGTGGCAAATTGTTTACGATTATAAAGATAAGAAGTAAACCATGTCTTTGCAATGCCTCTGACTCCATAATATTCGAGTTTTTCTATAAATATATCATGATTGACGGTATCAAAAGCTTTACTGAGGTCTAAGAATATACCACAAGAATAGTCTGAATCATCTATTGCACACTGGATTTTATCTACAATGCTAAGTATGGCATAATCGGTCGAATGGTTACTTCGAAATCCAAACTGATTTTTAAATAAAATCTTATGTTTTTCCAGAAATGTTGTTAAACGATTTGCCATAAGTTTTTCAAGTAATTTACTAAATATTGGAAGGAGTGATATGGGACGATAGTTTGATAAAGAAAGTTTAGAGTCTTTCTTGTGTATAGGAATTACATTAGCTATTTTCATAATATTTGGAACTACTCCCAGTGAGAGACAAACATTGAATATTTCTTGTGGTTTAGAAATGATATTTTTTAATAATTTTAGAACTGTGACAGGAATGCTATACGGTCCTGTCGGTATATTTACCAAAACACATTCGCTTTTACTTCAAACAGCAGAACATTTTAACCAACAGCGTAACACATTCGCTAGCAAGGCCGAGACTCACTATTAACCTAGAATATTTACCTAAACACATTCGCTTTCACTTCAAACAGCAGAAATTTTAACCAACAGCGTAACACATTCGCTAGCAAGGCCGAGACTCACTATTAACCTAGAATATTTACCTAAACACATTCGCTTTCACTTCAAACAGCAGAAAATTATAACGAATGTGTCACTACATACCCAAATTGGATTGACAAGAAAAAGCATATTTGTAAAATAATAATAGTAAAATAATAATAAAACTTTTTCCGCATCCAGTCGGGAGGACGCCAAGAACGTCTTCTTGATCAATAACCAAGCTTTTGAGGCACTCGATCTGTTCTTTCTTTGGATGTATGCCCGGGAAAAAGTTTAATGCATTCCGACAAGCTATTTTAAACTCTTCTTCCTTTACTGGGATATTCATTTGAATATAAAAACGCTCTAAAATTGCTTCGAAACCCACACGCGAAAGACTTCAAGATAGCAAATTGATCATACAGCACAACTGTGTTACTTTCGGTTGACACTCTTGTTCTCTTGTCCAATCAGCGTTTCGGCCATATTATGGACGCCGAACACGGCTTCCGATATACGTTTGTGTCAGGCCCTCCTCCCCTTCCTTCCCCCCCTCCAGTCCTTCTCCCCCCTCACCTCCCCTCCCCAGAGGGCCTGATGATCAGGCTAATAGCGAGATCGAAGTTAGGTCTATTATGACATGGACAAAAACTAATCTTATGAGTTTTAACCTTGGGAAAACATGGGAAATGTTAATGAGGGGGAGAACCACAAAGGATCAGCATGACCCGCTGCCTTTCAATAAGCGAAAAACAAATTTAAAACTTTTAGGAGTCACTTTTGAGGATAGTCCAACTAGTTGGGATGCACATTTTGATTATATGTTAAATAAAGCCAGCAGTCGCCTATACATCTTGCTCGTTTGCAAATATTATGGGATTTCAGTAGATTACTTAGATCTTCTTCTTAAGTCGTTAATTCTTTCAATTTTTACATATGCTATAGAAGTCTGGGGTGGTGCCTCCTATAATAAATATCTTAGTCGTATTGATATATTTTTTAGTAGAGCTTTTAAATTAGGATATACCAAATATTGTTACTCTATATTAAGTATTTTACGGGAGAGGGATCTCAAACTTGTGGGGGAAATAATTAAAGTCGCCAGAAATTCCACTCTATCATTTTCTGCCACCCACCAGGAACCGTATTTTAAGAGATAGGAGCCATTCATTCATTATACCAAGAATTAGAACAGAACGTTTTAAAAGCGTTTTTATTAATAGAAGCTTACTTAATTTTAAATAATTAGATAATCTCTTCAAGATAATTTAAAATTTAAAATAATGTATCATATATATAAATATATTGAATTACTATTTTTCTTATTATACATACTATATTTTTTCTTACAAATTATCGTAAACTGAACACGTCTGTTGTCCAGTATGTACATTTTGAATGAAATGAAAAACGACTATTATTATATTATTTAGCTAGTTAATTTTCTTTCATATTGAGTATTATAATTTATATTTTAATTGTGTCCTTAATTAGTGCCATTAGGCGCTAGAACGACTAGACACTTTAATAAAGTGCATGTTTGTATGTATATTAAGGGAAGCAAGAATACGTAGAAATCTTAAATTTATGGAAGTTATTTTACAACCTTCGCTATGTATACTTAATACGTAATTTTGGTTATAGACTTCCTTTTGATTCTTGTTTGCCATGGCCACCTAGTGTTTTTATAAGGTATAACAGATCTGAGTCCGAATTTGTTCAAAATTCTATCCGTGAACTATCTATTATAGAATACTCCAATATATCTTTTGTAGTTAACCTAACCTGAGTTTCAGGCTTAGGGGGGAAAGGGAGGGAAAGAGGAGAGGGGGAGAGGAAAGAAAAGGAGAGCCTGACTCCATTCCTATTTGAAACTCATTCCGCCCCTTTCTGAGCTAATGACGCGCCTCCACAATATTAGCCAATAAAAAATGTTTCCGGTTTATAGGGGGCGGCTTGTCATTTTATTTATAGAAGCATCTCCACATGAAGCACTGTGGCATACATGCTGTGTGGTCTATATGGCAAAATACAAAACAAGGATCCAAATCTGCGAGGAGCCTATCAGCAGTAGAAAAACGTTACCTCTATTTTGGCTAACATTTTATAAAGGTCGTTCAAGTAAACCACGGCAAAAATCGTGGAAAACGTTCGACTGAATGCAAGAATCATTGACCCTTGTCACAAATCCATTAACACTTCAAAAAAAAAAAATATTATCGTTGTTAGGTTTCGTTTTGGCTTTAAAAAACAGAATTCATACAGTTTAACCAAGAGCTTACACCAAATAGCGGATAGTCTGTGCTGCTTGTTATTAGCTGCTTTGTTTATACAGCCTGCGGACGATCTAGATAACGTTATTACAGTTCACTGATGTTGGATAAGTGATAGATTTGTTATTTGACTTCCGGTATTATATCCCTATTGTTTTTCGACCAATGAGGAGTTCGTCCAGATTCTGGACGCGTAACCCGAGTTCCGATATGTAATGAAGTCAGGCCCTCTTTCTTTCTTCTCCTCGCCCAGCCCCTCCCCTCCCCCTCCACTCCTCGGGGCCTGATACTCAGGTTATAGTTAACCCTCTTTCGGTTTCAGTTCAGCCCAACTGCACAAAGAGGCTTATTTTAGATTTGCGACATGGTAATAGTTTTCTTTAAAAACATAATTTTAAGACTGTGTCAATGATAGAACCAGACAAAACCAAGCAGTGGGTGCTACATGAGTTTCGACGTTTTTGCTCAAAATGGGTCCGGGACAGTTGTCGGTCCTATTAAGTTATTTGTTATCACAGAAACTCAGTTGGATCTGTCACTTTGGTGGGAAGTTAGACTAGCCCCCTTAAAATAATGATTGTGCCTCAAAAATCTCGAAAAATATAGCTAATTTCCAACAAAACAGAAAACCTTTTACTATTGATGACAGAGATATAGAAAGTGTTTTGCTATAAAATAAAGAAGTCAGTTAGTGTCATCAAGCAAGGAGTTACATATTTTAATCCGTTCACATGGCAACAATATGTTTCGGAGCAAAAATTGCCAATTTCGAATTAACTATAACATCTCTAGGTTTGAAAATCAATATCTCAAATGTTTACTTAGGAAATGTCAAAAACGGCCAATACTCAACTTAATATATTCTTAAATTACCAAAACAATAACAACCTTTGCGGGTACTTGTTAATCTTAACTTATATGACGCGTTTGCTCAGCCCTACTATATCAATATCACAATTGCAAAATATAAGGGTCATTAATAATAAAAGCGTTCGGTTTCAATAAAAATTAGCTACATTTTTAGTGATTTTTGAGGAGAAATGGGTATTTGAAGGAGGGTGGTCTAACTTCAATGTGACAGATCCATCTGAGTTTCTGTGATGATAAAAACTCACTAGGAACTACACTGTACAACGTTTTAGCTAAGACGATGAAACTCCATGTAGCACCTACTTCCTGGTCTTAAATGTATCATGGACAAACTCTTAATTTGGAGGATTCGTGTTTAATTTTTCGTATGCTTAGTAATTTTTTTTCTCTGAAGTTCTTGACTTGTATTTTCAATATCAAGTCAGCTGGATATCAATCATTTAATTTAATTTAATTTAATTTGTAATTTTCTTCGTTTATGTATTTTATTTTATTATATTATTATTATTATTATTATTATTATTATTATTATTATTATTATTATTATTATTATTATTATTATTATTATTATTATTATTATTATTATTTTTTGTTTTATAACAGCAATGTGCGTTATTTTCATTTTACTGTTTTGCCATTTGGGTTAAGCTCAGGAGTTTACATTCTCACAAAAATATTCAACCTTTGATTAGTTTTTGGTAAGGCCGTGCTAACAATATCCAGAGGAGGTTGAGCAGCCTTCGCTGTGCATCATGGGTAAAAATCAAAGTTTATTCAGTCGAGGTCCAACCTTCGTGATTTGAAGAGCTCCGATTAAACTTTCCAAGTCAAACAAAAACGATATTTTTTTTTGCGATGAGAGAGGGTAGTTGTGCTTCCTTAACTTAGAACTATCCTTATATTACAAAGGTTTGTTTTAATTCCTTCATTTAACAAGCTGTGAGCTTTTTAAAGGTCACTGAACTGATGTACTTTGTGACACGGCGATGACTGCTAAAATTAACCAATAACCTAAGAAAACCACACAAAAACCTCCCTAAACTCATAATCTCTTATTTTCGAAAAATGATTCTATTATTAACTAAAGAAAATATTTCAAACGGGACAATATTTGAATGTTATCGTTTTAATGTTATGTGTGTTTGATTTAACAACTTTCTTACTGAAGTGCACACGAACAGTTCTTTTGTGTGTATGTTTAATCGTTCGTTTGTGTCTATGCAATTTACATAACACTGAGTTCAATTGAAGAATTAAACATGACTTGATTACTTATCTGGTTTCAGCCTTCATAGACTAAGAGTTTGGTTTCTGGTTACATGTTTATCTTTTAATTAAAAAAAATTAAATTTTGAACGGATTTATGAGTCGTTTTTCTTCTATACTTGAATACTTTTTTCTCGAAATTTGTGCTCCATCACCGCGAAATTTAGCGCGATCTGATTGGTGGAAATTAACACGTGCTAGTTGCACAACCTCCTCTAAACAAAATTAGTGTTAATTTAGACGATGGTATGGCATTCACAATAGTAAATTTTGAAATTAGTATCTTGGGGGCAAGTTTTGTTCCTTACAAGTCCAAAAGCATATGGGACCCTGTACAATGCGTTAAGTGGTTTGGTTTTAAGTGGAACTTAAAACAGGGTTGTGTTAGTGTGCCTATTGATGAGATCGATCAATTGTTTCCTATTATTAGTTCCGTTATCAATGCTCGTCATGTTGGGCAATTAGCTTCCGTTACTGGCAAAATTATATCTAATATGTTGTTTTTGTTAAAACACCACTATAATGACCAAACAATGCATTGCAGTCATTGATGCTTGTTCTTTTTGGGACTCTAGCGTTCTTTTAACTCTAGATGAATAAGCCAAATTAGAATTTATGGCGTGAATCATTTTTAGTTAATTATGCTTTGGAAAGTTGTTTGTCATTAATCAAAAATAGTACTGTTAAGTTATCCACGGACAACAAGGCAGATTCATTTATTGTAGAATCGGGTAGTAATAAAACCCATTTGAATAATTTAGCTTAGGATATATCGGTATACCTATTTACTAAATCAAACAATACTAGTTTGTCTGTGGATTGGGGCATTGTTTCTGCGCATTCCTTCTACGCGCGCTTTGGAACGCCTGGGTGATTTCGTTTCATAACAAAAATCATCCAGGCGTTGCATGAAACAAGATGGCGACCGGATATTGTATGATTTTGAAAGATTGCAGCGCAATATTTCAGAAACAAATACGGTTACCCCTCATTATCTACTGAATTTATAAAGAATTATAATAGCTGTGTGTGCTCAAATTAAATTAAATGATAGATCGATGTATTTGGATAAAAATACCAATCTTCATCGATCGAAAGCGTCACCGAATGTTGCAATGTTAGTATATAGGCTATTAGACGTTTGTCTCAAGAAAGTTTAGGCAATCCATTCGGTTTTTGTATCAAAAAAAGTACGTTTTCGCTCAAATTGTTCGTATTGCGCGAATTAACTTACTCCTAAACGAGTACGGTGACCCACATTTTTTATTTGCGCACTCATTAAACTTGTACGATAATCATACTTCTCCATGAGAAGTTTGAAGAAAAATCGATGGTTAACCTAACTTAAAAGTGCTATCTCGTGATATTGTTCACACTGCTGATTAAATTTTGGATATATATTTAAATACGGGTTGTCTCGCTTAGCCACTGGGCTTATGAAACTGGTCTGCAGCAGACAAATGCAATTAATAATAATAAACAAACTAACAATAATAATACTTTTTACGCAATAGTTTGTACGTTTCCAGTTTTGATTCTAAAATTGATAAAATTGAAAAGTCTGTTGTAGAAGTAGGTAAAGCGTTCCACAGTGATGGAGCTGCAACTGTGAAGGAACTTTGACTATAGGACTTGAGATTGTAGGATTTATAGGTTAAAAGGAAATATCAGTTTGATCAGAGATTTCTGGTAGGTAGATCACGAGTTCCTGTTAAAATACATGGACGCTGGAAATCCGAAACAGCCAAACACGGCTATAATAAAGATAATCTTGACTCTTTAATACTTTCTGTTTCAAAATATTTGGGTCTATAATGGTATTGCTATTAGCATTGTTGAATTGTTTTTCTCATCTCTTGTTATTGAACTTTATCTTCGAAGGGAGGGACATGATATAAATGGCTAAATAAATGAGATGCTCCCTCCTGGATATCGTTGTGTAGTTGTATATTGATAAGTGTATAAATATTTTTTATTCGTTTCACTGCAGAATTTAATTCAAGTGAAACTATTTGGAATTAAAATTTACAAGTATATAGTAATAGTTGATACTGTCTTACTATGAGTGTACCTAGGGGTTTCTAGTTTGAAATTGAGATTATATACATACCTAAAAGATATTATTTTTTTTAATTTGAAGATCTTAATTGTTTCTGATAATTTAATATCCTGGCTATATGCTATTATAAAGAGGTGTTCCACTAAAGGAAAAACTATTTCTTGTAATTCACAATTTATAATTAGGTATCTATAGATTACCATTTGCTGATCTTCTGGTATTACGTTTAAACACATTTAAAAGCAGTTCAAACATATTTTGTATTTACTCAGGAACAAGACCATTCCAGGCTTTGAAGACCATTACAGTCAACGCACTCCAAGCATGAACACATTTTAGACGATGAATCGATTATTCCAAATCAATATTCGATTATTCCAAATCGATATTCTATGATTTAAAATCAATATTCGATTATTTAAAATCAATATGTGATTATTCCAAATGAATATTTGATTGCTCATTAAAAGAAATGAAAATTCGATGTTGATCTTCAATTCTTGTTCCCAAAAATATATAGAATAATAAAATTGATATTCGAAATATATTTAGTGTTTTTGTTTATATTTTTGTTTGTTTGGCAGATTGCCTAGCGATTGAAATGTCTGATTTTGCTCTTCGTACCGTGAGATAAAAATGGCAGAGGAAGTAATTTCCAAGATCTTCACTAAGGATAAAACATGCAGCGTAGTGTTTTACGTTTTTTGCAAGAGTTTCTTAGTTTTTTTCTCTTGTGAATGATTTCTTCCTTCACATAATTCCAATGGTCGCCCGGGAACATATAAACTACCCTGTTTGTTTTTAGACATGATTTGAATCAGCCAAAGATAGTATGACATCAGTATTTCATCGCCAGAAAAACCGAACGGTCATGCGCATTAGTAACGCGACACTTAGAAAAAAATCGACAGGCTTATGCTCTCAAGTTAACAGAGAATGTAGGGAACCAGAATTTCCTATCCTTGATAACTCGGCAACCGCGTCATTAAAACAACTTTTCCCCCTCTAGGTTGATTAACCTAATTACATGCTATATTAAAAACACAGAAACAACGCCAAAACGCTAAAACGCTAAAATGTGTGTCGGTTTTACAACTTATAACTTTGTACGTTTTCCAGCCCTCATTCCTTTGTCAAATGACCGATTTGCTCAACATTACTCTATTATTACGGTCTCAAGCTAAGGGCCAATGTGTTTATTGTCTGTTGTCCTCCTCTTGTTTGATTTATTGGTCATATGTTAATATGGTCTCCCTATTTTCAAATGAATCGACCACAATCTCATGTCGGTTTTAGACAATTTGTTTCGGTATTACTCAGGTTTCAAGACATTGGCAATGTTTTGTTGACGTGCGTTCTTTGTTTCAGCCATCATAATAGAGCTTATTTATAAGCTAATTAATTAATTGTATTTGAATCGCGATAATCACATAGGTGACAAATTCTTTGTATTTATGTAACAAATATGGATGGTTATATTATATATGGCGCACTAATGACAACTTCGTTAAGAAGAAACATAAATGATATGCATTTTCGGAAGGATATCGACAGTCACGTGATATCATAGTCCAATCATAAGCGGTCAAAAATAATTGTTTTATTGACATGACATGAACTCACAAATAATTAGCTCCACCCACAATGGTTCGGAATTTCTGGCGATGTGACGCTGTGCATCCAAGTTGATCAAAGGAAGATTTCAGTATTTTTTTTTCGAATGTTCGATTATTTATTTCAAATATTTGATTATTTGTTTTGAAGATTTGAATATTCGTTTTGAAGAATCGATTATTCGGTTTGAAGAATCCATTATTTGTTTTGACGAATACATTATCCGTTTTGAAGAATCGGTTGTTCGTTTTTAAATTGAAGTTTAGAGTTCATACTTGAAGTGCGTTGAAGGTAAAGCTAAACTAAACATGGCTCGATATTAGATGGGAAAAACAGAGGCTTGTTTAAAAAAGTGGAGCTTATGTTGATAATTTGGATTTATTATAAATTAATAATAAGAGGATCTTCTGAAACTTGAGTATCCTAGATTTATGAAGGGATGGACCCCAGAATATGCTGCAGTAATCAATTTTAGACTGGGAGAAAGGTTTATTAAATAATAAACTAGCGGGAAGTGGAAGATATGTTCTAATTCTGCGAAATAAAGCTACATATTTACTAAGCGACGAAGCAACAGAGTCAATAGAGGTTTCCTAAGCTAAGTGACTGTCTATTGTGACAAAAAGAAGTTTTTCACATTTCACATTGTCAAGTGTGGTGTTCCATTGTACAAGACTTGTACCTCAGTTGGTCCAATTTTTGAAGCTTTTTGGTGGGTGCAGATAACCATGGATTTTGTTTTGGTATAATTAATGACCATACGTTTTGAGGTAAACCGGGTGTGTATGTTACTCGTAGCAGATGATAATGTCAAGCTGAGTTCTGCAGTGGTGCTTCCAGTTGTATGTACAGGCTGGTATGAGTTGAGTAAACTGTTTCAGTGAACTGTTTCCTTGCTAGCCTTCTTGTGGAATTTTCACACCTTTTTTAAATTTCTCAAGAATTAGATATTTTTGTCTCAAAATTTGAACCTTTTTGATTTCATTCTATTCTATAATTTTGATGTAGTTATCAATTAAAATATGAATTAAAAAAAACCCACAATACTGAAGTATCGGTCATATTGGCATTCGTTCTATAATCTATAAGTACTTACCAGTGCCAACGTGGTATTGTCACCTGCACGGACAACATTTAAACAAAGCAAGAATGTTATAAGGTGCAGCATCGTGAACCAAGTTCTAGCAATGACCAACGTGCCTCGGATATAGTGCCTTTTATAACTTGGTTTCTATTGCATGAATCATTTTATTGTCATAGCAACGGGATTTTGGAGAGTAAAGCTGCCTTTGGGGTAAATGGAAATACAAAACCAAAAACACAACACTTCATTCATCTTAACATTCTTCCTTTATGAACCTGTCGCCCGTCTTCCCATCTTGAGATATTGTTTTTGACGGTATTTTGGAGAGCAAAGCTGCCTATGGGGTAATTAAAAATTTCAAAACGAAAAACACAACACTTCATCTTACGATTCTTCCTTTATGAACCTGTCGTCCGTCTCCCTTCTTTCATGAAATGTTGTTTTTGACGGGATTTTGGAGAGCAAAGCTGCTCCTCATCTTTGCAATTTTTTAATAAAGCGTATTATAAGAATCTGAGTCCAGTGCAAGATTGAAAGGTTTTGCATTGTAAAAGATGAAGTTTAATTTGAAGCTCAGAACGACTGTTGTTCCTAAATAGCATTATATTATGTATATATAATTCAGAGGTTTTTGGCGCGCGTGTTAAAATCGAGCGATCAAGCATGATTGGCATGATTATCGTAGCGAAAAACAAAACACTTCATGTTTGGAGATTTATTCTTATATATTTTAATTCCATTCAATTTAATAGTTAACCTTCTTCCTCTAAACACCTGGTGTCCATCTCCCTTCCTTGAAATGTTGTTTTTGACATGAAACGTTTTTGGTTGTTTTTGTGTTCTTATGGTGTTCTTTTTTGGTGAACATCACGCAAAATCATCGGCCACTTTGCATGGTTAGGTAGTACTAGTGAGGTTGCTAGTTTCTTTAGGTTACTAGTTGCTTTCTATTTCAAGACTTATTGGTACTTAAAATTTCGTAAGGTAGTATATTTCTCCATGTTTTTTGGATGTCTATTTTTGAGTGTTTGATTTATTTTCTTAGTTCGCACTATATCATAATGTTAAACAATGGTAATAGAGCCGAGTGGGGTGCAATTTGTCTGAATTAAAACGACTGATTGCAACATTTGCAAGTTGTTAATCAAAAAAGTGGTTTAGGACTAAAAAATAACAATACGAAGTTATATTACCACTGAATCACATCAATTTTGAAATTCGTTCATAAAAAGTCAAACATGTACATGTAACATGCCATCATTTTCAGTAATCAAGCTATCCGCACATTGAAACAAAAGCTTCAAGATACAACTAAAGTCACTGAAAAAGAATATTTTATATTAAGAAATTCTGATGTGATGTCAATTTCGTCCGCTAGTATCAATTTCGTCACAGGATTGTGGTATTTACAGGAAAACACTGGCTTGTCTGGGTTAACCGTTGTAGGTTAACCGGCTGGCAAATTAAAACTAATTAAAGAACTTTGAAAAAAAAAACGGAATACGCCAATCTATCTAAATCAAAAATCAATTATACTTTGCAGGCGATACTAGCAAGTACAATTATTATAGCCATGTGAAAACCAATTTATTTTCACTTTCCAGGAAACAATATTGCAGCGGCTATATTTCTAATCGAACCTCTGCAACATGAGAAAAACCTAGATGGGTATACAATCACTCATAAACAATAATAAGAAAATAAGTAATAACATAACTCGCCTGAAAGATCCAAGAGCAGGGCACTATAAGTATGAAACGTCGAAATTATGTAACATTATCAACAAACATGTCGCTTCTGTTGGACCTAACCTACTGAGTAAAACTCAATAAATCTAAGAAACATTATTTTTGATTACCTGAACAAAATAAATCAAAACGAATCTTTATTTTTTTCTCCAGTTACCAAATACGAACAGGATATGCTTATGAAATAGTTGCCTCCAAACTTAAATGTGTTATGATCTATATTGATGTCTTATATTGATTTGCTGAAAGCTTCACGGTTGCTTATCAGTGGCATTGGCATTGTAATGCTATTAGTTCGTTCGCTCATTCCGACTCAAACTTTAGCTTTCCAGCTCCGTTTGTTCATTCAAATAATCATGGGATTTTGGAGGGCAAATCTGCTTATGGAGTAAATAAAACAACAAAATGACAAACAAAACACTTCATCTTTGGAGATAGTTTATTCTTTTGTTTGGCGTTTTTAATTCAATCTAGGACTTTACATTCTTCATCCATAAATTAACCTGTCGTCCGTCTCCATTGCATAATTAAATGTTTAGAGTCTTTTTAAGATTGTCTTTTCCTTTTCTTTTGTGAACATCACTAAAAGTGGTGACTTTGCAAGGTAACCAGTCAATTTCATTTGTAGTTTTTTTCTTGTTTCAAGACTTATTGGTACTTGATAATTCATGAGTTAGAATATTTTCCAAAAATTTTTAGAGGTCATAAAAAGAAATATTTGTTAAAATTTGGTTTAAAATTGTTAAAGATAATGTTGAGGTGTTTGGAATGGCTGAAATGCAAGTCATTTGTCAAATTAAAAATGAACATGTATTTATAATGTATCGATAACTATTACATAACCAGGAAATACCTATATAATTTTTACTCCTAAAAAATTGCATATGAAGGTGTGCAGTTTAACATCTAAGGCGTCAAAGTTGCACAGGAATTTCAGAGCTTACAAATGATTTATTCGAAATACATTGTCAGCAATATATTATTTTGAAGACTTAATCTCGTTTGTCAGGCAAAAAAAGAAACTTTTCACCGCAGCCCTAAGCAGAAATCAATTATGCGTGATATGAGCGACAATTGACTTTTGACTGGTCGCTAAAATTTAGAAATCAAAATTTTGCTCGTGAATGGGGATGGGGTGATTTGTTTTTTTTTGTATGTCTAAATTATTTATTTGCCAAAATACATACTCCTGCGTTATAATTTTGCTTTACTTTTGGTCATTATAATAACCTATGGTCGGCTATTGAAAAATGAAACATGCCATCATTTTGAGTGATCAAACGATCCACAAATTCACACAAAAGCTTCAAGATACCACTAAAATCACAGAATAATTTCTTTTATTTTAATATATTCTGATGTGTTACTTAAGAACAGCGGTGATATCAATTTCGTCCGCTAGTACCAATTTCGTCACAGGATTGTGGTATTTACAGAACGATCAGGACAACATTGGCATGTCTGGAAAAACACCTAGATGGGTATAAAATCACTCATAAACAATAATAAGAAAATAAGTAATAACATTAATTGCCTGAAAGATCCAACAACAGGGGACTGAATATGACACGTCAAAACTATGTAACATTATCAACAAATATTTCGCTTCTGTTGGACTTAAATTAGTGAGTAAAACTCCTCAATCTGAGAAATATTTTTCCGATTACCTGAAAAATACAAATCAAAACGATTCTTTTTTTGTTGCTCCAGTTACTAAATGCGAAGAGGAAATACTTGGGAAATAGATGTCCTCCAAACTAAAATGTCTAATGGTCTATATTCGTGTCCTATATGGATTTGAAAGCCTCACGGCTACTTATCAGTGCACGTGAGCACTTGGCATTGGCCTTGCCTAATTTTATTTCATATCATCATTAATGCTATTAGTTTGTTCGCTCATTCCGTTTGAATGTTTGTAAAGTTGAAAGTTTGTATGTATGTATTCGGATTCAAACTTTAGCTTCTCCGTTTCTTCATTCAAATAATCATGCCTATGAGGTAAAAAAAATAACAAAACGAAAAACAAAACACTTCATCTTTGGAGATAATCTATTCTTTAGTTTAGCACTTAACATTCTTCATCTATAAACCTGTTGCCCGTCTCTATTCTTTAATTAAATGTCGTTTTGGCATCATAACTTTTAAGGTGTTCTTTTCCTTTTCTTTTGTGAAAATGACTCAAAATTGCGACTTTGCAAGGTCTACTTGGCACGCCCACATTTTTTTATTTTTAGAAAAAATAAATTATGCGATATATGAGCGATGTTTGACTTTGGCTGGTAGCTAAAGTTTCAAAAAACTTTTTTTGCTCATGGATGAGGTAATTAGTTTCTTTCATGCCTACATTGTTTATATGCCAAAATTCGTACTCCTATGTTTTACTTTTGGTTTACTTTTGGTCATTATAATAACATAAGGTTGTGCCTACAAAACGCTCACAACGATTCGAATGGCCGCAATTTTGATCCATATGTCTGTACGTCAATTTAGGTTCGTTTTTCAATCGATGTTGGTCCGTAAAACATCCGATTATCACAAAAAGAGGCCAATTTTGCCAGGTTTTAATCAAATAAATTACGCAAAGCGTAGTAGCTGATATAGAACATGCGGAGATCACAAACCAGCAGGACGTCAAGCAGCAGTAGAATATAATTGCGTGCAAACAAGATTTCTTCTTGTTACTTGAAATAATTTTATTAAGCAACTGTTGGATGAGGCTGAACATGATATGAAAAGAAGCCGTAGGTTTACACAATTTCCATATCATTCTAAAGCCGAATTCAATAATTGCTGCGAGCCATCAGGCGAGCAGCAATACTTTTCTTGGGGTTCCTGTGTGCGATATACCAGCAAAAATCTCGATTCGAAAGTTCTGCAATTTAGCCCCCCACAGATATATCAGGGGTAAATTCTTCCACGGCATCGTTTCATCAAATTATCCGAGTTAAAGTTTTTTCTCGTACTGTAATAATGTCAAAATCAAACTTATTTATTGCTGGAAGCATTGATCAAGGTCACGAACGATTTTTGGTGATATTTCTCGCGGACGACAGTGATCTTTTACGAGTTTTTCAGCGCTGTTATGTGCTGTTATGTGCTCAGAGGTTTTGAATTGAACACTGGCCACCGTAGATCAGATCTTTACCAAAGGAGATTGACTTTGTCTGGATGCTCTTGGAAGTAGAATCATCCCTGATACAGAGACATTGTCCTTATACTATCTGTCGCAGTGATTTTCTGAGTCAGTGAATAAACTTATAAAGTTATAATTCTTGCATTTGTTTATTAAATTTTGCAAAAACTGTATTAAAATAGAAGGAAATAAGTTATTCATCGTGGAATGTGAAATTGAAACGATACTTAATCAATTGTCTCACGATTGAGGTCATTGGTAGAAATACCGCGACGTTTCGACTGCAATCTGCTAGTCTTCATCAGGCGATGGTACACAATGCCCAAAAAATCCCGCATGTTCCGCTGAAAATTACTATTACGCTAGTACGCTAGTACGCTAGTACGCCGTTACGCTAGTACTCTAGTACGCTGTTACGCTAGTACGCTGTTACGCTAGTACGCTGTTACGATACACTCCAGTACGCTAGTACTCTAGTATGCTAGTACTCTAGTACGCTGTTACGCTAGTACGCTGTTACGCTACTCTAGTACGCTAGTACGTTGTTACGCTAGTACGCTGTTACGCCATTACTCTAGTACGCTAGTACGCTAGTACGCTATTACTCTATTACCCTAGTACTGCTATTACGCTATTACGCTAGTACGCTGTTGCGCTATTACGCTAGTATGCTGTTACGCTAGTACGCTGTTACGCTATTACTCTAGTACTCTAGTACGCTAGTACGCTATTACTCTATTACCCTAGTGCTGCTATTACGCTATTACGCTAGTACGCCGTTACGCTAGTACTTTAGTACGCTGTTACGCTAGTACGCTGTTACGCTAGTACGCTGTTACGCTAGTACGCTGTTACGCTATTACTCCAGTACGCTAGTACTCTAGTATGCTAGTACTCTAGTACGCTGTTACGCTACTCTAGTACGCTAGTACGTTGTTACGCTAGTACGCTGTTACGCCATTACTCTAGTACGCTAGTACGCTAGTACGCTAGTACTCTATTACCCTAGTACTGCTATTACGCTATTACGCTAGTACGCTGTTGCGCTATTACTCTAGTACGCTAGTACGCTGTTACTCTAGCACTCTATTACTCTAGTACGCAAATACGCAACTACCCTATTACCCCAGTACTGATATTACGCTATTACGTTATTACTGTCAGTATAAGTACTGTCAGTATATAATGTCAGTACACAATGTATAATATATTGTTTAAAAGGGACCATTTGTGGTAGTGATGGGGCAAAGACACCAATAGGGATATACACGATATGGAAACGACCACAGTACAACAAAATAGCATAGAACGTTAGCCGCCGTACCAAGGAAAAAAAACAAGAACAGCGCAAATAAAACAAGCAGCATATGGGCGATGGTGTAGACTGGATGATGGTTGTCTTATATACTTTTCGTCGGATTATCGGCGCTGTGATTGGCTGACGCTTGATGTCCCAGCATGCTTCTTGATTGTTGGCATCCACGCTTCCGGTAGATCGATGCCGCAATCCCTATTGAGGTTGTTTAACTGTATTAAATGTAAACAGTGGTATTCACTATGAGTGGTATTCACTATGAGTGAACGTAAATAAAGCTCCTTCGTTGAAAGTCATTCAATTGTTTTTTTTCAACAAGTCGACTTTTCGAACGGCCAGTTACACACAGCAATGCTTGCAATCAATATGGAATTCCAGTGCGATCTAAACTTATCACGTAACCGTATTCGAGATTCCATCACGCTACTCCACGAGCGCTGATGACATGCATGTATATATATTATATTACTAAAAACGTACAATTTCGACAGGTTATTGAATATAATGCTTACATATTCGCTTACTGAATATCCAAAATTGGGCTGCCTTTGGAATATTATGTAAACAACTCGCAGCAATTTACTTTTGATAGAAACGACTAGTTATTTTATTATTCATCCAAAATATTTTTACGGCTCCAGTTATATATATCCAAAACGGCGTTTCAATTTCCAAACGCCGACTTAAATCAATAATTATTCCATCAAAATGTTGTCAGAATAATATTTTGCAACCTTTTGTTGATTTTTTTGTGTGTGTTTATTTGCTATCTTTTCCTTGCTATAATGTAGCTTTTTTTCCGTCGCTAATTACTCGGGATTCCTGTGGAATCCGAGTATAAGTTTCGCCTTTATTATTTTTCATCTTCAACGCCAAAAGGCTACGCAAGCGCAGTATGGTCAATGTCACTTATACACACAAATATACGAAATAAACTGATTTATTACGGTATTTCGGTGTTTACTTAAATCAAACACACTCCATTAATGATAATAAACCATTAACTAATGTATTAGTGTGATAATAAGTTTGACAAATGTAACTTTTCGCCGAATTTATTGCCTAGAAGCGATCAGTTTTGAAAGCGATTTAATTAAGAACCCCGCCGAGCCAAAGCACAAACACAACAGTACTTCGATTCAAATCACGTAATAAAACACATGTTATTCTGTGTATGATTTAACCTAAACACTCCAATAATGATAATAAACTTTTAACTAATGTATTAGTGTTATAATACGTTGGACAAATGTCAGTTTTCGCCGAGTTAATTTGCGAGTTACGAAAGCCGGGTTTATGACGAAAGGAAAAGCGCTTAGCAACGAAACACATACACAACAGTATTTCGATTCAAATCACTTAATAAAACACATGTTATTCTGTGTATGATTTAACCTAAACACTCCAATAATGATAATAAACCTTTAACTAATGTATTAGTGTCATAATAAGTTTAACAAATGTATGTTTTCGCCCAGTTTATTGCCTAGAAGCAGGAGGGAGGGGATGACTCTATTGTATGCAAATTAGATTCTCTATCTACAGCGATCTCTAGTGTGACGTCACATGGATACGCTACATATCATGTCTTGTTAGTTTAGTTTGAAAGCGCCATTTTGAAGTTAAGAAAACGAGATAAAAGAGAGGTAAAACAGCACATTGTAAAGTAGTTAACCCACAGTGACTTTTCTTTGTTTATAGATTTACTAGTTGAGCGCAACTGATCTCGAAAAAACGTTTGTAGTTGACTGTATTTTTTCGTTAAAACTTCTCGGGAAGGCTGCAGGTCCTAATCGAAAATGGCCAACCATCATTTGAAAACATCATGATTTCGTTGGTAAAACTTTATGGAACATTTTGAAAATAGGAGGTTATATTGGTTATAAGTTTAACTCTAGCCAGTTCGATTTTGGTTTTATTTGGAGCTGTGGTTTTTTTCATCAATCGATTTTTGTGTAGTTTCTCAGCCTTTACATTAACTTATCCTGTACATGATTTCGATAGGAATGTGACTGTTTTGTTTGTTACTATTTTTATCAAGTAAAAACAACGATCTTAACTAACAGTTATTGCATTAATCTGCAGTACTATTGCTTATAGTTAAATTGAAGTTGTTGATTTATTTTTAAAAGTTCAACAAATAGAGCACTTAAAATTAATATTAGTATATAACTTTATCCATGAAAATGTATGCAATTATTGCTACTGACTATGCAATATTTCCTATTTACTGACTATTGGTCACAATGAGTCATTGTTTCCTTAGTATCTGATTTTTTGGTTGAATGACATTTAAAATAGAAACTGTATGTTATAGTAAACCTAACTACATAATTTGTATTTTTTTATTTGTTTTTATATATCATGGTTTCAGTGCTTTTGCTCTAATTTATTTGTATAAAATTTCATGTTCAAATTGTGCTTAACTTATATCATGTTTGTGTACTGTATTATTAAAGGTCAAATAGAAATACTGGTATTGCTGTTTGAAAAAGCTGGGGGGAGGGGGGGGGGGTTTGGAGAATTTCAAATTTACTTCATTTTAATGTTTAAAAAACATTGTCTGATGATACATAGAAATAAAATCAATGTTTTTATTAAAATAAGCATCTATTGTACCTTGTTAGTAATGAATGGGAAACTGCTATAGGGTATCCTGTTGCATTCAAAACAGCAGTTATGGGGCAGGGACAAAAGTTTGATAGAGCAACAACACTTATATCCATGAAAATAAAATTGCAACTGTATAATAGTTCTTCTGTAGTGAAGGTGAGGTATTGTTTTCTTTTGTATTTGATGTTTCTGGTTGAGTGGTATTGACTAAATAGTCACTGGATAGAAACTATTAGTTTAATAGTAACAAAGTGTATTGATTAAAGTGTAATAGTCAACTTAATAAGAACAAAAGAACACAATGAAATTAGAGTGTATAAAGAGTAATACACTAAAGAGGGTTTCACGTGTTAATGAAAACCACTTTAGTTTGTATTTATAGTCACTATATTTATTCAGTATCACTCAAACAGAGTTAATAGAGGGGTTTATCCAGTCATTGGCATAAACAAGATGACAAGCATAGAATAGTTCAGTGTAAACCAACAATAGTAATTATTATTTCACTGTTCACATTGTTGAAATAGTGTGTTATCTTTTCCAGCCATTTGACCTGGAAAAAAAAAACACAAAATGTTTAACTATATAATCATCATTTAATTTAATTCAAGTTTGTCACAATAGCTGATGGAAGCTTAGCTTGATAAATATCAGATTTTATATCCTGATTTTCAATCATAATTTGAAATATTATTCAATGAATTTCATGTTATATATTATCATTATTTAATTCCGTAAGCTGATGTGAAAACAGGACAGCAGAAATATTTATACTGCACTGTATCAAATTCTTCTAACAAAGCAACTGATATACGAATTGATTTTGAAGACAAATAATTAAAAAAGAGGGTACAGCTTGGGTATTTATGGTAGCTAGTTTCAAAGCATTTTTAGATAGCTATTATAAAATACACATAAATACGATCTTAAAAGCATGCATTTAGCTCATTGAATCATCATAAACATTCATGTCAAGGTTCAAAATCAAGATAATTAAGGATTTAACTTCAATGGGAATACATTTACTAACCTGCAAAGTTGTTTTGTTCGGGTCTCCCAGTTCGGGTTCGTAATTTCGACTTGTAGTTCGTGAGATCAGCCTTCAACTCGATTGATGAGACCAACCACAAAGCCAAACAGAGAGAAACTTTGCAGATCCAAAGATTGTCATATACTTGTATAAACCTCCTATTCTGGATGAAAAATACTGATCCATTGTGATTTTACGTTCGTGTACTTGTAAAAAACTGCATATCAACAGCACTGGACCGACATCACAGTTCATCACGAAATTGGCTAGAAAAGCAGTATTTTCGTCGAATCTGATCAACAAATTTGGCTATAGTGAACTATTGGATACTATTAAATATCAAAGAACTCCCACTAGTAAAAAAAAGTTCAGCAATGCAAAAAAAATCGAATGTTTTTGTGGAAACAACCGAGTTAAACAATGGTCGCCATTTTGAATCGTGTCGAGACGTCACACTAGAGCGAGCCCACAACACTGCCTAGAAGCGATCAGTTTTGAAAGCGCTTTAATTAAGAACCCGGCCGGGCCGAAACACAAACACAACAGTACTTCGATTCAAATCACTTAATAAAACACATGTTATTCTGTGTATGATTTAACCTAACACTCCAATAATGATAATAAACCTTTAACTAACGTATTAGTGTTCTAATAAGTTGTCAAATGTAAGTTTTCGTGTTGATCTTCTGTGATCTTCCTTTGTCTTTTTAATGTATTCCAAAAGTACAAATGTTCTATTTGTATGGCAACGTTTTTGAAATTAGGTGTATACATTAAAATTATTTTGCACATCAAAGAGAATCCCGAGATTACGCAGTTATGCGTCTTGTTGAAGGAAATCTTCCTTGATTGGAGACAGCCATTTTCCCGCTCTCTGCGTTCATATATATATCGTGTTCATATCCAATATTCATAGCATTAGTGTTACTTATAGAGAGGAGAACTAAAGATGAAAACAAATTTTTAAAGACCGATAATGAGGACTTGATTTTTTTCATTTTAATATCAGCACAATCATTTCAATGATTATATTGAGCGGACTTTCTGCGCTAACTAGGTGTATCTTATGAACAAATTTAACATACGTGATTAAAATATATGATATCTCACGAATAATAAACTAAACGCTAGTTTGCGTAGTTCGATAGGCTTAGGGCATAATTCAAACTAATCGTCAAAATTTGTTATTATTTGCTTTCTCATGTGAAAACTTGTTCGGTTGATGCTCGGCCAATGCAACGTCGTGAGACTGTTTGTGTAGTCGGACATAAGCCAGCAATCAATGTAATCCCTGTAAGACTTAGTTTGTGACCGACAAAGAACAATAAAAAAACGAAGAAATGAGCACATTTTAGAACTCGATAGGCTATGCGCTATGTTAATCGAATAATGAGTTTGAGAACCCCCATGAAATGTGGTTTGTTGCGAGTCAACTGATTTGAATTTGTATATATACTCATGGCGGATATTTATTTTCTAAATAGTACAAATGCTATCTTTGGTTTATCTACTTTTCCTTTATTTAAAGGTTATTCTTAGTGAATCCTGGCTGTACTTTGCTTGTCATAGTCCTGCAAACAATGAAGCAATTAGTAGATTGTCTTGTTTAAAAGAGATTTGATGTTAAACTAAGATTTCTTCTGTCATTGAGGCGGTTTGTAAGGCCTACTGTGTGGTCATGTATCGCTTAATCTCGCCTACTAGCGCATATTCTGTTAATCATGGGTTGTCATATGTCTTACAAAATTAAATTGAATAATGTCGCCAAATATCGCCTAATATGGTGGAAACTCTCCTTGTGGTGTATGGTGTAAGGTCTATTATAAAATAAACACCTTGTTACTTTAAACTTGATAATTTGATTTTTTTGATTCTCAATGTCAGTTTTATACACATGCGCAATGACAAAAATGCCTCCCACACGCGTAGGAGTGTGCAGCAATATCAAGTATGGCCCCATAACAAATCAAATGAATTTCCGAAACAGCGTGTTTCGACGATAGTCTCAGTGATTGTAATATATGAGGGACTATATACCTCATGAATAGTAATGAGGAAAAATTAGTTCTAACTTTCCCTCATTACTATGTATGAGGGAAAATTAGAACTAATTTTCCCTCATACATAGCAATGAGGGAAGATTAGTTCTAATTTTCCCTCATTCCTATTCATGGAGAGGGATGATAGCAATATAACGTCCCTCTTAAAACAATGGAAACCGAGGTGATCATAGGCTCAGATTTCAGCCGTTGGGGTTTCGTGCGCCCGCGATACTCTCCCCACTAACGGCTGGGCGCATCGGCTTGGCATTGTTTTTCTCAGCCAATCAGCGATTTGCCCCTCGAAAATCGAGGGGCATAATATTAATAAATTAAAATTCATCCTGAACATTATGGCGGATAAGAGTGACTTCGAAAGTGCTTGTTCAAATGCTTTGAAATCGTTTGGTTTCAAAAAATCTAAGGATATTCAACGAAGGAATAAGTAAAAGGCAAAGATGTTTTGTTTATCTACCGACTGGCTAAGGAAAATCATTGATTTTCCAAACAGCGCCGCTTGTTTTCCACCATGGAAGGATCCATTGTTTTGGTTATTTAACCTTTGGTTTCTCTCATGAGAGACCAAGAGAACTTCTTAACATCCAAAGACATTAAGACTGCCTTGATAGGCCAAGAAGAGGATGGCGAATGAGTAATATGCTAAACAAATACGAAGTTTTCATTTTAAATTACGGCGGTGATTGTAAGTTGTCATTTGTATCGAAACTCGTAATTATCGTCTTTATTTAATACTTGATTTTTTTTCTCAATAAACCTAAACTACACAGCTATATTCTTAGAATAACTACATTTAAATCCAAAATGTTTACTTTCAAAATTAAAACTGGTTTATTATTCGCGGTTGTAACATATACTCAAGCGGCTCTCTAAACGAGTCAACAATGTGACTATTAAATGTGTATCGAAACGACTCTAGCTGTAATCATCGTCTTTATTGCTTGAATTTTTTCTCGATAAACCTTAAATACACAGCTATATTCTTTGTATAACTACATTTAAATCCAAAATGTTTACTTTCAAAATTAAAACTGGTTTATTATTCGCGGTTGTAACATATACTCAAGCGGCTCTCTTAACGAGTCAACAATGTGTATCGAAACGACTCTAGCTGTAATTTTACTTCTTTATTGTTTGATTATTCTTAAAATCCTATAAAAATGGACTATATACTTGGAATAAACAAAACGTTTACCATTGAAATAGCTTTTGCGCTGATTTGTCTCGATCGTTCTTTTGACAAATAACATACCCGATGGAATTGCTAAATGATATGCAGGTTTTGCTAAGAGTTGTTTCGAATTGAATTCGAATCATTTACAAATTTTAATAAAAGACCTTTTGACAATCAGGCCGTTGGAAAGTTTATTTACATTAGCTTACATTTCAACAAATTTTATTTCCGTTTCCGTTTTTTTATGCTATTAGCATAATTACGTCACGGACATGCGCGACACGTTTCGAAGCCGATGCGCCCAGCCGTTAGTGGGGAGAGTATCGCGGGCGCACGAAACCCCAACGGCTGAAATCTGAGCCTAAGGTGATCATGGTATTATTTCATTAAAAGTTTATCCATGCAGCCCGATTTTTAGAAAATATATATTGCAAAACTATTGACGTCGCCCGATGTGGGACTTGAACCCACGACCCTCAGGATAAAAGTCTGATGCTCTACCAGCTGAGCAAACGGGGCTCCATATATTTCTTATTACCACGATTACAACGAAATCAAGGGTATTTGCAAATTGATAACTGGGAAGTAATGTACATGTGTAACAAACAACATGTAAAATTTGATCCCAGGAGAAAAATTGGATAACGCGATTAAGTATAGTATTGGAAAGTGGATAACTTCTTGAACTAAAAACATTGACAAAGGTTAGTCAAAACTACCTCAAAAGTTGTAGAACTTTACAAAATTCAATTTTCACTGTTTCCGCCCGGGCTCGAACCGGGGACCTTGCGCGTGTTAGGCGCACGTGATAACCACTACACTACGGAAACACTTACATAGTAGAACTTTGCTTTACTCCACTGTCTTTCCTGTGCTCCATACCAGAAACGATTTTCAATTATGTTTATTTTGTTTCAGAGGAACCCTCGCCTTCCAACGCGCTCTTTAGTTTTCAGTATTTTAAACAACATCATGAATTTAAAGATCTTGCAGGACCTTTATCAATGTCTAGAAAAGCAATTACAATATTGGCGTGAATAAGCTAAAAATACTTTTAGACTTCGTCTTATACTAATATTCGAAACAGAATCAGTCTTTACTAGTCGAACACCACTTTTTGTAAATAGATATGAAATGCTTTAATTATGACAGAGATAGTGTCTTCCTAATGATTCCCGGAGACGGTGTTTTTGGTCTTTTTTCTTCACGGTTGAAAAATAATATTTTAGCTAAGGCTCTATATATTTTTAAAACTAAATGTCGTTGTATTTGAATATTTATAATTGTCTTCTATTGGTTTAAATTTTCAAAATATGAATTATGTGTTTCCGCCCGTTATCGAACCGGGGACCTTGCGCGTGTAAAGCGCACGTAATAACCACTGCACTACGGAAACTTGATGATGGTTTATGAATTTTGTCATTACTCCCGAAGTGCGATAATGTTGTACACATGTAGAACAAACTAAAAGTAGACCATCAGCTAAGGTTTTCCTTTGTATTTAGAAAACGTTAATCTTATCATATAATTGAATGCTTGAAACGGAAGTTTATTTCAATAAAAGATTATCCAGCCCGATTTTTAGAAAATATATATTGCAAAACTATTGACGTCGCCCGATGTGGGACTTGAACCCACGACCCTCAGATTAAAAGTCTGATGCTCTACCAGCTGAGCTAACCGGGCTCCATATATTTCTTATTACCACGATTACAACGAAATCAAGGGTATTTGCAAATTGATATAAAAACTGGGAAGTAATGTACATGTGGAACAAACAACATGTAAAATTTGAACCGAGGAGAAAAATTGGATAACGCGATTAAGTATAGTATTAATTGGAAAGTGGATAACTTCTTGAACTAAAAGCATTGACAAAGGTTAGTCAAAACTACCTCAAAAGTTGTAGAATTTTACAAAATTCAATTTTCGCTGTTTCCGCACGGGCTCGAACCGGGGACCTTGCGCGTGTTAGGCGCACGTGATAACCACTACACTACGGAAACACTTACATAGTAGAACTTTGCTTTACTCCACTGTCTTTCCTGTGCTCCATACCAGAAACGATTTTCAATTATGTTTATTTTGTTTCAGAGAAACCCTTACTTTCAAACGCGCTCTTTAGTTCTCAGTATTTTAAACAACATCATGAATTTAAAGATCTTGCAGGACCTTTATCAATGTCTAGAAAAGCAATTACAATATTGGCGTGAATAAGCTAAAAATACTTTTAGACTTCGTCTTATACTAATATTCGAAACAGAATCAGTCTTTACTAGTCGAATACCACTTTTTGTAAATAGATATGAAATGCTTTAATTATGACAGAGATAGTGTCTTCCTAATGATTCCCGGAGACGGTGTTTTTGGTCTTTTTTCTTCACGGTTGAAAAATAATATTTTAGCTAAGGCTCTATATATTTTTAAAACTAAATGTCGTTGTATTTGAATATTTATAATTGTCTTCTATTGGTTTAAATTTTCAAAATATGAATTATGTGTTTCCGCCCGGGATCGAACCGGGGACCTTGCGCGTGTGAAGCGAACGTGATAACCACTACACTACGAAAACTTGATGATGGTTTATGAGTTTTGTCATTACTCCCGAAGTGCAATAATTTTGTACACATGTAGAACAAACTAAAAGTAGACCATCAGCTAAGTTTAACTTTGTATATAGAAAACGTTAATCTTATCATATAATTCAATGCTTGAAACGGAAGTTTATTTCATTAAAAGTTTATCCAGCCCGCGATTTTTAGAAAATGTATATTGCAAAACTATTGGCGTCGCCCGATGTGGGACTTGAACCCACGACCCTCAGATTAAAAGATGATGCTCTACCAGCTGAGCTAACCGGGCTCCATATATTTCTTATTATCACGATTACAACGAAATCAAAGGTATTGGCAAATTGATAACTGGGAAGTAATGTGTAACAAACAACATGTAAAATTTGATCCCAGGAGAAAAATTGGATAACGCAATTAAGTATAGTATTGGAAAGTGGATAACTTCTTGAACTAAAAACATTGACAAAGGTTAGTCAAAACTACCTCAAAAGTTGTAGAATTTTACAAAATTCAATTTTCGCTGTTTCCGCACGGGTTCGAACCGGGGACCGTTAGGCACACGTGATAACCACTACACTACGGAAACACTTACATGGTAAAACTTTCCTTTCCTCCACTGTCTTTCCTGTGCTACATACCAGAAACGATTTTCAATTATGTTTATTTTGTTTCAGAGAAACCCTTACCTTCAAGCGCGCTCTTTAGTTCTCAGTATTTTAAACAACATCGTGAACTTTAAGATCTTGCAGGACCTTTATCAATGTCTAGAAAAGCAATTACAATATTGGCGTGAATGAGCTAAAAATACTTTTAGACTTAGTCTTATCCTAATATGTGAAACACAATCAGTTTTTACTAGTTGAATACCACTTTTTGTAAATAGATATGTATTTTACATTGTTTACCAACTATCGTATAGGTATATTGGAATGCAAGACGTTACTCTAGGGAGTTACGGTTCAGTTAATAGACGCTAATATTTAAGGGTTGAAGTTGCGTAATAAGTCATTCGCGTTCAACGGCCTTGTTGCGTCGTGCAAATTTTTAACTCTTATAAGGAATGACTTCTACAGAACATCTTGATCGAGAAGTTGATTTGCTTCGATCAGAGAACGAATTGCGAGATGTAGAGGATACTAGCCAACAGCGTCACTCAGCCGAAATCCCCGCACCTTTTTCCCTTTTCAAAGACTACTTGGACAATCAACTTTCATCATTGAAAGAAGACCACAGAGACGACGCGATCTCTTCCACAGAATCTGTAGCCAAGAAATTAAAGGAATCGTCAGAGATTACCTTCAAGTACGAGGGTAATAAACAGCAACATAAGTTTAATGTGTCACTAGCTGAACACGTAGAAGCAGCTCAGAAATCTTTAGCTAAAAAGAAATGCACACAGGCTAACAGTTTGTTGGATACTTTGGCGAAAGAGTTAAAGAAAAGAAATAAGCTTATCAGGCTGGCCGATAAATCCCCGGCAGGATGGGATCTGGTTAATGAGTACTTGTCAGACGAGCTTGCAAGCGGTAGCGAGGACGAGAAAAAGATCAGGAGAGCCGAGCAAACTGCACTACGAAAGAAGAATCAACTCAAACAAAGAGGCAGAGGCAGAGGCAGATTTCAACCTTATACCCCAGCACAACAATTTCCCACTAGCCACTCTGAGACTGCGAGTCAGTCACCGAATCAGTCAGCAACACCTTACAGTTACAGACAAGCACAGTTCAATAGGTTTCAGACCAGAAAGGCCGGTCCCAACGATATTTGCTTTGCCTGCGGGTTGCTGGGACATTGGAGGGCTGATTGTAGAAAATACTCGGCTAGAAGTGCCACTGTTACTATTAATAACCCACCGCGTACCGGAGGTAATCAGTAATCATCTTTAAGGTATTGTGCATGTAGTATTCATTATCTAATAATGTGTAGTGCTCAGAGCTTGGAATTTTCTCATTGTGTGAATGACATGCAGTTTGTGGAGGAGAATGATGACAAATTTGAATATGAGCAAAATGATAGTCCCCCGATACTTAAGGGTAGACTGGAAAGGCATTTGGCCTTTTGGGAATCTATCAACGCCAGTACTTTTGCGTTAGAAGTTATTAAACACGGGTATCGTCTCCCCTTTATAGACACCCCTGTCCATGTCAATTTAGATAATAATAAATCGGCTTATGATCATTGTGATTTCGTCGAGTAAACTATTTCGGATTTACTCAATAATCATTCAGCTATCGAGGTACCATTCATTCCTCACGTAGTTAATCCGTTGTCAGTCTCTATACAGTCCTCTGATAAAAAACGTTTAATTCTTGATTTACGACCATGTCAACCAATGTTTATGGAAAGAAAAAATTAAGTTTGAGGACTGGGGAATACTTATGTCAAAAAGGGGGGTTTTCTGTTTTCTTTCGACCTTAAGTCAGGATATAATACCACCATATAGACATATTTTCCGAACATCAGACGTATTTAGGTTTTTCTTGGGTGTTTAATGGAATTAAGAGTGGATGTCAGCAAGCATCAGACAAAATCGAAATTTCTTGGCAACACTTGAAAAATAGATTTTCCTCATACTTTGATATTTTGTATCCTATTATGTCCCAATAATCGTGGTATAGTTTGTTTCTCAAAATAAAGTTTAGATCCTGAGATATTTCGATTTTAGTCGGAATAGGTAAAAATGCTAATTAAGCAGTGAAAATATTCATCAGATAAAGTCACCTCGTGTAACGAATCTATTTAACCTTTGGTCTTTATAATACCATAATTATTTTACTTGTTATATAGACTTCATTTACTGATATTTATGGAGGTTTTGGGTTATTTCTGAATATGTTGTGGATTTTTATATTTGACATACTTTTTCTTATTAAAAAAGTAGCCTCAAAATATTGGTCATTTAAACTATGTGCGATACAATGAAATCAAACATGTTTTTGGATTTTAAAAGACGAAGTGATGGCCAGTCTTTGGATGTAAAAATTTTCTTGTGTATTTTGTTTTTTTATATCCGAGAAATGATGTTAAAGTTACGTAAAACTCAGTTATTTACGGTAGTGAAATCGACATGGGCGCCTAATTACCCAGAGAATATTCATGATAACTGTAGAATAATTTCTATAAAAACTCGATCATTGATTCTGACTTTGTCTAAGTTGTTGAAATGAATAGATAAACGGCTGTTTAATCGATTATTTTCCAGGTTAAAGGTCCGTAATCTTGTGTGGCGTGACAGACTTATTTTGAAAATGCACGTTTAATTTGGTTCGGACGCTCCTGGATTGTCTGATGTGTTACATTGATCTTCGCTGTTCAGTATCTTTTAACTGAGAATCCTTATAACCTTATTTTCTCATATTAATTATGTTTCCTGATAAACGATAAACCACTAAAACAATTTTTCAAAGTCTGTTTGAAATTTTATGTTGTTGAGTTGATTGACTTCATAGGTGAGTTAGTTATGCGGCGTGACTTTTTAATAGCACACAATGCAAGGGAAACATCTGATAAATATCCAAAATTTTAGTTGAAAATGACTAGACGGACCATATCAGATATATGGGGGGTGGGGGATTTTTTGGTGTGTTGTAATTTTTCATTTATGGCTGTGCAGGATTTTTTTCGCTTTGCACAATATCATTTTCTTTTTGTTTTGTTTATGTGCATAATAATAATTACCTAACCCCCCCCCCCCCCCCCCCCAAATATCTAATCGGCCAAGTGATCCAAACACAATATTTTCGTATCATAGCTATATGTTTCTATAGAAGTTTACTGAACACGGCAAAACTCCCGAGAAGATAATGTTCTGTCTATTTTTTATTGGATATAACACAGCATTATTAACACGGTTTATGCATCAGGCAAATATAATAGTAGTAGCAAACCAGGAATTTATTGTGCCCTCGCTTTTGGGTGGGGCGGGAAACAAGGTTGCACATTTATTTGTCAAATTTGTAATTCTCTTCGCTTACAAAGTTGTAGTGTTTTCATTTCATTTCTCGTCATAAAGTGATGATATACATAAAGTGATCGATAATATACACTATTTATTGGCAAAGCATAGTGAATGGGTTAGTAGGTTGCTATTGTATTCGGACATGGAGGGTTCTTTGTGTAAGTGGTATTAGTGATCGGCAATCGACCCCTAAAAGGTTCTACAGATTAAAAGAGCTGTTAAAGCTAGGTTGACATCAACAACTTCACCCGCCCCCCCCCCCCCCTCCTTCGTCAGTGAGAATGGTTGTGATAGGTAGCGAAGCAATTGGCATCAACATTAAACAACCAAATGAAGATTAACATTACATTTCAAAAAAAAAACGCTGACTCATGCTGAGTAACTGCGGTAGGGTTGGCCGATATTGGTCAAACGGCCATTTATATCTGTAGAATAGAAGTTTGCGAAAGAAAAGAGCAGTTGTACCGTTTAGTTATCCGTTTAGCGTTTAGCTTATTTCTAATTAAATGCATGAACGAATGAATGAATAAATGAATGAATGAATGAAAGGAGAAATACATGAATAAAAAAGGCAAAAATACAAAAAAAGAAGAATAAACACACGTATATAAAAAACCGCGATAAAACAATTTGTTGCCCTAAAAAAGAATATTACTTCACATCTTTTTCAATTCATAGTATTTCAAAGTTATCTCAGGACCATAGATACCCTGGATGAGGTTTATTTTATGCGGTCTTCGGTACAGGCAGCCCAGGCTCTTGACCGTTAACTTTAATAAAAAAGCGACTTTAAATCAATTAATTAGCGACTTTTCGCCTAATATATAACCAAACTCTACACATACATTGATATGTTGATGTCGAAGTGATTTGTGCAGTAATTTCTCATTTTTAAAATACCCCATCCCCCTACATAAAGACTGGTCTGCCTGTGGAAATCTAGACAATGTTTTGTCACACTCAGTATTAGATGTCAGCTGTGGGAATTCGCTACAATTCTTTTCGACAAGATTTAGACTCATAGTTTGCACGCTCTAGGTTTTGGCATATACATGGGGCACAAACATTAAATGATAAATTAATGTTTTAAGATTATGAAAGCCAAAGACGTTTTTGTGTCCGTGTAAATCAGTCGGGAACCGAACATTTTCAAAATTAGTCTGTCACGCCACACAAGATCGATTACGGACCTTTAACCTGGAAAATAATCAATTAAACAGCCGTTTATCTATTCATTTCAATAACTTAGACAAAGTCAGAATCAATGATCGAGTTTTTTAGATATCATTCTACAGTTATCATGAATATTCCCTGAATAATTAGGCGCCTATGTCGATTTCACTACCGTAAATAACTGAGTTTTACGTAACTTTAACATCATTTCTCGGATATAAAAAACAAAATACACAAGAAAATTTTTACATCCAAAGACTGGCCATCACTTCGACTTTTAAAATCCAAAAACTTGTTTGATTTCATTGTATCGCACATAGTTTAAATGACCAGTATTTTGAGGCTACTTTTTTAATAAGAAAAAGTATGTCAAATATAAAAATCCACAACATATTCAGAAATAACCCAAAACCTCCACAAATAACAGTGAATGAAGTCTATATAACAAGTTAAATAATTTGATATTATAAAGACCAAAGGTTAAATAGATTCGTTACACGAGGTGACTTTATCTGATGAATATTTTCACTGCTTAATTAGCATTTTTACCCATTCCGACTAAAATCGAAATATCTCAGGATCTAAACCTTATTTTGAGAAACAAACTATACCACGATTATTGGGACATAATAGGATACAAAATATCAAAGTATGAGCAAAATCTATTTTTCAAGTGTTGCCGCTGAATGTCTGATGCTTGCTGACATTCACTCTTAAGAAGTATTTTTGTTTTTCCGTACTTCCTTTTGGGCTTAGCACTGCTCCATATGTTTTTACTAAAGTTCTAAGACCTCTAGTAAAATTTTGGAGATTTAATGGGGTCTACATTGTGCTTTATCTAGATGACGGTTGTGGATTCTCTAGTTCGCTAGAAGTCGCGCAGAACCACGCGGAGATGGTGAAGCTGTCTTTGATAAATTCAGGTTTCGTTATTAATAGCACAAAGTCGCTATGGGACCCGGTTCATTTATTATGTTGGTTGGGTTTAGAATGGGACCTAAATCGAGGCTTTTTCAAGATCATAGATAATCGTATAGCAAGGCTGCTTAAAGTGATTGATTCGTTTTTGGGTAAGGCCCCCTACGTTACAGCGCGAGAGTGTGCTAGCATAACCGGCCATATTGTATCTATGTCTCCAGTATTGGGAAACTTGACTAGGTTAAAAAGTAGATATCTATACAAAGCTATGAATTCTGAAGTTTCATGGAATGCTCGCTTCAATATTGGTCGGCATAATGACGCATTAGGGGAGATATTTTATTGGAAAAACCATATCGCAGAGATTAATTTTAGATACTTTATTGAGTACAAAGTACCTAGGTCCCTTTGTTTCTCGGACGCTAGTCACGTAGCATGTGGGTTTTTTTTTGGACGATCCAAGCACTGTTTGTCACCGTTTATTGAATCCTTAGGAAAAACTTAAAAGCTCTACGTGAGCTGAAAGCAATTAATTACTGTTTGTTATCTTTTTGTTCATCTCTTAAAAACCGTACTGTTCAATGGCATTCCGACAATCAGGGTGCGGTTAGCATTTTAGAAGTGGGCAGCCCTAAGCCAGATTTGCATTTAATAGCGATAGACATCTTTACTCTGTGTAAGAATAATGGGATATATTTAGGGAATTGAACACAGTAGTGGATAGTATTAGCAAGAACATTGATTACGATGATTGGACGACTACGCGTCAGTTTTTTCTGTATATGGATAGCATTTGGGGCCCACACACTGTGGATAGATTTGCGGACTCCTTCAATACCCAATTACCTCGTTTTAATTCTCGGTTTTCTGTGCCAGGTACAGAGTGCGTGGATGCTTTTTCAGTTAGCTGGGAGGGTGAGAATAATTGGTTAGTCCCTCCTCTACATTGTATTATACAAGTTATTCAACACCTAGTAGCCAGCAGAGCGAAGAGCACTTTAGTTGTCCCTTATTGGCCGTCCAGTGGCTATTGGCCATTGCTTTTTGAAAACGCCTTTAGTTACAAAGCCTACGCAAAAGACTCGATTATTTTTCCAGTGGGGCTGGGATTTTTGCTTTGGGTAACTACAAAGAGTCCCTTTTAGGTTCCTCGAAATTTAAGAGTCAAGTTATTGCTTTTCGCCTTATTTCTTGACCAGTTTGTCCGAGCGATGAAGTTTTTTCTAAGGAGCACAGTTGTATTAAATACACGTAAAAAAAAAGTGGTAGCCAGCCGATTGGCGTGGTAATAAGAATGCCGATTGGTTTATTCATTGGAGTATTGACATTAAATACAGTATGTATTTCAGCCGATTGGCGTTGTTAATCAAAGAGCATACCGATTGGTTTGTTGGCGAGGATCGAAATATATGAGTAATATATCTCGGCCGATTGGCATCTTTCCTCTGTAATTTAGCCGATTGGCATTATACATATATCATAGAATTAATGATATTTGATTTGATTGAGTCAATAACTGAATTGTCTCGAAGTCTCGTGCATGGGACTGTTGTTAACAATATGATTATTTTTAGTTTTTCTACAGGATGTTGTGACAAGTAAATTTAGTGAGGTGCAGAACCCGCGCCTACAGGAGCTGTCGAACAGTGTGTTTGGTTTCGCCACTCAACGCAAAGCGGAAAATACTCGAATCAAGTATCGTCGAGGCTTTCAACGCTGGCAGAAATGGGCTATGAACTATTCTGAAATTTCGATCATACCTGCTTCGGCTGTTTATATTTGTTTATTTATTGTTAGTTTGATTCAAGGGGGTGTGTCTTGTAGTATCATAGATGAGGTTCGCTATGGGATCAAATGGTTTCACGATGTTTCGGGGTTTGGGGATCCCTGTAAGGATTCTATGGTTAGCAGTTTATTAGAGGCGGCTAAAAGAATTTTAAGTCAACCAGTTCGTAAAAAGGAACCTTTCACCCCTGATATGATCCACACTTTATTTACTAATCTCGGGCATCCACTAGCTACCCTTGCAGATTTAAGAGTGTTAGTGATCAGTGTACTTAGCTACGTGGGGTTCTTGCGTTCTAGCGAAGTCTTAAATCTAAGACGGTGTGATTTTCATGTTGAGCCTACTTTCGTGCGCATTTTCATAGAGAAAAGTAAAACAGATATTTACCGGGATGGTGCATGGGTGGTTATTGATAGAACCTTTAGTTCTACTTGCCTCGTTAAATTAATGTTGAGGTATTTCGCCGCTGGAAATGTTTTTAAGGATTCGGACGAGTTTATCTTTAGATCCCTTACGTTTCTCAGCAAAACAGGTTCTTATAAATTCCGCGGTTCGAAACCCTTATCCTATGCTAGGGCTCGGGAAATAGTTTTGAAGGCCATTGGAGACATTGGCCTCCCCAAGGATATTTTTGGTTTACATAGTTTTCGGGCGGGCGGGGCCTCTGCTGCGGCGAATGCCAACATTTCAGATCGTTTATTTAAAAGGCATGGGAGATGGAGGTCGGAGAAGGCAAAGGACGGGTATATAAAAGATTACATTGAGGCCCTTCTATCTGTTTCGAAATCATTAGGTCTTTGAACTTTGCCATTATCATTAACATTATCAAGATGAATTACTTGATTCTTTATTTATTTATTTATTATTCTTGATATATCGGCTTCCCGCTCTTTATATTCGCACGCGTTGTCGTGTGGACACTCTCCTAAAGTCTGTGTAGTATTAAAAGATAAATTATTTATATTCGGTTGAGCGGGTGAGCGAATTAGAATATAAATGTATTTAACATTGTTTACCAACTATCGCATAGGTATATTGGAATGCAAGACGTTACTCTGGGGAGTTACGGTTCAGTTAATAGACGCTAATATTTAAGGGTTGAAGTTGCGTAATAAGTCATTCGCGTTCAACGGCCTTGTTGCGTCGTGCAAATTTTAAATAAATAAATAAATGTAAGGGGGATTTGTAATATCTTGATTTTGAAACCATGCCCACTATTAATTACATTCGCTTGAACCAGTATATTATCTAGTCGTTTAATAATATAATTAACCAATGTGTAAAATACAATCTTATTAGTGATACAGAGCTCAATAAAGCACGCACGCGTTGTCGTGTGGACACTCTACTAAAGTCTGTGTAGTATTAAATGATCAATGGTTTATATTCGGTTGAGCGGGTGAGCGAATTAGAATATAAATGAAATGCTTTAATTATGACAGAGATAGTGTCTTCCTAATGATTCCCGGAGACTGTGTTTTTGGTCTTTTTTCTTCACAGTTGAAAAATAATATTTTAGCTGTGGCTCTATATATTTTTAAAACTAAATGTCGTTGTATTTGAATATTTATAATTGTCTTCTATTGGTTTAAATTTTCAAAATATGAATTATGTGTTTCCGCCCGGGATCGATCCGGGGACCTTGCGCGTGTAAAGCGCACGTGATGACCACTACACTACGGAAACTTGATGATGGTTTATGAGTTTTGTCATTACTCCCGAAGTGCGATAATGTTGTACACATGTAGAACAAACTAAAAGTAGACCATCAGCTAAGGTTTTCCTTTGTATAAAGAAAACGTTAATCTTATCATATAATTGAATGCTTGAAACGGAAGTTTATTTCATTAAAAGTTTATCCAGCCCGAATATTTTTAGAAAATATATATTGCAAAACTATTGACGTCGCCCGATGTGGGACTTGAACCCACGACCCTCAGATTAAAAGTCTGATGCTCTACCAGCTGAGCTAACCGGGCTCCATATAGTTCTTATTACCACGATTACAACGAAATCAAGGGTATTTGCAAATTGATATATAACTGGGAAGTAATGTACATGTGGAACAAACAACATGTAAAATTTGATCCGAGGAGAACAATTGGATAACGCGATTAAGTATAGTATTAATTGGAAAGTGGATAACTTCTTGAACTAAAAGCATTGACAAAGGTTAGTCAAAACTACCTCAAAAGTTGTAGAATTTTACAAAATTCAATTTTCGCTGTTTCCGCCCGGGCTCGAACCGGGGACCTTGCGCGTGTTAGGCGCACGTGATAACCACTACACTACGGAAACACTTACATAGTAGAACTTTGCTTTACTCCACTGTCTTTCCTGTGCTCCATACCAGAAACGATTTTCAATTATGTTTATTTTGTTTCAGAGAAACCCTTACCTTCAAACGCGCTCTTTAGTTCTCAGTATTTTAAACAACATCATGAATTTAAAGATCTTGCAGGACCTTTATCAATGTCTAGAAAAGCAATTACAATATTGGCGTGAATAAGCTAAAAATACTTTTAGACTTCGTCTTATACTAATAATCGAAACAGAATCAGTCTTTACTAGTCGAATACCACTTTTTGTAAATAGATATGAAATGCTTTAATTATGACAGAGATAGTGTCTTCCTAATGATTCCCGGAGACGGTGTTTTTGGTCTTTTTTCTTCACGGTTGAAAAATAATAATTTAGCTAAGGCTCTATATATTTTTAAAACTAAATGTCGTTGTATTTGAATATTTATAATTGTCTTCTATTGGTTTAAATTTTCAAAATATGAATTATGTGTTTTCGCCCGGGATCGAACCGGGGACCTTGCGCGTGTGAAGCGCACGTGATAACCACTACACTAAGGAAACTTGATGATGGTTTATGAGTTTTGTCATTACTCCCGAAGTGCGATAATGTTGTACACATGTAGAACGAACTAAAAGTAGACCATCAGCTAAGGTTTTCCTTTATATATAGAAAACGTTAATCTTATCATATAATTGAATGCTTGAAACGGAAGTTTATTTCATAAAAAGTTTATCCAGCCCGATTTTTAGAAAATATATATTGCAAAACTATTGACGTCGCCCGATGTGGGACTTGAACCCACGACCCTCAGATTAAAAGTCTGATGCTCTACCAGCTGAGCTAACCGGGCTCCATATAGTTCTTATTACCACGATTACAACGAAATCAAGGGTATTTGCAAATTGATATATAACTGGGAAGTAATGTACATGTGGAACAAACAACATGTAAAATTTGATCAGAGGAGAACAATTGGATATTGCGATTAAGTATAGTATTAATTGGAAAGTGGATAATTTCTTGAACTAAAAGCATTGACAAAGGTTAGTCAAAACTACCTCAAAAGTTGTAGAATTTTACAAAATTCAATTTTCGCTGTTTCCGCCCGGGCTCGAACAGGGGACCTTGCGCGTGTTAGGCGCACGTGATAACCACTACACTACGGAAACACTTACATAGTAGAACTTTGCTTTACTCCACTGTCTTTCCTGTGCTCCATACCAGAAACGATTTTCAATTATGTTTATTTTGTTTCAGAGAAACCCTTACCTTCAAACGCGCTCTTTAGTTCTCAGTATTTTAAACAACATCATGAATTTAAAGATCTTGCAGGACCTTTATCAATGTCTAGAAAAGCAATTACAATATTGGCGTGAATAAGCTAAAAATACTTTTAGACTTCGTCTTATACTAATATTCGAAACAGAATCAGTCTTTACTAGTCGAATACCACTTTTTGTAAATAGATATGAAATGCTTTAATTATGACAGAGATAGTGTCTTCCTAATGATTCCCGGAGACGGTGTTTTTGGTCTTTTTTCTTCACGGTTGAAAAATAATAATTTAGCTAAGGCTCTATATATTTTTAAAACTAAATGTCGTTGTATTTGAATATTTATAATTGTCTTCTATTGGTTTAAATTTTCAAAATATGAATTATGTGTTTCCGCCCGGGATCGAACCGGGGACCTTGCGCGTGTGAAGCGCACGTGATAACCACTACACTACGGAAACTTGATGATGGTTTATGAGTTTTGTCATTACTCCCGAAGTGCGATAATGTTGTACACATGTAGAACGAACTAAAAGTAGACCATCAGCTAAGGTTTTCCTTTGTATATAGAAAACGTTAATCTTATCATATAATTGAATGCTTGAAACGGAAGTTTATTTCATTAAAAGTTTATCCAGCCCGATTTTTAGAAAATATATATTGCAAAACTATTGACGTCGCCCGATGTGGGACTTGAACCCACGACCCTCAGATTAAAAGTCTGATGCTCTACCAGCTGAGCTAACCGGGCTCCATATAGTTCTTATTACCACGATTACAACGAAATCAAGGGTATTTGCAAATTGATATATAACTGGGAAGTAATGTACATGTGGAACAAACAACATGTAAAATTTGATCAGAGGAGAACAATTGGATATTGCGATTAAGTATAGTATTAATTGGAAAGTGGATAACTTCTTGAACTAAAAGCATTGACAAAGGTTAGTCAAAACTACCTCAAAAGTTGTAGAATTTTACAAAATTCAATTTTCGCTGTTTCCGCCCGGGCTCGAACCGGGGACCTTGCGCGTGTTAGGCGCACGTGATAACCACTACACTACGGAAACACTTACATAGTAGAACTTTGCTTTACTCCACTGTCTTTCCTGTGCTCCATACCAGAAACGATTTTCAATTATGTTTATTTTGTTTCAGAGAAACCCTTACCTTCAAACGCGCTCTATAGTTCTCAGTATTTTAAACAACATCATGAATTTAAATATCTTGCAGGACCTTTATCAATGTCTAGAAAAGCAATTACAATATTGGCGTGAATAAGCTAAAAATACTTTTAGACTTCGTCTTATACTAATATTCGAAACAGAATCAGTCTTTACTAGTCGAATACCACTTTTTGTAAATAGATATGAAATGCTTTAATTATGACAGAGATAGTGTCTTCCTAATGATTCCCGGAGACGGTGTTTTTGGTCTTTTTTCTTCACGGTTGAAAAATAATAATTTAGCTAAGGCTCTATATATTTTTAAAACTAAATGTCGTTGTATTTGAATATTTATAATTGTCTTCTATTGGTTTAAATTTTCAAAATATGAATTATGTGTTTCCGCCCGGGATCGAACCGGGGACCTTGCGCGTGTGAAGCGCACGTGATAACCACTACACTACGGAAACTTGATGATGGTTTATGAGTTTTGTCATTACTCCCGAAGTGCGATAATGTTGTACACATGTAGAACGAACTAAAAGTAGACCATCAGCTAAGGTTTTCCTTTGTATATAGAAAACGTTAATCTTATCATATAATTGAATGCTTGAAACGGAAGTTTATTTCATTAAAAGTTTATCCAGCCCGATTTTTAGAAAATATATATTGCAAAACTATTGACGTCGCCCGATGTGGGACTTGAACCCACGACCCTCAGATTAAAAGTCTGATGCTCTACCAGCTGAGCTAACCGGGCTCCATATAGTTCTTATTACCACGATTACAACGAAATCAAGGGTATTTGCAAATTGATATATAACTGGGAAGTAATGTACATGTGGAACAAACAACATGTAAAATTTGATCCGAGGAGAACAATTGGATAACGCGATTAAGTATAGTATTAATTGGAAAGTGGATAACTTCTTGAACTAAAAGCATTGACAAAGGTTAGTCAAAACTACCTCAAAAGTTGTAGAATTTTACAAAATTCAATTTTCGCTGTTTCCGCCCGGGCTCGAACCGGGGACCTTGCGCGTGTTAGGCGCACGTGATAACCACTACACTACGGAAACACTTACATAGTAGAACTTTGCTTTACTCCACTGTCTTTCCTGTGCTCCATACCAGAAACGATTTTCAATTATGTTTATTTTGTTTCAGAGAAACCCTTACCTTCAAACGCGCTCTTTAGTTCTCAGTATTTTAAACAACATCATGAATTTCAAGATCTTGCAGGACCTTTATCAATGTCTAGAAAAGCAATTACAATATTGGCGTGAATAAGCTAAAAATACTTTTAGACTTCGTCTTATACTAATAATCGAAACAGAATCAGTCTTTACTAGTCGAATACCACTTTTTGTAAATAGATATGAAATGCTTTAATTATGACAGAGATAGTGTCTTCCTAATGATTCCCGGAGACGGTGTTTTTGGTCTTTTTTCTTCAAGGTTGAAAAATAATAATTTAGCTAAGGATCTATATATTTTTAAAACTAAATGTCGTTGTATTTGAATATTTATAATTGTCTTCTATTGGTTTAAATTTTCAAAATATGAATTATGTGTTTCCGCCCGGGATCGAACCGGGGACCTTGCGCGTGTAAAGCGCACGTGATAACCACTACACTACGGAAACTTGATGATGGTTTATAAGTTTTGTCATTACTCCCGAAGTGCGATAATGTTGTACACATGTAGAACGAACTAAAAGTAGACCATCAGCTAAGGTTTTCCTTTGTATATAGAAAACGTTAATCTTATCATATAATTGAATGCTTGAAACGGAAGTTTATTTCATTAAAAGTTTATCCAGCCCGATTTTTAGAAAATATATATTGCAAAACTATTGACGTCGCCCGATGTGGGACTTGAACCCACGACCCTCAGATTAAAAGTCTGATGCTCTACCAGCTGAGCTAACCGGGCTCCATATAGTTCTTATTACCACGATTACAACGAAATCAAGGGTATTTGCAAATTGATATATAACTGGGAAGTAATGTACATGTGGAACAAACAACATGTAAAATTTGATCCGAGGAGAACAATTGGATAACGCGATTAAGTATAGTATTAATTGGAAAGTGGATAACTTCTTGAACTAAAAGCATTGACAAAGGTTAGTCAAAACTACCTCAAAAGTTGTAGAATTTTACAAAATTCAATTTTCGCTGTTTCCGCCCGGGCTCGAACCGGGGACCTTGCGCGTGTTAGGCGCACGTGATAACCACTACACTACGGAAACACTTACATAGTAGAACTTTGCTTTACTCCACTGTCTTTCCTGTGCTCCATACCAGAAACGATTTTCAATTATGTTTATTTTGTTTCAGAGAAACCCTTACCTTCAAACGCGCTCTTTAGTTCTCAGTATTTTAAACAACATCATGAATTTAAAGATCTTGCAGGACCTTTATCAATGTCTAGAAAAGCAATTACAATATTGGCGTGAATAAGCTAAAAATACTTTTAGACTTCGTCTTATACTAATATTCGAAACAGAATCAGTCTTTACTAGTCGAATACCACTTTTTGTAAATAGATATGAAATGCTTTAATTATGACAGAGATAGTGTCTTCCTAATGATTCCCGGAGACGGTGTTTTTGGTCTTTTTTCTTCACGGTTGAAAAATAATAATTTAGCTAAGGCTCTATATATTTTTAAAACTAAATGTCGTTGTATTTGAATATTTATAATTGTCTTCTATTGGTTTAAATTTTCAAAATATGAATTATGTGTTTCCGCCCGGGATCGAACCGGGGACCTTGCGCGTGTGAAGCGCACGTGATAACCACTACACTACGGAAACTTGATGATGGTTTATGAGTTTTGTCATTACTCCCGAAGTGCGATAATGTTGAACACATGTAGAACGAACTAAAAGTAGACCATCAGCTAAGGTTTTCCTTTGTATATAGAAAACGTTAATCTTATCATATAATTGAATGCTTGAAACGGAAGTTTATTTCATAAAAAGTTTATCCAGCCCGATTTTTAGAAAATATATATTGCAAAAATATTGACGTCGCCCGATGTGGGACTTGAACCCACGACCCTCAGATTAAAAGTCTGATGCTCTACCAGCTGAGCTAACCGGGCTCCATATAGTTCTTATTACCACGATTACAACGAAATCAAGGGTATTTGCAAATTGATATATAACTGGGAAGTAATGTACATGTGGAACAAACAACATGTAAAATTTGATCCGAGGAGAACAATTGGATAACGCGATTAAGTATAGTATTAATTGGAAAGTGGATAACTTCTTGAACTAAAAGCATTGACAAAGGTTAGTCAAAACTACCTCAAAAGTTGTAGAATTTTACAAAATTCAATTTTCGCTGTTTTCGCCCGGGCTCGAACCGGGGACCTTGCGCGTGTTAGGCGCACGTGATAACCACTACACTACGGAAACACTTACATAGTAGAACTTTGCTTTACTCCACTGTCTTTCCTGTGCTCCATACCAGAAACGATTTTCAATTATGTTTATTTTGTTTCAGAGAAACCCTTACCTTCAAACGCGCTCTTTAGTTCTCAGTATTTTAAACAACATCATGAATTTCAAGATCTTGCAGGACCTTTATCAATGTCTAGAAAAGCAATTACAATATTGGCGTGAATAAGCTAAAAATACTTTTAGACTTCGTCTTATACTAATAATCGAAACAGAATCAGTCTTTACTAGTCGAATACCACTTTTTGTAAATAGATATGAAATGCTTTAATTATGACAGAGATAGTGTCTTCCTAATGATTCCCGGAGACGGTGTTTTTGGTCTTTTTTCTTCACGGTTGAAAAATAATAATTTAGCTAAGGCTCTATATATTTTTAAAACTAAATGTCGTTGTATTTGAATATTTATAATTGTCTTCTATTGGTTTAAATTTTCAAAATATGAATTATGTGTTTTCGCCCGGGATCGAACCGGGGACCTTGCGCGTGTGAAGCGCACGTGATAACCACTACACTAAGGAAACTTGATGATGGTTTATGAGTTTTGTCATTACTCCCGAAGTGCGATAATGTTGTACACATGTAGAACGAACTAAAAGTAGACCATCAGCTAAGGTTTTCCTTTATATATAGAAAACGTTAATCTTATCATATAATTGAATGCTTGAAACGGAAGTTTATTTCATAAAAAGTTTATCCAGCCCGATTTTTAGAAAATATATATTGCAAAACTATTGACGTCGCCCGATGTGGGACTTGAACCCACGACCCTCAGATTAAAAGTCTGATGCTCTACCAGCTGAGCTAACCGGGCTCCATATAGTTCTTATTACCACGATTACAACGAAATCAAGGGTATTTGCAAATTGATATATAACTGGGAAGTAATGTACATGTGGAACAAACAACATGTAAAATTTGATCAGAGGAGAACAATTGGATATTGCGATTAAGTATAGTATTAATTGGAAAGTGGATAATTTCTTGAACTAAAAGCATTGACAAAGGTTAGTCAAAACTACCTCAAAAGTTGTAGAATTTTACAAAATTCAATTTTCGCTGTTTCCGCCCGGGCTCGAACAGGGGACCTTGCGCGTGTTAGGCGCACGTGATAACCACTACACTACGGAAACACTTACATAGTAGAACTTTGCTTTACTCCACTGTCTTTCCTGTGCTCCATACCAGAAACGATTTTCAATTATGTTTATTTTGTTTCAGAGAAACCCTTACCTTCAAACGCGCTCTTTAGTTCTCAGTATTTTAAACAACATCATGAATTTCAAGATCTTGCAGGACCTTTATCAATGTCTAGAAAAGCAATTACAATATTGGCGTGAATAAGCTAAAAATACTTTTAGACTTCGTCTTATACTAATAATCGAAACAGAATCAGTCTTTACTAGTCGAATACCACTTTTTGTAAATAGATATGAAATGCTTTAATTATGACAGAGATAGTGTCTTCCTAATGATTCCCGGAGACGGTGTTTTTGGTCTTTTTTCTTCACGGTTGAAAAATAATAATTTAGCTAAGGCTCTATATATTTTTAAAACTAAATGTCGTTGTATTTGAATATTTATAATTGTCTTCTATTGGTTTAAATTTTCAAAATATGAATTATGTGTTTTCGCCCGGGATCGAACCGGGGACCTTGCGCGTGTGAAGCGCACGTGATAACCACTACACTAAGGAAACTTGATGATGGTTTATGAGTTTTGTCATTACTCCCGAAGTGCGATAATGTTGTACACATGTAGAACGAACTAAAAGTAGACCATCAGCTAAGGTTTTCCTTTATATATAGAAAACGTTAATCTTATCATATAATTGAATGCTTGAAACGGAAGTTTATTTCATAAAAAGTTTATCCAGCCCGATTTTTAGAAAATATATATTGCAAAACTATTGACGTCGCCCGATGTGGGACTTGAACCCACGACCCTCAGATTAAAAGTCTGATGCTCTACCAGCTGAGCTAACCGGGCTCCATATAGTTCTTATTACCACGATTACAACGAAATCAAGGGTATTTGCAAATTGATATATAACTGGGAAGTAATGTACATGTGGAACAAACAACATGTAAAATTTGATCCGAGGAGAACAATTGGATAACGCGATTAAGTATAGTATTAATTGGAAAGTGGATAACTTCTTGAACTAAAAGCATTGACAAAGGTTAGTCAAAACTACCTCAAAAGTTGTAGAATTTTACAAAATTCAATTTTCGCTGTTTTCGCCCGGGCTCGAACCGTGGACCTTGCGCGTGTTAGGCGCACGTGATAACCACTACACTACGGAAACACTTACATAGTAGAACTTTGCTTTACTCCACTGTCTTTCCTGTGCTCCATACCAGAAACGATTTTCAATTATGTTTATTTTGTTTCAGAGAAACCCTTACCTTCAAACGCGCTCTTTAGTTCTCAGTATTTTAAACAACATCATGAATTTCAAGATCTTGCAGGACCTTTATCAATGTCTAGAAAAGCAATTACAATATTGGCGTGAATAAGCTAAAAATACTTTTAGACTTCGTCTTATACTAATATTCGAAACAGAATCAGTCTTTACTAGTCGAATACCACTTTTTGTAAATAGATATGAAATGCTTTAATTATGACAGAGATAGTGTCTTCCTAATGATTCCCGGAGACGGTGTTTTTGGTCTTTTTTCTTCACGGTTGAAAAATAATAATTTAGCTAAGGCTCTATATATTTTTAAAACTAAATGTCGTTGTATTTGAATATTTATAATTGTCTTCTATTGGTTTAAATTTTCAAAATATGAATTATGTGTTTCCGCCCGGGATCGAACCGGGGACCTTGCGCGTGTGAAGCGCACGTGATAACCACTACACTACGGAAACTTGATGATGGTTTATGAGTTTTGTCATTACTCCCGAAGTGCGATAATGTTGAACACATGTAGAACGAACTAAAAGTAGACCATCAGCTAAGGTTTTCCTTTGTATATAGAAAACGTTAATCTTATCATATAATTGAATGCTTGAAACGGAAGTTTATTTCATAAAAAGTTTATCCAGCCCGATTTTTAGAAAATATATATTGCAAAAATATTGACGTCGCCCGATGTGGGACTTGAACCCACGACCCTCAGATTAAAAGTCTGATGCTCTACCAGCTGAGCTAACCGGGCTCCATATAGTTCTTATTACCACGATTACAACGAAATCAAGGGTATTTGCAAATTGATATATAACTGGGAAGTAATGTACATGTGGAACAAACAACATGTAAAATTTGATCCGAGGAGAACAATTGGATAACGCGATTAAGTATAGTATTAATTGGAAAGTGGATAACTTCTTGAACTAAAAGCATTGACAAAGGTTAGTCAAAACTACCTCAAAAGTTGTAGAATTTTACAAAATTCAATTTTCGCTGTTTTCGCCCGGGCTCGAACCGGGGACCTTGCGCGTGTTAGGCGCACGTGATAACCACTACACTACGGAAACACTTACATAGTAGAACTTTGCTTTACTCCACTGTCTTTCCTGTGCTCCATACCAGAAACGATTTTCAATTATGTTTATTTTGTTTCAGAGAAACCCTTACCTTCAAACGCGCTCTTTAGTTCTCAGTATTTTAAACAACATCATGAATTTCAAGATCTTGCAGGACCTTTATCAATGTCTAGAAAAGCAATTACAATATTGGCGTGAATAAGCTAAAAATACTTTTAGACTTCGTCTTATACTAATATTCGAAACAGAATCAGTCTTTACTAGTCGAATACCACTTTTTGTAAATAGATATGAAATGCTTTAATTATGACAGAGATAGTGTCTTCCTAATGATTCCCGGAGACGGTGTTTTTGGTCTTTTTTCTTCACGGTTGAAAAATAATAATTTAGCTAAGGCTCTATATATTTTTAAAACTAAATGTCGTTGTATTTGAATATTTATAATTGTCTTCTATTGGTTTAAATTTTCAAAATATGAATTATGTGTTTCCGCCCGGGATCGAACCGGGGACCTTGCGCGTGTGAAGCGCACGTGATAACCACTACACTACGGAAACTTGATGATGGTTTATGAGTTTTGTCATTACTCCCGAAGTGCGATAATGTTGTACACATGTAGAACGAACTAAAAGTAGACCATCAGCTAAGGTTTTCCTTTGTATATAGAAAACGTTAATCTTATCATATAATTGAATGCTTGAAACGGAAGTTTATTTCATTAAAAGTTTATCCAGCCCGATTTTTAGAAAATATATATTGCAAAACTATTGACGTCGCCCGATGTGGGACTTGAACCCACGACCCTCAGATTAAAAGTCTGATGCTCTACCAGCTGAGCTAACCGGGCTCCATATAGTTCTTATTACCACGATTACAACGAAATCAAGGGTATTTGCAAATTGATATATAACTGGGAAGTAATGTACATGTGGAACAAACAACATGTAAAATTTGATCCGAGGAGAACAATTGGATAACGCGATTAAGTATAGTATTAATTGGAAAGTGAATAACTTCTTGAACTAAAAGCATTGACAAAGGTTAGTCAAAACTACCTCAAAAGTTGTAGAATTTTACAAAATTCAATTTTCGCTGTTTTCGCCCGGGCTCGAACCGTGGACCTTGCGCGTGTTAGGCGCACGTGATAACCACTACACTACGGAAACACTTACATAGTAGAACTTTGCTTTACTCCACTGTCTTTCCTGTGCTCCATACCAGAAACGATTTTCAATTATGTTTATTTTGTTTCAGAGAAACCCTTACCTTCAAACGCGCTCTTTAGTTCTCAGTATTTTAAACAACATCATGAATTTCAAGATCTTGCAGGACCTTTATCAATGTCTAGAAAAGCAATTACAATATTGGCGTGAATAAGCTAAAAATACTTTTAGACTTCGTCTTATACTAATATTCGAAACAGAATCAGTCTTTACTAGTCGAATACCACTTTTTGTAAATAGATATGAAATGCTTTAATTATGACAGAGATAGTGTCTTCCTAATGATTCCCGGAGACGGTGTTTTTGGTCTTTTTTCTTCACGGTTGAAAAATAATAATTTAGCTAAGGCTCTATATATTTTTAAAACTAAATGTCGTTGTATTTGAATATTTATAATTGTCTTCTATTGGTTTAAATTTTCAAAATATGAATTATGTGTTTCCGCCCGGGATCGAACCGGGGACCTTGCGCGTGTGAAGCGCACGTGATAACCACTACACTACGGAAACTTGATGATGGTTTATGAGTTTTGTCATTACTCCCGAAGTGCGATAATGTTGTACACATGTAGAACGAACTAAAAGTAGACCATCAGCTAAGGTTTTCCTTTGTATATAGAAAACGTTAATCTTATCATATAATTGAATGCTTGAAACGGAAGTTTATTTCATAAAAAGTTTATCCAGCCCGATTTTTAGAAAATATATATTGCAAAAATATTGACGTCGCCCGATGTGGGTCTTGAACCCACGACCCTCAGATTAAAAGTCTGATGCTCTACCAGCTGAGCTAACCGGGCTCCATATAGTTCTTATTACCACGATTACAACGAAATCAAGGGTATTTGCAAATTGATATATAACTGGGAAGTAATGTACATGTGGAACAAACAACATGTAAAATTTGATCCGAGGAGAACAATTGGATAACGCGATTAAGTATAGTATTAATTGGAAAGTGGATAACTTCTTGAACTAAAAGCATTGACAAAGGTTAGTCAAAACTACCTCAAAAGTTGTAGAATTTTACAAAATTCAATTTTCGCTGTTTTCGCCCGGGCTCGAACCGGGGACCTTGCGCGTGTTAGGCGCACGTGATAACCACTACACTACGGAAACACTTACATAGTAGAACTTTGCTTTACTCCACTGTCTTTCCTGTGCTCCATACCAGAAACGATTTTCAATTATGTTTATTTTGTTTCAGAGAAACCCTTACCTTCAAACGCGCTCTTTAGTTCTCAGTATTTTAAACAACATCATGAATTTCAAGATCTTGCAGGACCTTTATCAATGTCTAGAAAAGCAATTACAATATTGGCGTGAATAAGCTAAAAATACTTTTAGACTTCGTCTTATACTAATATTCGAAACAGAATCAGTCTTTACTAGTCGAATACCACTTTTTGTAAATAGATATGAAATGCTTTAATTATGACAGAGATAGTGTCTTCCTAATGATTCCCGGAGACGGTGTTTTTGGTCTTTTTTCTTCACGGTTGAAAAATAATAATTTAGCTAAGGCTCTATATATTTTTAAAACTAAATGTCGTTGTATTTGAATATTTATAATTGTCTTCTATTGGTTTAAATTTTCAAAATATGAATTATGTGTTTCCGCCCGGGATCGAACCGGGGACCTTGCGCGTGTAAAGCGCACGTGATAACCACTACACTACGGAAACTTGATGATGGTTTATGAGTTTTGTCATTACTCCCGAAGTGCGATAATGTTGTACACATGTAGAACGAACTAAAAGTAGACCATCAGCTAAGGTTTTCCTTTGTATATAGAAAACGTTAATCTTATCATATAATTGAATGCTTGAAACGGAAGTTTATTTCATTAAAAGTTTATCCAGCCCGATTTTTAGAAAATATATATTGCAAAACTATTGACGTCGCCCGATGTGGGACTTGAACCCACGACCCTCAGATTAAAAGTCTGATGCTCTACCAGCTGAGCTAACCGGGCTCCATATAGTTCTTATTACCACGATTACAACGAAATCAAGGGTATTTGCAAATTGATATATAACTGGGAAGTAATGTACATGTGGAACAAACAACATGTAAAATTTGATCCGAGGAGAACAATTGGATAACGCGATTAAGTATAGTATTAATTGGAAAGTGGATAACTTCTTGAACTAAAAGCATTGACAAAGGTTAGTCAAAACTACCTCAAAAGTTGTAGAATTTTACAAAATTCAATTTTCGCTGTTTTCGCCCGGGCTCGAACCGGGGACCTTGCGCGTGTTAGGCACACGTGATAGCCACTACACTACGGAAACACTTACATAGTAGAACTTTGCTTTACTCCACTGTCTTTCCTGTGCTCCATACCAGAAACGATTTTCAATTATGTTTATTTTGTTTCAGAGAAACCCTTACCTTCAAACGCGCTCTTTAGTTCTCAGTATTTTAAACAACATCATGAATTTCAAGATCTTGCAGGACCTTTATCAATGTCTAGAAAAGCAATTACAATATTGGCGTGAATAAGCTAAAAATACTTTTAGACTTCGTCTTATACTAATATTCGAAACAGAATCAGTCTTTATTAGTCGAATACCACTTTTTGTAAATAGATATGAAATGCTTTAATTATGACAGAGATAGTGTCTTCCTAATGATTCCCGGAGACGGTGTTTTTGGTCTTTTTTCTTCACGGTTGAAAAATAATAATTTAGCTAAGGCTCTATATATTTTTAAAACTAAATGTCGTTGTATTTGAATATTTATAATTGTCTTCTATTGGTTTAAATTTTCAAAATATGAATTATGTGTTTCCGCCCGGGATCGAACCGGGGACCTTGCGCGTGTAAAGCGCACGTGATAACCACTACACTACGGAAACTTGATGATGGTTTATGAGTTTTGTCATTACTCCCGAAGTGCGATAATGTTGAACACATGTAGAACGAACTAAAAGTAGACCATCAGCTAAGGTTTTCCTTTGTATATAGAAAACGTTAATCTTATCATATAATTGAATGCTTGAAACGGAAGTTTATTTCATTAAAAGTTTATCCAGCCCGATTTTTAGAAAATATATATTGCAAAACTATTGACGTCGCCCGATGTGGGACTTGAACCCACGACCCTCAGATTAAAAGTCTGATGCTCTACCAGCTGAGCTAACCGGGCTCCATATAGTTCTTATTACCACGATTACAACGAAATCAAGGGTATTTGCAAATTGATATATAACTGGGAAGTAATGTACATGTGGAACAAACAACATGTAAAATTTGATCCGAGGAGAACAATTGGATAACGCGATTAAGTATAGTATTAATTGGAAAGTGGATAACTTCTTGAACTAAAAGCATTGACAAAGGTTAGTCAAAACTACCTCAAAAGTTGTAGAATTTTACAAAATTCAATTTTCGCTGTTTCCGCCCGGGCTCGAACCGGGGACCTTGCGCGTGTTAGGCGCACGTGATAACCACTACACTACGGAAACACTTACATAGTAGAACTTTGCTTTACTCCACTGTCTTTCCTGTGCTCCATACCAGAAACGATTTTCAATTATGTTTATTTTGTTTCAGAGAAACCCTTACCTTCAAACGCGCTCTTTAGTTCTCAGTATTTTAAACAACATCATGAATTTCAAGATCTTGCAGGACCTTTATCAATGTCTAGAAAAGCAATTACAATATTGGCGTGTGTGACGGAGCACGGTGGGTCAGTCAATGAACCCCTCCCAAAACCCCCAAGTGCAGCATTCCCCAGGAATACGAGCTCACTGAATACAACAACGTACAACAACATACAACAAATATAACATAAATAATTTATTATAAATTAAACGCCTAATGACTATTCTAAGTTAAAGGGAACCAAAGGATTATGTACTTGATACTTATTTATCTATTATTAATATGCGTGAAACTAAGGATATATATACTTGATACTTAAAGTTTTGGTTGTTCTTTCGTTCTTTTGTGCACGTGGTTCTTTTACTAGTAGAGGTTCTCGTATTCTGGTTTTTTTTTTTCTTGCAGGTATTCTTTAACGTATTTCTTGTATTCTTTTAAGTCTTCTCTTGTTCTTAATTCTTCTAACTTTTAACTCTGAATGAGTTAGCTGGATTTCGCAGTTTACTACAGGACTCTGTGTGAGTCTGATCACAGGAACTGCTCTAGATCTCGTATACTTTTGCTACACGAGTGACTGAACAACTAGCCGCGTTAGGGCGTATTTATACTAACCAAAATTATCATAACGGTGATGTAACCTCATTGTATATAGATAATAGATCGACTAGAATTTAACTTATGTTGATTAATGAACTGAAAGACCTATTGTTACTAAATATTTTGACTTATTCTAAATAATGGGATGAAAGACCTATTGTTAACTAAAAAAATACTACGAGAAACTTATGTTAATTATTGGACTCTTGACACCTCCCCCTTAAGACTATTTCTAACTTTTTTAACAAATTATGAAATATCTAATGAAAAGAGGATGAATTCACTAAATTTGAAAGATAGAGGAAATTGCATTTCCTGTACATATGGAACTTCCGAAGTGTAGACACACCCGATTCAAAAATAAATGAGAATCAAAAGAGATCCCAAACGTAAGAGAACATAAGACAAGCATTCCCCGATTTTTTTTTTCACACAAGTACACGTCTTCCCCTTCCTGTCTCACAACTCAACTTTTTTTTTCACACAAATACAATAAAGTACACATTTTCTCATTTCTGGCTCACAGCTTTTTCACACAACACAATAAACACACATGTTTCCTCATTTGTTAGTTGTGGTAAACTCTTCTCATGTGGCAAAGGCATTTCACAAGATTCCTCCATGACAAACGCGGTGGTTTCGTCTTTACTCTGCCAACGGGTCAAAATATTAATGTTATAAGTACGAAGCTGTTTCTTACTCTTACCAGTGTCGACTTCATACGTTCTCCCTTCCTGTTTGACAGCTGTTACTGTATATGGACCCTGCCATTTCGTTTCTAACTTACTTCCTGGAGTGGGTAGTAGTACAAGTACCTTGTCTCCAACTTCAAACTTTTGGACGGAACTCTTCTTGTCATAGTTTTTCTTCTGCTTGTCCTGACTTTCCTTCATGTTCTCATATACGGCTTGTTGCATGGTCTGCATACGTCTACGCATTTCCAGTACATACGTGATTAGATTTCTTTCTGGTATCTTCTTCTCCATCCAACTCTCCTTTATAACGGCTAGAGGACCTCGCCCAGTCTTGCCATAAAGTTGTTCAAATGGTGAGTATCCTGTGGACGAACAAGGGACTTCTCTATAAGCAAACAACAGATAAGGAAGATATCTATCCCATAAGCGTACGTTTTAAGACACGAATTTGCGCAACATCTGCTTTAAAGTACCATTAAATCGCTCGACAAGGCCATTCGCTTCAGGATGATAAACTGATGTCTTAATTCTAGTTACCCCAAGCTGTTCGAATAACTGCGTCATAAGGTTACCTATCAGATTAGCACCTTGATCCAAAACTATTTCTTCTGGGATTCCAACTCTTGAGAAAAACGTCACTAGTGTATCTGCAATTGTTTTGGAATTGACATTACGTAATGGAAAAGCTTCTGGATAACGCGTGGCATAGTCAACTATTGTTAAAATATACTTATAGCCTGTTGTTGTTTTCGGTAGTTCACCTACAATGTCAATAGCAATCTTTCTAAAAGGTTCTGTAACTATAGGGACTGATTGTAGTGGTGCTCTGAGTGACGTCATTTTCCTTGTAACTAATTGACATTCGGGGCATGTCGCACAATACTTACCTACATCAAAGCTCAGTCTTGGCCAATAGAAGTGTGACACTATTCTCGAAATAGTCTTTTCTTTACCAAGATGTCCAGCTAAAGGTAGTGTATGACTTACTCGCAGTATTTCAGGACGATAGGACTCAGGTACTACAATGCGGTCTACATAGGGCAATCCATCATGAATGTTTTCTGAAAATTTACGATGCATCAATAACCCTTTCTCGTAAAAATAGCCATCATTTTCTTTTGGTGCTCCTGTTAAGACATTATTCCTACATTGAGTTAACGTGGTATCATTCCTCTGATCACTTACTACCTGGTCGATATTTCTGTCTAAAATATTGACTTCACTTACTTCAGGTTTGATGGACTTTGTTGGTTCAACGGTGGTTTGCTTTGCGTCTTCGCCTATTTCTGTGGTTGGTTTACTCTTTGTTGTTTCGTCTCTTGGCGGTGATAAGGTCTTTTTCGCTAGGGAGTTTTCTCGATCTACTAGTTCTTCGATCCTTTCTTGTGCCTTCTGTTTGGTTTGACTACGAGTAGTTACCAAGGCTTTATCACAGTCAGTTCCCCAGTGTAAAAGTAGGTCGTCTCTTGTAATTACTCGTCCGTAGGAAGATCTACCTAGTAAACAATCAACGGGAAGGTTATCTACAACACCAACCAATTCTTTATACTTACCTTGTTTAACTTCAATCTCAAGCGAAACAAGAGGTACTGTGACTCTTTCACCTGTAGCAGTAAGGATAGTGATATTCTCTTGAGTGTCTTCGGGCTTTTTAACAAATTTACGGTGAACCAATGTACGAGTACAACCAGTATCAACTAACATCTTTGCGGGTATACCATCGATAGTTCCTTTAACAAAGTGTTCGGGAAATTGTGTGTCTTTGTGCATAGGTGTAAAGCATAAGTAACTTGAACCAGGCTGTGATTGTTTGTGCGTTGAAGTAGATAATGGAGAATTTTGCTTTACCTTTGGACAGTTGAACGACATATGACCCACTTCTTGGCACTTGTAACATTTCCCTCGAAAGTTCGACGTAATTCTCTTCTCTTCTTTAGCTTGAGGAAAAGGCCGGGTTGCAATTGGATTAATGTGATGGCTGTTAACGTTAGTCCGTGGTTGTTCAGGTATAAAATTGCTGGTATTTCGTTTTGGCTTGTTCTTGTCAAGGTTGGCATATTTACCATCAATCAGTGGACCTTTCCTGGCTTGCACGTGCTCGTTTGCAACTTTAGCTAGCTCTTCTGCAGTAACTGGCTTCTTCTCTTTGAGCCATGCACGTAACTCGGGACCTACGGCATCAAGCATTCGTTCTATGGTAATCTGTTCCAAGATTCTTTCTGCATCTCCCGTTGCTCTGGCAACTAGCATCCATCTGTCCAGATAGCGTCTAGTCCTCCTTGCCCATTGAACAAAATCTTCTTCGGCACTTTTGTCGGAATTCCTAAATTTATATCTGTAATGATCAACTGTTAGTTGGTATGACGCAAGTATGGCTAGTTTCGCCTTGTCATAATCTTGCGCGTCTGATGCTTTGATTTCGAGGTAGACTGACTTCGCCTTCTCACTCAATCTTGGGATCAGGTTTCCTAACCAATCCTGTTTAGGTATATGTTGGGTATTTGCTGTTAACTCAAAAACTCGGAAAAAGTCGTCTATGTCCTCACCTTCCCTCATATCTCTCATTTTGAGCAACACCACTCCTTTCGCTTTCGACATTCCTGCTGTTTCCATTTTTTTCATTTCAAGTTGCATTGAGAATAACTTTAATTGCCTTTCTTCTTCTTCTTTTCTCTCTTCTCTCTCCTTCGCTCTGACCTCCCTTTCCTCCCTCATCGCTTGCAATTCCTCTTGTCTCATTACCCTCTGTAATTCAAGAAGTCTCAGTTGCTCTTCAAAAATTCCCGACACTACACTGTCCTTACATACAGCCTCCGAACCTCCCACTGCTCCTTCCTCTTCCTCCGAATACAGCGATTCCGATTTCTTATCAGCTACCTTAAGTTTGCTAACTAAATTCCTCTTCCCATCCTTTGCATCAAATGAAATCAGTCTGCTCGTACATTCCTCCCTTAAATCCTCTAACGACAGATTATCGTAGTTGTCCATTCCTTGAGTTCGTTTTCCTGGTCTGGCTTACACTTGAACAGATTACAATTGACAGATCCCACTTCTGACACCAAAATTCTGTGACGGAGCACGGTGGATCAGTCAATGAACCCCTCCCAAAACCCCCAAGTGCAGCATTCCCCAGGAATACGAGCTCACTGAATACAACAACGTACAACAACATACAACAAATATAACATAAATAATTTATTATAAATTAAACGCCTAATGACTATACTAAGTTAAAGGGAACCAAAGGATTATGTACTTGATACTTATTTATCTATTATTAATATGCGTGAAACTAAGGATATATATACTTGATACTTAAAGTTTTGGTTGTTCTTTCGTTCTTTTGTGCACGTGGTTCTTTTACTAGTAGAGGTTCTCGTATTCTGGTTTTTTTTTTTTCTTGCAGGTATTCTTTAACGTATTTCTTGTATTCTTTTAAGTCTTCTCTTGTTCTTAATTCTTCTAACTTTTAACTCTGAATGAGTTAGCTGGATTTCGCAGTTTACTACAGGACTCTGTGTGAGTCTGATCACAGGAACTGCTCTAGATCTCGTATACTTTTGCTACACGAGTGACTGAACAACTAGCCGCGTTAGGGCGTATTTATACTAACCAAAATTATCATAACGGTGATGTAACCTCATTGTATATAGATAATAGATCGACTAGAATTTAACTAATGTTGATTAATGAACTGAAAGACCTATTGTTACTAAATATTTTGACTTATTCTAAATAATGGGATGAAAGACCTATTGTTAACTAAAAAAATACTACGAAAAACTTATGTTAATTATTGGACTCTTGACAGCGTGAATAAGCTAAAAATACTTTTAGACTTCGTCTTATACTAATAATCCAAACAGAACCAGTCTTTACTAGTCGAATACCACTTTTTGTAAATAGATATGAAATGCTTTAATTATGACAGAGATAGTGTCTTCCTAATGATTCACAGAGACGGTGTTTTTGGTCTTTTTTCTTCACGGTTGAATTATGTGTTTCCGCCCGGGATCGAACCGGGGACCTTGCGCGTGTGAAGCGCACGTGATAACCACTACACTACGGAAACTTGATGATGGTTTATGAGTTTTGTCATTACTCCCGAAGTGCGATAATGTTGTACACAGGTAGAACAAACTAAAAGTAGACCATCAGCTAAGGTATTCCTTTGTATATAGAAAACGTTAATCTTATCATATAATTGAATGCTTGAAACGGAAGTTTATTTCATTAAAAGTTTATCCAGCCCGATTTTTAGAAAATATATATTGCAAAACTATTGACGTCGCCCGATGTGGGACTTGAACCCACGACCCTCAGATTAAAAGTCTGATGCTCTACCAGCTGAGCTAACCAGGCTCCATATATTTCCTATTACCACGATTACAACGAAATCAAGGGTATTTGCAAATTGATATATAACTGGGAAGTAATGTACATGTGGAACAAACAACATGTAAAATTTGATCCGAGGAGAACAATTGGATAACGCGATTAAGTATAGTATTAATTGGAAAGTGGATAACTTCTTGAACTAAAAGCATTGACAAAGGTTAGTCAAAACTACCTCAAAAGTTGTAGAATTTTACAAAATTCAATTTTCGCTGTTTTCGCCCGGGCTCGAACCGTGGACCTTGCGCGTGTTAGGCGCACGTGATAACCACTACACTACGGAAACACTTACATAGTAGAACTTTGCTTTACTCCACTGTCTTTCCTGTGCTCCATACCAGAAACGATTTTCAATTATGTTTATTTTGTTTCAGAGAAACCCTTACCTTCAAACGCGCTCTTTAGTTCTCAGTATTTTAAACAACATCATGAATTTCAAGATCTTGCAGGACCTTTATCAATGTCTAGAAAAGCAATTACAATATTGGCGTGAATAAGCTAAAAATACTTTTAGACTTCGTCTTATACTAATATTCGAAGCAGAATTAGTCTTTACTAGTCGAATACCACTTTTTGTAAATAGATATGAAATGCTTTAATTATGACAGAGATAGTGTCTTCCTAATGATTCCCGGAGACGGTGTTTTTGGTCTTTTTTCTTCACGGTTGAAAAATAATAATTTAGCTAAGGCTCTATACATTTTTAAAACTAAATGTCGTTGTATTTGAATATTTATAATTGTCTTCTATTGGTTTAAATTTTCAAAATATGAATTATGTGTTTCCGCCCGGGATCGAACCGGGGACCTTGCGCGTGTGAAGCGCACGTGATAACCACTACACTACGGAAACTTGATGATGGTTTATGAGTTTTGTCATTACTCCCGAAGTGCGATAATGTTGTACACAGGTAGAACAAACTAAAAGTAGACCATCAGCTAAGGTTTTCCTTTTTATAAAGAAAACGTTAATCTTATCATATAATTGAATGCTTGAAACGGAAGTTTATTTCATTAAAAGTTTATCCAGCCCGATTTTTAGAAAATATATATTGCAAAACTATTGACGTCGCCCGATGTGGGACTTGAACCCACGACCCTCAGATTAAAAGTCTGATGCTCTACCAGCTGAGCTAACCAGGCTCCATATATTTCCTATTACCACGATTACAACGAAATCAAGGGTATTTGCAAATTGATATATAACTGGGAAGTAATGTACATGTGGAACAAACAACATGTAAAATTTGATCCGAGGAGAACAATTGGATAACGCGATTAAGTATAGTATTAATTGGAAAGTGGATAACTTCTTGAACTAAAAGCATTGACAAAGGTTAGTCAAAACTACCTCAAAAGTTGTAGAATTTTACAAAATTCAATTTTCGCTGTTTTCGCCCGGGCTCGAACCGTGGACCTTGCGCGTGTTAGGCGCACGTGATAACCACTACACTACGGAAACACTTACATAGTAGAACTTTGCTTTACTCCACTGTCTTTCCTGTGCTCCATACCAGAAACGATTTTCAATTATGTTTATTTTGTTTCAGAGAAACCCTTACCTTCAAACGCGCTCTTTAGTTCTCAGTATTTTAAACAACATCATGAATTTCAAGATCTTGCAGGACCTTTATCAATGTCTAGAAAAGCAATTACAATATTGGCGTGAATAAGCTAAAAATACTTTTAGACTTCGTCTTATACTAATATTCGAAGCAGAATTAGTCTTTACTAGTCGAATACCACTTTTTGTAAATAGATATGAAATGCTTTAATTATGACAGAGATAGTGTCTTCCTAATGATTCCCGGAGACGGTGTTTTTGGTCTTTTTTCTTCACGGTTGAAAAATAATAATTTAGCTAAGGCTCTATACATTTTTAAAACTAAATGTCGTTGTATTTGAATATTTATAATTGTCTTCTATTGGTTTAAATTTTCAAAATATGAATTATGTGTTTCCGCCCGGGATCGAACCGGGGACCTTGCGCGTGTGAAGCGCACGTGATAACCACTACACTACGGAAACTTGATGATGGTTTATGAGTTTTGTCATTACTCCCGAAGTGCGATAATGTTGTACACAGGTAGAACAAACTAAAAGTAGACCATCAGCTAAGGTTTTCCTTTTTATAAAGAAAACGTTAATCTTATCATATAATTGAATGCTTGAAACGGAAGTTTATTTCATTAAAAGTTTATCCAGCCCGATTTTTAGAAAATATATATTGCAAAACTATTGACGTCGCCCGATGTGGGACTTGAACCCACGACCCTCAGATTAAAAGTCTGATGCTCTACCAGCTGAGCTAACCAGGCTCCATATATTTCCTATTACCACGATTACAACGAAATCAAGGGTATTTGCAAATTGATATATAACTGGGAAGTAATGTACATGTGGAACAAACAACATGTAAAATTTGATCCGAGGAGAACAATTGGATAACGCGATTAAGTATAGTATTAATTGGAAAGTGGATAACTTCTTGAACTAAAAGCATTGACAAAGGTTAGTCAAAACTACCTCAAAAGTTGTAGAATTTTACAAAATTCAATTTTCGCTGTTTTCGCCCGGGCTCGAACCGTGGACCTTGCGCGTGTTAGGCGCACGTGATAACCACTGCACTACGGAAACACTTACATAGTAGAACTTTGCTTTACTCCACTGTCTTTCCTGTGCTCCATACCAGAAACGATTTTCAATTATGTTTATTTTGTTTCAGAGAAACCCTTACCTTCAAACGCGCTCTTTAGTTCTCAGTATTTTAAACAACATCATGAATTTCAAGATCTTGCAGGACCTTTATCAATGTCTAGAAAAGCAATTACAATATTGGCGTGAATAAGCTAAAAATACTTTTAGACTTCGTCTTATACTAATATTCGAAGCAGAATTAGTCTTTACTAGTCGAATACCACTTTTTGTAAATAGATATGAAATGCTTTAATTATGACAGAGATAGTGTCTTCCTAATGATTCCCGGAGACGGTATTTTTGGTCTTTTTTCTTCACGGTTGAAACATAATAATTTAGCTAAGGCTCTATATATTTTTAAAACTAAATGTCGTTGTATTTGAATATTTATAATTGTCTTCTATTTGTTTAAATTTTCAAAATATGAATTATGTGTTTCCGCCCGGGATCGAACCGGGGACCTTGCGCGTGTGAAGCGCACGTGATAACCACTACACTACGGAAACTTGATGATGGTTTATGAGTTTTGTCATTACTCCCGAAGTGCGATAATGTTGTACACATGTAGAACAAACTAAAAGTAGACCATCAGCTAAGGTTTTCCTTTTTATAAAGAAAACGTTAATCTTATCATATAATTGAATGCTTGAAACGGAAGTTTATTTCATTAAAAGTTTATCCAGCCCGATTTTTAGAAAATATATATTGCAAAACTATTGACGTCGCCCGATGTGGGACTTGAACCCACGACCCTCAGATTAAAAGTCTGATGCTCTACCAGCTGAGCTAACCAGGCTCCATATATTTCCTATTACCACGATTACAACGAAATCAAGGATATTTGCAAATTGATATATAACTGGGAAGTAATGTACATGTGGAACAAACAACATGTAAAATTTGATCCGAGGAGAACAATTGGATAACGCGATTAAGTATAGTATTAATTGGAAAGTGGATAACTTCTTGAACTAAAAGCATTGACAAAGGTTAGTCAAAACTACCTCAAAAGTTGTAGAATTTTACAAAATTCAATTTTCGCTGTTTTCGCCCGGGCTCGAACCGTGGACCTTGCGCGTGTTAGGCGCACGTGATAACCACTACACTACGGAAACACTTACATAGTAGAACTTTGCTTTACTCCACTGTCTTTCCTGTGCTCCATACCAGAAACGATTTTCAATTATGTTTATTTTGTTTCAGAGAAACCCTTACCTTCAAACGCGCTCTTTAGTTCTCAGTATTTTAAACAACATCATGAATTTCAAGATCTTGCAGGACCTTTATCAATGTCTAGAAAAGCAATTACAATATTGGCGTGAATAAGCTAAAAATACTTTTAGACTTCGTCTTATACTAATATTCGAAGCAGAATTAGTCTTTACTAGTCGAATACCACTTTTTGTAAATAGATATGAAATGCTTTAATTATGACAGAGATAGTGTCTTCCTAATGATTCCCGGAGACGGTGTTTTTGGTCTTTTTTCTTCACGGTTGAAAAATAATAATTTAGCTAAGGCTCTATACATTTTTAAAACTAAATGTCGTTGTATTTGAATATTTATAATTGTCTTCTATTGGTTTAAATTTTCAAAATATGAATTATGTGTTTCCGCCCGGGATCGAACCGGGGACCTTGCGCGTGTGAAGCGCACGTGATAACCACTACACTACGGAAACTTGATGATGGTTTATGAGTTTTGTCATTACTCCCGAAGTGCGATAATGTTGTACACAGGTAGAACAAACTAAAAGTAGACCATCAGCTAAGGTTTTCCTTTTTATAAAGAAAACGTTAATCTTATCATATAATTGAATGCTTGAAACGGAAGTTTATTTCATTAAAAGTTTATCCAGCCCGATTTTTAGAAAATATATATTGCAAAACTATTGACGTCGCCCGATGTGGGACTTGAACCCACGACCCTCAGATTAAAAGTCTGATGCTCTACCAGCTGAGCTAACCAGGCTCCATATATTTCCTATTACCACGATTACAACGAAATCAAGGGTATTTGCAAATTGATATATAACTGGGAAGTAATGTACATGTGGAACAAACAACATGTAAAATTTGATCCGAGGAGAACAATTGGATAACGCGATTAAGTATAGTATTAATTGGAAAGTGGATAACTTCTTGAACTAAAAGCATTGACAAAGGTTAGTCAAAACTACCTCAAAAGTTGTAGAATTTTACAAAATTCAATTTTCGCTGTTTTCGCCCGGGCTCGAACCGTGGACCTTGCGCGTGTTAGGCGCACGTGATAACCACTACACTACGGAAACACTTACATAGTAGAACTTTGCTTTACTCCACTGTCTTTCCTGTGCTCCATACCAGAAACGATTTTCAATTATGTTTATTTTGTTTCAGAGAAACCCTTACCTTCAAACGCGCTCTTTAGTTCTCAGTATTTTAAACAACATCATGAATTTCAAGATCTTGCAGGACCTTTATCAATGTCTAGAAAAGCAATTACAATATTGGCGTGAATAAGCTAAAAATACTTTTAGACTTCGTCTTATACTAATATTCGAAACAGAATTAGTCTTTACTAGTCGAATACCACTTTTTGTAAATAGATATGAAATGCTTTAATTATGACAGAGATAGTGTCTTCCTAATGATTCCCGGAGACGGTATTTTTGGTCTTTTTTCTTCACGGTTGAAAAATAATAATTTAGCTAAGGCTCTATATATTTTTAAAACTAAATGTCGTTGTATTTAAATATTTATAATTGTCTTCTATTGGTTTAAATTTTCAAAATATGAATTATGTGTTTCCGCCCGGGATCGAACCGGGGACCTTGCGCGTGTGAAGCGCACGTGATAACCACTACACTACGGAAACTTGATGATGGTTTATGAGTTTTGTCATTACTCCCGAAGTGCGATAATGTTGTACACATGTAGAACAAACTAAAAGTAGACCATCAGCTAAGGTTTTCCTTTTTATAAAGAAAACGTTAATCTTATCATATAATTGAATGCTTGAAACGGAAGTTTATTTCATTAACAGTTTATCCAGCCCGATTTTTAGAAAATATATATTGCAAAACTATTGACGTCGCCCGATGTGGGACTTGAACCCACGACCCTCAGATTAAAAGTCTGATGCTCTACCAGCTGAGCTAACCAGGCTCCATATATTTCCTATTACCACGATTACAACGAAATCAAGGGTATTTGCAAATTGATATATAACTGGGAAGTAATGTACATGTGGAACAAACAACATGTAAAATTTGATCCGAGGAGAACAATTGGATAACGCGATTAAGTATAGTATTAATTGGAAAGTGGATAACTTCTTGAACTAAAAGCATTGACAAAGGTTAGTCAAAACTACCTCAAAAGTTGTAGAATTTTACAAAATTCAATTTTCGCTGTTTTCGCCCGGGCTCGAACCGTGGACCTTGCGCGTGTTAGGCGCACGTGATAACCACTACACTACGGAAACACTTACATAGTAGAACTTTGCTTTACTCCACTGTCTTTCCTGTGCTCCATACCAGAAACGATTTTCAATTATGTTTATTTTGTTTCAGAGAAACCCTTACCTTCAAACGCGCTCTTTAGTTCTCAGTATTTTAAACAACATCATGAATTTAAAGATCTTGCAGGACCTTTATCAATGTCTAGAAAAGCAATTACAATATTGGCGTGAATAAGCTAAAAATACTTTTAGACTTCGTCTTATACTAATATTCGAAGCAGAATTAGTCTTTACTAGTCGAATACCACTTTTTGTAAATAGATATGAAATGCTTTAATTATGACAGAGATAGTGTCTTCCTAATGATTCCCGGAGACGGTATTTTTGGTCTTTTTTCTTCACGGTTGAAAAATAATAATTTAGCTAAGGCTCTATATATTTTTAAAACTAAATGTCGTTGTATTTGAATATTTATAATTGTCTTCTATTGGTTTAAATTTTCAAAATATGAATTATGTGTTTCCGCCCGGGATCGAACCGGGGACCTTGCGCGTGTGAAGCGCACGTGATAACCACTACACTACGGAAACTTGATGATGGTTTATGAGTTTTGTCATTACTCCCGAAGTGCGATAATGTTGTACACATGTAGAACAAACTAAAAGTAGACCATCAGCTAAGGTTTTCCTTTTTATAAAGAAAACGTTAATCTTATCATATAATTGAATGCTTGAAACGGAAGTTTATTTCATTAAAAGTTTATCCAGCCCGATTTTTAGAAAATATATATTGCAAAAATATTGACGTCGCCCGATGTGGGACTTGAACCCACGACCCTCAGATTAAAAGTCTGATGCTCTACCAGCTAAGCTAACCGGGCTCCATATATTTCCTATTACCACGATTACAACGAAATCAAGGGTATTTGCAAATTGATATATAACTGGGAAGTAATGTACATGTGGAACAAACAACATGTAAAATTTGATCCGAGGAGAACAATTGGATAACGCGATTAAGTATAGTATTAATTGGAAAGTGGATAACTTCTTGAACTAAAAGCATTGACAAAGGTTAGTCAAAACTACCTCAAAAGTTGTAGAATTTTACAAAATTCAATTTTCGCTGTTTCCGCCCGGGCTCGAACCGGGGACCTTGCGCGTGTTAGGCGCACGTGATAACCACTACACTACGGAAACACTTACATAGTAGAACTTTGCTTTACTCCACTGTCTTTCCTGTGCTCCATACCAGAAACGATTTTCAATTATGTTTATTTTGTTTCAGAGAAACCCTTACCTTCAAACGCGCTCTTTAGTTCTCAGTATTTTAAACAACATCATGAATTTCAAGATCTTGCAGGACCTTTATCAATGTCTAGAAAAGCAATTACAATATTGGCGTGAATAAGCTAAAAATACTTTTAGACTTCGTCTTATACTAATATTCGAAGCAGAATTAGTCTTTACTAGTCGAATACCACTTTTTGTAAATAGATAATATACAAATTAGGTAATACCTAATAGCGGAGCTCACAGTTTTTAAAAAAATTAAAAATTAATTTAAATTAATTTAAAAATTGTTCTTACAACATGAATATGTGCATGTAAATAGTTTTTGTGAATGGGCCATGCCCAATCTAAAACTGTAATTATTTTAGTCATGTAACCGCAAAAGAAAACTACAAAATCATAGATATAGGTGGAACGGACTTTTACTTTTATTTACTTTATGAGCAAATAATAATCTGCGATTTATATATTTTCGATAAAAATTCAAAAATCTTATTTATCACGCATACAACTTACTATATTTTTCAATAATTTTATGCTCAAATTATATGAAAAAGGTATTTTGTGTGCATAATGAATTATTGACTAAAAATCCAACCCAAACCATTTATATTTTTAAAATATGAACCTAGAAAAAAAGTTCGATATCACTATAACGTTTCAAGAGAAACAAAATTAGGGGTATTCACGCGTTTTTGAAAGATATGAATTTTTAGATTTTACTTTTTGAGGTCAAATCGCACACAAATTCGTGACAGCGTGACTTTGTGTCACGACACGGCGTACATGGTAAGTTTGCGAACGGCAAGGTACCCTCAAGTTCGCTTCAAACACAAGACAAAACGCTGAGAAAAATGAAGATTTTGAGCTTCATATTGACAAAAACGTTACTTGAACAAGTACTTAATAGAATGGTAACTATGTATTAAAAGGGAAAAAGGAAATTCTAGAACATTTCTTTATAAAAAAAACCTTTTCATCGTATTAGAAAAGTATTCATTGCAAATCTTCAAAATTCAAACAAAACACAAACGACCTGAAAGTTCTTTTGAAGTGGAATTAAAGACCTCAAGTATCAACCAACACAGGATCGATTTGAAAAGACAAGGATGTTAAAACAAGGTATTTTATTATGAAAAAGTTTGTGTAAAACATAATTTTGATCTGTAAAAAAACCGGCTCGTTTAGTAACCATACAATTGTCCATATCGCCAAATAAACAAAAGTTATTCAACCAATTTTGAAATATGTTTGTATTTTAATTCATCTTTAATGTTTTCCGTTTATGAGTTTGTAAAAAGTACGTTATGAATAAATCCCTTTTTGAATTGCCATGCAAATGCCACGAAAAGTACAATCACAAATATCGTGTTAGTGTACGGTTTTTATCTCGAAAAGTAAACATCAAAAGCTAAGAGATAAACCTTTCTCTTTTCTTTCTATAATAAAACGTTAACAGAGAAAGGATTTTTCCTTTTTTGAAGCTTAATTATTTCAAGTTTTTAGGTGTTTTTTTCACGCTCGTTATCAAACCATTTTTCTCTCAAAAAACTGACTTGAAAAAATAATTCGTTGAACTTACTTTATCGGTGATTATTTTCCTGAGGTTTTCTTCTTCTCAATGAGATCGATAATATTTTGACGAATACATGTATGTACTTGAATCAGTTTTGATGAATTAAACATGGGTCATAGTTAAACTGCCAAGTTGAAAATCCATAAATAAACTGTGCTGAAGGAAGCATTTTGAAGATAGTTTTCATAACGAATAAAGTCGCTTTTTTTTCAAATCTTTTACGTTGCTGTATTCTTATTCTTCTACGAAGTTGTATCCACAGACATGTGTTCTTGGCCTTTCATTATTTTCCTTTTCTTTAGTTAAATTTCCTCATTTTTGTCTCCTTCAAGTTTATTTTCTTCTTCATCCAAGAAGCTACAGACACGTTTTCTTGGCCTTTCAGTCGTTTTCTTTTCTACTGTTAAATTTCTTTATTTTTGTATCCGGCCCAAGTTTATTTTCTTCTTCGGCCATAGCTATCTTTGTTTTCTTCGATGTTCATCTTTCTCATCTTTCTCAATTGATATTTTAAATGTTGTATTTTGTTGTTGTTTGTTTGACTTTTTTTGTCGATAAAAGAACAACCTGCTTTAATGTATCAGCCAATCAGTATCGCGATGGGCACGGACGCCGTTGTACGGACGTGCGCGCCCGCGATCCTATGTGGTGTCCATGAAAAATCAACTCGATGGGTTACCATTTTTTCTTAATTATGGTGCTCCGCCTGCGCGGGCCTTCGGCCCGCGCGGAGCTCCGCTATGAAATGCTTTAATTATGACAGAGATAGTGTCTTCCTAATGATTCACGGAGACGGTATTTTTGGTCTTTTTTCTTCACGGTTGAAAAATAATAATTTAGCTAAGGCTCTATATATTTTTAAAACTAAATGTCGTTGTATTTGAATATTTATAATTGTCTTCTATTGGTTTAAATTTTCAAAATATGAATTATGTGTTTCCGCCCGGGATCGAACCGGGGACCTTGCGCGTGTGAAGCGCACGTGATAACCACTACACTACGGAAACTTGATGATGGTTTATGAGTTTTGTCATTACTCCCGAAGTGCGATAATGCTGTACACATGTAGAACGAACTAAAAGTAGACCATCAGCTAAGGTTTTCCTTTGTATATAGAAAACGTTAATCTTATCATATAATTGAATGCTTGAAACGGAAGTTTATTTCATTAAAAGTTTATCCAGCCCGATTTTTAGAAAATATATATTGCAAAAATATTGACGTCGCCCGATGTGGGACTTGAACCCACGACCCTCAGATTAAAAGTCTGATGCTCTACCAGCTGAGCTAACCGGGCTCCATATATTTCCTATTACCACGATTACAACGAAATCAAGGGTATTTGCAAATTGATATATAACTGGGAAGTAATGTACATGTGGAACAAACAACATGTAAAATTTGATCCGAGGAGAACAATTGGATAACGCGATTAAGTATAGTATTAATTGGAAAGTGGATAACTTCTTGAACTAAAAGCATTGACAAAGGTTAGTCAAAACTACCTCAAAAGTTGTAGAATTTTACAAAATTCAATTTTCGCTGTTTCCGCCCGGGCTCGAACCGGGGACCTTGCGCGTGTTAGGCGCACGTGATAACCACTACACTACGGAAACACTTACATAGTAGAACTTTGCTTTACTCCACTGTCTTTCCTGTGCTCCATACCAGAAACGATTTTCAATTATGTTTATTTTGTTTCAGAGAAACCCTTACCTTCAAACGCGCTCTTTAGTTCTCAGTATTTTAAACAACATCATGAATTTCAAGATCTTGCAGGACCTTTATCAATGTCTAGAAAAGCAATTACAATATTGGCGTGAATAAGCTAAAAATACTTTTAGACTTCGTCTTATACTAATATTCGAAACAGAATCAGTCTTTACTAGTCGAATACCACTTTTTGTAAATAGATATGAAATGCTTTAATTATGACAGAGATAGTGTCTTCCTAATGATTCCCGGAGACGGTGTTTTTGGTCTTTTTTCTTCACGGTTGAAAAATAATAATTTAGCTAAGGCTCTATATATTTTTAAAACTAAATGTCGTTGTATTTGAATATTTATAATTGTCTTCTATTGGTTTAAATTTTCAAAATATGAATTATGTGTTTCCGCCAGGGATCGAACCGGGGACCTTGCGCGTGTAAAGCGCACGTGATAACCACTACACTACGGAAACTTGATGATGGTTTATGAGTTTTGTCATTACTCCCGAAGTGCGATAATGTTGTACACATGTAGAACGAACTAAAAGTAGACCATCAGCTAAGGTTTTCCTTTGTATATAGAAAACGTTAATCTTATCATATAATTGAATGCTTGAAACGGAAGTTTATTTTATTAAAAGTTTATCCAGCCCGATTTTTAGACAATATATATTGCAAAACTATTGACGTCGCCCGATGTGGGACTTGAACCCACGACCCTCAGATTAAAAGTCTGATGCTCTACCAGCTGAGCTAACCGGGCTCCATATATTTCTTATTACCACGATTACAACGAAATCAAGGGTATTTGCAAATTGATATATAACTGGGAAGTAATGTACATGTGGAACAAACAACATGTAAAATTTGATCCGAGGAGAACAATTGGATAACGCGATTAAGTATAGTATTAATTGGAAAGTGGATAACTTCTTGAACTAAAAGCATTGACAAAGGTAAGTCAAAACTACCTCAAAAGTTGTAGAATTTTACAAAATTCAATTTTCGCTGTTTCCGACCGGGCACGAACCGGGGACCTTGCGCGTGTTAGGCGCACGTGATAACCACTACACTACGGAAACACTTACATAGTAGAACTTTGCTTTACTCCACTGTCTTTCCTGTGCTCCATACCAGAAACGATTTTCAATTATGTTTATTTTGTTTCAGAGAAACCCTTACCTTCAAACGCGCTCTTTAGTTCTCAGTATTTTAAACAACATCATGAATTTCAAGATCTTGCAGGACCTTTATCAATGTCTAGAAAAGCAATTACAATATTGGCGTGAATAAGCTAAAAATACTTTTAGACTTCGTCTTATACTAATATTCGAAACAGAATCAGTCTTTACTAGTCGAATACCACTTTTTGTAAATAGATATGAAATGCTTTAATTATGACAGAGATAGTGTCTTCCTAATGATTCCCGGAGACGGTGTTTTTGGTCTTTTTTCTTCACGGTTGAAAAATAATAATTTAGCTAAGGCTCTATATATTTTTAAAACTAAATGTCGTTGTATTTGAATATTTATAATTGTCTTCTATTGGTTTAAATTTTCAAAATATGAATTATGTGTTTCCGCCAGGGATCGAACCGGGGACCTTGCGCGTGTAAAGCGCACGTGATAACCACTACACTACGGAAACTTGATGATGGTTTATGAGTTTTGTCATTACTCCCGAAGTGCGATAATGTTGTACACATGTAGAACGAACTAAAAGTAGACCATCAGCTAAGGTTTTCCTTTGTATATAGAAAACGTTAATCTTATCATATAATTGAATGCTTGAAACGGAAGTTTATTTTATTAAAAGTTTATCCAGCCCGATTTTTAGACAATATATATTGCAAAACTATTGACGTCGCCCGATGTGGGACTTGAACCCACGACCCTCAGATTAAAAGTCTGATGCTCTACCAGCTGAGCTAACCGGGCTCCATATATTTCTTATTACCACGATTACAACGAAATCAAGGGTATTTGCAAATTGATATATAACTGGGAAGTAATGTACATGTGGAACAAACAACATGTAAAATTTGATCCGAGGAGAACAATTGGATAACGCGATTAAGTATAGTATTAATTGGAAAGTGGATAACTTCTTGAACTAAAAGCATTGACAAAGGTAAGTCAAAACTACCTCAAAAGTTGTAGAATTTTACAAAATTCAATTTTCGCTGTTTCCGACCGGGCACGAACCGGGGACCTTGCGCGTGTTAGGCGCACGTGATAACCACTACACTACGGAAACACTTACATAGTAGAACTTTGCTTTACTCCACTGTCTTTCCTGTGCTCCATACCAGAAACGATTTTCAATTATGTTTATTTTGTTTCAGAGAAACCCTTACCTTCAAACGCGCTCTTTAGTTCTCAGTATTTTAAACAACATCATGAATTTAAAGATCTTGCAGGACCTTTATCAATGTCTAGAAAAGCAATTACAATATTGGCGTGAATAAGCTAAAAATACTTTTAGACTTCGTCTTATACTAATAATCGAAACACAATCAGTCTTTACTAGTCGAATACCACTTTTTGTAAATAGATATGAAATGCTTTAATTATGACAGAGATAGTATCTTCCTAATGATTCCCGGAGACGGTGTTTTTGGTCTTTTTTCTTCACGGTTGAAAAATAATAATTTAGCTAAGGCTCTATATATTTTTAAAACTAAATGTCGTTGTATTTGAATATTTATAATTGTCTTCTATTGGTTTAAATTTTCAAAATATGAATTATGTGTTTCCGCCCGGGATCGAACCGGGGACCTTGTGCGTGTGAAGCGCACGTGATAACCACTACACTACGGAAACTTGATGATGGTTTGTGAGTTTTGTCATTACTCCCGAAGTGCAATAATGTTGTACACATGTAGAACAAACTAAAAGTAGACCATCAGCTAAGGGTTTCCTTTGTATATAGAAAACGTTAATCTTATCATATAATTGAATGCTTGAAACGGAAGTTTATTTCATTAAAAGTTTATCCAGCGCGATTTTTAGAAAATATATATTGCAAAACTATTGACGTCGCCCGATGTGGGACTTGAACCCACGACCCTCAGATTAAAAGTCTGATGCTCTACCAGCTGAGCTAACCAGGCTCCATATATTTCCTATTACCACGATTACAACGAAATCAAGGGTATTTACAAATTGATATATAACTGGGAAGTAATGTACATGTGGAACAAACAACATGTAAAATTTGATCCGAGGAGAACAATTGGATAACGCGATTAAGTATAGTATTAATTGGAAAGTGGATAACTTCTTGAACTAAAAGCATTGACAAAGGTTAGTCAAAACTACCTCAAAAGTTGTAGAATTTTACAAAATTCAATTTTCGCTGTTTCCGCCCGGGCTCGAACCGGGGACCTTGCGCGTGTTAGGCGCACGTGATAACCACTACACTACGGAAACACTTACATAGTAGAACTTTGCTTTACTCCACTGTCTTTCCTGTGCTCCATACCAGAAACGATTATTTTGTTTCAGAGAAACCCTTACCTTCAAACGAGCTCTTTAGTTCTCAGTATTTTAAACAACATAATGAATTTAAAGATCTTGCAGGACCTTTATCAATGTCTAGAAAAGCAATTACAATATTGGCGTGAATAAGCTAAAAATACTTTTAGACTTCGTCTTATACTAATATTCGAAACAGAATCAGTCTTTACTAGTCGAATACCACTTTTTGTAAATAGATATGAAATGCTTTAATTTTGACAGAGATAGTGTCTTATGATTCCCGGAGACGGTGTTTTTGGTCTTTTTTCTTCACGGTTGAAAAATAATAATTTAGCTAAGGCTCTATATATTTTTAAAACAAAATGTCGTTGTATTTGAATATTTATAATTGTCTTCTATTGGTTTAAGAGCGAATGTCCACTAACACCGAACAAAGCGTGGCACATGATGGAAAAACAAAATCCTTCATATTTCATCCATCGAAACCCTATCATATACTAAGAAACGTGGTGGGGTTTGTTTTCGAAAATTTTATTTTAAACGCGAGAAATTTAGAAAAACGTGACCCATACCGGAAATGCCTAAAATCGACAAAAAAATCGCTTGATTATGACTTCTCAAAAACGTCTCATTTGATCAATTCAAAACGAATGAAAACAAAAATCGACTTCATAATCGTATATAGCAGATAATAATGAAGGGCTGGATCTAAATTTTAACCTTTTAAGTGTGTGTTTTTAAGCCATAGGAAGCAATCAAACATTGTATAATTTTGCGAGTTAAAATTTTCTAATTTACCACACTTTTTAAATATTACTTTTTCCTACCCGGTATATTTCTGATTTTCTTGATTTTTTGTGTTTTAATAGAGGAAATGTTGTTCTTTAAGATGATATAAAAATCTCACTCGGGCTTTTTATATTTGTGGAGATATAGCGATCTAAATATCGTGAGAATCACAACAAAAAGTTGTCAACAACTCCAGACAATTAGACGCGTGTCTGATTGTCACGCGTCTAAATGTCACGCTATGAAGATTTATTTATTGTCGTACTTATTATAACAGTAGGAATTGATTTTAAATCAAATTATCTTAGAAAAAATAAAATCATAAATAGAATTACTAGAACAACTAGTTACTATCATGAACGGTAAAGACAGAAATATCAAATGGTTCTAAGGTTTTAAGAAATTACAGTTCTTCCAGTTACGTTATAGTCTCATTCATCCGTGCATCCTTTTATCTATCCATTCATCCTTTCATTTGTCCTTTCATCTATACATTCATCCTTTCATCTATCCAATCATCTTTTCATTTATGTATTCATTTGTCCTTTCATCTCTCCATTCATCCTTTAATTTATCCATTTGTCCTTTCATTTATCCATTCATGCTTTCATCTATTCAGTCATCTTTTCATTTATATATTCATTTGTCCTTTCATCTCTCCATTCATCCTTTCATCTTCATATCTCCATTCATCCTTTCATCTCTCCATTCATCCTTTAATTTATCCATTTGTCCTTTCATTTATCCATTCATCCTTTCATCTATCCATTCATCTTTTCATTTATATATTCATTTGTCCTTTTATTTATCTATTTATCCTTTCATTTATCCATTTTTCATTTGATTCATCCATTTATCCTTTCATTAATCAATTTGTCCTTTCATTTATCCATTCATCCTTTCATTTATCCATTTGTCCTTTCACCTATCCATTCATCCTTTCATTAATCAATTTGTCCTTTCATTTATCCATTCATCCTTTCATCTATCCATTTGTCCTGTCACCTATCCATTCATCCTTTCATTTATCCATTTGTCCTTTCATCTATCTATTCATCCTTTCATCTATCCATTCATCCTTTCATTTATCCATTTGTCCTTTCATCTATCCATTCATCCTTTAATTTATTCATTTGATACTTTCATTTATCCATTCATCCTTTTATCTATCCATTTGTACTTTCATCTCTCCATTCATCCTTTAATTTATTCATTTGATACTTTCATTTATCCATTCATCCTTTCATTTATCCATTTGTACTTTCATCTCTCCATTCATCCTTTCATTTATTCATTTGTCCTTTCATCTATCCATTCATCCTTTCATCTATTCATTCATCTTTTCATTTATATATTCATGTGTCCTTTTATTTATCCATCCATCCTTTCATTTATCCATTTTTTATTAATTTTTTTTATTATATCTACAAACATACATAATGACATACAACACGAGAAGATAACTTACAATAATTAATTGTACAATAACGCCATTCTTTTATCGGGCTTTTAGGATAATATATCTAATTAAAGCGATAAACATATCTATTTACATACAGCACGTAAAAGATTACTAACAATAATTAATTTACAATAACGGCATTTTTGTTTCGGGCTTTTTGGATACTAATACTCTGTTTTATATAAATTCATTAGTTTGTTGTTTTCCATTCATCTCTCCATTCATCCTTTAATTTATCCATTAGTCATTTCATTTATCCATTCATCCTTTAACTGTTATCCATTTGCCCTTTTATCTCTCCATTCATCCATTCATTTATCCATTTGTCCTTTCATCTCTCCATTCATCCTTTAACTGTTATCCATTTGCCCTTTTATCTCTCCATTCATCCTTTCATTTATCCATTTGTCCTTTTATTTATCCATTCCTCTTTTAATTTATCCATTCATTATTTTATTTATTCATCCATTCGTTCAATTATTCATCGCTTTTGAACTCATCATACATTTCATTAGTACTTTGATTAACTTTTTTTTTCGCCGATTTCAATCGCTTTTAAGATAACGCTTTCCAGCTCGTATGCGTGTCTGCATTTCTTTGGTCCATCCCATTCCTTGACCTGCATCTTGGAGTCGTTCTACCACATCAAGCAAATCATTAAATGCTTCAGCTCCTGCTGAGATTACATAATCTAGTCCTTGAAGTGACTTGCGATTATCAACGATCAATAAATCTAAGCTAAGGATTCATTAATGTTTTAATATGTGTCTTTCTGTATGCGTCATTTTATTATGTTTTAGGTATTGTTTTATTATGAATATCACGCTCTCTAATTCACTTGCACTTGTCGTTTTTATACGAACCTACCATGACAGTTCATAAAGAAATGAAACGTTTTGTTCGCCTATATAATAGGCACTTAAGTATTTATTCTATTTAGTAACTTTCGGTGACAGAATAGTTTTTAACGATCGAGCTGTCAAGCAGCTTATAGCCCTTACTATAAACACCAAAGCTATTTTGACATAAATCGGTGTTATATTTGCTAACCACTTTTTATTAAAACACAAGATTTAGCCGTTCATAAAAGTTATAAAATAAATTCTAAGATTTTTAAGGATACTTCAAAACGATCACAAATTAATAAGAGTTCGCGCTGTCTATACGAGACGCGTCTAATTGTCTGGAGTTGTTGACAGTTTTTTGTTGTGATTTTCACGATATTTAAATCGATATATCTCAACAAATTTAAAAAGCCCGAGTGAGATTTTTATATCATCTTAAAGAACAACATTTCCTCTATTAAAACACAAAAAATCAAGAAAATCAGAAATATACCGGGCAGGAAAAATTAATATTTAAAAAGTGTGGTAAATTAGAAAATTTTAACTCGCAAAATTATACAATGTTTGATTGCTTCCTATGGCATAAAAACACACACTTAAAAGGTTAAAATTTACATCCAGCCCTTCATTATTATCTGCTATATACGATTATGAAGTCGATTTTTGTTTTTACTCGTTTTGAATTGATCAAATGAGACGTTTTTGAGAAGTCATGATCACGCGATTTTTTTGTCGATTTTAGACATTTCCGGTATGGGTCACGTTTTTCTAAATTTCTCGCGTTTAAAATAAAATTTTCGAAAACAAACCCCACCACGTTTCTTAGTATATGATAGGGTTTCGATGGATGAAATATGAAGGATTTTGTTTTTCCATCATGTGCCACGTATTCTCGATTTTGCTCTGTGTTAGTGGACATTCGCTCTTAAATTTTCAAAATATGAATTATGTGTTTCCGCCCGGGATCGAACCGGGGACCTTGCGCGTGTGAAGCGCACGTGATAACCACTACACTACGGAAACTTGATGATGGTTTATGAGTTTTGTCATTACTCCCGAAGTGAGATAATGTTGTACACATGTAGAACGAACTAAAAGTAGACCATCAGCTAAGGTTTTCCTTTGTATATAGAAAACGTTAATCTTATCATATAATTGAATGCTTGAAACGGACGTTTATTTCATTAAAAGTTTATCCAGCCCGATTTTTAGAAAATATATATTGCAAAAATATTGACGTTGCCCGATGTGGGACTTGAACCCACGACCCTCAGATTAAAAGTCTGATGCTCTACCAGCTGAGCTAACCGGGCTCCATATATTTCCTATTACCACGATTACAACGAAATCAAGGGTATTTGCAAATTGATATATAACTGGGAAGTAATGTACATGTGGAACAAACAACATGTAAAATTTGATCCGAGGAGAACAATTGGATAACGCGATTAAGTATAGTATTAATTGGAAAGTGGATAACTTCTTGAACTAAAAGCATTGACAAAGGTTAGTCAAAACTACCTCAAAAGTTGTAGAATTTTACAAAATTCAATTTTCGCTGTTTCCGCCCGGGCTCGAACCGGGGACCTTGCGCGTGTTAGGCGCACGTGATAACCACTACACTACGGAAACACTTACATAGTAGAACTTTGCTTTACTCCACTGTCTTTCCTGTGCTCCATACCAGAAACGATTATTTTGTTTCAGAGAAACCCTTACCTTCAAACGAGCTCTTTAGTTCTCAGTATTTTAAACAACATAATGAATTTAAAGATCTTGCAGGACCTTTATCAATGTCTAGAAAAGCAATTACAATATTGGCGTGAATAAGCTAAAAATACTTTTAGACTTCGTCTTATACTAATATTCGAAACAGAATCAGTCTTTACTAGTCGAATACCACTTTTTGTAAATAGATATGAAATGCTTTAATTTTGACAGAGATAGTGTCTTCCTAATGATTCCCGGAGACGGTGTTTTTGGTCTTTTTTCTTCACGGTTGAAAAATAATAATTTAGCTAAGGCTCTATATATTTTTAAAACTAAATGTCGTTGTATTTGAATATTTATAATTGTCTTCTATTGGTTTAAATTTTCAAAATATGAATTATGTGTTTCCGCCCGGGATCGAACCGGGGACCTTGCGCGTGTGAAGCGCACGTGATAACCACTACACTACGGAAACTTGATGATGGTTTATGAGTTTTGTCATTACTCCCGAAGTGAGATAATGTTGTACACATGTAGAACGAACTAAAAGTAGACCATCAGCTAAGGTTTTCCTTTGTATATAGAAAACGTTAATCTTATCATATAATTGAATGCTTGAAACGGACGTTTATTTCATTAAAAGTTTATCCAGCCCGATTTTTAGAAAATATATATTGCAAAAATATTGACGTTGCCCGATGTGGGACTTGAACCCACGACCCTCAGATTAAAAGTCTGATGCTCTACCAGCTGAGCTAACCGGGCTCCATATATTTCCTATTACCACGATTACAACGAAATCAAGGGTATTTGCAAATTGATATATAACTGGGAAGTAATGTACATGTGGAACAAACAACATGTAAAATTTGATCCGAGGAGAACAATTGGATAACGCGATTAAGTATAGTATTAATTGGAAAGTGGATAACTTCTTGAACTAAAAGCATTGACAAAGGTTAGTCAAAACTACCTCAAAAGTTGTAGAATTTTACAAAATTCAATTTTCGCTGTTTCCGCCCGGGCTCGAACCGGGGACCTTGCGCGTGTTAGGCGCACGTGATAACCACTACACTACGGAAACACTTACATAGTAGAACTTTGCTTTACTCCACTGTCTTTCCTGTGCTCCATACCAGAAACGATTATTTTGTTTCAGAGAAACCCTTACCTTCAAACGAGCTCTTTAGTTCTCAGTATTTTAAACAACATAATGAATTTAAAGATCTTGCAGGACCTTTATCAATGTCTAGAAAAGCAATTACAATATTGGCGTGAATAAGCTAAAAATACTTTTAGACTTCGTCTTATACTAATATTCGAAACAGAATCAGTCTTTACTAGTCGAATACCACTTTTTGTAAATAGATATGAAATGCTTTAATTTTGACAGAGATAGTGTCTTCCTAATGATTCCCGGAGACGGTGTTTTTGGTCTTTTTTCTTCACGGTTGAAAAATAATAATTTAGCTAAGGCTCTATATATTTTTAAAACTAAATGTCGTTGTATTTGAATATTTATAATTGTCTTCTATTGGTTTAAATTTTCAAAATATGAATTATGTGTTTCCGCCCGGGATCGAACCGGGGACCTTGCGCGTGTGAAGCGCACGTGATAACCACTACACTACGGAAACTTGATGATGGTTTATGAGTTTTGTCATTACTCCCGAAGTGAGATAATGTTGTACACATGTAGAACGAACTAAAAGTAGACCATCAGCTAAGGTTTTCCTTTGTATATAGAAAACGTTAATCTTATCATATAATTGAATGCTTGAAACGGACGTTTATTTCATTAAAAGTTTATCCAGCCCGATTTTTAGAAAATATATATTGCAAAAATATTGACGTCGCCCGATGTGGGACTTGAACCCACGACCCTCAGATTAAAAGTCTGATGCTCTACCAGCTGAGCTAACCGGGCTCCATATATTTCCTATTACCACGATTACAACGAAATCAAGGGTATTTGCAAATTGATATATAACTGGGAAGTAATGTACATGTGGAACAAACAACATGTAAAATTTGATCCGAGGAGAACAATTGGATAACGCGATTAAGTATAGTATTAATTGGAAAGTGGATAACTTCTTGAACTAAAAGCATTGACAAAGGTTAGTCAAAACTACCTCAAAAGTTGTAGAATTTTACAAAATTCAATTTTCGCTGTTTCCGCCCGGGCTCGAACCGGGGACCTTGCGCGTGTTAGGCGCACGTGATAACCACTACACTACGGAAACACTTACATAGTAGAACTTTGCTTTACTCCACTGTCTTTCCTGTGCTCCATACCAGAAACGATTATTTTGTTTCAGAGAAACCCTTACCTTCAAACGAGCTCTTTAGTTCTCAGTATTTTAAACAACATAATGAATTTAAAGATCTTGCAGGACCTTTATCAATGTCTAGAAAAGCAATTACAATATTGGCGTGAATAAGCTAAAAATACTTTTAGACTTCGTCTTATACTAATATTCGAAACAGAATCAGTCTTTACTAGTCGAATACCACTTTTTGTAAATAGATATGAAATGCTTTAATTTTGACAGAGATAGTGTCTTCCTAATGATTCCCGGAGACGGTGTTTTTGGTCTTTTTTCTTCACGGTTGAAAAATAATAATTTAGCTAAGGCTCTATATATTTTTAAAACTAAATGTCGTTGTATTTGAATATTTATAATTGTCTTCTATTGGTTTAAATTTTCAAAATATGAATTATGTGTTTCCGCCCGGGATCGAACCGGGGACCTTGCGCGTGTGAAGCGCACGTGATAACCACTACACTACGGAAACTTGATGATGGTTTATGAGTTTTGTCATTACTCCCGAAGTGAGATAATGTTGTACACATGTAGAACGAACTAAAAGTAGACCATCAGCTAAGGTTTTCCTTTGTATATAGAAAACGTTAATCTTATCATATAATTGAATGCTTGAAACGGACGTTTATTTCATTAAAAGTTTATCCAGCCCGATTTTTAGAAAATATATATTGCAAAAATATTGACGTTGCCCGATGTGAGACTTGAACCCACGACCCTCAGATTAAAAGTCTGATGCTCTACCAGCTGAGCTAACCGGGCTCCATATATTTCCTATTACCACGATTACAACGAAATCAAGGGTATTTGCAAATTGATATATAACTGGGAAGTAATGTACATGTGGAACAAACAACATGTAAAATTTGATCCGAGGAGAACAATTGGATAACGCGATTAAGTATAGTATTAATTGGAAAGTGGATAACTTCTTGAACTAAAAGCATTGACAAAGGTTAGTCAAAACTACCTCAAAAGTTGTAGAATTTTACAAAATTCAATTTTCGCTGTTTCCGCCCGGGCTCGAACCGGGGACCTTGCGCGTGTTAGGCGCACGTGATAACCACTACACTACGGAAACACTTACATAGTAGAACTTTGCTTTACTCCACTGTCTTTCCTGTGCTCCATACCAGAAACGATTATTTTGTTTCAGAGAAACCCTTACCTTCAAACGCGCTCTTTAGTTCTCAGTATTTTAAACAACATCATGAATTTCAAGATCTTGCAGGACCTTTATCAATGTCTAGAAAAGCAATTACAATATTGGCGTGAATAAGCTAAAAATACTTTTAGACTTCGTCTTATACTAATAATCGAAACAGAATCAGTCTTTACTAGTCGAATACCACTTTTTGTAAATAGATATGAAATGCTTTAATTATGACAGAGATAGTGTCTTCCTAATGATTCCCGGAGACGGTGTTTTTGGTCTTTTTTCTTCACGGTTGAAAAATAATAATTTAGCTAAGGATCTATATATTTTTAAAACTAAATGTCGTTGTATTTGAATATTTATAATTGTCTTCTATTGGTTTAAATTTTCAAAATATGAATTATGTGTTTCCGCCCGGGATCGAACCGGGGACCTTGCGCGTGTAAAGCGCACGTGATAACCACTACACTACGGAAACTTGATGATGGTTTATGAGTTTTGTCATTACTCCCGAAGTGCGATAATGTTGTACACATGTAGAACAAACTAAAAGTAGACCATCAGCTAAGGTTTTCCTTTGTATAAAGAAAACGTTAATCTTATTATATAATTGAATGCTTGAAACGGAAGTTTATTTCATTAAAAGTTTATCCAGCCCGATTTTTAGAAAATATATATTGCAAAACTATTGACGTCGCCCGATGTGGGACTTGAACCCACGACCCTCAGATTAAAAGTCTGATGCTCTACCAGCTGAGCTAACCGGGCTCCATATATTTCCTATTACCACGATTACAACGAAATCAAGGGTATTTGCAAATTGATATATAACTGGGAAGTAATGTACATGTGGAACAAACAACATGTAAAATTTGATCCGAGGAGAACAATTGGATAACGCGATTAAGGTATCAGGAGGGGCTGGGATGGCACATCTTTACAAAAAAAATGTTTTTCTTTCATGGGATAGAATGCAATATTGTTTTTGATATTAGTTAAAAAAAAATTTGGTTTCGATCTTTTAATCGCGATAAATTTATGAAAATAAGAATCGTGACCCAAACTATTCCGGAAACTTATTGTCATCAGTTAATTAGCATATCTGTCATCGGCATGTGGTTGCCTAGGAACGATTTTGACATGAAACCAGGCCTCGTGGTATGCTTCAAAACACTTCACACTAGAGTATCGACACAACAACAATCTTAAAAGTTACTAGAAGCCTTTCAAACGTGTATATATTTATAAATTTCGATCTTTTCAATTATAGTTTATTAGTTTATATAGTTTATAGTTCTTTCAATGTCGTCTCGAAAACGAAAATTGCGTGTTGGTTCCGCCACAAAGAAGGCCAAACGACCGTTCGATGCGAACCGAAGGTCACTTCTTGCATCTTCAGACAGAGGCTCATATTTTCAGCAGCAGAATCAATGGCCTGAAGAATTCAATGAAGAACTTGGTGCAAGCTCAAAGAAGCTACCTCGTGAACTTGTCATGAAAACTACAACTACCACGTCATCTCAAGATGGCGACCGACAAGAAATAACACCGAGCCTCTCGATCGTCAATGGCGCTCAATTGAACGAGCACTTACAAACTATTGTTTCGTGTAAGTTCTGTGGATCTAGTGTACAGTTATTGGAAGAGAATACAAAGAGGCAAGGACTAGGAACTTACTGGACTATCAAATGTACTAACGAGGACTGTAATTGTAATTCAACGTTCCCCACTTCGAGTAAATCGGGCAAGTTTTTTGAAGTAAATCGCTTAGCTGTACTTGGATTTCGTTCAATTGGCCGAGGACACAGTGCTGCTGAGAATGTATTTGGAATAATGGGTCTCCCAGCTCCAATTAATCACAACAGCTGGGCAGAACATATGAACCTCATAGAGGGCAAGTCAAAAGATCTTCTTGAGAAAGAGCTAGACAAGGCAAACCGCGAACTAAAGGAAAAGCTCGAACAAGGTGAAGCAAGAACTGTGGACACTGGGGCTTCTTTCGATGGTTCCTGGTGTAGCCGAGGCTGGTCGGCTACCGATGCTTGTGTGGCTGCAATATCCGTCGAAAGTGGGAAGGTATAACTTACATGTACATTGTAGCTATAAGTTTTAATTTAGGTTATGTATCTGTTATTTTGTAGACAAGAAATTGTAAACTTGTAGTTTATCCCAAGCTTAAACGTTACTTAGTCGATTGAAAAACCTTTAGTCTACTTTGTGCGAAGCGTAAATTTTTCACGTTATAATATAACGACTTCACTATATGGAAATATTCGCTTAGTGCAGTTGCGTTTTTGTTATTATTTACAAAATAATAATGATCACGATCAAAACAAATAAACAAACAGAAATTCCTCTCCCTATAAATATTGTAACCGATTTATTAGTTTTTAATGATTATGTGTGGACTAAAATCTACTTTTTATTTTCTATAGGTCATGGATGTAATGCACATAAGCAAGTCATGCAGTGATTGTAAAAAAATGGAAGAGACAAAGAAAAAGAAAGAGATCAGTACAAAAGACTTCCTTGGATGGTACATTAAGCACGAGCCACAGTGCTTTCTAAACCATGAAGGGACATCAGCTGTAAGTATATTTTTTACACATATTATTTTTCTCGATGAATCACAATTAGGGATACATCATTTACATGCTCATAATTTTCCTGTCCTAAAATGTTTTTTTTTTCCTTACATATTTTTCTTGAGGCAATATAAGGGGTCTCCATGTCCCTTGTGTGAATTAACCTCTAACAGGGTATCATTTTTGTTATTGCTCAATATAAATAGAAGTACCCCAACTAATGCCATTGAGCAATTTTAGAATTGTATCCTGAAAAAATTAAGAACAAACTCTATGATCTTGTGATAATTCTTGTATATGACAACAATGCACAACTTCAAAATTGCAGTTATATTCCGTCATTCTTTTATGTATTGTTTTCATTTGTGTATTTATACGCTGTAATTCCTGTTTTACGAATAAACTGAGGATGGCAGAAGTCGCTATTGAAACATGTATAAAAAATTGAGAGGTGTTTATATTATTTTAACTTGCCTTCTCTTTTTGGTAGTTAAATAATTATTATAATTAGTTGTTTACTTCTTTCCATAAGTATTGATTGAAGATAGTGTTTTTTCAGATAGTAGATGAGACTAAAAAAAATTTCTCTTTGTCATTATATATTTACTATTGAAACACTTGATTTTTGGAAATGTGTTCAAGTATTATTTCACAATGAAACCTTGCTTAAAAGGGCCACCAAATAGCAAGATCTTTAGTAGTACTATGTTATACATGTATGAAATTTGCACATTTTTTATTGTCTAAATTGGTTTGAAATATTCAATAATAAGCAAAGTTACATAGTGTTCGGTATTACAGCTGTGATAAAATGGTATTATACACCATATGCGAGAAATACTATGATTTTTTTCAATCTGAAATATCAGAAAGTATAAAGTTTTCCCTTTTATGGTGTATAATTAATTCTTTTATGACTAGTTTCATTTACAACAATGATCGATACACCACAGACTAGCAGAGTGCTGGTTATTGTCTCTTTATCAGTACACAATAAGATATCATAGTCATGTAGTTGTGTACTCCCTTATTCAAAAATAGACATTTATATATCACTCAATCTTGATACAAATCTTTTAAATTTTGCAGTCAATGGAAGCAGCAGGAGTTGTTACACTTTACAACCGCTCAGAAGAGAAAGGCTTGCGGTACATACCATTTATTGGGGATGGAGACAGTAAATCATACAGTGACGTATGCCAGAATCAACCGTATGGTCCTGCTGTCTTCATCCCCAAGGAAGAATGTGTGTCACATGTTACAAAACGAATGGGCACAGCTTTGAGAGCACTCGCAAAAGATTATAAAGGTAAGTTAATTTAATAAAATCATTCTTATATTTACATAAAAACAAAGTTTAAAGATCAGAAGATATAAAAGAGTGCAATCATGGCATTGTACCTACATGTAGAAACACATGGAACCACCCCATTATATGATATTATTAAATATTCACAGAAACCTTTTCATAAAATGAAAGAACATTCCCTGGATTGTATAGCAGAAGCCTGCTTATTTTTAAAATTGAAACTGTAACCTTTACTAGTGTTAGAGTTGTTCACTGCGGACATGTGTTGTACACATGTATTTGATGCAACATGGATGTTTTGATCACCAGCGTTGCTTTAAATATACACCTATTTCAATTAACGTTGTCCATCTGGAATGGCTGACCAATAGGAATTGTGGGAGTTCATTAAATTTCAAATACATTGTTTTAATCACACTTTAATGGTGCTGAATTACAGATAAAAGTATTTCAGAAGTAAACATTGATATTCAAGTGTGATTATAATAGTGCATTTGCAGTTTAACGAGCTCCCACAATTCCTATCGGTCTCAGATCAACCATTCCAGATGGACAACGTTAATTGAAATAGGTGTATACATGTAAGGTGCATCAAGTGACTGAATAGACAATTCTGATTGGACTAATGGCTCCTACATTATTAATATGTCTGATAAGTGATTCAAAATGTGCATAAACATTGGAAATAGAAGTTTTATATATTTTTTTTTCAATTTAGATCTCTTTTTATCAATATTTTTAATTCAAACTTTAGCATTCAGTGAGTATTGGATATACAATGACGCCCGCTTAAAAAAATAATAATATAATAAAATATAACATTGTTAATTGAGACTTTATTTTACAGGTAGAAAGTTAAGCGATGGCAAAGGTTTGGGAGGTGTTGGACGTTTAACAATTAAAAGAATTGACACTTTCCAGAACTTCTATGGAAAAGTAATCAGGGAAAACAAAGGAGACGCCAAGGCAATGTCTAAGGCAACCCATGCCATCCTCAAGCATTACAGTAGCACCCCCGAGGAACCGAGGCATGACGACTGTCCTAAGGGATCCAGCTCTTGGTGCACCTACCAAAAAGATATGGCAAATGGCACCAACCTTCATAAGCCAATAAAAAACCCACTGTGCCCAGCCATTGTCGAGGTTGTCCAGCCCATATTTGACCGCCTTGGCAATGAGGCCTTCCTCTCAGGCTGTGAGAATTGCATGACCCAGAATGTAAATGAATCATTACATCATATTATTTGGAGTATGGCAACCAAAGATATGTCAAACAGTCCAGCTGAGATAAGCACAGCCATTAGCCTTGGAGTACTCCAATTCAACAATGGCTTCACTAAGACATATTCAGAATTAATTCTAAGTATGGGGATTAAAGTCACAGAATCTATGAAGCTATCATGGGAACATATTGATAAGCAGAGAATATACCAGAGCAACTACCGTGCTTCAACTTCCACCAAAACCCACCGTAAAAAGAAGAAGAAGAACAGATTATGTAAAGAAGATGCATTTGTTCATGCAGAGGGAACGACTTACAAGTCCCAAGCTTTCCACGACAGCAGTCAGCCAACTAAGAAAAGGCAAATGAGTGCTTCAAAGAAACAAAAAGCTGCAAGTGCCAAAAAGAAAAAACCTGCAGGTGCTACAAAGAAAAAACATTCAGGTGCCACAAAGGGAAAAAAATCAAGTGCTGCAAAAAAAAAATCATCCAATGAATTCAGGAAAGCATGATAACAATACTTATGATAACAGAAATTTAAATCACCATTTTATACAAGCAAAGAAAAAGTGTAGCAATTGATTAATCTAGTGTCGAACAATTTTTTTCTGCTAAATAATTTATGCCACTTGTTTATGTGTTTGTTATCTAAAAATGAAAATCTGGACATTGCAATTTTAATTTGACCAGGGAAAGTTTTCATACCATGAACATGGAGAATACATAGTTTTCATGATCAGCCAAGCAAGTTTATAATAAGGTTGAGCATTTATTACATGTGAGAATAAAGTTTTTCATTTTTTTAAATTCACTTTTTATTGAAGATCTATATTTGTACAATTTTCATTGTCAGTGACTAAGTGTCACTGAGCTTAGTGTTGGGCTACACTCTGTTTCATATAAGTTGTACATATTTATTGTAAATGATCACATTATGATTGTAAATTAAATAACTAAACATTTTAAATGCACAAATAAAGAATTCATATTTGAAGCTGATAGTGGATATAGTTACTATATATAGGGAACACACATAAAGTGAAGTCATTTAACCTGTGAAATAGACATTAGACTAATACACCTTAGCAGTCTCTAATTCTATTGTTTTCTTTTGTGTCAATCTGACTAGTACACCTTGACTATTTAATTTTGTGTCACAGGTTTAATGTCTTCACTGTAAAATTATGCAATGGCAATATTAGGGTGATTTTCATTTGGTCGTGAAAGAATTGGCAAATTAATAGTCGTTACTACAGTGTATCTATTGTTCTTTTGTACGAACTAAATTGTGGTATTTCTTACATGGTCAAAGAAAATCACTATTACTATTAAGAATACCTATAGTAAATGTATAGAGTGCATATAATATATCCGCAACAAACTTTGTAACGAATTGCACGAAATAGTGTAATTCAAAAACAATTGAAGACAAGGAATTTTGTAGTAATTCGCACTATTTTGTTTTGAAAGTTTTTCCCGGATATATTGTGTGCAAGTTGATGGCTAGGCATATTGTGGATCAGCTATAAAAAACATGACTAGCTACAAAATGTATTTCTATGGTGGAATCAATTATTTACATTCTTTGTTCCAGACAATTATTATCAAAGCTAATAACTTGGCAATTCCATTGCTTCACAGAATTCCTGCATCGAAACCAAGTATGCATGCTGAAACGCAATAATATATTTATTTAGGCTTGTAGGTCAACTAAAGGAGTATTTGTATACACGCATAACCGGCAGACATTAAAATATAAACTGCACATTGCTCGTCAGGTCGAACACTGTAAACTACCGAACACTGTATCGAACACTGTAAACTACCAAAAACTGAAAAAACTTTCACCACTGACAAAACGTAATTGAACGTACATACCTCGCGAAATTCACCCTTTACGTTTCCTGGTACAATATCTCGAATGAATGCTAGGACACTCGGCGGGAACGTATATTCGGCTGCATCGGGGCCAATTTTCTTTCGCTATTAACCCTTACCAAGATTCATTATACAAAATGTATACATTTTAGGTCCAAATGTATACATCAGATGTACAAATTTTGCAGTTTGTATATTTGATGTATACATCAACTGTACATTCACCAAAATCAAAGATTTGTGATGTATAAGTGATGTACATGGGGAGCATACATCAAATATACTACATATACATCATATATACAACATCTGATGGTTGTATATCTGGTGTATACATTGAATGTACAATAAGAGACAACAAGGTATGGAGGGGCTTTGATGTATAAAATATGTATAAAAAAAATTATAAAAGCTTATGTACATCAACTATACTTTCTGATCAAGGACATCTGAGGCACCAAGAATATAATCAAACATAACTTGCACATACACATTTTTGCATGATTATTTAGTTAGAGAACACTTGAACTATGTTTTTTCATTCTACAAAATCATTATTTTAATTGAGTGTTTTTAAGAACATTTTATGGGTGCTTGGATTTTTCAAAATTACAATCGTGGACAGTTCAATAGGCCTCCCAGCAATCACCTTATCGTATTATATATAGTATAGATTATCTCCAGTGTACCACGTGAGCATTTATAAATTTAGTCCTTCTCACATTGATTTGGGAATAGACCAACAAATGCCAGATTCTCACATTCTATATATACACATAGTTTATCCATTTGGTTGATGTTAATGGCTTTTAGAGGTAAGTCTTTTACAACAGGGATGAGATGACTCAATTCAGCTTTAGTGTGTTGGTCCATTGCTAAAACTATGTCTTTGTTTTCTCTCAGTGGATATACCATCGCCAAATGATGGGGCTCTTTGCATGCACATGAATCAGAACAGGAAGTAGGATTGAGACAGGTAGTATAACAAGTAACATAATATTGAACTTGTCCATAGGTAGGAGATTTCAGTATAGTGTCAGAACTGTATTGTATAGTGTAATTATTTCTCTTTGACATTAATGTGTAGTTTTTGCAATGAACGACTTGATTACCATGAAGCATCACTCTTTGGAATGTGTGTACTTTAGATAAGACTGGTCCAATTAGTGCCTCTACAGCTATCTTAGCTTCCAGCGAAAGTTCTGATGGTTTAATAGTACCAACTTTGTAGACTCCATCACCAATACTTTCCTTTTGTATACATGGCTGAGTCTTGTTGTTCATTTTGTCAAACAATTCTTTAGCAATAGATCCTTCAGTCAAAAGAGGTGTAAGCAATGGGATTTTTTGCTGAATGCTCACAGCCATCACAAGCTGCTCTTCAACACTTTGGGTCCCATGGAACATGTTTCGTAGTTCACCATTGAAGTCTTCAAACGCAAAACATGAATGCGTCCACAGTGGTCCCATATCGCACACTCTTTCAGTCATGTGTAGCAAGCAATGTGCGTTGTATGTCTCATATCGTGGGCCATACAATTCCCCAATTTTAAGGCAGAAGTGCTTCAGAAGAGCACTAGCTTTTTTCACATCATTAAGTGAAATAGACTCTTGAAGTAGTAGGTAAACAGCTTCAACCAAAAGAATGTAATGCTGAAAGTATATTTCAGGCAATAAACCATAAAGGCATGGGATTGAATAAAACAAAAGAAACGTTCTAAGCTCAGAGGCTTTTAAATGTCCAAAGTTTGAAGCAAGACTTCTTGGTAGACGCGTTATGCAGGCAGGTGGTGTCATCTTTAAATACCTTGAATCAAGTTCTGCTACTTGCCTACTTAAAGACCAAGGCTGTTTACTATGCTTCTTGTTGAGCCACAGTGTTAGTAACATTTTTACAACCCCTAATAGAGTCCCATGCATATAGTCTATTGCAATGCCTCTAATAATATCAAATTTTGGGATGACAACACACCAGCTGAAACCTTTGACTCCCTTTTCGTTTGTCTCCACCCCAGACTTTGCAGCTTTTTCAGTTGCAGCTGCAGCAAATTTCAGTGTTTCTTGGTGAGTTCTTTCATCGCCATGGCCAGTTTTCAAATTGCTTACATCAAATGGATATACAAGTGTATGTCCTCTAGCACTTGTCTTTACGGTTTCTCCTGGGCTCATACAATATGGACATCCATAGTACGCATTGAACTGACAAAATTGCTGGAACAAACACTTCGCTGGAGCATCAAATGTTCCAAACAATAATATACATCTAAGTATTTTTTCTTTTCCTTTAACTGTAACTGGTGACCCTTAAATGAACAAACAAAATGTACAAACCATATAAGTACAACAGGGTGAATGTTAAGTACACTACATTTTATTTTGGACATCTTTATGAAGGTAATGTTTGTGAGATATTCTCAAATACAGCTGAATCAGAATTTTTGCAAAAGTCACAAATAGCCTCATTACTTGGATAGAAAAATATATAATTGCTAGTCACAATTTACATGAATTAGAGGCTAAGCCCACCCACACTGGAATCTTGAGAACCATTAATGATATCACCATATCAAACTATTATCATAATTTATAATGTAACCTCAGGCTTACCTTCATGGAATAAATCCTTTAATGCAATTGCAAACGGTTGCATAAATGTTTGGAAAAGGGGCTTCCGTTGACCAAACCACAGTCCCACAAACAGTCTATATTGTCGCTTGGTTCTACAAATAAAATATGACAAATATAAAGAAAAATTAGAGCAGATATCGTATGACTGTGAAAACAGCATGGACGCGGCACAGAACAGTCCTAAAAAAGTGATAGAGTTTTTCGTGTTTCCATCAAAATAGCACTGATTTTACTGGGGATTTTATATAAAAATATAAGAAAATCACTCAAGTGCATCCAACCTACAGATTAGCGAAAAATAATCGGCTAGCAGATTATTCACTGATCTATAGGTTGCAGTGATTGTGAAAATAAACTGTAGCTTGTTAGCCAATCAGATTTCAGATAGTGAGTACAATGTATAATAATCTATATAAACTTTCTTATGCACAGGAATTACACATTACAAAACAAAAATTACCTGGCTTTAGGTGGTAGCTCGTTTATGACAAAGTATACAGGCCAGACACTATATGACGAGGAGCGGAAAAGAGAGACACCATCAGTATTCATTTGGAGTGACAGGTGGATCTCTTTTTCTTTGGCTGCATTACTTGTACCATGGAAGAATCCATCAGGCCCAAAATGTTTTTTGTAAATTCTACCATCATAAATATCTTCCAAATTTTGTGCTTGTTTCTTTACTCTTCTAAAGGGGTAATTCAGCAAATCTGGTATTTCTTGGGCTTTAAGGAAAATAAAATCATATTACAAAACAGTACATACTCAATTTTTCAAATATTATTATTATCATTAATAGTAACAATACAGAACTCTGCAATAAGCATTTAATGCAAACTCTTGTGGATGCTTAGCCATATTCCTATAAAAATATCTCCAGAAAATGATCCCCGGGCTTGTGTGGATGGGACCTCAGTATGCTCATACATTTATATAATATCAATTGCATCCTTACTCCATTATTGTTTTTTTTTTTGCCTTTTATAATACTAACTAATGCAGACTTCTGCAGCTTTGTAGTGGCAATAACAAAATGCCAAAGATCAACCCAAGTATCAGATTGAGCCAAGGAGTTTTGTCAAATAAATATGTTTAAAGCTAGCACCTGAATGTTTTGATCACAGTATTAATTTATACTACACATATATTAAAACTTACTTGCAAGCAGTGATTGCAGTTGGGTGATTAATGGCACCACTATGAAATAACCAAGTGAGTCTTTTGTTCCAAAGTCTTTCAGGCAGTGTTTGTTTGTGCAGTGCTTATAATCTTGCCTTTTAGTGCCAATGTACTCATAGCAAAATGTACAATAGTAGTGGTATTCTATTGGATTTCTTAATTTTTTGAAAAAATTATGAAGAGTTACAATAGATTTTCCAAATATGTTTGGTAATGGAAGATGAACTTGAATGAGCAGCAAGAGATCTGCCAATGCCACCCCTGTAATGCTGTGACGCATTGAATATTTTATGATAAGTAACAAACTGACTGCAAGAGTAATCCTTGCCCCCTCGTAGACAGGTGATGATTCGGGTTCGGATGTGATATCTTCTTGTATAATATTTTCAGTGTTGTTTTCAGCATCATAAAGGTTTTCTTCTTCATCATCATCTGCAAATCTAACCAAAGGGTCATTCTTCTCGGTTGTACTATGACTCAATAAATCATCGATATAATCTGCTTGAATACCATCCCACAACTCTTTGATTTCATCATCCTCTGAGCTTGACGTCAGCTCACCTTCGATTGAAATAGTGTCGTCGACGTCGTCGAGGATATGTAGACTTTCATGATCGATATTACATTCAGTCACTCCAGGTAAATCGGGTAATTTGTACTGATCACACTCCACGCTTTCACATGTAGATTTGTATTTTTTTTTTAACTCTCGATAAAATGTCGTCTTTGGAACTGAAAGCTTTGGTTGTGATAAGTGATCATTGTAGTATCTATCCTTCTCAATGTTGTGCTCTATGCCATAATTATATTGTCTTCTTTCCCTGCCAATATAGTGGTTGGAAGTACCGGGTCTATAAGGATCATTATAATCGTTGATCTCTGTCGAATTCGAAGCATCATCTAATACGTTATTTTGCCTTGCTATCTCTTGATAGAACGTCGATCTAGGAGCTTTCAACTCAGGCTGTGATAGGTAACTTCCATAATTACCCCTTCTCTTTCTTATTTTGTTTTTTTCGATATCTTTCGGCGTCGATGCCATTATTTACAAACCAGAAGAACCAGGAGAAATGAGGAGAAATGACTTTCGAGTCCAATCATAATCGCCTCGACACATCTACCGGTGAAGACTGGGTACGAATGTATCCCAGAGGTCAGCGAGAGAAAAGTAACGGCGGGAATTCTGTGCCGGGTCGTACCAGCCCGGTAAAACGTATTCCATCTCTCCTTGCTACACGCTTCGAAGGTCAAACACTATAAAAATTAATCTACAGCATGAATCAACGCGAGAAAAGAGTAGTCACACGCTTTGAGGATGAAGGTATGTTTATGATATGAATATATTTCGCAAAAACTATGAGATTTTGGTTTAAGTAAGCTTAAATTTGAACGTACGGCCATGCAAACGTGGATCGATAACAATATGCTTATATAAGTATGCTAAGTACTCTTCTCCGATTGGACTTAAGCTCAAGAATCGGCTGATTCCTAAGCTTGATTATACTTCCACTTGTATTTTCATCATGTAGAATTATTTGTGATGGACTTAAGTTATTTGTATAAAGACTTAAGTTATATTCATGCGACCATTCAAAAGAGTTGTTAAACTTAGATTTATTAAGCTTTAAGCTTGTATTTAAGCTTATAAGCTTAGTATAAAATGTACCCAAACCGTTTTTTATCTATTCAGAACGAAATTCAAGTAAAGAAGAATATAATTTTTATCTTTAAGTTCTTTCCATGGACTTATCATCAAGAGAAATTGGCGCGCAAATTTACGGTCAATTAATTATTAACCGGCAAATAAACTTAGTATGAAACGTTTAACATCCAACCAAAAATCTGACAACTAAGATATCTATACAAGCTTTATTGTATAAATATTGTTTAAATTATAATATTTTGCTTATTTTGTTAGAATTTGCCTTAGTCCAGTTTCTTGATGATGGTATATTTAAAGTACTGTCGGAGAAGCTAATACAGAGAGGTGAAGATGGTCTGCTGGCTCAGTACGATGATGGCCACTTCTATTCTTGTACTATAATAAATCGCAGTGGTTAGTGTTATGTATAACATGGCCAGAATTTTTGCAAATGACTGTATTATGATACAATAATACTATGTCAAAATAATTCTAAAAAAGGATTTAATCATATTTTCAGATAATCCAACAGCATATTGATAAATCTAATAAATGCATTTCTATGTTTAAATAGCAACTGAGCAACCAAGAGCTGGGAAGGTTAACTCACTAATTGCTAGCAGATTTCAGGTACCTGCAATTATGGCAAAATTTTAGGCTTGTTGTCTTGCTATCATTATAAATACAATGTTTTCATTATGTTCTTCATTATGAACATTTATTTAAAGATCTTTATTTGAGATCTTTGAAAGTTTAAAGATATTGAAAGACAGAATCCTGGTTAAATTAAATTAATTTTTATATTTCCATTTAGTATTTATTCATTTTATTCAACAATTAACTCAACTTAAAATCAGACATCACCATTTCCATATAAACCTGTAATGTGCCACTACTTGTGCATTATAAGGTTTTGTTAACCATACATTTTGATTTTCAGTTTGCCAATACCATGCTTTAATTAGAATTTGATTGTTATCACATGTTGACTTGTATTTTATTTTAGATGGTAAATTTGGTCGCCACATACCCTCAAATATTTGTACATGGTGTCTCAATTGAGCATGCATTGCGCAGAAAGACTGCCTCTGCATGTGCGGCTTACCTGTTAAATCTGTTTTATACCAACAAAGAGCTTCTTGGTAAAAACTTGACTGGGGCACATGGAAAGGGGGCCATTGATAATGAAATACTCCAAAGCATCCTTTGTAAGTGCATTTTTCATGTTAATAGCATGTCCAGTATATCGAGATGCAAAATTATCCTTCATAACAATGATCGTAGTTACAGCCAAACTACATGAAAAGTACTCCTCTAGACTGCATTATTCATTTCATTATTTGATTCTTAATTGACTTCATTCTTTGTTTTTTTAGAATGCCTTTAAACTATTCAAAAACTAAATTAAACCTCTGTAAATCTCATAGAATCATAATATTTTTTTGTCTATACCAATGACAGAATCAATTTCTTTTGATGTCATAATAATTTGTATGAATTTTGAAATTTTTTGAAAACAAATAATGAAGCCAAGAATCTAATAATGAAATGAGTAATTCAGTCTAGAGGGGTATACTCTTCTTGTAGTTTGACTGTTACTTGTTTTGTCAGCTGTCTCATATCACAAGTAAACAAAAATGATCAAGCACCTGGGCCAAGCTTTTCATTAGGATTTTCGTTTCCCAAGGCTTTACCTTGACATGTGATCATTTCCAAATCACTTCTAAATATCACCTACACTTATTAGTGAACAACAGAAATTGTTATTGTGGCCATACAGTCAATCCAATTAATGTTGTCCAGTTAAAATGACATGTTAACAACAACAAAGTAATTTTCATAAAGCTTTTTTTTTTGCCTTTCCGGGATAAAATTGATTTAGAACTCCAGATATATAGTAAATTAAATGTTATCTGCATTGTAATTAAATTTTGCAATTTTACATTTAATGTTTCTTTAAAAAAAAACTAAAAACATTATAATATGCAAATTACTTTGTTGTTGTCAACATGACTTTATGACTGTATATGGTCCTCTAATCAAAGCAACTAATGGAAATCTTAGTAATAATAAACCTTCTACCACTTGAATCGCTTGGCCCATATATGCCTGAGATCGTTTCTGACTGTAATTTTGTGATGAGACCACAGCTCAGGTTTGATAAGACTATTCTACAAGTCATGTTTCTGAGAGATGAATAAAATTGACATCTTGTTTGAAAATAGATGAGAAACCAGGATACATGGTAAAAAAAAAGTAATATAGTTTGTGCAATGTACATGTATATATATAACTGCTATGTTTCTGCAGTTGTTGTTAATCTATATAGAGTATTGATGTCAAATTCTAAATATCATTCTAGTTCACACGGGCTTTAAAACCTTTGAATGACTGGCCAATCTAATGTTTTTTTCCCCTTCAGCTATTTTATATTAGCTTTTGTACTAATTGATTAAGCCGGAAATCACATCTCAAAAAATGAATTGAATCTCAGCTACATCATTGAATATGTTTTTCTTTTCATCCTCAGATTTCTCCATGGCTCACTACAAAGATAGCTCGGAGTCGAGTATAAAAGTAAGCCTGAGAAATAAACTCTCAGGTTTACAATCAAGATCAAGACTGTCAGAAGACAATGTTCAGTAATATGTTATATAGTAAGGACACTGTGAACATGCACTTCTATAATACAATTCTTATTATATTATCAGTTTTCTTTTTGATCATGCTGTGCTTCCAAATGTGTGAAAGTTCAGTACTGAATTATTTTGCTTAACTCTTCAACTTGTATTATGATTTATTTTCTGTGACAGTATTTGAGTGGAATCCTTTTTATAGATATTCTGAAAAAAACACTTAAAATAAGCAAAGTGTTCATGCAGGTTCAAGTGTCCTTGCTGTAAAAGGTAAAATGTATAACCAACCTTTATTTGAATTTGTTATTGTCCAATGAACTGACAATAGACTAGCAATATATTTATATTATTCTTAATAGGCTTTTAATTGTTATCAACATCAAATTGAGAGGGAGACAGATTAGGGGGGGGGGGGGGGGGTGTCATATATGTTACTGTTCAATAATAATTAAAATTTAGTATATTTTTTAAATTGGGGAAAGGGGGCATTTTGAGAAATAATATATATCTGGATTTTCACTATAAAAGAATGCATTTTTAGAGACATGATTTCAATGTCATTATATTTTCCTCTTCTTTCAAATTAAAATTGTATTTAATATTTGAATATATTATATATTATATGATTTTTTGTGATTTGATAGACTGATTAGGGGGGTTCAAATTTGTTACTGTTCAATAATAATTAGGTATATTTTAATTTTTGGTCATTTGGAAAAAGAATGTATATATATAATATCTGAATATATATGATTTTTGTGATTAATAAATAAATTATTAAATATTGATTATGTCCAATAACTGTGTAATTAGCATAGGGCTATAAAATGTATACATATTGTATACACCAAGTATACATGATGTATAGTTTTTGTATACTTTTGAATGTATACAAAATGTATACACATGAGTCCGAAATGTATGCTACACAATGTATACACATGGGTTCCAAATGTATGCTACAAAATGTATACATCATGGTATATGATGTATACATAATGTATACAAATGCACCCACTGAAATGTATACATTTGGTACAGAAAAAATATACATTTTGTATACCAATTCTTGGTGAGGGAAGAGAAGACGCTTTTAGTTACAAACACATAATTCATTGAATTTAATTGATTTTTTTCTAATGTGTATCACGTAAATACCATCAATGCGTGTGCCCAAGTGCAATAATGAAAGTATCGGTTCAATCTTCCCGGTTTCCCGCGTCTTTTTCGTTGGTAGGTGCTGGCTTCAAGGTTTTCGGCAAAAACTTCGCCGTCAAATCTAAATGTTAAGAACAACTAATCAAAGATCTTTTACTGAATAGTGTTATCAAAATTACGTCTTCTCCTTAATGGCATTGACGAAGCTGGAAATCAAAGAAAATCGTTTTGTTATGATACTTACCCAAGTGCTCGCATCTCTGCAATTACACTTTCTCGTGGACTTTCGACCCTTGTTTCTACACTGTTTTCTCCTCTGTCTTGCCTTCTCCTTCCTCTTGGCATCTTTTTAATTTGTTCAAAACTTTGCCGAATTTCAAAGTCTTCCGGCAAAATTACAATGTAAATAACTACTGGATCACTTGCTTTAAAAATGTTGACCTCTTGCGATAAGTGACTGTAACTTTCTCATATTACTATGCAATAATAGCTAGGAACTTTGATAATGACTAGGTAGGATGACACCGCGCTGAAAGATCTCAGGTGTTGTGTAAACACCCCCGTGGCTTTCTGGCCCAAATCAAAAACGCGTTTATCTGGCGTTTTTAAAATAAGAAAAAATATATTTTTAAAGCGCTCTAGTTTCCTCGCTATTCAACGGTTTGATTTCAAATTTGAGCCAAGTTTGAGATCAAATATCAAACCAAAAAACGGTGCCAGCGATTTTTGATTTTCGTTTCCGTTGTTGAGATATTGCTTAGTTTGTACACTTATACGTGATAAATTCGAACATCGATATTTGAGACTCGATAGCGACTGATCTAAAGCAGTTATGAGAAATCGCTGGCACCGTTTTAGAGATTAATGTATTATGAGTCTGCTAACGTGATTTTTATCACTGAGACGGAAATCCTGACAGATTTCGAGCTTTTCAAACGAAGTACGGTCAAAACACGCTTTAGTCGGAATATCTTTTTGTCGTTTTAAATAATGAAAATTTTGAATCGATATTCAAAAACTACATTTATTCAGCTTTCAGAAAATATATACTTTTACTGGAATATTTTACAAAGCTTGCGCATAATTTGAGTTTGCGTGAGTAGAGGTCCCCAACCCCTCCTGATACCTTAAGTATAGTATTAATTGGAAAGTGGATAACTTCTTGAACTAAAAGCATTGACAAAGGTTAGTCAAAACTACCTCAAAAGTTGTAGAATTTTACAAAATTCAATTTTCGCTGTTTCCGCCCGGGCTCGAACCGGGGACCTTGCGCGTGTTAGGCGCACGTGATAACCACTACACTACGGAAACACTTACATAGTAGAACTTTGCTTTACTCCACTGTCTTTCCTGTGCTCCATACCAGAAACGATTTTCAATTATGTTTATTTTGTTTCAGAGAAACCCTTACCTTCAAACGCGCTCTTTAGTTCTCAGTATTTTAAACAACATCATGAATTTCAAGATCTTGCAGGACCTTTATCAATGTCTAGAAAAGTAATTACAATATTGGCGTGAATAAGCTAAAAATACTTTTAGACTTCGTCTTATACTAATATTCGAAACAGAATCAGTCTTTACTAGTCGAATACCACTTTTTGTAAATAGATATGAAATGCTTTAATTATGACAGAGATAGTGTCTTCCTAATGATTCCCGGAGACGGTGTTTTTGGTCTTTTTTTTTCACGGTTGAAAAATAATAATTTAGCTAAGGCTCTATATATTTTTAAAACTAAATGTCGTTGTATTTGAATATTTATAATTGTCTTCTATTGGTTTAAATTTTCAAAATATGAATTATGTGTTTCCGCCCGGGATCGAACCGGGGACCTTGCGCGTGTAAAGCGCACGTGATAACCACTACACTACGGAAACTTGATGATGGTTTATGAGTTTTGTCATTACTCCCGAAGTGCGATAATGTTGTACACATGTAGAACAAACTAAAAGTAGACCATCAGCTAAGGTTTCCCTTTGTATAAAGAAAACGTTAATCTTATTATATAATTGAATGCTTGAAACGGAAGTTTATTTCATTAAAAGTTTATCCAGCCCGATTTTTAGAAAATATATATTGCAAAAATATTGACGTCGCCCGATGTGGGACTTGAACCCACGACCCTCAGATTAAAGGTCTGATGCTCTACCAGCTGAACTAACCGGGCTACAAAATTCAATTTTCGCTGTTTAAATTTTCAAAATATGAATTATGTGTTTCCGCCCGGGATCGAACCGGGGACCTTGCGCGTGTAAAGCGCACGTGATAACCACTACACTACGGAAATTTGATGATGGTTTATGAGTTTTGTCATTATTCCCGAAGTGCGATAATGTTGTACACATGTAGAACAAACTAAAAGTAGACCATCAGCTAAGGTTTTCCTTTTTATAAAGAAAACGTTAATCTTATCATATAATTGAATGCTTGAAACGGAAGTTTATTTCATTAAAAGTTTATCCAGCCCGATTTTTAGAAAATATATATTGCAAAAATATTGACGTCGCCCGATGTGGGACTTGAACCCACGACCCTCAGATGAAAAGTCTGATGCTCTACCAGCTGAACTAACCGGGCTCCATATATTTCCTATTACCACGATTACAACGAAATCAAGGGTATTTGCAAATTGATATATAACTGGGAAGTAATGTACATGTGGAACAAACAACATGTAAAATTTGATCCGAGGAGAACAATTGGATAACGCGATTAAGTATAGTATTAATTGGAAAGTGGATAACTTCTTGAACTAAAAGCATTGACAAAGGTTAGTCAAAACTACCTCAAAAGTTGTAGAATTTTACAAAATTCAATTTTCGCTGTTTCCGCCCGGGCTCGAACCGGGGACCTTGCGCGTGTTAGGCGCACGTGATAACCACTACACTACGGAAACACTTACATAGTAGAACTTTGCTTTACTCCACTGTCTTTCCTGTGCTCCATACCAGAAACGATTTTCAATTATGTTTATTTTGTTTCAGAGAAACCCTTACCTTCAAACGCGCTCTTTAGTTCTCAGTATTTTAAAAAACATCATGAAAGTAGTTTTGTTTGGATGATTCGACCCCTTTTTTCGAGTGACTTGGAGCGAATTGTGAGTGACCAAATAAATTAACTTGAGTGTCTGACTTAATTTATTCAAGTGACTTAATTTATTCAATGGTTTGACGTCAAACATTGAGTGAATTGGTGAATTAATTTATTCAATCGTCATGGTAACCCAATAACGCAAGCGGGCAAGTCTGAACAGTTATTTTGTTCCACAGAATAGATATATAGCGCGGGAGTTTTGAAATTATTATTAACCTTCAACCTTTCCTTCAATCTTCCCAACCATAGTCTAATATACTGCTGTGGCAGACTTCGAGGAGAGAACATGTCACGGCGCTCTGCATTTTTCTGCTTTACAGTTGCCGCCTTTGAGGGAATATAAGAATATTGTCGTGAAGAGCTCACTCAACGTAAGTAGTTTGGGGAATAGAACGTTGACATCAAAGGCGTGGCTCATTTTTTTTTTCCCTCACAGAATACTTGTTGGTCAGCCATCTCAAGGACCCCAACCATATTTTTTTTGGCGACCACTATCACGTTATTGTGTACAACATGCGAACGAACCCACTCCTGGACTCTCTCGGTCGTCCTGTCAAAGAAGGTTACGAGAGTCGATTTTTCTGCAATCTCGGGGCCCGAAGAATCAAAAGCTTCACCATGACGGAAGACATAATTGACGTGATCCGACATCTTGTGCAACCGCCTCGGGAGGTCATCCATGCCGATAGGGAGTTTCAGAGTTTGATCGACTTTGTGAGGGCGAACCCAAAATCGGGTCAGGGGCAGACTCGCCGTTGGGATCGAACCGACCGTGACATCGAAACGTTGGGGTGCGTGGTCTCTGTGACATTTTTTGATGAAAAGGACCGTGTCCTGGCGTCGTCACGACTCTCGTATGAAAGGTTTTTCATAGGCATTTTGAAAGACCATTACGAGGAATTGTACAACGAGTTTTATGACTTTTACTTCGGTCAATATCGGTTGGATCCCGGCACATTACCGCTGCATGAAAAACAAGCACGTGAACTGTACAAACTTCTGTTGTATTATGAGTGTCCTGTTGTGGCCACCGGAAAGCATGAGGAACCGAGTTCGGCTCAAATAACCCTCACCTATAAGAACAATAATAACAGCTTTTGGGTGGATTGGGAGTCTGACGATTTTGACGGTTAACGTCACCGACTCGAACACTCAGTTTGTTGAATAATTTATTACTATTCTTCATCATCACTAGAACAATTATTAGGGTGGTGACTAATGCCACCACAATCATTACATGACACCGGGATACTTTTTACAGTATCATGATTAAGACAATTGACTACTAATTTATAGTTGCACAATTGCCTGTTACTGGTGGTTAAGTATTCAACTGAAAGAATCACCACTGTTCAGTCTAATAAAGGATTAAAGCGATTCCTTATTCTCATAGATCGCCGTGTACGATAAGCTTTTAAATAGGGTCCTTGAACTTTATGGGCATCATCATCCAACATATTCTTGATCTGGTCAAATCGAGGTCGCTTTCGTTTTCTTTCACCAGGTGATGAACTCGGAGGTGGTGTTAATAACCCTTCAGGAACCAGAGTTTGCACTGGGGTAAAGGGTTGATAATTTGAAATTGAAGTAGTAGGTAATGGTGTAGAAACCTCTGATTGGCTGATACCATTTTCGTGAAATGGGGGCGGCATTGATTCAGTTGGTGGGTCCATAGGAACAGGTGGCATTGAATTGGAAGAAGGTCGGGGAAGTGGCGAAGGAGTTGAATTCAACTTTTTCTTGTATTGAAGAAAATCATTTTGGAGGTTGACATACTCACGAGCTTTTTGATCAACACTGAGGTTGGAATCATTCAATGTATCAACCATTTGATCTTGCAAATTTTGTACTTTTGACGCGATGGGAGGAAGAACAATACTTTGTTGCTTGAGGTATTTGATCAATTCCTTCGATACCTTATCTACGGATGAATCTTCTGGCTGTTGCTTTTCGTCAGGCAGAACATTGGTTCTAAGTCTACAATCATCTGGAGTGGTTGTTTTTAAATCGATGAGTAGGTATCCAAAAGGTCTGCTCACCGCCTCTTCATACTTCTGAAGAAAATATTCGGTTTTTCTTGGGTACATTTGCTTGGCCAATGTGAAAATTTGAAGTTTATCTCTGGGGTTTTTGAATATTACCAAGTAGTGACAATTTAAGCTGATATCCCTGTTTCCTTTGCTCTGATGAAAGAGATTTTGAACCAAGTAGATAACACTAAGGTTGCGATGATGGGAGCCCTGGGTAAACAAGTTGATAACCTGTTTGTCGTTACTGGCGGAACTCATTTGATCATCAATGACGATGAGATTGCGCACATTGACATTAAAATAATCATCGCTTTCGATATTAGAGGGAATTCCTTTCACAAATTCAATTCCAGGTATAGTCTGCATCATTTCCATATAGGCCGGCTGCCATCTTGTATAACACCATATTATTCTCTGGGGCGTTGGGGTAATCATACGGCTTTTATGTTCCAATACATTTTGTACCCAAGTGGTTTTTCCACATCCGGTCATTCCAGAAACCATACAAGTAAAGGGGTGCTTTAAATAGAATGGTTTGCACTCTTTTTCTTTTTGGTTGAAATCTGAATTAATTCCACTTGGTATTATGTGACGATTATGTTTTTCATATTCAATCCATTGCTTGCGAATATCTCCCTCCATGTGATGTACTCCTTTTAAATGACTCCAAAGGTTTGCTTTAGGCTCCTTACAAATAGGACAGTTTCGTTTCATGGTCTCTGACCAAATGACCAAATGGCCCTTCTGAGATCAATTATATATCATTTTAATTGAAGGCCTGGCCACTAAGTAAAACCAATACCTGTAGCCTACTGTAGCGTACACCTGTAACATGCACCTGTAGCATATTGTAGCCTACAAATGTAGTCTACTGTATCCTACACTTGTAGCCTACTGTAGGCTACAACTGTAGCCTACACCTGTAGCCTACTGTAGCCTACAACTGTAGCCTACAACTGTAGCCTACAACTGTAGCCTACAACTGTAGCCTACAACTGTAGCCTACACCTGTAGCCTACTGTAGCCTACAACTGTAGCCTACAACTGTAGCCTACAACTATAACATATTGTAGCCTACAACTGTAGCCTACAACTGTAGCCTACACCTGTAGCCTACTGTAGGCTACAACTGTAGCCTACAACTGTAGCGTACACCTGTAGCGTACACCTGTAGCCTATTGTAGCCTACTGTAGCGTACACCTGTAGCCTACTGTAGCCTACACCTGTAACCTACACCTGTAGCCTATTGTAGCCTACTGTAGCCTACACCTGTAGCCTACTGTAGCCTAGAACTGTAACCTATTGTAGCCTATAGCTTATACTGAAACCGAGTATAACACAGATATATTATAACCTACATTTGAGGTATAGTTAATGTAGCCTGGTAAATATAGCTCTTTGTTAATGATCGAAATGGTATAAATATAACTCTCAACTCAAACTCAGGTCATTCGGTCATCATGTCTCAAGTAGTAAAGAGGAATCGTGGCTATCTTCAACTGTTAGTTTCCTGTCCACATCATCAACGACAATTCTTACTTGATACTGCAACTCCAGAACAGGTCCATGCCATAGTCCAAGCAGCACACAATGTTTGCAAGGGATATGTTCCGCTGAATAATCATGACCTTACAATGTTGACCCCCTACAAAGAATCCATCAAAAGTATTCAAGATCCGAATATTTCTTACAAGAAAAAGAAACAAATTCTTGTTCAAGAGGGTGGCTCATTTATTCCCGATTTGCTAATCCCTTTTCTGACTGGACTTTTGATATAAATTCAGAAGCTCCTTCTTCTAGAAAGTCATTTGTTTTAGTAATTGGTAGGAGTAACTTGTTCAAAATGAAGAGAAAGCGAGAAAATGACGAAGAATATTCAGATTTCGAGGAAGAAGACCCTGATGAATTGAGTGACAATGAAGATGATGATGATGATGAACCTATTATAAAATTGGTTTTACAAGATCTCCCAGGATCAGTTTCTCAACAACATGCATCAGAACTTTTGCACAGTATGGCCACTTCTAGAAACATTTTGTTTTGGACTCCGGGCGATGAGCTTCTGCGAAATCAGCGTCGCATTTCTAGAACCAATATTGTGGATCTTATAGAATATGTGCTTCTCCCCTATAACAAAGAAATTTCAGAGCCTCGCGGTCTCAAGTCATTTGAGGATGGGCTGGCAGAACTCGGAATAAACAAAAAGTGGGTCAAAAATAAAAAGGTTTTGAATGAAGTGCTGAAAAAAGAACAGGAAAAATTTGAAAATGAACAGAATAACGAAAGAATGACTTCCGATGACGAAGAGAGAGCGGAAGAAGAAGAAGGAGAAGAAGATTCCGATGGTGAAGATAATGGAAATCAAGATGGAGGAAATACAAACTTTGAAGAAGAAGAACAAGAAGAAGAAGAAGGAAATGACGAAAAAGAGAAAAAAAATGCTTGTGCTCATTGTGGAGATTACAATATTGATGTTAACAGTATCGTTGGTTGCCCTAGATGTCAGTGGCACGATGCTTCTTTGAGACCTCCTCGTTTAAATCAAGTAGTCAACTGTCCTATTTGTAAGCATCATTTTCCACTTAATCATGATACTGTAAAAAGTATCTTGGTGTCATGCAATGATTGTGGTGGTATTAGTCACCACCCTAATAATCGTTCTAATGATGATGAAGAATAGACATTAATAATCCCACAAACTGTGAAAAAGTCTTCTTTTTTATTAATTATATCATTTCTGAAATTTTCCGCTAAGTATGATCTAAATATCTCTACTTAACCTTACTTCGGAGAGATTTCGGAGGGTAGCGAAGCGCGTACAATTATACTCTTAATTCTATATCCCTCAATATTTGTTAAATCCAAATTGTAAACAGAATTTTTGTTGTTGTTGTTGTTGATCTTATGATTAATAAGTGTAATAAATATTTTTTTAAAACAAAAACAAAAATTGATAGCAACTCATGATCTGCATCAATTACTAATAAGAGGTGACCCTTGGTTTCCCTGTGTGGTTTAGTGGGGACTGGTGCCAAGTTTGAATATCAATTAGCTTAAGATAAACAAAGACGGACATGAGCACAAAAAGAAGGATTAACAAACAATAGCAAACATAAGAAAACTCATTATTCATAATTACACGCTTTTCACTTGGATCCTTTTTTCAAGACTTCTTATCAATAACAGTGTGGATTCAAACGACTTCAAATCCTTGAAGATGGAAAAACTATTCTCAAAATGTCCTCACTTTGTGATGAGAAAATAAACAAAACAACTTTTTTCACTTCATAAAAGTATTTTATTGAGAAAACTTAAAGGTAATTACACAACATTGATTTATATATCAGAAAGGATTTACAAGTATTCAATTCTAGTTTCTAAATGAAGATTTAAGTTTTCCTCCGGTTCTAAAACAAGAGATAGCATTCGTAAATAGTTTTTTCTTCGGTGGTTCGTTTATTTCTTCAGGACTTTTACAGTTTTTTGGTGTACTTTGATTCCTTGGTAGATTTGGCTGTTCATTTTCCATCGCTGACAATAATTCTTCGTCATCTCCTGGTTGTGTGGTCATTGAACAAGTATCAATCATAACATCCAACATTTCGGTTAAATCGTCCATCACTTTTTTCAGTTCCTCAAACTCCTCGATCGATAGTGCAATTCCAAATTTCGTAGGAATGTTTTTTCTTTCTTCGATATCAATATATTTTCGGATATGCACTCTAATCTTTCCTTGGAATTCTTTGACGGTAGCATGATAACCTCTCTCACCTAGCTTGAATAAACTTGCCATTTTCTCTGCAGTAGTAACTTCGTTTGAGCTTAAATAAATATTTCTTGAAGAGTAATAATAATTTCAAAACTCCCGCGCTATATATCTATTCTGTGGAACAAAAGAACTGTTCAGACTTGCCCGCTTGTGTTATTGGGTTACCATGACGATTGAATAAATTAATTCACCAATTCACTCAATGTTTGACGTCAAACCATTGAATAAATTAAGTCACTTGAATAAACTAAGTCAGACACTCAAGTTAATTTATGTGGTCACTCAGAATTCGCTCCAATTCACTCCTAGTCGCTCGAAAAAAGGGGTCGAATCATCCAAACAAAACTACTCATGAATTTCAAGATCTTGCAGGACCTTTATCAATGTCTAGAAAAGTAATTACAATATTGGCGTGAATAAGCTAAAAATACTTTTAGACTTCGTCTTATACTATTATTCGAAACAGAATCAGTCTTTACTAGTCGAATACCACTTTTTGTAAATAGATATGAAATGCTTTAATTATGACAGAGATAGTGTCTTCCTAATGATTCCCGGAGACGGTGTTTTTGGTCTTTTTTTTTCACGGTTGAAAAATAATAATTTAGCTAAGGCTCTATATATTTTTAAAACTAAATGTCGTTGTATTTGAATATTTATAATTGTCTTCTATTGGTTTAAATTTTCAAAATATGAATTATGTGTTTCCGCCCGGGATCGAACCGGGGACCTTGCGCGTGTAAAGCGCACGTGATAACCACTACACTACGGAAACTTGATGATGGTTTATGAGTTTTGTCATTACTCCCGAAGTGCGATAATGTTGTACACATGTAGAACAAACTAAAAGTAGACCATCAGCTAAGGTTTCCCTTTGTATAAAGAAAACGTTAATCTTATTATATAATTGAATGCTTGAAACGGAAGTTTATTTCATTAAAAGTTTATCCAGCCCGATTTTTAGAAAATATATATTGCAAAAATATTGACGTCGCCCGATGTGGGACTTGAACCCACGACCCTCAGATTAAAGGTCTGATGCTCTACCAGCTGAACTAACCGGGCTACAAAATTCAATTTTCGCTGTTTAAATTTTCAAAATATGAATTATGTGTTTCCGCCCGGGATCGAACCGGGGACCTTGCGCGTGTAAAGCGCACGTGATAACCACTACACTACGGAAACTTGATGATGGTTTATGAGTTTTGTCATTACTCCCGAAGTGCGATAATGTTGTACACATGTAGAACAAACTAAAAGTAGACCATCAGCTAAGGTTTTCCTTTTTATAAAGAAAACGTTAATCTTATCATATAATTGAATGCTTGAAACGGAAGTTTATTTCATTAAAAGTTTATCCAGCCCGATTTTTAGAAAATATATATTGCAAAAATATTGACGTCGCCCGATGTGGGACTTGAACCCACGACCCTCAGATGAAAAGTCTGATGCTCTACCAGCTGAACTAACCGGGCTCCATATATTTCCTATTACCACGATTACAACGAAATCAAGGGTATTTGCAAATTGATATATAACTGGGAAGTAATGTACATGTGGAACAAACAACATGTAAAATTTGATCCGAGGAGAACAATTGGATAACGCGATTAAGTATAGTATTAATTGGAAAGTGGATAACTTCTTGAACTAAAAGCATTGACAAAGGTTAGTCAAAACTACCTCAAAAGTTGTAGAATTTTACAAAATTCAATTTTCGCTGTTTCCGCCCGGGCTCGAACCGGGGACCTTGCGCGTGTTAGGCGCACGTGATAACCACTACACTACGGAAACACTTACATAGTAGAACTTTGCTTTACTCCACTGTCTTTCCTGTGCTCCATACCAGAAACGATTTTCAATTATGTTTATTTTGTTTCAGAGAAACCCTTACCTTCAAACGCGCTCTTTAGTTCTCAGTATTTTAAAAAACATCATGAATTTAAAGATCTTGCAGGACCTTTATCAATGTCTAGAAAAGTAATTACAATATTGGCGTGAATAAGCTAAAAATACTTTTAGACTTCGTCTTATACTATTATTCGAAACAGAATCAGTCTTTACTAGTCGAATACCACTTTTTGTAAATAGATATGAAATGCTTTAATTATGACAGAGATAGTGTCTTCCTAATGATTCCCGGAGACGATGTTTTTGGTCTTTTTTCTTCACGGTTGAAAAATAATAATTTAGCTAAGGCTCTATATATTTTTAAAACTAAATGTCGTTGTATTTGAATATTTATAATTGTCTTCTATTGGTTTAAATTTTCAAAATATGAATTATGTGTTTCCGCCCGGGATCGAACCGGGGACCTTGCGCGTGTAAAGCGCACGTGATAACCACTACACTACGGAAACTTGATGATGGTTTATGAGTTTTGTCATTACTCCCGAAGTGCGATAATGTTGTACACATGTAGAACAAACTAAAAGTAGACCATCAGCTAAGGTTTTCCTTTTTATAAAGAAAACGATAATCTTATCATATAATTGAATGCTTGAAACGGAAGTTTATTTCATTAAAAGTTTATCCAGCGCGATTTTTAGAAAATATATATTGCAAAAATATTGACGTCGCCCGATGTGGGACTTGAACCCACGACCCTCAGATTAAAAGTCTGATGCCCTACCAGCTGAGCTAACCGGGCTCCATATATTTCCTATTACCACGATTACAACGAAATCAAGGGTATTTGCAAATTGATATATAACTGGGAAGTAATGTACATGTGGAACAAACAACATGTAAAATTTGATCCGAGGAGAACAATTGGATAACGCGATTAAGTATAGTATTAATTGGAAAGTGGATAACTTCTTGAACTAAAAGCATTGACAAAGGTTAGTCAAAACTACCTCAAAAGTTGTAGAATTTTACAAAATTCAATTTTCGCTGTTTCCGCCCGGGCTCGAACCGGGGACCTTGCGCGTGTTAGGCGCACGTGATAACCACTACACTACGGAAACACTTACATAGTAGAACTTTGCTTTACTCCACTGTCTTTCCTGTGCTCCATACCAGAAACGATTTTCAATTATGTTTATTTTGTTTCAGAGAAACCCTTACCTTCAAACGCGCTCTTTAGTTCTCAGTATTTTAAACAACATCATGAATTTCAAGATCTTGCAGGACCTTTATCAATGTCTAGAAAAGCAATTACAATATTGGCGTGAATAAGCTAAAAATACTTTTAGACTTCGTCTTATACTAATAATCGAAACACAATCAGTCTTTACTAGTCGAATACCACTTTTTGTAAATAGATATGAAATGCTTTAATTATGACAGAGATAGTATCTTCCTAATGATTCCCGGAGACGGTGTTTTTGGTCTTTTTTCTTCACGGTTGAAAAATAATAATTTAGCTAAGGCTCTATATATTTTTAAAACTAAATGTCGTTGTATTTGAATATTTATAATTGTCTTCTATTGGTTTAAATTTTCAAAATATGAAATATGTGTTTCCGCCCGGGATCGAACCGGGGACCTTGCGCGTGTGAAGCGCACGTGATAACCACTACACTACGGAAACTTGATGATGGTTTATGAGTTTTGTCATTACTCCCGAAGTGCAATAATGTTGTACACATGTAGAACAAACTAAAAGTAGACCATCAGCTAAGGGTTTCCTTTGTATATAGAAAACGTTAATCTTATCATATAATTGAATGCTTGAAACGGAAGTTTATTTCATTAAAAGTTTATCCAGCCCGATTTTTAGAAAATATATATTGCAAAAATATTGACGTCGCCCGATGTGGGACTTGAACCCACGACCCTCAGATTAAAAGTCTGATGCTCTACCAGCTGAGCTAACCGGGCTCCATATATTTCCTATTACCACGATTACAACGAAATCAAGGGTATTTACAAATTGATATATAACTGGGAAGTAATGTACATGTGGAACAAACAACATGTAAAATTTGATCCGAGGAGAACAATTGGATAACGCGATTAAGTATAGTATTAATTGGAAAGTGGATAACTTCTTGAACTAAAAGCATTGACAAAGGTTAGTCAAAACTACCTCAAAAGTTGTAGAATTTTACAAAATTCAATTTTCGCTGTTTCCGCCCGGGCTCGAACCGGGGACCTTGCGCGTGTTAGGCGCACGTGATAACCACTACACTACGGAAACACTTACATAGTAGAACTTTGCTTTACTCCACTGTCTTTCCTGTGCTCCATACCAGAAACGATTTTCAATTATGTTTATTTTGTTTCAGAGAAACCCTTACCTTCAAACGCGCTCTTTAGTTCTCAGTATTTTAAACAACATCATGAATTTCAAGATCTTGCAGGACCTTTATCAATGTCTAGAAAAGCAATTACAATATTGGCGTGAATAAGCTAAAAATACTTTTAGACTTCGTCTTATACTAATAATCGAAACAGAATCAGTCTTTACTAGTCGAATACCACTTTTTGTAAATAGATATGAAATGCTTTAATTATGACAGAGATAGTATCTTCCTAATGATTCCCGGAGACGGTGTTTTTGGTCTTTTTTCTTCACGGTTGAAAAATAATAATTTAGCTAAGGCTCTATATATTTTTAAAACTAAATGTCGTTGTATTTGAATATTTATAATTGTCTTCTATTGGTTTAAATTTTCAAAATATGAAATATGTGTTTCCGCCCGGGATCGAACCGGGGACCTTGCGCGTGTGAAGCGCACGTGATAACCACTACACTACGGAAACTTGATGATGGTTTATGAGTTTTGTCATTACTCCCGAAGTGCAATAATGTTGTACACATGTAGAACAAACTAAAAGTAGACCATCAGCTAAGGGTTTCCTTTGTATATAGAAAACGTTAATCTTATCATATAATTGAATGCTTGAAACGGAAGTTTATTTCATTAAAAGTTTATCCAGCGCGATTTTTAGAAAATATATATTGCAAAAATATTGACGTCGCCCGATGTGGGACTTGAACCCACGACCCTCAGATTAAAAGTCTGATGCTCTACCAGCTGAGCTAACCGGGCTCCATATATTTCCTATTACCACGATTACAACGAAATCAAGGGTATTTACAAATTGATATATAACTGGGAAGTAATGTACATGTGGAACAAACAACATGTAAAATTTGATCCGAGGAGAACAATTGGATAACGCGATTAAGTATAGTATTAATTGGAAAGTGGATAACTTCTTGAACTAAAAGCATTGACAAAGGTTAGTCAAAACTACCTCAAAAGTTGTAGAATTTTACAAAATTCAATTTTCGCTGTTTCCGCCCGGGCTCGAACCGGGGACCTTGCGCGTGTTAGGCGCACGTGATAACCACTACACTACGGAAACACTTACATAGTAGAACTTTGCTTTACTCCACTGTCTTTCCTGTGCTCCATACCAGAAACGATTTTCAATTATGTTTATTTTGTTTCAGAGAAACCCTTACCTTCAAACGCGCTCTTTAGTTCTCAGTATTTTAAACAACATCATGAATTTCAAGATCTTGCAGGACCTTTATCAATGTCTAGAAAAGCAATTACAATATTGGCGTGAATAAGCTAAAAATACTTTTAGACTTCGTCTTATACTAATAATCGAAACAGAATCAGTCTTTACTAGTCGAATACCACTTTTTGTAAATAGATATGAAATGCTTTAATTATGACAGAGATAGTATCTTCCTAATGATTCCCGGAGACGGTGTTTTTGGTCTTTTTTCTTCACGGTTGAAAAATAATAATTTAGCTAAGGCTCTATATATTTTTAAAACTAAATGTCGTTGTATTTGAATATTTATAATTGTCTTCTATTGGTTTAAATTTTCAAAATATGAAATATGTGTTTCCGCCCGGGATCGAACCGGGGACCTTGCGCGTGTGAAGCGCACGTGATAACCACTACACTACGGAAACTTGATGATGGTTTATGAGTTTTGTCATTACTCCCGAAGTGCAATAATGTTGTACACATGTAGAACAAACTAAAAGTAGACCATCAGCTAAGGGTTTCCTTTGTATATAGAAAACGTTAATCTTATCATATAATTGAATGCTTGAAACGGAAGTTTATTTCATTAAAAGTTTATCCAGCGCGATTTTTAGAAAATATATATTGCAAAACTATTGACGTCGCCCGATGTGGGACTTGAACCCACGACCCTCAGATTAAAAGTCTGATGCTCTACCAGCTGAGCTAACCAGGCTCCATATATTTCCTATTACCACGATTACAACGAAATCAAGGGTATTTACAAATTGATATATAACTGGGAAGTAATGTACATGTGGAACAAACAACATGTAAAATTTGATCCGAGGAGAACAATTGGATAACGCGATTAAGTATAGTATTAATTGGAAAGTGGATAACTTCTTGAACTAAAAGCATTGACAAAGGTTAGTCAAAACTACCTCAAAAGTTGTAGAATTTTACAAAATTCAATTTTCGCTGTTTCCGCCCGGGCTCGAACCGGGGACCTTGCGCGTGTTAGGCGCACGTGATAACCACTACACTACGAAAACACTTACATAGTAGAACTTTGCTTTACTCCACTGTCTTTCCTGTGCTCCTTACCAGAAACGATTATTTTGTTTCAGAGAAACCCTTACCTTCAAACGAGCTCTTTAGTTCTCAGTATTTTAAACAACATAATGAATTTCAAGATCTTGCAGGACCTTTATCAATGTCTAGAAAAGCAATTACAATATTGGCGTGAATAAGCTAAAAATACTTTTAGACTTCGTCTTATACTAATATTCGAAACAGAATCAGTCTTTACTAGTCGAATACCACTTTTTGTAAATAGATATGAAATGCTTTAATTTTGACAGAGATAGTGTCTTCCTAATGATTCCCGGAGACGGTGTTTTTGGTCTTTTTTCTTCACGGTTGAAAAATAATAATTTAGCTAAGGCTCTATATATTTTTAAAACTAAATGTCGTTGTATTTGAATATTTATAATTGTCTTCTATTGGTTTAAATTTTCAAAATATGAATTATGTGTTTCCGCCCGGGATCGAACCGGGGACCTTGCGCGTGTGAAGCGCACGTGATAACCACTACACTACGGAAACTTGATGATGGTTTATGAGTTTTGTCATTACTCCCGAAGTGAGATAATGTTGTACACATGTAGAACAAACTAAAAGTAGACCATCAGCTAAGGTTTTCCTTTGTATATAGAAAACGTTAATCTTATCATATAATTGAATGCTTGAAACGGACGTTTATTTCATTAAAAGTTTATCCAGCCCGATTTTTAGAAAATATATATTGCAAAAATATTGACGTTGCCCGATGTGGGACTTGAACCCACGACCCTCAGATTAAAAGTCTGATGCTCTACCAGCTGAGCTAACCGGGCTCCATATATTTCCTATTACCACGATTACAACGAAATCAAGGGTATTTGCAAATTGATATATAACTGGGAAGTAATGTACATGTGGAACAAACAACATGTAAAATTTGATCCGAGGAGAACAATTGGATAACGCGATTAAGTATAGTATTAATTGGAAAGTGGATAACTTCTTGAACTAAAAGCATTGACAAAGGTTAGTCAAAACTACCTCAAAAGTTGTAGAATTTTACAAAATTCAATTTTCGCTGTTTCCGCCCGGGCTCGAACCGGGGACCTTGCGCGTGTTAGGCGCACGTGATAACCACTACACTACGGAAACACTTACATAGTAGAACTTTGCTTTACTCCACTGTCTTTCCTGTGCTCCATACCAGAAACGATTTTCAATTATGTTTATTTTGTTTCAGAGAAACCCTTACCTTCAAACGCGCTCTTTAGTTCTCAGTATTTTAAACAACATCATGAATTTCAAGATCTTGCAGGACCTTTATCAATGTCTAGAAAAGCAATTACAATATTGGCGTGAATAAGCTAAAAATACTTTTAGACTTCGTCTTATACTAATAATCGAAACAGAATCAGTCTTTACTAGTCGAATACCACTTTTTGTAAATAGATATGAAATGCTTTAATTATGACAGAGATAGTATCTTCCTAATGATTCCCGGAGACGGTGTTTTTGGTCTTTTTTCTTCACGGTTGAAAAATAATAATTTAGCTAAGGCTCTATATATTTTTAAAACTAAATGTCGTTGTATTTGAATATTTATAATTGTCTTCTATTGGTTTAAATTTTCAAAATATGAATTATGTGTTTCCGCCCGGGATCGAACCGGGGACCTTGCGCGTGTAAAGCGCACGTGATAACCACTACACTACGGAAACTTGATGATGGTTTATGAGTTTTGTCATTACTCCCGAAGTGCGATAATGTTGTACACATGTAGAACAAACTAAAAGTAGACCATCAGCTAAGGTTTTCCTTTTTATAAAGAAAACGTTAATCTTATCATATAATTGAATGCTTGAAACGGAAGTTTATTTCATTAAAAGTTTATCCAGCCCGATTTTTAGAAAATATATATTGCAAAAATATTGACGTCGCCCGATGTGGGACTTGAACCCACGACCCTCAGATGAAAAGTCTGATGCTCTACCAGCTGAACTAACCGGGCTCCATATATTTCCTATTACCACGATTACAACGAAATCAAGGGTATTTGCAAATTGATATATAACTGGGAAGTAATGTACATGTGGAACAAACAACATGTAAAATTTGATCCGAGGAGAACAATTGGATAACGCGATTAAGTATAGTATTAATTGGAAAGTGGATAACTTCTTGAACTAAAAGCATTGACAAAGGTTAGTCAAAACTACCTCAAAAGTTGTAGAATTTTACAAAATTCAATTTTCGCTGTTTCCGCCCGGGCTCGAACCGGGGACCTTGCGCGTGTTAGGCGCACGTGATAACCACTACACTACGGAAACACTTACATAGTAGAACTTTGCTTTACTCCACTGTCTTTCCTGTGCTCCATACCAGAAACGATTTTCAATTATGTTTATTTTGTTTCAGAGAAACCCTTACCTTCAAACGCGCTCTTTAGTTCTCAGTATTTTAAAAAACATCATGAATTTAAAGATCTTGCAGGACCTTTATCAATGTCTAGAAAAGTAATTACAATATTGGCGTGAATAAGCTAAAAATACTTTTAGACTTCGTCTTATACTATTATTCGAAACAGAATCAGTCTTTACTAGTCGAATACCACTTTTTGTAAATAGATATGAAATGCTTTAATTATGACAGAGATAGTGTCTTCCAAATGATTCCGGGAGACGATGTTTTTGGTCTTTTTTCTTCACGGTTGAAAAATAATAATTTAGCTAAGGCTCTATATTTTTTTAAAACTAAATGTCGTTGTATTTGAATATTTATAATTGTCTTCTATTGGTTTAAATTTTCAAAATATGAATTATGTGTTTCCGCCCGGGATCGAACCGGGGACCTTGCGCGTGTAAAGCGCACGTGATAACCACTACACTACGGAAACTTGATGATGGTTTATGAGTTTTGTCATTACTCCCGAAGTGCGATAATGTTGTACACATGTAGAACAAACTAAAAGTAGACCATCAGCTAAGGTTTTCCTTTTTATAAAGAAAACGTTAATCTTATCATATAATTGAATGCTTGAAACGGAAGTTTATTTCATTAAAAGTTTATCCAGCCCGATTTTTAGAAAATATATATTGCAAAAATATTGACGTCGCCCGATGTGGGACTTGAACCCACGACCCTCAGATTAAAAGTCTGATGCTCTACCAGCTGAGCTAACCGGGCTCCATATATTTCCTATTACCACGATTACAACGAAATCAAGGGTATTTGCAAATTGATATATAACTGGGAAGTAATGTACATGTGGAACAAACAACATGTAAAATTTGATCCGAGGAGAACAATTGGATAACGCGATTAAGTATAGTATTAATTGGAAAGTGGATAACTTCTTGAACTAAAAGCATTGACAAAGGTTAGTCAAAACTACCTCAAAAGTTGTAGAATTTTACAAAATTCAATTTTCGCTGTTTCCGCCCGGGCTCGAACCGGGGACCTTGCGCGTGTTAGGCGCACGTGATAACCACTACACTACGGAAACACTTACATAGTAGAACTTTGCTTTACTCCACTGTCTTTCCTGTGCTCCATACCAGAAACGATTTTCAATTATGTTTATTTTGTTTCAGAGAAACCCTTACCTTCAAACGCGCTCTTTAGTTCTCAGTATTTTAAAAAACATCATGAATTTAAAGATCTTGCAGGACCTTTATCAATGTCTAGAAAAGTAATTACAATATTGGCGTGAATAAGCTAAAAATACTTTTAGACTTCGTCTTATACTATTATTCGAAACAGAATCAGTCTTTACTAGTCGAATACCACTTTTTGTAAATAGATATGAAATGCTTTAATTATGTCAGAGATAGTGTCTTCCAAATGATTCCGGGAGACGATGTTTTTGGTCTTTTTTCTTCACGGTTGAAAAATAATAATTTAGCTAAGGCTCTATATTTTTTTAAAACTAAATGTCGTTGTATTTGAATATTTATAATTGTCTTCTATTGGTTTAAATTTTCAAAATATGAATTATGTGTTTCCGCCCGGGATCGAACCGGGGACCTTGCGCGTGTAAAGCGCACGTGATAACCACTACACTACGGAAACTTGATGATGGTTTATGAGTTTTGTCATTACTCCCGAAGTGCGATAATGTTGTACACATGTAGAACAAACTAAAAGTAGACCATCAGCTAAGGTTTTCCTTTTTATAAAGAAAACGTTAATCTTATCATATAATTGAATGCTTGAAACGGAAGTTTATTTCATTAAAAGTTTATCCAGCCCGATTTTTAGAAAATATATATTGCAAAAATATTGACGTCGCCCGATGTGGGACTTGAACCCACGACCCTCAGATTAAAAGTCTGATGCTCTACCAGCTGAGCTAACCGGGCTCCATATATTTCCTATTACCACGATTACAACGAAATCAAGGGTATTTGCAAATTGATATATAACTGGGAAGTAATGTACATGTGGAACAAACAACATGTAAAATTTGATCCGAGGAGAACAATTGGATAACGCGATTAAGTATAGTATTAATTGGAAAGTGGATAACTTCTTGAACTAAAAGCATTGACAAAGGTTAGTCAAAACTACCTCAAAAGTTGTAGAATTTTACAAAATTCAATTTTCGCTGTTTCCGCCCGGGCTCGAACCGGGGACCTTGCGCGTGTTAGGCGCACGTGATAACCACTACACTACGGAAACACTTACATAGTAGAACTTTGCTTTACTCCACTGTCTTTCCTGTGCTCCATACCAGAAACGATTTTCAATTATGTTTATTTTGTTTCAGAGAAACCCTTACCTTCAAACGCGCTCTTTAGTTCTCAGTATTTTAAACAACATCATGAATTTCAAGATCTTGCAGGACCTTTATCAATGTCTAGAAAAGCAATTACAATATTGGCGTGAATAAGCTAAAAATACTTTTAGACTTCGTCTTATACTAATATTCGAAACAGAATCAGTCTTTACTAGTCGAATACCACTTTTTGTAAATAGATATGAAATGCTTTAATTATGACAGAGATAGTGTCTTCCTAATGATTCACGGAGACGGTGTTTTTGGTCTTTTTTCTTCACGGTTGAAAAATAATAATTTAGCTAAGGCTCTATATATTTTTAAAACTAAATGTCGTTGTATTTGAATATTTATAATTGTCTTCTATTGGTTTAAATTTTCAAAATATGAATTATGTGTTTCCGCCCGGGATCGAACCGGGGACCTTGCGCGTGTAAAGCGCACGTGATAACCACTACACTACGGAAACTTGATGATGGTTTATGAGTTTTGTCATTACTCCCGAAGTGCGATAATGTTGTACACATGTAGAACAAACTAAAAGTAGACCATCAGCTAAGGTTTTCCTTTGTATAAAGAAAACGTTAATCTTATCATATAATTGAATGCTTGAAACGGAAGTTTATTTCATTAAAAGTTTATCCAGCCCGATTTTTAGAAAATATATATTGCAAAACTATTGACGTCGCCCGATGTGGGACTTGAACCCACGACCCTCAGATTAAAAGTCTGATGCTCTACCAGCTGAGCTAACCGGGCTCCATATATTTCCTATTACCACGATTACAACGAAATCAAGGGTATTTGCAAATTGATATATAACTGGGAAGTAATGTACATGTGGAACAAACAACATGTAAAATTTGATCCGAGGAGAACAATTGGATAACGCGATTAAGTATAGTATTAATTGGAAAGTGGATAACTTCTTGAACTAAAAGCATTGACAAAGGTTAGTCAAAACTACCTCAAAAGTTGTAGAATTTTACAAAATTCAATTTTCGCTGTTTCCGCCCGGGCTCGAACCGGGGACCTTGCGCGTGTTAGGCGCACGTGATAACCACTACACTACGGAAACACTTACATAGTAGAACTTTGCTTTACTCCACTGTCTTTCCTGTGCTCCATACCAGAAACGATTTTCAATTATGTTTATTTTGTTTCAGAGAAACCCTTACCTTCAAACGCGCTCTTTAGTTCTCAGTATTTTAAACAACATCATGAATTTCAAGATCTTGCAGGACCTTTATCAATGTCTAGAAAAGCAATTACAATATTGGCGTGAATAAGCTAAAAATACTTTTAGACTTCGTCTTATACTAATATTCGAAACAGAATCAGTCTTTACTAGTCGAATACCACTTTTTGTAAATAGATATGAAATGCTTTAATTATGACAGAGATAGTGTCTTCCTAATGATTCCCGGAGACGGTGTTTTTGGTCTTTTTTCTTCACGGTTGAAAAATAATAATTTAGCTAAGGCTCTATATATTTTTAAAACTAAATGTCGTTGTATTTGAATATTTATAATTGTCTTCTATTGGTTTAAATTTTCAAAATATGAATTATGTGTTTCCGCCCGGGATCGAACCGGGGACCTTGCGCGTGTAAAGCGCACGTGATAACCACTACACTACGGAAACTTGATGATGGTTTATGAGTTTTGTCATTACTCCCGAAGTGCGATAATGTTGTACACATGTAGAACAAACTAAAAGTAGACCATCAGCTAAGGTTTTCCTTTGTATAAAGAAAACGTTAATCTTATCATATAATTGAATGCTTGAAACGGAAGTTTATTTCATTAAAAGTTTATCCAGCCCGATTTTTAGAAAATATATATTGCAAAACTATTGACGTCGCCCGATGTGGGACTTGAACCCACGACCCTCAGATTAAAAGTCTGATGCTCTACCAGCTGAGCTAACCGGGCTCCATATATTTCCTATTACCACGATTACAACGAAATCAAGGGTATTTGCAAATTGATATATAACTGGGAAGTAATGTACATGTGGAACAAACAACATGTAAAATTTGATCCGAGGAGAACAATTGGATAACGCGATTAAGTATAGTATTAATTGGAAAGTGGATAACTTCTTGAACTAAAAGCATTGACAAAGGTTAGTCAAAACTACCTCAAAAGTTGTAGAATTTTACAAAATTCAATTTTCGCTGTTTCCGCCCGGGCTCGAACCGGGGACCTTGCGCGTGTTAGGCGCACGTGATAACCACTACACTACGGAAACACTTACATAGTAGAACTTTGCTTTACTCCACTGTCTTTCCTGTGCTCCATACCAGAAACGATTTTCAATTATGTTTATTTTGTTTCAGAGAAACCCTTACCTTCAAACGCGCTCTTTAGTTCTCAGTATTTTAAACAACATCATGAATTTCAAGATCTTGCAGGACCTTTATCAATGTCTAGAAAAGCAATTACAATATTGGCGTGAATAAGCTAAAAATACTTTTAGACTTCGTCTTATACTAATATTCGAAACAGAATCAGTCTTTACTAGTCGAATACCACTTTTTGTAAATAGATATGAAATGCTTTAATTATGACAGAGATAGTGTCTTCCTAATGATTCACGGAGACGGTGTTTTTGGTCTTTTTTCTTCACGGTTGAAAAATAATAATTTAGCTAAGGCTCTATATATTTTTAAAACTAAATGTCGTTGTATTTGAATATTTATAATTGTCTTCTATTGGTTTAAATTTTCAAAATATGAATTATGTGTTTCCGCCCGGGATCGAACCGGGGACCTTGCGCGTGTAAAGCGCACGTGATAACCACTACACTACGGAAACTTGATGATGGTTTATGAGTTTTGTCATTACTCCCGAAGTGCGATAATGTTGTACACATGTAGAACAAACTAAAAGTAGACCATCAGCTAAGGTTTTCCTTTGTATAAAGAAAACGTTAATCTTATCATATAATTGAATGCTTGAAACGGAAGTTTATTTCATTAAAAGTTTATCCAGCCCGATTTTTAGAAAATATATATTGCAAAACTATTGACGTCGCCCGATGTGGGACTTGAACCCACGACCCTCAGATTAAAAGTCTGATGCTCTACCAGCTGAGCTAACCGGGCTCCATATATTTCCTATTACCACGATTACAACGAAATCAAGGGTATTTGCAAATTGATATATAACTGGGAAGTAATGTACATGTGGAACAAACAACATGTAAAATTTGATCCGAGGAGAACAATTGGATAACGCGATTAAGTATAGTATTAATTGGAAAGTGGATAACTTCTTGAACTAAAAGCATTGACAAAGGTTAGTCAAAACTACCTCAAAAGTTGTAGAATTTTACAAAATTCAATTTTCGCTGTTTCCGCCCGGGCTCGAACCGGGTACCTTGCGCGTGTTAGGCGCACGTGATAACCACTACACTACGGAAACACTTACATAGTAGAACTTTGCTTTACTCCACTGTCTTTCCTGTGCTCCATACCAGAAACGATTTTCAATTATGTTTATTTTGTTTCAGAGAAACCCTTACCTTCAAACGCGCTCTTTAGTTCTCAGTATTTTAAACAACATCATGAATTTCAAGATCTTGCAGGACCTTTATCAATGTCTAGAAAAGCAATTACAATATTGGCGTGAATAAGCTAAAAATACTTTTAGACTTCGTCTTATACTAATATTCGAAACAGAATCAGTCTTTACTAGTCGAATACCACTTTTTGTAAATAGATATGAAATGCTTTAATTATGACAGAGATCGTGTCTTCCTAATGATTCCCGGAGACGGTGTTTTTGGTCTTTTTTCTTCACGGTTGAAAAATAATAATTTAGCTAAGGCTCTATATATTTTTAAAACTAAATGTCGTTGTATTTGAATATTTATAATTGTCTTCTATTGGTTTAAATTTTCAAAATATGAATTATGTGTTTCCGCCCGGGATCGAACCGGGGACCTTGCGCGTGTAAAGCGCACGTGATAACCACTACACTACGGAAACTTGATGATGGTTTATGAGTTTTGTCATTACTCCCGAAGTGCGATAATGTTGTACACATGTAGAACAAACTAAAAGTAGACCATCAGCTAAGGTTTTCCTTTGTATAAAGAAAACGTTAATCTTATCATATAATTGAATGCTTGAAACGGAAGTTTATTTCATTAAAAGTTTATCCAGCCCGATTTTTAGAAAATATATATTGCAAAACTATTGACGTCGCCCGATGTGGGACTTGAACCCACGACCCTCAGATTAAAAGTCTGATGCTCTACCAGCTGAGCTAACCGGGCTCCATATATTTCCTATTACCACGATTACAACGAAATCAAGGGTATTTGCAAATTGATATATAACTGGGAAGTAATGTACATGTGGAACAAACAACATGTAAAATTTGATCCGAGGAGAACAATTGGATAACGCGATTAAGTATAGTATTAATTGGAAAGTGGATAACTTCTTGAACTAAAAGCATTGACAAAGGTTAGTCAAAACTACCTCAAAAGTTGTAGAATTTTACAAAATTCAATTTTCGCTGTTTCCGCCCGGGCTCGAACCGGGGACCTTGCGCGTGTTAGGCGCACGTGATAACCACTACACTACGGAAACACTTACATAGTAGAACTTTGCTTTACTCCACTGTCTTTCCTGTGCTCCATACCAGAAACGATTTTCAATTATGTTTATTTTGTTTCAGAGAAACCCTTACCTTCAAACGCGCTCTTTAGTTCTCAGTATTTTAAACAACATCATGAATTTCAAGATCTTGCAGGACCTTTATCAATGTCTAGAAAAGCAATTACAATATTGGCGTGAATAAGCTAAAAATACTTTTAGACTTCGTCTTATACTAATATTCGAAACAGAATCAGTCTTTACTAGTCGAATACCACTTTTTGTAAATAGATATGAAATGCTTTAATTATGACAGAGATAGTGTCTTCCTAATGATTCCCGGAGACGGTGTTTTTGGTCTTTTTTCTTCACGGTTGAAAAATAATAATTTAGCTAAGGCTCTATATATTTTTAAAACTAAATGTCGTTGTATTTGAATATTTATAATTGTCTTCTATTGGTTTAAATTTTCAAAATATGAATTATGTGTTTCCGCCCGGGATCGAACCGGGGACCTTGCGCGTGTAAAGCGCACGTGATAACCACTACACTACGGAAACTTGATGATGGTTTATGAGTTTTATCATTACTCCCGAAGTGCGATAATGTTGTACACATGTAGAACAAACTAAAAGTAGACCATCAGCTAAGGTTTTCCTTTGTATAAAGAAAACGTTAATCTTATTATATAATTGAATGCTTGAAACGGAAGTTTATTTCATTAAAAGTTTATCCAGCCCGATTTTTAGAAAATATATATTGCAAAACTATTGACGTCGCCCGATGTGGGACTTGAACCCACGACCCTCAGATTAAAAGTCTGATGCTCTACCAGCTGAGCTAACCGGGCTCCATATATTTCCTATTACCACGATTACAACGAAATCAAGGGTATTTGCAAATTGATATATAACTGGGAAGTAATGTACATGTGGAACAAACAACATGTAAAATTTGATCCGAGGAGAACAATTGGATAACGCGATTAAGTATAGTATTAATTGGAAAGTGGATAACTTCTTGAACTAAAAGCATTGACAAAGGTTAGTCAAAACTACCTCAAAAGTTGTAGAATTTTACAAAATTCAATTTTCGCTGTTTCCGCCCGGGCTCGAACCGGGGACCTTGCGCGTGTTAGGCGCACGTGATAACCACTACACTACGGAAACACTTACATAGTAGAACTTTGCTTTACTCCACTGTCTTTCCTGTGCTCCATACCAGAAACGATTTTCAATTATGTTTATTTTGTTTCAGAGAAACCCTTACCTTCAAACGCGCTCTTTAGTTCTCAGTATTTTAAACAACATCATGAATTTCAAGATCTTGCAGGACCTTTATCAATGTCTAGAAAAGCAATTACAATATTGGCGTGAATAAGCTAAAAATACTTTTAGACTTCGTCTTATACTAATATTCGAAACAGAATCAGTCTTTACTAGTCGAATACCACTTTTTGTAAATAGATATGAAATGCTTTAATTATGACAGAGATAGTGTCTTCCTAATGATTCCCGGAGACGGTGTTTTTGGTCTTTTTTCTTCACGGTTGAAAAATAATAATTTAGCTAAGGCTCTATATATTTTTAAAACTAAATGTCGTTGTATTTGAATATTTATAATTGTCTTCTATTGGTTTAAATTTTCAAAATATGAATTATGTGTTTCCGCCCGGGATCGAACCGGGGACCTTGCGCGTGTAAAGCGCACGTGATAACCACTACACTACGGAAACTTGATGATGGTTTATGAGTTTTGTCATTACTCCCGAAGTGCGATAATGTTGTACACATGTAGAACAAACTAAAAGTAGACCATCAGCTAAGGTTTTCCTTTGTATAAAGAAAACGTTAATCTTATTATATAATTGAATGCTTGAAACGGAAGTTTATTTCATTAAAAGTTTATCCAGCCCGATTTTTAGAAAATATATATTGCAAAACTATTGACGTCGCCCGATGTGGGACTTGAACCCACGACCCTCAGATTAAAAGTCTGATGCTCTACCAGCTGAGCTAACCGGGCTCCATATATTTCCTATTACCACGATTACAACGAAATCAAGGGTATTTGCAAATTGATATATAACTGGGAAGTAATGTACATGTGGAACAAACAACATGTAAAATTTGATCCGAGGAGAACAATTGGATAACGCGATTAAGTATAGTAATAATTGGAAAGTGGATAACTTCTTGAACTAAAAGCATTGACAAAGGTTAGTCAAAACTACCTCAAAAGTTGTAGAATTTTACAAAATTCAATTTTCGCTGTTTCCGCCCGGGCTCGAACCGGGGACCTTGCGCGTGTTAGGCGCACGTGATAACCACTACACTACGGAAACACTTACATAGTAGAACTTTGCTTTACTCCACTGTCTTTCCTGTGCTCCATACCAGAAACGATTTTCAATTATGTTTATTTTGTTTCAGAGAAACCCTTACCTTCAAACGCGCTCTTTAGTTCTCAGTATTTTAAACAACATCATGAATTTCAAGATCTTGCAGGACCTTTATCAATGTCTAGAAAAGCAATTACAATATTGGCGTGAATAAGCTAAAAATACTTTTAGACTTCGTCTTATACTAATATTCGAAACAGAATCAGTCTTTACTAGTCGAATACCACTTTTTGTAAATAGATATGAAATGCTTTAATTATGACAGAGATAGTGTCTTCCTAATGATTCACGGAGACGGTGTTTTTGGTCTTTTTTCTTCACGGTTGAAAAATAATAATTTAGCTAAGGCTCTATATATTTTTAAAACTAAATGTCGTTGTATTTGAATATTTATAATTGTCTTCTATTGGTTTAAATTTTCAAAATATGAATTATGTGTTTCCGCCCGGGATCGAACCGGGGACCTTGCGCGTGTAAAGCGCACGTGATAACCACTACACTACGGAAACTTGATGATGGTTTATGAGTTTTGTCATTACTCCCGAAGTGCGATAATGTTGTACACATGTAGAACAAACTAAAAGTAGACCATCAGCTAAGGTTTCCCTTTGTATATAGAAAACGTTAATCTTATCATATAATTGAATGCTTGAAACGGAAGTTTATTTCATTAAAAGTTTATCCAGCCCGATTTTTAGAAAATATATATTGCAAAACTATTGACGTCACCCGATGTGGGACTTGAACCCACGACCCTCAGATTAAAAGTCTGATGCTCTACCAGCTGAGCTAACCGGGCTCCATATATTTCCTATTACCACGATTACAACGAAATCAAGGGTATTTGCAAATTGATATATAACTGGGAAGTAATGTACATGTGGAACAAACAACATGTAAAATTTGATCCGAGGAGAACAATTGGATAACGCGATTAAGTATAGTATTAATTGGAAAGTGGATAACTTCTTGAACTAAAAGCATTGACAAAGGTTAGTCAAAACTACCTCAAAAGTTGTAGAATTTTACAAAATTCAATTTTCGCTGTTTCTGCCCGGGCTCGAACCGGGGACCTTGCGCGTGTTAGGCGCACGTGATGACCACTACACTACGGAAACACTTACATAGTAGAACTTTGCTTTACTCCACTGTCTTTCCTGTGCTCCATACCAGAAACGATTTTCAATTATGTTTATTTTGTTTCAGAGAAACCCTTACCTTCAAACGCGCTCTTTAGTTCTCAGTATTTTAAACAACATCATGAATTTCAAGATCTTGCAGGACCTTTATCAATGTCTAGAAAAGCAATTACAATATTGGCGTGAATAAGCTAAAAATACTTTTAGACTTCGTCTTATACTAATATTCGAAACAGAATCAGTCTTTACTAGTCGAATACCACTTTTTGTAAATAGATATGAAATGCTTTAATTATGACAGAGATAGTGTCTTCCTAATGAATCCCGGAGACGGTGTTTTTGGTCTTTTTTCTTCACGGTTGAAAAATAATAATTTAGCTAAGGCTCTATATATTTTTAAAACTAAATGTCGTTGTATTTGAATGTTTATAATTGTCTTCTATTGGTTTAAATTTTCAAAATATGAATTATGTGTTTCCGCCCGGGATCGAACCGGGGACCTTGCGCGTGTAAAGCGCACGTGATAACCACTACACTACGGAAACTTGATGATGGTTTATGAGTTTTGTCATTACTCCCGAAGTGCGATAATGTTGTACACATGTAGAACAAACTAAAAGTAGACCATCAGCTAAGGTTTCCCTTTGTATATAGAAAACGTTAATCTTATCATATAATTGAATGCTTGAAACGGAAGTTTATTTCATTAAAAGTTTATCCAGCCCGATTTTTAGAAAATATATATTGCAAAACTATTGACGTCGCCCGATGTGGGACTTGAACCCACGACCCTCAGATTAAAAGTCTGATGCTCTACCAGCTGAGCTAACCGGGCTCCATATATTTCCTATTACCACGATTACAACGAAATCAAGGGTATTTGCAAATTGATATATAACTGGGAAGTAATGTACATGTGGAACAAACAACATGTAAAATTTGATCCGAGGAGAACAATTGGATAACGCGATTAAGTATAGTATTAATTGGAAAGTGGATAACTTCTTGAACTAAAAGCATTGACAAAGGTTAGTCAAAACTACCTCAAAAGTTGTAGAATTTTACAAAATTCAATTTTCGCTGTTTCTGCCCGGGCTCGAACCGGGGACCTTGCGCGTGTTAGGCGCACGTGATGACCACTACACTACGGAAACACTTATATAGTAGAATTTTGCTTTACTCCACTGTCTTTCCTGTGCTCCATACCAGAAACGATTTTCAATTATGTTTATTTTGTTTCAGAGAAACCCTTACCTTCAAACGCGCTCTTTAGTTCTCAGTATTTTAAACAACATCATGAATTTCAAGATCTTGCAGGACCTTTATCAATGTCTAGAAAAGCAATTACAATATTGGCGTGAATAAGCTAAAAATACTTTTAGACTTCGTCTTATACTAATAATCGAAACAGAATCAGTCTTTACTAGTCGAATACCACTTTTTGTAAATAGATATGAAATGCTTTAATTATGACAGAGATAGTGTCTTCCTAATGATTCCCGGAGACGGTGTTTTTGGTCTTTTTTCTTCACGGTACGTTGAAAAATAATAATTTAGCTAAGGCTCTATATATTTTTAAAACTAAATGTCGTTGTATTTGAATATTTATAATTGTCTTCTATTGGTTTAAATTTTCAAAATATGAATTATGTGTTTCCGCCCGGGATCGAACCGGGGACCTTGCGCGTGTAAAGCGCACGTGATAACCACTACACTACGGAAACTTGATGATGGTTTATGAGTTTTGTCATTACTCCCGAAGTGCGATAATGTTGTACACATGTAGAACAAACTAAAAGTAGACCATCAGCTAAGGTTTTCCTTTGTATAAAGAAAACGTTAATCTTATCATATAATTGAATGCTTGAAACGGAAGTTTATTTCATTAAAAGTTTATCCAGCCCGATTTTTAGAAAATATATATTGCAAAAATATTGACGTCGCCCGATGTGGGACTTGAACCCACGACCCTCAGATTAAAAGTCTGATGCTCTACCAGCTGAGCTAACCGGGCTCCATATATTTCCTATTACCACGATTACAACGAAATCAAGGGTATTTGCAAATTGATATATAACTGGGAAGTAATGTACATGTGGAACAAACAACATGTAAAATTTGATCCGAGGAGAACAATTGGATAACGCGATTAATAATGGTAATTGAACTGAGTGGAGTGCAATTTGGTCTGAAATCATACGAGTGATTACAAAATTGCACGACCGCGTAGTGGGAGTGCAATTTGTTAATCACAAGTATGATTTCAGACCAAAATTGCACGACACGAAGTTCAATTACCACTTAATTATATCCATTTTGAAATCTTCAACGATAATACTCAAACTACAAATAGATATCTTTGAAATCAAATAATATTTATTAGTTGACTTTCAAGTATTTCAATGCTTTTTAATACATTCTTTATAAAATACGATACTATTTTGTAACCGGATATTCATAAAATGGTCACGTGATGATTACATAACGATACACGTCACTGTCACATGGTAATAGAATGTCATTACAAAATGGCTGCTCACGACATCAAGTCCAACGTTCTAAAAGCAGTCAAAAATGCTGCTTCTGAGAGTCTCTTTTTAATTAGTCTTCATCATCTGACTCCAGGATAAATGCATGTCTTCTCTTCTTGGTTGCCGGTTCTTTGTGATCGTTTTGATAGTAGTTGCAATTGTTAATTGTGCATCCTGAGTAGTTTTGACCTGGGGTTGACATGACCGCCATTCTCTGATTAAACAACATGGGATCAAAGGTCTGCTGCACTGGAAATGACGGCAAACCAGTATTGAAGTTTGGATAGAACTGGCTTTGACAATTAGGAAAGGAGCCCAATGTAGAACAATTCTGCAAAGTATTGATATTGGCTGTCGCAGCTCGAGGGAGCACATTTTGTACTATTGGCTGCAATGGCATTCGTTGCTCGGTGCTACTACTCGATGTTGTTGTTGCTTGGGGAGCTTCGTATCCGCTGATGATGTGAGATATTTCTCTACGCTGGAAATCATCTACTTCATCATAGTCGTCAAGTGAGGATTCACGAGCATGACCTGTGATTTCTTTGATAATGTGGCGGGGATGGCCAGCTTTCTTGAGTTTTGACACCAATGTTTTTCTCATGCTGTGATTTGTAAGCTTTTTGTCTGTTACCAAACAAGCTGCCATGGTCTTGACAATCTTTCCAATGGAATTTTCGCCCATTCGGACTTTTGAATACCAAACATCAGGAGATTTAGGGCGCTGAATGATCCCAAGATACAAAGGACCGTTGTCTTTCATGCCGTGCGGACGCTTTGACAGCCAGAGCTTGAAAAGTCTTACTGGATCTCTCTCTCCTCCGTCTGTGGACCACATTATCTGCTTAGTTGTTCGCCGTTTAATTGTAAGGCCGCCACTTCTTGTCTTCGTTGGGTTTTCTTCAAATTGTACATGTTCACTGCCATCTTCCTGTCTCCTAATTGCAAAGTCCTCGACATATGCATCATAATGTTCCTGTCTTCCTCGTAGTCCGAGCTGCTCTGTTAAGTTCTTAAAGTTTGTACTGGTTAGCACTCTGGCATTGGTATCCCCTAGCTGTCCTTTAGTCCACAGTGTTGCTTCTTCATCAGGATTCAATGGCTGTGATTTGTTTGGTCTCTTGCCCTTTCCTTGGTGGCGTAGGGAGATGGCTTTTGCGTTGAGGATTTGCTGTGAATTGTTGAATTCACGTCCTCGTACGATGCTTACTGGATAGTTGTTGTCTTTCAGGTGTCGTTCAATGGCACTTTGCATGATCTTCAGAGACTCTGGCTCGTAATCTTCGCCATCTTTACGTTTTATTTCAGCGTAAAACTGGGCTAGCAGTTTATCTAGATCTGTGGGCGCCATGTTGAAGATGTCGATTTCAAGATGGCGGGATTGAAGCCAGTTACTGAAAACGGAAAGCCACTGTTTTGTTGACCGACTGGTGTTTTTGTTGATTGCCACTGCCTTGAGTTCTGTAATGTCATGGCTTGTGTAAACTGGAAAACGTGACTGGTCTGGCCTTTGAACTGGCGTTGTTGTCTCGTCACTCGGCGGATCGGCGTTTGTTGTTGTGTCATTGGTCGTGTCAGTTTCAATTAATTCGTCAAAATCAATTGCAAAATTTGGAAGGCTGGATGCATCAAACATATCTGCTGCTTGAAGGAGTATATCATCATTGAGCTGAAACTGTAAGTCTGTGTTAAATATTTCATCCATTTTCTTCTTGCGAGTCTTTTTTGCCTATAGATTTTCCATGCAAATCACCTCAATTTTTTTTTACCATACATTGTGCTTGCATCATTTTTTCTGTAATGTGATTGGTTTATTGATGAGTATTCTGCAATGTCATTGGCTGTTCAAATTGGTGCGATTTGAAACTCAAAATGATGCGATTTAGACTCAAAATGGTGCGATTTAGATTCAAAATGGTGCGATTTAGGCTGAAATCAAGCTGTAAGGAACCAATCAGATTGCAGGATTCACTAGTGATTTCAAAATGGATATAATTAGGTATAGTATTAATTGGAAAGTGGATAACTTCTTGAACTAAAAGCATTGACAAAGGTTAGTCAAAACTACCTCAAAAGTTGTAGAATTTTACAAAATTCAATTTTCGCTGTTTCCGCCCGGGCTCGAACCGGGGACCTTGCGCGTGTTAGGCGCACGTGATAACCACTACACTACGGAAACACTTACATAGTAGAACTTTGCTTTACTCCACTGTCTTTCCTGTGCTCCATACCAGAAACGATTTTCAATTATGTTTATTTTGTTTCAGAGAAACCCTTACCTTCAAACGCGCTCTTTAGTTCTCAGTATTTTAAACAACATCATGAATTTCAAGATCTTGCAGGACCTTTATCAATGTCTAGAAAAGCAATTACAATATTGGCGTGAATAAGCTAAAAATACTTTTAGACTTCGTCTTATACTAATAATCGAAACAGAATCAGTCTTTACTAGTCGAATACCACTTTTTGTAAATAGATATGAAATGCTTTAATTGTGACAGAGATAGTGTCTTCCTAATGATTCCCGGAGACGGTGTTTTTGGTCTTTTTTCTTCACGGTTGAAAAATAATAATTTAGCTAAGGCTCTATATATTTTTAAAACTAAATGTCGTTGTATTTGAATATTTATAATTGTCTTCTATTGGTTTAAATTTTCAAAATATGAATTATGTGTTTCCGCCCGGGATCGAACCGGGGACCTTGCGCGTGTGAAGCGCACGTGATAACCACTACACTACGGAAACTTGATGATGGTTTATGAGTTTTGTCATTACTCCCGAAGTGCAATTATGTTGTACACATGTAGAACAAACTAAAAGTAGACCATCAGCTAAGGTTTCCCTTTGTATATAGAAAACGTTAATCTTATCATATAGTTGAATGCTTGAAACGGAAGTTTATTTCATTAAAAGTTTAACCATCCCGATTTTTAGAGAATATATATTGCAAAACTATTGACGTCGCCCGATGTGGGACTTGAACCCACGACCCTCAGATTAAAAGTCTGATGCTCTACCAGCTGAGCTAACGGGGCTCCATATATTTCCTATTAGCACGATTACAACGAAATCAAGGGTATTTGCAAATTGATATATAACTGGGAAGTAATGTACATGTGGAACAAACAACATGTAAAATTTGATCCGAGGAGAACAATTGGATAACGCGATTAAGTATAGTATTAATTGGAAAGTGGATAACTTCTTGAACTAAAAGCATTGACAAAGGTTAGTCAAAACTACCTCAAAAGTTGTAGAATTTTACAAAATTCAATTTTCGCTGTTTCTGCCCGGGCTCGAACCGGGGACCTTGCGCGTGTTAGGCGCACGTGATGACCACTACACTACGGAAACACTTACATAGTAGAACTTTGCTTTACTCCACTGTCTTTCCTGTGCTCCATACCAGAAACGATTTTCAATTATGTTTATTTTGTTTCAGAGAAACCCTTACCTTCAAACGCGCTCTTTAGTTCTCAGTATTTTAAACAACATCATGAATTTCAAGATCTTGCAGGACCTTTATCAATGTCTAGAAAAGCAATTACAATATTGGCGTGAATAAGCTAAAAATACTTTTAGACTTCGTCCTATACTAATAATCGAAACAGAATCAGTCTTTACTAGTCGAATACCACTTTTTGTAAATAGATATGAAATGCTTTAATTATGACAGAGATAGTGTCTTCCTAATGATGCCCGGAGACGGTGTTTTTGGTCTTTTTTCTTCACGGTTGAAAAATAATAATTTAGCTAAGGCTCTATATATTTTTAAAACTAAATGTCGTTGTATTTGAATATTTATAATTGTCTTCTATTGGTTTAAATTTTCAAAATATGAATTATGTGTTTCCGCCCGGGATCGAACCGGGGACCTTGCGCGTGTAAAGCGCACGTGATAACCACTACACTACGGAAACTTGATGATGGTTTATGAGTTTTGTCATTACTCCCGAAGTGCGATAATGTTGTACACATGTAGAACAAACTAAAAGTAGACCATCAGCTAAGGTTTTCCTTTGTATAAAGAAAACGTTAATCTTATCATATAATTGAATGCTTGAAACGGAAGTTTATTTCATTAAAAGTTTATCCAGCCCGATTTTTAGAAAATATATATTGCAAAAATATTGACGTCGCCCGATGTGGGACTTGAACCCACGACCCTCAGATTAAAAGTCTGATGCTCTACCAGCTGAGCTAACCGGGCTCCATATATTTCCTATTACCACGATTACAACGAAATCAAGGGTATTTGCAAATTGATATATAACTGGGAAGTAATGTACATGTGGAACAAACAACATGTAAAATTTGATCCGAGGAGAACAATTGGATAACGCGATTAAGTATAGTATTAATTGGAAAGTGGATAACTTCTTGAACTAAAAGCATTGACAAAGGTTAGTCAAAACTACCTCAAAAGTTGTAGAATTTTACAAAATTCAATTTTCGCTGTTTCCGCCCGGGCTCGAACCGGGGACCTTGCGCGTGTTAGGCGCACGTGATAACCACTACAATACGGAAACACTTACATAGTAGAACTTTGCTTTACTCCACTGTCTTTCCTGTGCTCCATACCAGAAACGATTTTCAATTATGTTTATTTTGTTTCAGAGAAACCCTTACCTTCAAACGCGCTCTTTAGTTCTAAGTATTTTAAACAACATCATGAATTTCAAGATCTTGCAGGACCTTTATCAATGTCTAGAAAAGCAATTACAATATTGGCGTGAATAAGCTAAAAATACTTTTAGACTTCGTCTTATACTAATAATCGAAACAGAATCAGTCTTTACTAGTCGAATACCACTTTTTGTAAATAGATATGAAATGCTTTAATTATGACAGAGATAGTGTCTTCCTAATGATTCACGGAGACGGTGTTTTTGGTCTTTTTTCTTCACGGTTGAAAAATAATAATTTAGCTAAGGCTCTATATATTTTTAAAACTAAATGTCGTTGTATTTGAATATTTATAATTGTCTTCTATTGGTTTAAATTTTCAAAATATGAATTATGTGTTTCCGCCCGGGATCGAACCGGGGACCTTGCGCGTGTAAAGCGCACGTGATAACCACTACACTACGGAAACTTGATGATGGTTTATGAGTTTTGTCATTACTCCCGAAGTGCGATAATGTTGTACACATGTAGAACAAACTAAAAGTAGACCATCAGCTAAGGTTTTCCTTTGTATAAAGAAAACGTTAATCTTATCATATAATTGAATGCTTGAAACGGAAGTTTATTTCATTAAAAGTTTATCCAGCCCGATTTTTAGAGAATATATATTGCAAAACTATTGACGTCGCCCGATGTGGGACTTGAACCCACGACCCTCAGATTAAAAGTCTGATGCTCTACCAGCTGAGCTAACCGGGCTCCATATATTTCCTATTACCACGATTACAACGAAATCAAGGGTATTTGCAAATTGATATATAACTGGGAAGTAATGTACATGTGGAACAAACAACATGTAAAATTTGATCCGAGGAGAACAATTGGATAACGCGATTAAGTATAGTATTAATTGGAAAGTGGATAACTTCTTGAACTAAAAGCATTGACAAAGGTTAGTCAAAACTACCTCAAAAGTTGTAGAATTTTACAAAATTCAATTTTCGCTGTTTCCGCCCGGGCTCGAACCGGGGACCTTGCGCGTGTTAGGCGCACGTGATAACCACTACAATACGGAAACACTTACATAGTAGAACTTTGCTTTACTCCACTGTCTTTCCTGTGCTCCATACCAGAAACGATTTTCAATTATGTTTATTTTGTTTCAGAGAAACCCTTACCTTCAAACGCGCTCTTTAGTTCTAAGTATTTTAAACAACATCATGAATTTCAAGATCTTGCAGGACCTTTATCAATGTCTAGAAAAGCAATTACAATATTGGCGTGAATAAGCTAAAAATACTTTTAGACTTCGTCTTATACTAATAATCGAAACAGAATCAGTCTTTACTAGTCGAATACCACTTTTTGTAAATAGATATGAAATGCTTTAATTATGACAGAGATAGTGTCTTCCTAATGATTCACGGAGACGGTGTTTTTGGTCTTTTTTCTTCACGGTTGAAAAATAATAATTTAGCTAAGGCTCTATATATTTTTAAAACTAAATGTCGTTGTATTTGAATATTTATAATTGTCTTCTATTGGTTTAAATTTTCAAAATATGAATTATGTGTTTCCGCCCGGGATCGAACCGGGGACCTTGCGCGTGTAAAGCGCACGTGATAACCACTACACTACGGAAACTTGATGATGGTTTATGAGTTTTGTCATTACTCCCGAAGTGCGATAATGTTGTACACATGTAGAACAAACTAAAAGTAGACCATCAGCTAAGGTTTTCCTTTGTATAAAGAAAACGTTAATCTTATCATATAATTGAATGCTTGAAACGGAAGTTTATTTCATTAAAAGTTTATCCAGCCCGATTTTTAGAGAATATATATTGCAAAACTATTGACGTCGCCCGATGTGGGACTTGAACCCACGACCCTCAGATTAAAAGTCTGATGCTCTACCAGCTGAGCTAACCGGGCTCCATATATTTCCTATTACCACGATTACAACGAAATCAAGGGTATTTGCAAATTGATATATAACTGGGAAGTAATGTACATGTGGAACAAACAACATGTAAAATTTGATCCGAGGAGAACAATTGGATAACGCGATTAAGTATAGTATTAATTGGAAAGTGGATAACTTCTTGAACTAAAAGCATTGACAAAGGTTAGTCAAAACTACCTCAAAAGTTGTAGAATTTTACAAAATTCAATTTTCGCTGTTTCCGCCCGGGCTCGAACCGGGGACCTTGCGCGTGTTAGGCGCACGTGATAACCACTACACTACGGAAACACTTACATAGTAGAACTTTGCTTTACTCCACTGTCTTTCCTGTGCTCCATACCAGAAACGATTTTCAATTATGTTTATTTTGTTTCAGAGAAACCCTTACCTTCAAACGCGCTCTTTAGTTCTAAGTATTTTAAACAACATCATGAATTTCAAGATCTTGCAGGACCTTTATCAATGTCTAGAAAAGCAATTACAATATTGGCGTGAATAAGCTAAAAATACTTTTAGACTTCGTCTTATACTAATAATCGAAACAGAATCAGTCTTTACTAGTCGAATACCACTTTTTGTAAATAGATATGAAATGCTTTAATTATGACAGAGATAGTGTCTTCCTAATGATTCACGGAGACGGTGTTTTTGGTCTTTTTTCTTCACGGTTGAAAAATAATAATTTAGCTAAGGCTCTATATATTTTTAAAACTAAATGTCGTTGTATTTGAATATTTATAATTGTCTTCTATTGGTTTAAATTTTCAAAATATGAATTATGTGTTTCCGCCCGGGATCGAACCGGGGACCTTGCGCGTGTAAAGCGCACGTGATAACCACTACACTACGGAAACTTGATGATGGTTTATGAGTTTTGTCATTACTCCCGAAGTGCGATAATGTTGTACACATGTAGAACAAACTAAAAGTAGACCATCAGCTAAGGTTTTCCTTTGTATAAAGAAAACGTTAATCTTATCATATAATTGAATGCTTGAAACGGAAGTTTATTTCATTAAAAGTTTATCCAGCCCGATTTTTAGAGAATATATATTGCAAAACTATTGACGTCGCCCGATGTGGGACTTGAACCCACGACCCTCAGATTAAAAGTCTGATGCTCTACCAGCTGAGCTAACCGGGCTCCATATATTTCCTATTACCACGATTACAACGAAATCAAGGGTATTTGCAAATTGATATATAACTGGGAAGTAATGTACATGTGGAACAAACAACATGTAAAATTTGATCCGAGGAGAACAATTGGATAACGCGATTAAGTATAGTATTAATTGGAAAGTGGATAACTTCTTGAACTAAAAGCATTGACAAAGGTTAGTCAAAACTACCTCAAAAGTTGTAGAATTTTACAAAATTCAATTTTCGCTGTTTCCGCCCGGGCTCGAACCGGGGACCTTGCGCGTGTTAGGCGCACGTGATAACCACTACACTACGGAAACACTTACATAGTAGAACTTTGCTTTACTCCACTGTCTTTCCTGTGCTCCATACCAGAAACGATTTTCAATTATGTTTATTTTGTTTCAGAGAAACCCTTACCTTCAAACGCGCTCTTTAGTTCTAAGTATTTTAAACAACATCATGAATTTCAAGATCTTGCAGGACCTTTATCAATGTCTAGAAAAGCAATTACAATATTGGCGTGAATAAGCTAAAAATACTTTTAGACTTCGTCTTATACTAATAATCGAAACAGAATCAGTCTTTACTAGTCGAATACCACTTTTTGTAAATAGATATGAAATGCTTTAATTATGACAGAGATAGTGTCTTCCTAATCATTCCCGGAGACGGTGTTTTTGGTCTTTTTTCTTCACGGTTGAAAAATAATAATTTAGCTAAGGCTCTATATATTTTTAAAACTAAATGTCGTTGTATTTGAATATTTATAATTGTCTTCTATTGGTTTAAATTTTCGAAATATGAATTATGTGTTTCCGCCCGGGATCGAACCGGGGACCTTGCGCGTGTGAAGCGCACGTGATAACCACTACACTACGGAAACTTGATGATGGTTTATGAGTTTTGTCATTACTCCCGAAGTGCGATAATGTTGTACACATGTAGAACAAACTAAAAGTAGACCATCAGCTAAGGTTTTCCTTTGTATAAAGAAAACGTTAATCTTATCATATAATTGAATGCTTGAAACGGAAGTTTATTTCATTAAAAGTTTATCCAGCCCGATTTTTAGAAAATATATATTGCAAAAATATTGACGTCGCCCGATGTGGGACTTGAACCCACGACCCTCAGATTAAAAGTCTGATGCTCTACCAGCTGAGCTAACCGGGCTCCATATATTTCCTATTACCACGATTACAAAGAAATCAAGGGTATTTGCAAATTGATATATAACTGGGAAGTAATGTACATGTGGAACAAACAACATGTAAAATTTGATCCGAGGAGAACAATTGGATAACACGATTAAGTATAGTATTAATTGGAAAGTGGATAACTTCTTGAACTAAAAGCATTGACAAAGGTTAGTCAAAACTACCTCAAAAGTTGTAGAATTTTACAAAATTCATTTTTCGCTGTTTCCGCCCGGGCTCGAACCGGGGACCTTGCGCGTGTTAGGCGCACGTGATAACCACTACACTATGGAAACACTTGCATAGTAGAACTTTGCTTTACTCCACTGTCTTTCCTGTGCTCCATACCAGAAACGATTTTCAATTATGTTTATTTTGTTTCAGAGAAACCCTTACCTTCAAACGCGCTCTTTAGTTCTCAGTATTTTAAACAACATCATGAATTTCAAGATCTTGCAGGACCTTTATCAATGTCTAGAAAAGCAATTACAATATTGGCGTGAATAAGCTAAAAATACTTTTAGACTTCGTCTTATACTAATAATCGAAACAGAATCAGTCTTTACTAGTCGAATACCACTTTTTGTAAATAGATATGAAATGCTTTAATTATGACAGAGATAGTGTCTTCCTAATGATTCCCGGAGACGGTGTTTTTGGTCTTTTTTCTTCACGGTACGTTGAAAAATAATAATTTAGCTAAGGCTCTATATATTTTTAAAACTAAATGTCGTTGTATTTGAATATTTATAATTGTCTTCTATTGGTTTAAATTTTCAAAATATGAATTATGTGTTTCCGCCCGGGATCGAACCGGGGACCTTGCGCGTGTAAAGCGCACGTGATAACCACTACACTACGGAAACTTGATGATGGTTTATGAGTTTTGTCATTACTCCCGAAGTGCGATAATGTTGTACACATGTAGAACAAACTAAAAGTAGACCATCAGCTAAGGTTTTCCTTTGTATAAAGAAAACGTTAATCTTATCATATAATTGAATGCTTGAAACGGAAGTTTATTTCATTAAAAGTTTATCCAGCCCGATTTTTAGAAAATATATATTGCAAAAATATTGACGTCGCCCGATGTGGGACTTGAACCCACGACCCTCAGATTAAAAGTCTGATGCTCTACCAGCTGAGCTAACCGGGCTCCATATATTTCCTATTACCACGATTACAACGAAATCAAGGGTATTTGCAAATTGATATATAACTGGGAAGTAATGTACATGTGGAACAAACAACATGTAAAATTTGATCCGAGGAGAACAATTGGATAACGCGATTAATAATGGTAATTGAACTGAGTGGAGTGCAATTTGGTCTGAAATCATACGAGTGATTACAAAATTGCACGACCGCGTAGTGGGAGTGCAATTTGTTAATCACAAGTATGATTTCAGACCAAAATTGCACGACACGAAGTTCAATTACCACTTAATTATATCCATTTTGAAATCTTCAACGATAATACTCAAACTACAAATAGATATCTTTGAAATCAAATAATATTTATTAGTTGACTTTCAAGTATTTCAATGCTTTTTAATACATTCTTTATAAAATACGATACTATTTTGTAACCGGATATTCATAAAATGGTCACGTGATGATTACATAACGATACACGTCACTGTCACATGGTAATAGAATGTCATTACAAAATGGCTGCTCACGACATCAAGTCCAACGTTCTAAAAGCAGTCAAAAATGCTGCTTCTGAGAGTCTCTTTTTAATTAGTCTTCATCATCTGACTCCAGGATAAATGCATGTCTTCTCTTCTTGGTTGCCGGTTCTTTGTGATCGTTTTGATAGTAGTTGCAATTGTTAATTGTGCATCCTGAGTAGTTTTGACCTGGGGTTGACATGACCGCCATTCTCTGATTAAACAACATGGGATCAAAGGTCTGCTGCACTGGAAATGACGGCAAACCAGTAGTGAAGTTTGGATAGAACTGGCTTTGACAATTAGGAAAGGAGCCCAATGTAGAACAATTCTGCAAAGTATTGATATTGGCTGTCGCAGCTCGAGGGAGCACATTTTGTACTATTGGCTGCAATGGCATTCGTTGCTCGGTGCTACTACTCGATGTTGTTGTTGCTTGGGGAGCTTCGTATCCGCTGATGATGTGAGATATTTCTCTACGCTGGAAATCATCTACTTCATCATAGTCGTCAAGTGAGGATTCACGAGCATGACCTGTGATTTCTTTGATAATGTGGCGGGGATGGCCAGCTTTCTTGAGTTTTGACACCAATGTTTTTCTCATGCTGTGATTTGTAAGCTTTTTGTCTGTTACCAAACAAGCTGCCATGGTCTTGACAATCTTTCCAATGGAATTTTCGCCCATTCGGACTTTTGAATACCAAACATCAGGAGATTTAGGGCGCTGAATGATCCCAAGATACAAAGGACCGTTGTCTTTCATGCCGTGCGGACGCTTTGACAGCCAGAGCTTGAAAAGTCTTACTGGATCTCTCTCTCCTCCGTCTGTGGACCACATTATCTGCTTAGTTGTTCGCCGTTTAATTGTAAGGCCGCCACTTCTTGTCTTCGTTGGGTTTTCTTCAAATTGTACATGTTCACTGCCATCTTCCTGTCTCCTAATTGCAAAGTCCTCGACATATGCATCATAATGTTCCTGTCTTCCTCGTAGTCCGAGCTGCTCTGTTAAGTTCTTAAAGTTTGTACTGGTTAGCACTCTGGCATTGGTATCCCCTAGCTGTCCTTTAGTCCACAGTGTTGCTTCTTCATCAGGATTCAATGGCTGTGATTTGTTTGGTCTCTTGCCCTTTCCTTGGTGGCGTAGGGAGATGGCTTTTGCGTTGAGGATTTGCTGTGAATTGTTGAATTCACGTCCTCGTACGATGCTTACTGGATAGTTGTTGTCTTTCAGGTGTCGTTCAATGGCACTTTGCATGATCTTCAGAGACTCTGGCTCGTAATCTTCGCCATCTTTACGTTTTATTTCAGCGTAAAACTGGGCTAGCAGTTTATCTAGATCTGTGGGCGCCATGTTGAAGATGTCGATTTCAAGATGGCGGGATTGAAGCCAGTTACTGAAAACGGAAAGCCACTGTTTTGTTGACCGACTGGTGTTTTTGTTGATTGCCACTGCCTTGAGTTCTGTAATGTCATGGCTTGTGTAAACTGGAAAACGTGACTGGTCTGGCCTTTGAACTGGCGTTGTTGTCTCGTCACTCGGCGGATCGGCGTTTGTTGTTGTGTCATTGGTCGTGTCAGTTTCAATTAATTCGTCAAAATCAATTGCAAAATTTGGAAGGCTGGATGCATCAAACATATCTGCTGCTTGAAGGAGTATATCATCATTGAGCTGAAACTGTAAGTCTGTGTTAAATATTTCATCCATTTTCTTCTTGCGAGTCTTTTTTGCCTATAGATTTTCCATGCAAATCACCTCAATTTTTTTTTACCATACATTGTGCTTGCATCATTTTTTCTGTAATGTGATTGGTTTATTGATGAGTATTCTGCAATGTCATTGGCTGTTCAAATTGGTGCGATTTGAAACTCAAAATGATGCGATTTAGACTCAAAATGGTGCGATTTAGATTCAAAATGGTGCGATTTAGGCTGAAATCAAGCTGTAAGGAACCAATCAGATTGCAGGATTCACTAGTGATTTCAAAATGGATATAATTAAGTATAGTATTAATTGGAAAGTGGATAACTTCTTGAACTAAAAGCATTGACAAAGGTTAGTCAAAACTACCTCAAAAGTTGTAGAATTTTACAAAATTCAATTTTCGCTGTTTCCGCCCGGGCTCGAACCGGGGACCTTGCGCGTGTTAGGCGCACGTGATAACCACTACACTACGGAAACACTTACATAGTAGAACTTTGCTTTACTCCACTGTCTTTCCTGTGCTCCATACCAGAAACGATTTTCAATTATGTTTATTTTGTTTCAGAGAAACCCTTACCTTCAAACGCGCTCTTTAGTTCTAAGTATTTTAAACAACATCATGAATTTCAAGATCTTGCAGGACCTTTATCAATGTCTAGAAAAGCAATTACAATATTGGCGTGAATAAGCTAAAAATACTTTTAGACTTCGTCTTATACTAATAATCGAAACACAATCAGTCTTTACTAGTCGAATACCACTTTTTGTAAATAGATATGAAATGCTTTAATTATGACAGAGATAGTGTCTTCCTAATGATTCCCGGAGACGGTGTTTTTGGTCTTTTTTCTTCACGGTTGAAAAATAATAATTTAGCTAAGGCTCTATATATTTTTAAAACTAAATGTCGTTGTATTTGAATATTTATAATTGTCTTCTATTGGTTTAAATTTTCAAAATATGAATTATGTGTTTCCGCCCGGGATCGAACCGGGGACCTTGCGCGTGTGAAGCGCACGTGATAACCACTACACTACGGAAACTTGATGATGGTTTATGAGTTTTGTCATTACTCCCGAAGTGCAATTATGTTGTACACATGTAGAACAAACTAAAAGTAGACCATCAGCTAAGGTTTCCCTTTGTATAAAGAAAACGTTAATCTTATCATATAATTGAATGCTTGAAACGGAAGTTTATTTCATTAAAAGTTTATCCAGCCCGATTTTTAGAAAATATATATTGCAAAAATATTGACGTCGCCCGATGTGGGACTTGAACCCACGACCCTCAGATTAAAAGTCTGATGCTCTACCAGCTGAGCTAACCGGGCTCCATATATTTCCTATTACCACGATTACAACGAAATCAAGGGTATTTGCAAATTGATATATAACTGGGAAGTAATGTACATGTGGAACAAACAACATGTAAAATTTGATCCGAGGAGAACAATTGGATAACGCGATTAAGTATAGTATTAATTGGAAAGTGGATAACTTCTTGAACTAAAAGCATTGACAAAGGTTAGTCAAAACTACCTCAAAAGTTGTAGAATTTTACAAAATTCAATTTTTGCTGTTTCCGCCCGGGCTCGAACCGGGGACCTTGCGCGTGTTAGGCGCACGTGATAACCACTACACTACGGAAACACTTACATAGTAGAACTTTGCTTTGCTCCACTGTCTTTCCTGTGCTCCATACCAGAAACGATTTTCAATTATGTTTATTTTGTTTCAGAGAAACCCTTACCTTCAAACGCGCTCTTTAGTTCTCAGTATTTTAAACAACATCATGAATTTCAAGATCTTGCAGGACCTTTATCAATGTCTAGAAAAGCAATTACAATATTGGCGTGAATAAGCTAAAAATACTTTTAGACTTCGTCTTATACTAATAATCGAAACAGAATCAGTCTTTACTAGTCGAATACCACTTTTTGTAAATAGATATGAAATGCTTTAATTATGACAGAGATAGTGTCTTCCTAATGATTCCCGGAGACGGTGTTTTTGGTCTTTTTTCTTCACGGTTGAAAAATAATAATTTAGCTAAGGCTCTATATATTTTTAAAACTAAATGTCGTTGTATTTGAATATTTATAATTGTCTTCTATTGGTTTAAATTTTCAAAGTATGAATTATGTGTTTCCGCCCGGGATCGAACCGGGGACCTTGCGCGTGTGAAGCGCACGTAATAACCACTACACTACGGAAACTTGATGATGGTTTATGAGTTTTGTCATTACTCCGAAGTGCGATAATGTTGTACACATGTAGAACCAACTAAAAGTAGACCATCAGCTAAGGTTTTCCTTTGTATATAGAAAACGTTAATCTTATCATATAATTGAATGCTTGAAACGGAAGTTTATTTCATTAAAAGTTTATCCAGCCCGATTTTTAAAAAATATATATTGCAAAAATATTGACGTCGCCCGATGTGGGACTTGAACCCACGACCCTCAGATTAAAAGTCTGATGCTCTACCAGCTGAGCTAACCGGGCTCCATATATTTCCTATTACCACGATTACAACGAAATCAAGGGTATTTGCAAATTGATATATAACTGGGAAGTAATGTACATGTGGAACAAACAACATGTAAAATTTGATCCGAGGAGAACAATTGGATAACACGATTAAGTATAGTATTAATTGGAAAGTGGATAACTTCTTGAACTAAAAGCATTGACAAAGGTTAGTCAAAACTACCTCAAAAGTTGTAGAATTTTACAAAATTCATTTTTCGCTGTTTCCGCCCGGGCTCGAACCGGGGACCTTGCGCGTGTTAGGCGCACGTGATAACCACTACACTATGGAAACACTTGCATAGTAGAACTTTGCTTTACTCCACTGTCTTTCCTGTGCTCCATACCAGAAACGATTTTCAATTATGTTTATTTTGTTTCAGAGAAACCCTTACCTTCAAACGCGCTCTTTAGTTCTCAGTATTTTAAACAACATCATGAATTTAAAGATCTTGCAGGACCTTTATCAATGTCTAGAAAAGCATTTACAATATTGGCGTGAATAAGCTAAAAATACTTTTAGACTTCGTCTTATACTAATATTCGAAACAGAATCAGTCTTTACTAGTCGAATACCACTTTTTGTAAATAGATATGAAATGCTTTAATTATGACAGAGATAGTGTCTTCCTAATGATTCCCGGAGACGGTGTTTTTGGTCTTTTTTCTTCACGGTTGAAAAATAATAATTTAGCTAAGGCTCTATATATTTTTAAAACTAAATGTCGTTGTATTTGAATATTTATAATTGTCTTCTATTGGTTTAAATTTTCAAAGTATGAATTATGTGTTTCCGCCCGGGATCGAACCGGGGACCTTGCGCGTGTGAAGCGCACGTAATAACCACTACACTACGGAAACTTGATGATGGTTTATGAGTTTTGTCATTACTCCGAAGTGCGATAATGTTGTACACATGTAGAACAAACTAAAAGTAGACCATCAGCTAAGGTTTTCCTTTGTATATAGAAAACGTTAATCTTATCATATAATTGAATGCTTGAAACGGAAGTTTATTTCATTAAAAGTTTATCCAGCCCGATTTTTAAAAAATATATATTGCAAAAATATTGACGTCGCCCGATGTGGGACTTGAACCCACGACCCTCAGATTAAAAGTCTGATGCTCTACCAGCTGAGCTAACCGGGCTCCATATATTTCCTATTACCACGATTACAACGAAATCAAGGGTATTTGCAAATTGATATATAACTGGGAAGTAATGTACATGTGGAACAAACAACATGTAAAATTTGATCCGAGGAGAACAATTGGATAACGCGATTAAGTATAGTATTAATTGGAAAGTGGATAACTTCTTGAACTAAAAGCATTGACAAAGGTTAGTCAAAACTACCTCAAAAGTTGTAGAATTTTACAAAATTCAATTTTCGCTGTTTCTGCCCGGGCTCGAACCGGGGACCTTGCGCGTGTTAGGCGCACGTGATGACCACTACACTACGGAAACACTTACATAGTAGAACTTTGCTTTACTCCACTGTCTTTCCTGTGCTCCATACCAGAAACGATTTTCAATTATGTTTATTTTGTATCAGAGAAACCCTTACCTTCAAACGCGCTCTTTAGTTCTCAGTATTTTAAACAACATCATGAATTTCAAGATCTTGCAGGACCTTTATCAATGTCTAGAAAAGCAATTACAATATTGGCGTGAATAAGCTAAAAATACTTTTAGACTTCGTCTTATACTAATAATCGAAACAGAATCAGTCTTTACTAGTCGAATACCACTTTTTGTAAATAGATATGAAATGCTTTAATTATGACAGAGATAGTGTCTTCCTAATGATTCCCGGAGACGGTGTTTTTGGTCTTTTTTCTTCACGGTTGAAAAATAATAATTTAGCTAAGGCTCTATATATTTTTAAAACTAAATGTCGTTGTATTTGAATATTTATAATTGTCTTCTATTGGTTTAAATTTTCAAAATATGAATTATGTGTTTCCGCCCGGGATCGAACCGGGGACCTTGCGCGTGTAAAGCGCACGTGATAACCACTACACTACGGAAACTTGATGATGGTTTATGAGTTTTGTCATTACTCCCGAAGTGCGATAATGTTGTACACATGTAGAACAAACTAAAAGTAGACCATCAGCTAAGGTTTTCCTTTGTATATAGAAAACGTTAATCTTATCATATAATTGAATGCTTGAAACGGAAGTTTATTTCATTAAAAGTTTATGCAGCCCGATTTTTAGAAAATATATATTGCAAAACTATTGACGCCGCCCGATGTGGGACTTGAACCCACGACCCTCAGATTAAAAGTCTGATGCTCTACCAGCTGAGCTAACCGGGCTCCATATATTTCTTATTACCACGATTACAACGAAATCAAGGGTATTTGCAAATTGATATATAACTGGGAAGTAATGTACATGTGGAACAAACAACATGTAAAATTTGATCCGAGGAGAACAATTGGATAACGCGATTAAGTATAGTATTAATTGGAAAGTGGATAACTTCTTGAACTAAAAGCATTGACAAAGGTTAGTCAAAACTACCTCAAAAGTTGTAGAATTTTACAAAATTCAATTTTCGCTGTTTCTGCCCGGGCTCGAACCGGGGACCTTGCGCGTGTTAGGCGCACGTGATGACCACTACACTACGGAAACACTTACATAGTAGAACTTTGCTTTACTCCACTGTCTTTCCTGTGCTCCATACCAGAAACGATTTTCAATTATGTTTATTTTGTATCAGAGAAACCCTTACCTTCAAACGCGCTCTTTAGTTCTCAGTATTTTAAACAACATCATGAATTTCAAGATCTTGCAGGACCTTTATCAATGTCTAGAAAAGCAATTACAATATTGGCGTGAATAAGCTAAAAATACTTTTAGACTTCGTCTTATACTAATATTCGAAACAGAATCAGTCTTTACTAGTCGAATACCACTTTTTGTAAATAGATATGAAATGCTTTAATTATGACAGAGATAGTGTCTTCCTAATGATTCCCGGAGACGGTGTTTTTGGTCTTTTTTCTTCACGGTTGAAAAATAATAATTTAGCTAAGGCTCTATATATTTTTAAAACTAAATGTCGTTGTATTTGAATATTTATAATTGTCTTCTATTGGTTTAAATTTTTGAAAATATGAATTATGTTTTTCCGCCTGGGATCGAACCGGGGACCTTTCGCGTGTAAAGCGCACGTGATAACCACTACACTACGGAAACTTGATGATGGTTTATGAGTTTTGTCATTACTCCCGAAGTGCGATAATGTTGTACACATGTAGAACAAACTAAAAGTAGACCATCAGCTAAGGTTTTCCTTTGTATATAGAAAACGTTAATCTTATCATATAATTGAATGCTTGAAACGGAAGTTTATTTCATTAAAAGTTTATGCAGCCCGATTTTTAGAAAATATATATTGCAAAACTACTGACGTCGCCCGAAGTGGGACTTGAACCCACGACCATCAGAATAAAAGTCTGATACTCTACCAACTGCGCTAACCGGGCTCCATATATTTGTTATTACCACGATTACAAAATAGTCCAGATTGTGTTTATTAGAAGAAAAAAATAACGAAATGGGTATGATTTAAAAATGGTAATATAACTTTGTTATTGTATCCCATTTAATTTCAAATGTTTGAAACTCCTCTTCCAATATTGTGTAATTAAAGGGTTCGTCAAAAAGCTAGAGAAAACATCGTTCATCCAATGATATTTGGCCAATCAAAGGGTGCGTTTATATTTAAACTATTTTAATAACAGTATTAGTAAAATTCTACTACTACATTATACTAATGCAGTTCCTACATTTTGATTGACCAAGGTACTCACTATATATCAGCCGATAGATTGTGGGTAGAGAAAGTGAAATTACCGAGCACGCGCTCAATGCATGTGACGGCAAGTCCAAATGTAATCAAAACACATCAAAATTCTTCACTGTTTTTGTCATTTTTTTCCTCAAGACTTTTATTTAAATGTCTTAAGAGTGGATCTTAGGAAAAATCGAACATATCGCGGCAACAGTCAAAAAACAGAGTTCGCTTATATTTGCAAGTTTGATAGGCCTATAGGTCCTATCAATCGTGGTATACTTCGTTTCTTTAGATTTTCTATATTTCTCGAGAAAATCGAAAAAAACGATTTTTGGCCTAAACGCCGCTAATTTGGCGGTAAATTATTGTCCATTTTTTAACATTTTCCATTTACCATCAATTCAATACTGCACCCTAAAAATCATACAGCAGTTTGCTTATTATATAACCTTTTGACTGTGCAAATTTTGTAAAATTTAACATCATTTGAATGATACCAAACAATATATTGTCCGACCCTAAAAAATCCTATACAAAAAGTAGGGTAGATTCAAATATTCATAACACCACGACCTACGCAAAAATATTCCAATAAAATCCTGGAACATAAAAGCTGAGATGTTGGTCTTTATGCTGATATAAAAATTTGTTTGGGTATTTTTGTTTAAGCGAAATACAAACCACTTGTATTTCAAAAAATTTGATAAAATTTGCATAGTCGGCAAAATCAAATGACTACGTTGTTATGGATAAATTTAGGTTAATTTATTTTCGCATGGACATGTATTTTATCTGCCATAATATTTAGAAAGTTTTACAAAAAGCATGCTTTATGCCTTGAAACGTATTCAACTTGCAGATATCTTGGAATTTTCTGGTTCTACAAATAGAAAATTTGAGAGCTGCTATAAATAGACTAATTGCATTGGCGCGGCGACGTCTGTTTATATTTAATAGCTAAAACTCCACTTCAATCAGGACGTTTTGCGGCCAATCCAAATTTGGATTTCCAATATCCAGAAATCAGAAATGTCTATAAATTGTTTTTAAATTTCTCATTTCAGATAACAGAAAACTGATAATTTTGAGACTCCAAAACAACAATTCTAAATGTCGATTTCTGATTTCTGTTTCTCAAAATCGGAAATCAGAAATCCGTTTTTCCGTTTTCTGATTTCTGATTTTTGAAATCAGAAATCACTCTCACCTTGTCGTGTGACAAAATATCCCGTCTAGGGGAGATCACCCGTTTCATATTGTCTTCAATTCCGGTATAAATTTGATAACTGTCCCCATCCCCAACAAAACGAGGGCAGGTAATCTTCGAGTTACGCGCTTCGAGTTACGCGCTCTATCACGCCCCCACTGAGCTTGACCACGCCCAGCGCATAACTCGATAAAACTAACACAACTTAATTTCTTCGAGTTACGCGCTGGGCGCATAACTCGATAAAGCTAACACAACTTAGTGTCATCGAGTTACGCGCTGGGCGCATAACTCGATGCAACTAAAACAGTTTAGTGTCATCGAGTTAAGCGCTACAGACTTCAAAAATAGAAAAATGTTTAAACAAAATGAAAAAAGAAGAAAAAACAGTAAATGTTTATAGCGGAGCTCCCGCGCGGGCCTTCGGCCCGCGCGAGCGGAGCACTATACTTAAGAAAAAATGGTAATGCACCGAGTCTATTTTCGATGGTTTTTACACAGGTATCCCAAGCGTACGTCCGACGTCCGACGTCCAACGTCCGACGTCCGACGTCCGCGCCCATCGCGATGCTGATTGGCTGTTACATTTCGGCGGGAACAAAAGTGACGCGCGCGCCAAAAAGCACTAGACCAACAAAGCAAAGTTTTCTTTTATCTTAAAAAAGGCAAACAAACAACAACAAAATACTACTTGCTAATAGCAGAGCTTTCATTAATTCAAAATAACAACGGAGAAAGATGAACTTCGAAGAACATAAAGAGAGTTGTGACCGAAGAAGAACATAAACTTGAAGGACACAAAAACGAAGAAATTATACTAAAGAAAAGCAAAAGACTGATTCTAAAAGATCAATAAAACGTCATTTGTAGATACCTTCGTGGAAGAATATTAAAAGACTACAGCAATTCAAAACAAATTGATAAAGAAGCGACCTTGTTTGTTATGAAAACTGTCTTCAAATTGCTTCCCTGGAAACAGTTTATTGAGGGATTTTCAAGCTTGGCAGTTGAACTGTGAACAATGTTTAATCCAACAAAATTCAAGTACATAAGCTTACATCTATTCGTCAAAATATGATCAATGTCATTGAAGAAAGAAAACCACAAGAAAATAATCACCGATAAAGTACTAAGTTCAAGTGTTTTTATTATCCATGGTTCAAGATTATCATTTGTTTCAAGTTTTTGAGAGACAAAACTCAAAAATTAGTTCAATCTTCAACTCGTTTCGTCGTAGTTTTCGTGTAAAAGTACGTAGGGACTGTTTTGCAGTCTAAATTAGTTCAATCTTCAATTCGATTTGTCATAGTTTTTTGTTTAAAAGTAGGGTCTGTTTTGCAGCCTAAATTAGTTCAATTTTCAACTCGTTTTGTCATAGTTTTACCTCATAAACGGAAAACATCAAAGATGAATTGAAATACAAACATAATTTAAAATTGGTTGAATAACTTCTGTTTATTTAGCAATATTAACTATTTTATGCTTACTAAACGAGCTTTTTTAGTAGTTTTTCCTTCAAAGTCGTTAAAGTTTTTTTTTACAGAACAAAATGATGTTTTACACAAAGTTGAATCCGTCAATCGTCAATGTCAATCTGCATCCAATCATAGCGCTGGACGTCAATCTGCATCCAATCATAGCGCTTATTTTTTGACATCTATTGTAATGCTCATGTAGCGCTTATCTTCGAACGTCGACAATCATAATACGTGAAGCTGGCCGACTAGTAATGCGAGATTGGACAAGAACTTCGTCAACCAAACAAAGTAATAAGGTCTAAGGAGACTAAATGGAGAAGGCTAACACGCAGATGATACATACAAATGCATATACCATTCGTGGTAGGACCACACTAAAAAATGTTTAGCGTAATTTCACGAATCTATTAGCATGTCTAGCATTGATAACAAAGTTCTTACAAGTTCTCACGAGCCGTGAGAATTCAAAATTATGACCAAATTATGACTCTTGACTACACTACAAACAACTAACAATACTATAACAACTGACATGAAAACTGACTGTATAAATGCTGAAATCAGATCCACCCAAAGTCATGAATTTGTACAAGCAAGAGACTTTAATACAAAGAACACGAGTCGAACAAGAAAGCCGTCACGTTTATTTATAATAGTACACACTCGAACGGCACTCAACAACATAAATCAATATTTGAAATCATTTCTTTCATACATTGAATATTTTGATCCTTTTATTCCTTTAACTGTATTCAGTACTTATAAAGAACTATTTAGCAACTTTTGTCCCACCACAGGAAGCCTAAAAATTGCCTGCTTAGGTGGCAATATGTTTTATACTTTAATATGTACTATGTTTTATCACCAAAGAAAACATTGTATTAGTGTCATGGAATAAACAGTAAGCTACTAGTTAGTACTTAGTAAATAGAACCAGATTTTCTTCTAAACATCAGTTTCCTACACGGCAATCTTGGAAAACAGTAACTATAGGAAATAATTACTTATCTTTAATTATTTTTATAATGATATTGGCTGATGATTCATAACGTGTTTAAAAGAAGTTTGTACGTATGCATGTACTTGATGATATTCTGATTATTTTCCTTTCTTTTTTGTCATTTCAACTATTACATGACATTAAACATAACTGGGGGTTTCACGAATCAATAACCGACTGCCGATACACTGCCTGATTTGCTATAGCACCATCAGCTGCTTGCTTTGTCTCTTTTTTACCAGTCTACACATTGAAAAGCGGCTTAAGATGACAAAATTAATACAATGTGAATAAAACACCGAACGCCTTCCAAACTATTTTGTCCCTTTCCAAAATAGCTCTTTTTGAGGTATTTATGCCACAATTACCTGCATATATTATTTATCAATACAATTTAATCGTTTTTCTCGGACTAACTTTTGAGATCGTTGAAAAACGAGCCAATATAACCAGTTTCTATATTATGATTAAGAGATTAGCTTATTTGTGTATGATTACTCAACCAAAATATTGAAGTTGGGCTATTATATAGAGAGCCATGACTTTCATCAGTGGTGCAGAAATTCTGCACCATTGACCATCATTAGTGGTGCAGAAATTCTGCACCCTTGACCATCATCAGTGGTGCAGAAATTCTGTACCCTTGACCATCATCAGTGGTGCAGAAATTCTGCACCCTTGACCATCATCAGTGGTGCAGAAATTCTGCACCCTTGACCATCATCAGTGGTGCAGAAATTCTGCACCCTTGACCATCATCAGTGGTGCAGAAATTCTGTACCCTTGACCATCATCAGTGGTGCAGAAATTCTGCACCCTTGACCATCATCAGTGGTGCAGAAATTCTGCACCCTTGACCACCATCAGATAGATTGGAGATTTCAACATTTTTAATGTATAAACATGTAATTTTTTAAGTGACAATATTCTGAAGTAGATTTTTTGGTAAAATTTTCACTAAAAAGGTCATTTTTTACCAGTGATGGCAAAATTTCAATGGAAATGTCAAATTATTTACCAAAAAAACTTAAATTGGTAAAAATGAAAGCCAACTAACACAAAACCCACCAAAGTGAACAGAAAAAGACAATGGGACAGTTTATATTGAAGCAATGTTTTATTTACCTGAAATGATAAAATGTTACAATTCTCAATATTTTTACTGAATTTTACCAAGCATACATTGTAACAATTTTAAAGGCCCTCTTGCAAGAGTCTTTTACTATACTTTAAAAAATGGTACATAACTTAATGATTTGCATTAAATTTACTCTATATCTAGGGTAAAATCAACCAAGTCAACTTCAAATGTAGTTGGTAATTACCGAAATACATTTGGTGGATATATGGTAAAATTTCAAATCAGTAACTGAGTCAACATCAATTTTACCACATTTGATAATTTTCTTGCTTTCTTATTGGTCGAGAGCCGTGGTAAATAAGAGTACATACCACGGTTGACATTTTTAATGTGGTAAAAAAACAATTCACGATAGTTTCTTGTGGTACTGTATGTCATCTTATTTACCAAGGTTGGCGACATCTCATTGTCTAAATGGTTGTGGATCCACTCGACTTCGTCTTGTGGATCCACAACAATTTACCTGTTTCTGTGCTTATTATCAATCATAATGTATATTTTTTGTAGAAACCAAATAATGTATATTATTTTGTCATTCTATAAAGAAATCTAAAGGCTGGTTTTAGCTAGGTATAAGCACAAGCATAAGCACAAGCAAAGCTAGCGAGGACAGCGCCAACATAAGCTTGTACGCAAGCGTACTAAGGAAAAATGTGTATGAGGGAATGGGAACCTTGTGTTTGTGCTTGTTTCTCCTATTTTCACTTGACGTAAGCAGACATAAGCATAAGAAAAATGAACATATGCTTATTTTGGCAATGTCCTCACTAGCTTTTGCTTATGTTTATGCCCAGTGAAAACCCGTCTTAAGGCTTTCTAAAGAGAAATTCTAATACAATCCTGAAATATCACAAAAATAATCTTTGATAAAATGGATTTCACCTTATTAGCCATTTTTCTGCAAAGTACTAGTAATAATCATTTTCTTTATCATATTTCTCAGTGTCAATAACAATTATTATACTTCTTTGTAGTGGGTGTTTTTTTGGCCAAAGACCAAGATTACCAATGCCAAACAAACTTTAAAAACAAGTATACAGAAATATTGTAATTCAGAAATATGATATCAAAAACAAGTATATTTGTCCTTGGCATGACAAGGGTTAGAAATGTTATGGCACTATCTAGTATCCTAGATTTATTCAGAATCACCAGTGACCTAGCACTACTTTCAACTTTTGATTGTAAAAGATCAAGAAAATATTGATTGCCAGTCAATAGTATTTGGAGGACATTGACCAGGAGCTCACAGTGATGGTGAAAATAGAAATTGTTCTTAGTGCCATCCAACTGTGCACTGTATTCTATGCCGAGAAAACAGTACACAAATAATTTTCAAACTTTTATGATCAAAAGAAGTGCTAGGTGATTCTGAATAAATCTAGCATACTTTGGATTTATAAATCTGGGTTTTATTTTAAAGAAATTTGGCAAAAAATATTGACTGCTGGTCAAATAGTATTTTGAGGTCATTGACCTGACGGGCAAATAGACACAGCATATAATTTTCTGTTTCAAAATTTTCATCAGTTAAAACAATTGAAGTATTGTGTAATTTGACAACATAGAGTACAAATACTAATAGTGTGCAATACTTTGCACTATTTACCACTAAATAGTGTTGATTAAACAATAGAGAACAATAGAATTAGCATAATTTAGCAGTATTTAGTGGTATTTATGTTGCACACTTTTAATTTTTGTACTCTAGTTATAAAAACCTAGAATTGGTCCTAAAATCACATCTGATATAAGCTTACCCGGGAAGCTTAAAGATAAAAAGACCTTAGTAGATTACTTCCAAAAAGTCTTGAATAAAAAAAATATACATATTGTCTGATATAAGTTCTTATGTAGTGTTACTTGTTTTAAAGCGATGACAATCGTCTTGTTTTCTGATCCTTCTTCCACCGACAATGGGCCTGATGATAACAAAACCTGCAGTAAACAAAATCAAACTTTTTAGACATAAAAATAATTAAATTAGACCAATTATATAATATATAAAGCCAACTGAGGAATAAATTATACAGTATATGCGTAAAGTACTGTATGTATAGGAGAGTTTGAAGAACAGTAACCTTGTTTACTAGGGTCTTTCAAGCATGCAGACCTCAAACCATATTTTAGTCCATAAGCAATCGTTAGATTAACTATCCTCAGCTATAATATACTACAATATTAATATTACAATGATATCAAACATAAAAGATTCTCTGATTCTAGTAATATTTAAAGTTATGGTCAGTTGAATGGGCTGGAATCATCAAGTTGATTGCCAGATTACTCCCCATTAATACACAACCGGGATACACAACTAAGCATATCTTAATATAGAAATCGAACGGTTTACAAACCTTTTGCGAAGTCGATTCACGATAAGTAAACCATGCCGAGGTCTTCTGCTCTTCTTTACAGCTTTATTACACAAAATAGCTCCAACATCTCTATTAAAAGCGGCTAAATAATGGGGCTTCAGGGAATGATACAGCACAACCAAGCATAATGGCCGCCGTTACCGTGTAAGCGCTGCCAGGAAGACTGGGACGACTGCCATATATGGAAAAAGCCGCTCGCTATTCTCTACTGTGATTGGCTCAAGCTGACAATTTCGACTTTGCCCGCCAAAACAAAGCTACAAGCGTCCGCCATCTTGTTAAGTGGATGTGTTTCTCCTCTGGTATTAGTTATTTCGTTGCTTCTTCGTGGGCAAAAATTCAAAATTCTGAAGGATAGATACTCAGAAATGTTTTTGGGAGAATAGAGGAGGAACGAATCAATGAGAATAGAGTGGTGTGTTCCTCATTTGTGGACTTCAGTTCGCTTTTGTGTCATAGCTTGTACGATCGCTTGTACTACGATATGTCAGATGTGGCGTTTTAAAAGCCGTAAAAGGTAAGAACTAAATAATACGAACGACCTGAATTATGAGAACATTTTGTAATTGAATGTATTTTATTTGATAACAGTAAATACCGTAGATATATTCGTTTGAAACCTTATCAATTTTAACAAATTGAGCTTACTTTTGTCTTAAAAGTTTCATGCTAATAGGTAAACTTGGTAAATAGGTATTAATTGTTTACATAATTTATAACATGTCTTGCATCTTCATAATAACATCTAAATTTAATAACTGGTTCTGAAGGAAACAGTTCTTGTGATTCTCAATGTTTTCTAACTGAAAGGCTTGCTAAAGGAAACAAAACCAACTGTTTTCCAGAGGGATCAGTCAGTCAATGATTTGTTTTGTAACGAATTTGTCACAATTAACCTAAATTGAACATGAAATTATTAGATATTACAAGGACAAGTTACAATAATAGTGCAAGTCAGAACTATTTGCTACAATTAACTATGGTAATTAACTTTAAATTTAATGTTATTACATCTAAAAGCTTATTGAAGTCAAGAACATATTGCCTGTCAGGGCAACAGTTTGAAATTCTAACTGACTACCTTTTACAGTATATATATACACTATTGTTGTATCGGGTATGCATGAAATTCATCATGATAAGACAATATGATGATATTATGACAACTGCAATGGATGCCCTAGTAGAACTTCAGTAAAGGTCTCTTAGTTTAAATAGAAATTTGAAACTTACTGTGTCAAAGTTGTACAAGGGCAAAAGCCCATAAAACATGGTCTGTTATGTTTTTAAACATTACTTAGATTTTTTTCAAGTATATTTCGTCAAGTGTAAATAAGCCAACATTTTTGGGGTCTCAGCTTGGTCTGAACCTGGGACCTCTCGCTGTCTGGGTGAGTGCTCTAACCATTAAGACGGGCTTAAACGTTTAGAGCATTCGCCTAGACAGTGAGAGGTCCCAGGTTCAGACCCAGCTGAGACCCAAATTTTTCTTTGGAAAAAATTGGCCTTATTTACTCTTGACCAAACATACTTGACAAATTATTACTTATGCTAGGTAATATAATGAAATTTGTAACACCATAAAAAATGTTGACTTAACTTTTTGACGTTTCGAGCTTTAGCCCGCATAGCCCAAATACTAACAATAACCGTAAATCTAAAGAAATGGGATTAATTTATTCCTTAGGTACACAGCAACCTTTCAGCATGAATGAACGATTCGCTTTCAATTAATTTGTCCATTGTTCTTTAACTCCTACATTTTCTATCTCCTTTTGATTGGTTCATCACTTTTCCCGCTTCCTATTTTAACTCGGTGTCTGTCTTAGTCTAACTCTTTTACTCCAACGAAGGGCTATAGCTCGAAACGTCAATTAAGCTCGTTAATTAATATCACCTATTGCCTTTGGTGAAGACAACCTTTAGGTGTATTCATTCTTTCTAACAATAAAAGTACATGTACTTAAGCTTGACATTGATAATTCACTAAATTTATTGTATATTTTTTTTATTTCATTAGAATGGATACCCAGGCTGCATCCAACTCAAAGACAATAAGACAAGCTTACTCAAAGTGAACATGTACATGTAGAAGAGAAATGGATGTATAGATCAACCAAATCCCTGACTTACAAATTTTATAGAGTATATGTTCACTTAGTTGCATTGTAATTACAGAGTACATTAAACAAATTTATGATAGTTTCGCATGGTATGTCCTCTCATTTACCACGGTTGGCATCATCAAATCGTCTAAATAGCTGTTATTACAGTTATATGCAAATGATTTTGAACAATAGGTTGAAGTCGAGGCTTTCGGGCAAATCTATTGTTTTCACCCGAAAGCATCGACTTCAACCCATTGATCAAAATCATTTGCATATAAACGTAATAAAAGCTATTGTTGTTGATCCACTCGACTTCGTCTCCTGGATCCACAACAATTTAGACAATGAGATGGCGCCAACCCTGGTAAATAAGAGGACCATAAGAAACTATCGTGGATTTGCTTTTTACCACATTAATGTCAACCGTGATATGCACTCTTATTTACCACGGCTCTCTGCCAATCAGAAAGCAAGAAAATTATCAAATGTGGTAAAATTGATGTTGACTCAGTTACTGATTTGAAATTTTACCATATATCCACCAAATGTATTTGGTAATTACCAACTAAATTTGAAGTTGACTCGGTTGCTGATTTGAAATTTTACCATTCTGCACCACTGATGATTGTCAAGGGTGCAGAATTTCTGCACCACTGATGATGGTCAAGGGTGCAGAATTTCTGCACCACTGATGATGGTCAAGGGTACAGAATTTCTGCACCACTAATGATGGTCAAGGGTGCAGAGTTTCTGCACCACTGATGATGGTCAAGGGTGCAGAATTTCTGCACCACTAATGATGGTCAATGGTGCAGAATTTCTGCACCACTGATGATGGTCAAGAGTACAGAATTTTTGCACCACTAATGATGGTCAAGGGTGCAGAATTTCTGCACCACTGATGATGGTCAAGGGTACAGAATTTCTGCACCACTGATGATGGTCAAGGGTACAGAATTTCTGCACCACTGATGATGGTCAAGGGTACAGAATTTCTGCACCACTGATGATGGTCAAGGGTACAGAATTTCTGCACCACTGATGATGGTCAAGGGTACAGAATTTCTGCACCACTGATGATGGTCAAGGGTACAGAATTTCTGCACCACTGATGATGGTCAAGGGTACAGAATTTCTGCACCACTGATGATGGTCAAGGGTACAGAATTTCTGCACCACTGAGTGTACTGCAACTTTGTATATATTTCCAGTCAATTTTTCAACATCATAGGGACAGTCGAGAAAGCAGACATAAATTATATAGTCTATGTTACCGTTCCGATAAATATGCATTAACTGTAAAAACATATTTACTGGGTTGTCAATATATCATAGATTTATCCATGTAATAAATGGATTATTTTAGAATTATAATAAATATACCATTTCAAACTCATTTGTTTTGCTGTTCACAACATTCCAAATAAATTCAAATAAATTCATTTGCTTTTCATCTTGATTTATTCCGTGGGATTTATACGCAAAAGGGCTGTGGAACACTGATAATTAATTAAGTCTATATAAACATTGGATATTTTGCTGAATGATGGCAAATTTATAGTAAAATATATCATGATTTTGCTGAAAAGCTTATTTTGGAAAGGGACAAAATAGTTTGGAAGGCGTTACCGTTTCTAGTTGACAACATTGAAGTTGTAGAGACATTTTGAACGTGCCATTCCCAGATACACAATATGGAAGTCGGCAATAGCTGATGGAACTGAGCTCGATGTGAGCGCTCATAGAGCGTTTAGTTTTTATTAAAATGACCACTTTACATAAACTTGCCTAAACTTTTACTCCAATCCCGGCACTATAAAGTACATATTTTCGGAAAGTTTCTGGTCAAAGTACTGGTAAATGTGGATATTCGAAACCGTGTTTCTCATTCATTTCAAAAATAATAGTACAATTTGTAAAAAGTGTCTTAAACGTTGACAGAAATCTGCCATTAGCTATAATATATTAAATAAATGAGTTGGCCATCCTATATCTTGTAAAATAAAGAGTCGAGTTATCAAACGAGTTATTTAAACATAGTTTAAATTTCGTTTAGGCCATTAAAAATATAGACATTTGACAAAACACGACGAACGCTATATCGTGACCGATGCGGGTTTAGGTTGACCGATAACTTAATTCCATGACACTAAGCTGTTTTAGTAATAATTCTTTAAAAAATAAAATATATATAAACTGATAAACAGTTTTTTCTTCTTTTTTCATTTACACATTTTTCTTAACTCGATGACACTAAGCTGTTTTAGTTGCATCGAGTTATGCACCCAGCGCGTAACTCGATGACACTAAGTTGTGTTAGGCCTCGTCTACACGAATCCGATCCGGCTGAAACCGCATAGAAATATTTGCTTCCACACGAATCCGCGTATCCGGAGGATTCAAGTAAAAGTATGCGGTTTCGGTGACCAGATTTACTGGATTCGTGTGGACGATAGGCCGATTCGCATCAAAAAGTATGCGGTTTCAAAAGTATCCGGATCCGTGTAAACGGGGTCTTAGTTTTATCGAGTTATGCGCTGGGCGTGGTCAAGCTCAGTGGGGGCGTGATAGAGCGCGTAATTCGAAGAGCGCGTAACTCGAAGCAATTGATATAAAAACAATTGATAGACATTTCTGATTTCTGGATATTGGAAATCCAAAATTGGATTGGCCGCGAAACGTCCTGATTCACTTCCCCCAAAAAGAACTATCATGTTCTTAACAGAATAATTATTTTTGGTTGTAAACATTCAAGATAAAAAACTATGTATTTGTTTCAACTCACAAATCTGTACATTCTTCTTTGATGTTGTTTTACGACGTTCTGCTTTCAATTATAACAAACAATCGAACAATCTGACTGTCAATTTTTGAAATCGACAACTTCACAACTGCAAATTAAAGTATTTAAAAGCAAAGTGATAGCAAATCTATAAAAATCCACAATGGAAGTTGAATGCTCTTTTCGTGCAATTGTTGGTGGAAGTTGTAGCCAACTGAGACGGAAAGATACAAAAAGTAGTGGAGAAAGCTCGAGGATTATCATTCCGTTACTTTCTTGTGAGAAAGATATCTCCAATCATAAGTCATTATTTTCATTTAACGAGCCTGTTGACGAAGTTGATCTCATTCTTTGCCGAGCAGCGATATTCTCACGTCCAAAAGATATCAAAAGCTGGACAGTCTGCTCACATCACCGACATACACTGGGACTAGGATGGACAAGAGGAGCAAATACTAGATGTAGAGTACCTGTTGAATTATCTAACCACGGCAAATCAAGATCAAAATGGCCCAAAAGTGAGAGATGGATTGGAAAGTATCACTCACAAATCATATTAAAGAACACAGGAATTTTCATTCCAGTTGGTTCTGGTAAGCAATTATTCTTCGACTTAGTTATGATATTGGGACGAGCAGCATTTAAATCCGTGTTTTTATTATTTTAGGTATATGCACTAACTGCAGAAAAAATCTTCAAGGTATGTTAAAGAAAGATAAACTTTCTATGTCTCCTATGCATGATGACAGTGGTCTCACAGATAAAATGAAAGACCTTACTCTGGTAAATATGTTTTCTTGAGTTCTTTAATAGTATTTCGTATGAATATGCAGTTGATTATCAGAAAATACCAGTTGATTGGTTTCAGAACTTCGGACTATTGTCATTTCGTGCGCCTTAATTTTAAAATAAGAAATAGATCAACAGTTGTTTTTAAATGCTGATTTCTTTATAACAGTTGACTCTCTCTGAACCACTCTCGTAAGCGACCATCTCCCGTAAGCGACCACTACTTCAATTTCCCGTTTTGTTTTCCATATAAACTCTTTAATAAATCTCTCTCGTAAGCGACCTAAAACATCTTTAGAGATACCGTGGCAGACATAAATATGCCAAACTAAGAGTTAATTAAGATACTATACGGTAGTTTTAAAATTCGTCGATAATGTTTGACGTGTACGGACGCGTTATAAATTACGCATGGTTTGGGCTTCCTGTGTTAATGTCCTAGAATGCGCCCATCTCCCGTAAGCGACCCCTTTCTTCTGATCCGACAGCGACAAAGCGAGGCAGACGATGATCAGTTATTAGACATGGGCGATCAGGATGTCCAAGAGTTGGCTAATGAAATTATCAACATAATAGGTCTCCCGCATCCCATCGTGTTCGGCCCTTACAATATTTGTGAGATGTCTTCAAATGATAAACTGACTGAATTTTCAATCAACATGCTAAAAGAGGTGTTTACTGCCTTGGAGCTGGAAATAGCCCACATTACAGTCCGACGTAAAAAAACATTTGTACAACTTATCAAAGGAGTAGTCGATAGGTGTAGTTGCTCAAGGGATGATGTTTAACCCCCTCCCCCCGGGAAGGAGAGGGGTACTCCCTTTGACCAAGTGGTAGTGGTGGTCGGCGGAAACGACCCCTAAAAGGTAGACACAGATAAAAATTACTGTTAAAGCCTTGTTGATTTCAACCCCTAAAAGGTACGGCTGTGCGATGTTTTTGCCAGCCAAGCCTACTTTTAGCATCAAAACAGAGTAGAAATTACCCTTACCGGTACGGAATCATGTTACGTAACTGATGTGTGAGCCAAGATCCTAAAAGGTACGAAAAGGAAATAGTTAAACGTACCCTAAAAGGTACGCCGATCACCCCTACCACTTCGACAAAGGGAGTACACACGGTTTAAACCCAGTAAGTAAGGGAGATGAGTGAAATTTTACCGCGCTTTTATTGACCTAGCGTTTTGGGATTTTGGTTAATTATAGCATAAAACGTAGTTTTTGAAGTAGAAACTGAAATGCTTATTGAAGTTATCTGTCAAAACAATACGGAACGGTAGCTGTAAGCTTTGTAGCTAAAATGAATACCTAGTATTTAACTATCAGTGAAGTGTATTTTAAGTAGTTATTAGATTATTTGAAGTACAAATAAGTGATTGTATATAAAATCGCAGTACTTGTTAAATATAAAATAGTATTTCTTGATCAAATAAGAAAACGGAAATTGTACCGTTGAGTTGGTCTTGTGGCCAGTAAAATAACAAATTAAATAAGTTAATTTTATTTTCAAAAAGAAACTTCAAATAAGTCTGAAATAGTACCATACCTTATCTTGGTCGTGTGACCACAAAGTAATTGTAAATATTGAAAATAACTCTTTAAATAATTAGTATTACAAATGATTATGAATTGTAAATTAAATGAACAACGTGTAAATAATTAGATATAGTGATATAAGCTCAGTGATAATAGTTGATGTACATAATATTAGTTACATATTTACAACAGTTGATGTATATAAAAAATCTATCATGTTTTTTCAAACTATTAGAGGTATTTGATGGGGGGTTGGCAATGTTTTGATGCAGGTTATTTTATTTATTTTATATTTTACATTTTGTGTAATTTATTTAAAGTTCCTTTTATGTATCTTATTTATTTCAATGATTATATACACATAGATATTTGCGCTATATAAGTAGTGAAAATTATTATTATTATAATTATTATTATTATTATTGTTATTATTATTATAAAACCAACACCCCACCACAACCACCCTCCCATCCCTTCTGCCACCCCAACACCACATTCCAATTAATTATCTAATGTCCGTCCCTAAATTTATGTTACAATGTTTTTACAACAATCTAAAGTCATATATATAACAATCTAAAGTCATTTAATGCTTCTAATAAAATTTATTATTATTATTATTATTATTATTATTATTATTATTATTATTATTATTATTATTATTATTATTATTTTTATTATTCTTATTATTCTTATTATTCTTATTATTCTTATTATTCTTATTCTTATTCTTATTCTTATTCTTATTCTTATTCTTATTATTCTTATTCTTATTCTTATTCTTCTTATTCTTATTCTTATTCTTATTCTTATTCTTATTCTTATTCTTATTCTTATTCTTATTCTTATTCTTATTCTTATTCTTATTCTTATTCTTATTCTTATTCTTATTCTTATTCTTATTCTTATTCTTACTCTTACTCTTACTCTTATTCTTATTCTTATTCTTATTCTTATTCTTATTCTTATTCTTATTCTTATTCTTATTCTTATTCTTATTCTTATTCTTATTCTTATTCTTATTCTTATTCTTATTCTTATTCTTATTCTTATTCTTATTCTTATTCTTATTCTTATTCTTATTCTGTATGCTTGTTTGCCGACGTACAGATATATATCTAACAATATTTAAGTGACCGACTACCAACCGACCGATCGATAAGAAACCCATGGGAAAATACTGCAGACAAAGTAACGCCAAGCGTCACCGACAAAACTTTGACTGCCTGCTGCGAATACTGAGACAAAGAAGAATGTACAGATTTGTGAGTTGAAACAAATACATATTTTTTATCTTGAATGTTAACAACCAAAAATAATTATTCTGTTAAGAACATGATAGTTCTTTTTGGGGGAAGTGGAGTTTTAGCTATTAAATATAAACAGAAGTCGCCGCGCCAATGCAATTAGTCTATTTATAGCAGCTCTTAAATTTTCTATTTGTAGAACCAGAAAATTCCAAGATATCTGCAAGTTGAATACGTTTCAAGGCATAAAGCATGCTTTTTGTAAAACTTTCTAAATATTATGGCAGATAAAATACATGTCCATGCGAAAATAAACCTAAATTTATCCATAACAACGTAGTCATTTGATTTTGCCGACTATGCAAATTTTATCAAAATGTCTGAAATACAAGTGGTTTGTATTTCGCTTAAACAAAAATACCCAAACAAATTTTTATATCAGCATAAAGACCAACATCTCAGCTTTCATGTTCTAGGATTTTATTGGAATATTTTTGCGTAGGTCGTGGTGTTATGAATATTTGAATCTACCCTACTTTTTGTATAGTATTTTTTAGGGTCGGACAAAATATTGTTCTGTATCATTGAAATTTTGTTAAATTTTACAAAATTTGCACAGTCAATAGGTTATATAATAAGCAAACTGCTGTATGATTTTGAGGGTGCAGTATTGAATTAATGGTAAATGGGAAACGTTAAAATTTGGACAATAATTTACCGCCAAATTAACGGCGTTTAGGCCAAAAATCGTTTTTTTCGATTTTCTCAAGAAATATAGAAAATCTAAAGAAACGAAGTATACCACGATTGATAGGACCTATAGGCCTATCAAACTGATTGATAGGACCTATAGGCCTATCAAACTTACAAATATAAGCGAAATCTGTTTTTTGAGTGTTGCCGCGAAATTTCGATTTTGTTCCATTATTGCTGACATCCACTCTTAAAATAGCATAATTTCACTGCTAAAACTACTTTATGGACCTGGTCCTGGACGGTGGTCCACAGCCCCCGGGGCTGCGTTATGTACTCACCCCTTGGTATGTTACGTGAAGTTAAAGCGCAATTTTCAATATTTCGCAACAAACTGGTCTAACGCGAAGCTTTTTATAATAAAATTGAAAATTACGCACATTCCTTTATCATGTCAGTAAAATTAAAGATAAATTAACCTTACTTCAGTTGCAGCCAGGAGGTAATGTCTAAGACGCATGCGTCTATGGGTGGCATGGGTGGCCTAGCGGTGGGAGCGCTGGACTTTCACCGCTGTGGTCCAGGTTCTAGTCCCGGCTAGGGCATGGATCATATGTGAGTTGAGTTTGTTTGATGTGTTCTTCTCTCCTATGCCACAAGGGTTTTTCTCCGGGTTATCCGGTTTTCCTCCCTCCGCAAAAATGAACATGTGAGTTGAATTGTGTGCAAAATAATTAACCTAGTAGGTAGTGAGTGTGTGTCTGAGTAAGGCACACGTGTCCAGCTAGAACGATTTTATTTTATTTTATTTTATTTTATTTTATTTTATTTGATTTGATTTGATTTGATTTGATTTGATTTGATTTGATTTGATTTGATTTGATTTGATTTGATTTGATTTGATTTGATTTGATTTGATTTGATTTGATTTGATTTGATTTGATTTGATTTGATTTGATTTGATTTGATTTGATTTGATTTGATTTGATTTGATTTGATTTGATTTGATTTGATTTGATTTGATTTGATTTGATTTGATTTGATTTGATTTGATTTGATTTGATTTGATTTGATTTGATTTGATTTGATTTGATTTGATTTGATTTGATTTGATTTGATTTGATTTGATTTGATTTGATTTGATTTGATTTGATTTGATTTGATTTGATTTGATTTGATTTGATTTGATTTGATTTGATTTGATTTGATTTGATTTGATTTGATTTGATTTGATTTGATTTGATTTGATTTGATTTGATTTGATTTGATTTGATTTGATTTGATTTGATTTGATTTGATTTGATTTGATTTGATTTGATTTGATTTGATTTGATTTGATTTGATTTGATTTGATTTGATTTGATTTGATTTGATTTGATTTGATTTGATTTGATTTGATTTGATTTGATTTGATTTGATTTGATTTGATTTGATTTGATTTGATTTGATTTGATTTGATTTGATTTGATTTGATTTGATTTGATTTGATTTGATTTGATTTGATTTGATTTGATTTGATTTGATTTGATTTGATTTGATTTGATTTGATTTGATTTGATTTGATTTGATTTGATTTGATTTGATTTGATTTGATTTGATTTGATTTGATTTGATTTGATTTGATTTGATTTGATTTGATTTGATTTGATTTGATTTGATTTGATTTGATTTGATTTGATTTGATTTGATTTGATTTGATTTGATTTGATTTGATTTGATTTGATTTGATTTGATTTGATTTGATTTGATTTGATTTGATTTGATTTGATTTGATTTGATTTGATTTGATTTGATTTGATTTGATTTGATTTGATTATTTTATTTTATTTTATTTTATTTTATTTTATTTTATTTTATTTTATTTTATTTTATTTTATTTTATTTTATTATTTTATTTTATTTTATTTTATTTTATTTTATTTTATTTTATTATTTTATTTTATTTTATTTTATTTTATTTTATTTTATTTTATTTTATTTTATTTTATTTTATTTTATTTTATTTTATTTTATTATTTTATTTTATTTTATTTTATTTTATTTTATTTTATTTTATTATTTTGTTTTATTTTATTTTATTTGATTTGATTTGATTTGATTTGATTTGATTTGATTTGATTTGATTTGATTTGATTTGATTTGATTTGATTTGATTTGATTTGATTTGATTTGATTTGATTTGATTTGATTTGATTTGATTTGATTTGATTTGATTTGATTTGATTTGATTTGATTTGATTTGATTTGATTTGATTTGATTTGATTTGATTTGATTTGATTTGATTTGATTTGATTTGATTTGATTTGATTTGATTTGATTTGATTTGATTTGATTTGATTTGATTTGATTTGATTTGATTTGATTTGATTTGATTTGATTTGATTTGATTTGATTTGATTTGATTTGATTTGATTTGATTTGATTTGATTTGATTTGATTTGATTTGATTTGATTTGATTTGATTTGATTTGATTTGATTTGATTTGATTTGATTTGATTTGATTTGATTTGATTTGATTTGATTTGATTTGATTTGATTTGATTTGATTTGATTTGATTTGATTTGATTTGATTTGATTTGATTTGATTTGATTTGATTTGATTTGATTTGATTTGATTTGATTTGATTTGATTTGATTTGATTTGATTTGATTTGATTTGATTTGATTTGATTTGATTTGATTTGATTTGATTTGATTTGATTTGATTTGATTTGATTTGATTTGATTTGATTTGATTTGATTTGATTTGATTTGATTTGATTTGATTTGATTTGATTTGATTTGATTTGATTTGATTTGATTTGATTTGATTTGATTTGATTTGATTTGATTTGATTTGATTTGATTTGATTTGATTTGATTTGATTTGATTTGATTTGATTTGATTTGATTTGATTTGATTTGATTTGATTTGATTTGATTTGATTTGATTTGATTTGATTTGATTTGATTTGATTTGATTTGATTTGATTTGATTTGATTTGATTTGATTTGATTTGATTTGATTTGATTTGATTTGATTTGATTTGATTTGATTTGATTTGATTTGATTTGATTTGATTTGATTTGATTTGATTTGATTTGATTTGATTTGATTTGATTTGATTTGATTTGATTTGATTTGATTTGATTTGATTTGATTTGATTTGATTTGATTTGATTTGATTTGATTTGATTTGATTTGATTTGATTTGATTTGATTTGATTTGATTTGATTTGATTTGATTTGATTTGATTATTTTATTTTATTTTATTTTATTTTATTTTATTTTATTTTATTTTATTTTATTTTATTTTATTTTATTTTATTATTTTATTTTATTTTATTTTATTTTATTTTATTTTATTTTATTATTTTATTTTATTTTATTTTATTTTATTTTATTTTATTTTATTTTATTTTATTTTATTTTATTTTATTTTATTTTATTTTATTATTTTATTTTATTTTATTTTATTTTATTTTATTTTATTTTATTATTTTGTTTTATTTTATTTTATTTTATTTTATTTGATTTGATTTGATTTGATTTGATTTGATTTGATTTGATTTGATTTGATTTGATTTGATTTGATTTGATTTGATTTGATTTGATTTGATTTGATTTGATTTGATTTGATTTGATTTGATTTGATTTGATTTGATTTGATTTGATTTGATTTGATTTGATTTGATTTGATTTGATTTGATTTGATTTGATTATTTTATTTTATTTTATTTTATTTTATTTTATTTTATTATTTTATTTTATTATTTTATTTTATTTTATTTTATTTTATTTTATTTTATTTTATTTTATTTTATTTTATTTTATTTTATTTTATTTTATTATTTTATTTTATTTTATTTTATTTTATTTTATTTTATTTTATTATTTGATTTTATTTTATTTTATTATTTTATTTTATTATTTTATTTTATTTTATTTTATTTTATTTTATTTTATTTTATTTTATTTTATTTTATTTTATTTTATTTTATTTTATTTTATTTTATTATTTTATTTTATTTTATTTTATTTTATTTTATTTTATTATTTGATTTGATTTGATTTGATTTGATTTGATTTGATTTGATTTGATTTGATTTGATTTGATTTGATTTGATTTGATTTGATTTGATTTGATTTGATTTGATTTGATTTGATTTGATTTGATTTGATTTGATTTGATTTGATTTGATTTGATTTGATTTGATTTGATTTGATTTGATTTGATTTGATTTGATTTGATTTGATTTGATTTGATTTGATTTGATTTGATTTGATTTGATTTGATTTGATTTGATTTGATTTGATTTGATTTGATTTGATTTGATTTGATTTGATTTGATTTGATTTGATTTGATTTGATTTGATTTGATTTGATTTGATTTGATTTGATTTGATTTGATTTGATTTGATTTGATTTGATTTGATTTGATTTGATTTGATTTGATTTGATTTGATTTGATTTGATTTGATTTGATTTGATTTGATTATTTTATTTTATTTTATTTTATTTTATTTTATTTTATTTTATTTTATTTTATTTTATTTTATTTTATTTTATTATTTTATTTTATTTTATTTTATTTTATTTTATTTTATTTTATTATTTTATTTTATTTTATTTTATTTTATTTTATTTTATTTTATTTTATTTTATTTTATTTTATTTTATTTTATTTTATTTTATTATTTTATTTTATTTTATTTTATTTTATTTTATTTTATTTTATTATTTTGTTTTATTTTATTTTATTTTATTTTATTTTATTTTATTTGATTTGATTTGATTTGATTTGATTTGATTTGATTTGATTTGATTTGATTTGATTTGATTTGATTTGATTTGATTTGATTTGATTTGATTTGATTTGATTTGATTTGATTTGATTTGATTTGATTTGATTTGATTTGATTTGATTTGATTTGATTTGATTTGATTTGATTATTTTATTTTATTTTATTTTATTTTATTTTATTTTATTATTTTATTTTATTATTTTATTTTATTTTATTTTATTTTATTTTATTTTATTTTATTTTATTTTATTTTATTTTATTTTATTTTATTTTATTATTTTATTTTATTTTATTTTATTTTATTTTATTTTATTTTATTATTTGATTTTATTTTATTTTATTATTTTATTTTATTATTTTATTTTATTTTATTTTATTTTATTTTATTTTATTTTATTTTATTTTATTTTATTTTATTTTATTTTATTTTATTTTATTATTTTATTTTATTTTATTTTATTTTATTTTATTTTATTATTTGATTTGATTTGATTTGATTTGATTTGATTTGATTTGATTTGATTTGATTTGATTTGATTTGATTTGATTTGATTTGATTTGATTTGATTTGATTTGATTTGATTTGATTTGATTTGATTTGATTTGATTTGATTTGATTTGATTTGATTTGATTTGATTTGATTTGATTTGATTTGATTTGATTTGATTTGATTTGATTTGATTTGATTTGATTTGATTTGATTTGATTTGATTTGATTTGATTTGATTTGATTTGATTTGATTTGATTTGATTTGATTTGATTTGATTTGATTTGATTTGATTTGATTTGATTTGATTTGATTTGATTTGATTTGATTTGATTTGATTTGATTTGATTTGATTTGATTTGATTTGATTTGATTTGATTTGATTTGATTTGATTTGATTTGATTTGATTTGATTTGATTTGATTTGATTTGATTTGATTTGATTTGATTTGATTTGATTTGATTTGATTTGATTTGATTTGATTTGATTTGATTTGATTTGATTTGATTTGATTTGATTTGATTTGATTTGATTTGATTTGATTTGATTTGATTTGATTTGATTTGATTTGATTTGATTTGATTTGATTTGATTTGATTTGATTTGATTTGATTTGATTTGATTTGATTTGATTTGATTTGATTTGATTTGATTTGATTTGATTTGATTTGATTTGATTTGATTTGATTTGATTTGATTTGATTTGATTTGATTTGATTTGATTTGATTTGATTTGATTTGATTTGATTTGATTTGATTTGATTTGATTTGATTTGATTTGATTTGATTTGATTTGATTTGATTTGATTTGATTTGATTTGATTTGATTTGATTTGATTTGATTTGATTTGATTTGATTTGATTTGATTTGATTTGATTTGATTTGATTTGATTTGATTTGATTTGATTTGATTTGATTTGATTTGATTTGATTTGATTTGATTTGATTTGATTTGATTTGATTTGATTTGATTTGATTTGATTTGATTTGATTTGATTTGATTTGATTTGATTTGATTTGATTTGATTTGATTTGATTTGATTTGATTTGATTTGATTTGATTTGATTTGATTTGATTTGATTTGATTTGATTTGATTTGATTTGATTTGATTTGATTTGATTTGATTTGATTTGATTTGATTTGATTTGATTTGATTTGATTTGATTTGATTTGATTTGATTTGATTTGATTTGATTTGATTTGATTTGATTTGATTTGATTTGATTTGATTTGATTTGATTTGATTTGATTTGATTTGATTTGATTTGATTTGATTTGATTTGATTTGATTTGATTTGATTTGATTTGATTTGATTTGATTTGATTTGATTTGATTTGATTTGATTTGATTTGATTTGATTTGATTTGATTTGATTTGATTTGATTTGATTTGATTTGATTTGATTTGATTTGATTTGATTTGATTTGATTTGATTTGATTTGATTTGATTTGATTTGATTTGATTTGATTTGATTTGATTTGATTTGATTTGATTTGATTTGATTTGATTTGATTTGATTTGATTTGATTTGATTTGATTTGATTTGATTTGATTTGATTTGATTTGATTTGATTTGATTTGATTTGATTTGATTTGATTTGATTTGATTTGATTTGATTTGATTTGATTTGATTTGATTATTTTATTTTATTTTATTTTATTTTATTTTATTTTATTTTATTTTATTTTATTTTATTTTATTTTATTTTATTTTATGTTATTTGATTTGATTTGATTTGATTTGATTTGATTTGATTTGATTTGATTTGATTTGATTTGATTTGATTTGATTTGATTTGATTTGATTTGATTTGATTTGATTTGATTTGATTTGATTTGATTTGATTTGATTTGATTTGATTATTTGATTTGATTTGATTTGATTTGATTTGATTTGATTTGATTTGATTTGATTTGATTTGATTTGATTTGATTTGATTTGATTTGATTTGATTTGATTTGATTTGATTTGATTTGATTTGATTTGATTTGATTTGATTTGATTTGATTTGATTTGATTTGATTTGATTTGATTTGATTTGATTTGATTTGATTTGATTTGATTTGATTTGATTTGATTTGATTTGATTTGATTTGATTTGATTTGATTTGATTTGATTTGATTTGATTTGATTTGATTTGATTTGATTTGATTTGATTTGATTTGATTTGATTTGATTTGATTTGATTTGATTTGATTTGATTTGATTTGATTTGATTTGATTTGATTTGATTTGATTTGATTTGATTTGATTTGATTTGATTTGATTTGATTTGATTTGATTTGATTTGATTTGATTTGATTTGATTTGATTTGATTTGATTTGATTTGATTTGATTTGATTTGATTTGATTTGATTTGATTTGATCTTATCTTATCTTATCTTATCTTATCTTATCTTATCTTATCTTATCTTATCTTATCTTATCTTATCTTATCTTATCTTATCTTATTTGATTTGATTTGATTTGATTTGATTTGATTTGATTTGATTTGATTTGATTTGATTTGATTTGATTTGATTTGATTTGATTTGATTTGATTTGATTTGATTTGATTTGATTTGATTATTTTATTTTATTTTATTTTATTTTATTTTATTTTTTTATTTGATTTGATTTGATTTGATTTGATTTGATTTGATTTGATTTGATTTGATTTGATTTGATTTGATTTGATTTGATTTGATTTGATTTGATTTGATTTGATTTGATTTGATTTGATTTGATTTGATTTGATTTGATTTGATTTGATTTGATTTGATTTGATTTTATTATTTTATTTTATTTTATTTTATTTTATTTTATTATTTTATTTTATTTTATTTTATTTTATTTTATTTTATTTTATTTTATTTTATTTTATTTTATTTTATTTTATTTTATTTTATTTTATTTTATTTTATTTTATTTTATTTTATTTTATTTTATTTTATTTTATTTTATTTTATTTTATTTTATTTTATTTTATTTTATTTTATTTTATTTTATTTTATTTTATTTTATTTTATTTTATTTTATTTTATTTTATTTTATTTTATTTTATTTTATTTTATTTTATTTTATTTTATTTTATTTTATTTTATTATTTTATTTTATTTTATTTTATTTTATTTTATTTTATTATTTTATTTTATTTTATTTTATTTTATTTTATTTTATTTTATTTTATTTTATTTTATTTTATTTTATTTTATTTTATTTTATTTTATTTTATTTTATTTTATTTTATTTTATTTTATTTTATTTTCCCCCCGGGTGTTATGTCCATTGTTTCAATTCTCGCTCTTAGATGCTAAACTGTATTTTAAAGTAAAAAGTTGAAGCAAAAGATGTAAATCAGGCCATTAATAAAAGTCAATAAAAGTCATCTCTTTTTTCATTTATTCTTTCATTCATTCTTATATTCTTTCATTCATTACTTCATTCATAAATTCATTCATACCATCTATCTATCGTATCCTCATAATCATATACACCTAATCCAAAAAACGTTGTCGGGTCCGCCGCACAGTCCTCGCGCCAAGACCGTGAAGGAAAACACATGAATATTTTGATGAGAGTGATAAAACAAGAAAATAAAAGTAGGCACAACACTATTTCGTTGAAAAAAGTACCACACTAGAGTGTGAACATGCAAATAAATTAATTACTGATTAGATATAACCAATATCTTTCACAGTCTTGGCGCGAGGACTGTGCGGCGGACCAGACAACGTTTTTGGGATTAGGTGTATAAGCATTTATGAATGCCTCTCATGCATTCAAAGTTAATTTGGTAATTCTTTTAAACTCATTCAATTTAATCCAAAAACATTCACATTTGTTTTCGTAAAAACGGATGGCTTCGAAAAAAGTTTAATTCTTTTAATACGACATTATTTGAACATATCTACAATAAAAAGAAAGAGTTTTTGCACATTTGAATCGTTAAAGATATGTCTTCAAAATTATTTTTTATACGTTTTTTTTTTGAATGAAGTAATAGTTTTATTATGCATCATCTTATGCGAATCAACTAAAAATCAACTGTTCTATCTGTCACGCGTGACACGGTGATCTATTACAAACATAGTTTGAAATAACATTATACAACTTATTCTAAGCCTAAAGACTGTTTATACTTCATAAAACTAATTTCTTGGAATAGGAATATTTTTGTCAAATGAATAATATTTTTTTGAAAGCATACAAGTTGAATTGCGTGACAGTCACTTTAGCTATCAATTTGATTGAAAACGCTTCAATAATCAAAAACAAATAAACTCGACAAAATGCATGACAATTTTAATAGTGCCTCTAGGATATGTATTTCCCAGTTAACTTTAGCCTATTTTATTAAAATATATATACATTTAGATGATTTTTGTGTTGATTTTAGCGTTTGTGAAGTTAGGCGTTAATTAGTGTAAATTATGCAAAAATCATTGATCGGTTGCTTCGGGAAATCTTTACTTGCATTAATTGTAGAAAGATACCCGCAAATATTATTTTATATATTGTGAAAATAAGTATAACTCGAGACATTCAAGTAGTTTTAAGTTTGTTTTTAGGTCCCACTTTTGAGATTTTATTTATCGAATTTCGTTCATTTTTGGTTCTCAAGAAATAGCTAAAAACCATGGTCCATATATATTCATGGTATTTATTCACATTTTAGTGAAATGCTCTGATTTTATGCCAGAGAGTACTCGAAATATATGTTATCTTGGAAGTTTGTTCGAAATTTTGAAAAACTTTGTTGTTTTGACACAGCGCTACTCTAAAAAGTGCAAAAATTCAAGTTCGAAATCGACTCAAATTAGCGACGACACGGGGAAAATGTGTTTGGTCGTGTAGCGAAGCCCAAAAAAAATTTTTTCAAAAAAAAAATCCACATTGGAGACTTATACCCAAATGCCTTTCAACACACAAAAAATAAAGGAAAACTATTTTCCAAAGATGAAGTCACCGGACCGTTCTTAGAGAGAGTGCCACTTAAATGGCTGGAAAAGATAACACACTATTTCAGTGAATATAATAATTATTTCTTAGTTTACATTGAACTGTTCCATGCTTGTCATCTTAGCCTGAGTTGCCGGCAGTCTGCATAATTAGGGAGAGAAGACAAATGGAAAGAAAAAAAGGAAAAGATTGCATGCAGTCTTTCCTTTTCTCTTCCCTGCAACCCTGCAGACTGCCGTCATTGCAGGCTATTGTGATCTTGTATTATGCCAATGACTGGATATAAACTTGCAGAAATAGTCCATGTTATCATGTATGAATATACCAGTAACTCAGATGAGCTGTATGTTAACTATCAAAGACCCCAAGCATACTAGAGCAAAAACACTATATTCAGTTCATGATATGTGTAACAGTTTTTATTTTGTGACCATAAGTCACTGTCCAAGACAAGGACAGTGGTAATGAGGTATGGTTTTCTTTTGTAGTATTATAATTCTTACCGACAATCAGCCAATAAATATGTTTGGTCAGGTCAGTCAAGCATAATCAAAGAACACAAAACAAAAATATGGTCACAACCATTTGTCAGCCTCTTTGAAGGGGCTGGATTTAATAACTTGTGCCCTTTATTGACTCTAGTTTAATGATACTGAATAAATATTGACCAAATACAAACTATTGCTTAGTAACTATTTTGTTTTTATAGAGCGAAAAAAAAAGTTCCTAAGTAACATTTTCTAGTTAGTGACTATCACATACAAATGCAAAAAAATTGAAATATCAAATACAAAAGAAAACAAAACCTCATTGCAACTTAAATGTCTTATCTTTGATAGTGATTAATAGTGACTACATAAGAACTATAAAATAAAGTTGCAATTTTATTTTATTTCATGAATATAGTGTTGTTGCTCTTTCAAACTTGTTTGCGCCCTGCCCCTTAACTGCTGTTTGTTTTGAATGCAACCAGTTTCCCATTCATAACTAAAAAATTTCAAGACATGCTTATTTTATTGTCAGACAATTTATGTTTTGACATCAAAATTAAGTAAATTTGCAATTCTCTTTAATCAATGAAGCACAATTTATCAAGACTACTAATTATCATAAGTAGTGTTCTCAAGATATTCAACTTGCACAAAAATTGATATTTGGGGGATTGTTTTCTTGTTCCTAAATGCATGAAAATATACTATGAAAATCCATGGAGTGGTTAAAATGTACATATTTGAAAATTTGGCATAGAAATTTCTTTTTTGTACCACATGACCAATTTAAAGTAAAATGATTGGCCAAATTTCAAACAAGCATTTAACCACTAGATATTTTTATAGTAGAGAGAACAATTTAATATTATTTAGATATGTATTTTGAATACCAAAGTATCAACCTAAGTTAACAAAGTACCTTAAATGAATAAGTACCTTAAATGAATAATATTGAAAAATACAAAGGCACCTTTCGCTCAGATTTATTATTATTTTGAAAGCTGCCTTTGTATTTTTTAAACAGTAAAAGCCCTCAAAGCATTATAGCTATCTGTCATGCATCAACACAAGCCAGAATACAAACAGCTTCGAAGGAATTCTTGGTGTTATACTATATGTCAAGCACAATTTCAAAAAGCAATAGTAGTATTTCTATTGGTTTTGTATACGACCTTAATAATAAGTACAGAAACATAGTATAAGTTTAGCACAATTTCAACATGAAATTTTTAAAAATAAATTAGTATAGAGCAAAGCACTAAAACCATGAAATAAAAACAAATACAAAATCCGATGTAGTTACTTTAACTTACAGTCTCTATTTAGTCAATGTCATTCAACCAAAACATCAGATACAAATTAAGAAAACAATAAGTCTTTACACTGTCTTAGACAGTGACCATAGCCAGTATTAAAATAGGGAATGTTACACAGTCTACAGTAGCAAATTATTTGAATATTTCATGGATCAAGTAATTTATAGTGCTTTATTGGTTTAACTTTTAAAAATATATCAACAATTTCAATGTATACAAAGCAATATTACTGCAGATTTATGCAATAAGTGTAAGTTGCTTGATACAAATAGTGAGAGACAAACAAATAAAATCATAACCTATCGAAATCATGTACAGGATAAGTTCTTTACCGTTCAAAAGAGTCAGAAACTACACAAAAATCGATTGATGAGAAGAACCACAGCTCCAATTAAAACCAAAATCGAACTGGCTAGAGTTAAACTTACAATGAATATAACCTCCTATTTTCAAAATGCTCCATAAAGTTTTACCCACGAAATCACTATGATTTCAAACGAAGGTTGGCCATTATTGATTACAAACTGCAGCCTTCCCGAGAAGTTGTAACGAAAAAATACAGTCAACTATAAAAGTATTTCGAAATCAGTTGCGCTTAACTAGTAAATATATAAGCAAAGAACACTCACTGTGGATTAACTACTTTACAATGTGCTGTTTCACCTCATTTTTACCTCGTTTTCTAGATTTCAAAATGGCTCCCTCGAACTAAATTGACAAAATTAACTGGCGTATCCATGTGACGTTACACTTGTTCGATCCATAAACAGAGAAGCTAATTTGAATACAATGGAGTCATCCCCTCCCTCCTGCTATCGGCTTTGATAGAAGTACTAGTCACGAGCTCGTCTTCTAATTGCTAATTAGTTCACGTACAGTGTTATTAAAATGTCAGGTCATTCGTAACGTGCGTACGGATACCGCTTTAATATACCGCAAGCTAAGTTCTCTAACTTTTTAAACCGGTAGTTTTTTCGTCTATGAGCCTTTGTTTCATTCATTGTAGGACATTTTATAGCGGGTATATTATAGTTTTCAAAACATGACGAAAGATCAAGTAGTAACAATATCGCACAATTGATAAACGATAGGTTGTTCGTTTTGCATTATCTTTGACTCATTTGCAAATTAACTTGCCATGCAAAAAAATATTTGTTGTTGCTGTCTAGGAAAAAAAAACACAGATTGTACGATCTTATCCGGACTGGCACGACCCGCGCGCACGTAACCAATGAGATGGAATTTTAATATATAGTTGACTAGTTATTGTTTTAATTATAATTAGATAAAACCTAGACAGTTTATATATATTGTATAGTAATATATATTATAGAATTTATCTATATTAATTTATTGTTTGGATTTGTTAGTCCATATTATTTTTTAATATTGAATATTTAGTTATACAATTTAGTTAAGCTATAAAAAATTAATTAAGTTATTTTCTTAGTACTTTTTAGTGATTTTTACTTTTTTACTAGTTACATGCTAACGACACATAATTCAATTTTTATTATAATATTTTTTAATTATCTTAATTAATTGTTGAGCGCTTAGGACAATTAGTGAATTAGTGCGATATAAAAACAATCATTATTATTGTAACTTGCAATTGCAGCTGCGGTTATACGGAATTATTGAAACAGATATAGATGTAGATATATTTAAAATGTGGTACTTTAAAATGTATTCTTCAATAAATAATTATACTGCCTATTTGTGTAGAATTGAGTTGCAATTATTATCCAATACATTGGCATTATTGATGTATTGATGTATTGATTTATATTTGCAGCTTTACACACTTTACACTGCCTTTACGAAAAAATAACACGTAGCTTTTTAAAGAATTTAAGATGCCTTTTAAAGTTAGTTTTTCTGACTTTACAGTATGACGCGCGGTACCGTGGCCACCAAAGAAACTTTTGAGAAAGTTATTAACCACATAAAAACCTCGCTCATTTTCGCTACTTTGTATAAAATAGGTTCCCAACTTCACTACTCGATAATCTGTTTATGCGCAGACGATCCTATCAATCATATAAAAAAATGATCGCACGCTGATTGGCTAACTTTCTCAAAAGTTTCTTGAGTGGCCACGGTACCGCGCGTTACGCTGTAAGTTAAATAACTTAAATCAGAGACTTTAAGAGTGTGTCCATGATAGGACCCGGCAGTTGATAGTCCTAGTACTTTATTTGATATCCCATAAACTCAGTTGGATCTGTCACTTTGGTGGTGGTTAGACACCCCCCCCCCCCCCCCCCCCCCCCCCCCCCCACCCCCCTCCTAAAAATACCTATTTTGCCTTGAAAATCAGCAAAAATATAGCTATTTTTTCATCGGAAAACATATCTCCGTGATTGTGAACATTTGATATTTCCAAGTAAAAGCCCGCTTTTAAAAACAATATTAATCCAGAGAAGCCTTTCACAGCACAATATGATGATATATACTCAGACGACTTATATCCGGCGAAAAAATAATATATATCATTCAAAGAGTTCTCAGGGCTCTACTGTCCGCTCGATTTTGAATGAGAGTCTTATAAGAGAATGGCCGAGATTACAGCGATAACAATCAGAAATTTGAAAAGTACGGTGGGTTTTTTTTTTTCACGCATAGTAATGTATTAAACATCAAAATTTCCGTAAAAGAATGGTGTTTTCGAATCCATGGCTACTTTTTGAAAGGGTTTGTTTAATTTTAAATATAGGCATATTGTAACTGACATGAGAATAGCGGGTTTATAGCTGACCAAATGTTAACATGTCTTTTCCGATGATGAAACAGAAAAACTTTACTATTAATGACAGACATGTTAAACGTGATTCCCTTTAAAGTACAGAAGATGTCAGTATTAACGTGTTACAAAGCAAGAAGGTTTCTACTAAGCCGTTTCCAGGGCAACAATATGTTTTGGAGCAAAAATTGCCAATATTGAATTTACTGTAATATCTCGAAATTTAAAAAATTAATATCTCAAAAGTCCACTTTGAAAATGTCAAAAATGGCCAATAGTCATCTTAATCAATGTCTTAAATTACCAAAACAAGAAGAAAATGTGCGGGCATTTGTTGACCTTAACTTATATGACGGGTTTGCTCAACCCTTCCATGTCAATATCATAAAATTCAAGTAGATTTATGACCGCAAAAAAAAAACTTGTTGACATCCTCCCCATAGCATTAAATTGGCTTCTAATAACCAGGTTGAGTCTATATTATGCTCAATGTATCTTAATTTCAAGGATAATAAAAATTGTAAATGTTAAGTAAAAGGGGAAATATACTAAGCGATACGCGTTTTCGTCATGAAAAACCACCCCTCACTAAGTAGCTTATTTCTCGCAAGTCGAGCAAGGTAAACTTTCAATTTTTATTACAATCTACTAAGCTAAGGTTGGTTAAGTTAGGCCATACAAACATTTTGCGCTTTTTATCTAGATTCTGTACACAACCTCAAACGTTTTGTGATTTTTACTAATTAGATGCATGACTATGCAAATTAGGCTGTGCAAAAATTCAACTAATCGTTATTATTTCCTTCAACGTCAAATCTTATATGACTTACGACTGAATATTATCCTGCCATGCGGTCTGACAAAGGAAGTCTTCACGATATAAACCCAAAATACAAGCAATTTGCTTCAGCTAACTGGATTTTACTTACCCTCTGATTTTACTAAGTCATCCCGTCGAACAACCCAGCTTGACAATTATTGACAATGATTAAAATGAAAGATAAATAAATACATGACGAATTAAGTGCGGTTGTCAGGATCGGTCAGGTAAGACGTGCAGAACGAGGTTTTTCGAAATCCTTCAAACTTTGCCAGTTCGTAGGCCTATATAAACTAAAAACCCTGTGTAAGTTTCATCTCAATCGGATAAATATTTTAGGAGTACGGGATCGATATTTGAATTCCGAGCTTACTTCCGGTTTAACGAGGTCATTCTACAGCACCACCGAAAACTCTTTAGAACACAAAAAATTTAATGTTTTACAACAAAATCAAAATCGTTCCATAAAATTAACATAATTCTTTAGCAAATTGCAAATTATTGGAACATATTCATTTATAACAAATATTTTAGAGATTTTTCAATTATTTTAAATTTTCGAAGCACTTTTTGGTAGGTAAAGTTTATTACCAAATAACTCCACTGTTACATCGATTTACACTTAAAAATCATATCACAGATGAAGAAAAACTATTCCTTTTCTTAGATATCAAATAATATTTTTGGGCAAATGAAAAGTGAATTTTTGGCGATGTTTTTTGTAACGTCAATTTGACACGAAAATCACAATTGTTTACATAAGCGACGCGAGTGATTATCAGCTGAATGATAAATATTTGGCTGGCGAGAATGGTCTTTTTCTCCAAGTAAGTACACTAAAATTCAAAAACATATTTAATCTATGGTTTGTACGTTCTCTGATAAACAAAACAGTTGAATTTAAAGCTTTTGAGACAAGTTTTAATATATTGTCGGGCTTGATTGGTGGTCAAAGAGTGGTTATAAACAAACACTTCAACTGCCAAGGTCGTCTTTTAAACGGTGAAAATTAAAAAAAATACTCCTTCCAGTTGATAAAAACGGTCAAAATAAACCTTATATACATCTTACCTCGATGTATAGTTTTTCTTGGAACGTATTTTCATCTTGAGTACAGTTAACGGAGTTCGTTTGCTCGAATACAACGACAGCCGTGTACAGCAATGAAAATTGCGTGACACACAGGAAACCCACAACGATCACGTATTTGAGTTTATTTTATGCATGGTCGGCAAAATCAAAAGACTACGTTTTTATGGATAAATTTAGGTTTAATTTTGCATGGCCATTTATTTTATCTACCCTAATATTTAGAAAGTTTTTAAAAACATGCTTTATGCCTAGAAACGTATTCAACTTGCAGATACAGCCGATCTCAAAAAGGTTGTTCACCTGAAAAGACATATATACTAAAAGAAATATCACGTGACTCATTATATATATTCTCTGTCCCCGCGTGTAGAAAGTAAGATGCGTTTCAAAATAATATGGCGGTGAATTCAAACAAGCAGTATCTTCCCCCGCTATAGAAGTACCTGACTTTCTACACGCGCGGAAAGTAAATATATAATGAGTCACGTGATATTTATTTTAGTATATTTGTCTTTTCAGGTGGACAACCTTTTCGAGATCGGCTGTATTTTAGAATTTTCTGGTTCTACAAATAGAAAATTTAACGAGCTGCTATAAATAGACTAATTCATTGAAGCGTCGATCGACGTCTGTTTATATTTATAGATAAAACTCCATTTTTCCCAAAAAACAACTATTATGTTCTAACAGAATAAATATTTTTGGTTGTTAAAATTCAAGATAAACTATGATTTGTTTCAAATGGAAACTGACGAGTAAACTTGTATAGGCTGCGTCGGTGTTTGATATCAATGATAGGTAATATAATGAAATTTGTAATACTGTACAAAATGTTGACTTAACTTTAATGACGTTTCGAGCTTTAGCCCTTCGTTGGAGCACTAAGAAAATTGCGTGACAATACTTAGGAATCCCTATGACATTTTTGGCGGGAAATATATTGTTATATAAAGAACACAAACTAGCATTTACATACAGTTAGGATGCTCGACCTATCAACACTTTATTTAATACGTGTATCGGAGTAATACATGATTATTATTGAAACCTGAACAGCAGGGAATTAGGGGTGGACCATTAGAAGTTGGGGGAGGGGGGGTAGCAATTCCCAAAATAAAAAACGTGCACGGCCAATGCGCCTCCCCTCCCCCCAAAAAAAAAATCCTGCACAGAGCCAAGCTAAAAAAAACAAAACATGCAGGACCTTGAGGGGTAGCGAATGCTAAAATTTTAAAATCCGAACCTGAGATTCTAGAAATATATCAGCTCATGCATTTATTGTATTTAAAAATTCTAGACTCCAAGACATCAAAAGCACGAAAATCCGAGACTCCCGGGGGGACTCTAAGACATCAAAAACACGAAAATCCGAGACTTTGAGGCATCAAAAACACGAAAATCCGAGACTTTGAGACATCAAAAACACAAAAATCCTAGACTTACGCCCTTTGTATCAGTATACAATATATACCAAAACATAGTCGACCTCGGTGTGCTTTCCCGACAAAAAGTGAACAAATCGCCCGAAAGTTAACTGAGCAAAGTCGCGAAGTAACTGCGCGTTGTACCGGACTAATAAATAAAACGGAAAAACGGACTTTAACCAACACACAAACAGTTGTTTTCGCTTTGAATTTCAGAGAACAAAATTCTGTCTAAATGAATTGTTAGAATCGATCGAGTTGTATCATTATTACAGGTTTAATAATCTAATCCAAATCCTTATTGAAACTGTTAGGATTGCAACTGCATTGATATTAGGAACAAGTTTCCTCTTCTCTGTACATGTTCTCTCCTGTTGGCCACTGAGTAACATTAACAAAGAGGCGGGCAGACTGGGGAGGAGAAAGGGTAGTGAAGTAAAGAAGTATTTCAGTTTCCTTTCCATTTTTTTCCTAGTACCGCAAGTCTAATAACACAAGTGGACAGACGAAATTAATTTACTGTACATTGATATCGGGGAATTCTAAGTGTCACGCAATTTTATTAGTACTGTGCACGGCTGTCGACGCATTCAACTTCCATTGTGGATTTTAGATTTGCTATCAGTATGTTTTTACTTTAATTTGCAGCTGTGAAGTTGTCGATTTCAAGAGTTGACAGTCAGATTGTTCCATTGTTTGTTATAATTGAAAGCAGAACGTCGCAAATTAAAACAGCGTCAAAGAAGAACGGTACAGATTTGTGAATTGAAACAAATCATAGTTTATCTTGAATGTTAACAACCAAAAATATTTATTCTGTTAGAACATAATAGTTCTTTTTTGGGAAAAATGGAGTTTTATCTATAAATATAAACAGACGTCGACGCGTCAATGAATTAGTCTATTTATAGCAGCTCGTTAAATTTTCTATTTGTAGAACCAGAAAATTCCATACGTTTCAAGGCATAAAGCCTGTTTTGTAAAACTTTCTATATATTAGGGTAGATATTATAAATGGCCATGCGAAATTAAACCTAAATTTATCCATAAAAACGTAGTCTTTTGATTTTGACCATGCATAAAACACTCAAATACGTGATCGTTGTGGGTCTCCTGTGTGTCACGCAATTTTCATTGCTGTACACGGCCGTCGATGTATTCGGGCAAACGAACTCCGTTAACTGTACTCAAGATGAAAATACGTTTCAAGAAAAACTATACATCGAGGTAGGATGTATATAAGGTTTATTTTGACCGTTTTTATCAACTGGAAGGAGTATTTTTTTAATTTTCACCGTTTAAAAGACGACCTTGGCAGTTGGAGTGTTTGTTTATAACCGCTCTTTGACCGCCAATCAAGCCCGACAATACATTAAAACTTGTCTCAAAAGCTTTAAATCCAACTGTTTTGTTTATCAGAGAACGTAAAAACCATAGATTAAATATGTTTTTGAGTTTTAGTGTACTTACTTGGAGAAAAAGACCATTCTCGCCAGCCAAATATTTATCATTCAGCTGATAATCACTCGCGTCGATTAGGTAAACAATTGTGATTTTCGGGTCAAATTGACGTTACAAAAAACATCGCCAAAAATTCACTTTTCATTTGCCCAAAAATATTATTTAATATTTAAGAAAAGGAATAGTTTTTCTTCATCTGTGATATGATTTTTAAGTGTAAATCGATGTAACAGTGGAGTTATTTGGCAGTAAACTTTACCTACCAAAAAGTGCCCCAAAAATTTAAAATAATTGAAAAATCTCTAAAATATTTGTTATAAATGAATATGTTCCAATAATTTGCAATTTGCTAAAGAATTATGTTAATTTTATGGAACGATTTTGATTTTGTTGTAAAACATTAAATTTTTTGTGTTCTAAAGAGTTTTCGGTGGTGCTGTAGAATGACCTCGTTAAACCGGAAGTAAGCTCGGAATTCAAATATCGATCCCGTACTCCTAAAATATTTATCCGATTGAGATGAAACTTACACAGGGTTTTTAGTTTATATAGGCCTACGAACTGGCAGAGTTTGAAGGATTTCGAAAAACCTCGTTCTGCACGTCTTACCTGACCGATCCTGACAACCGCTCTTAAGTGCCTATATATTCATATATATGTCGTCACAGAAATATCTGCTTAAAATTAATTTTATTATCCTTGAAATTAAGATACATTGAGCATAATATAGATTCAACCTGGTTATTAGCAGCCAATTTAATGCTATTGGGAGGATGTCAACCAGTTTTTTTGCGGGCATAAATCTTCTCAAATTTCGTGATGTTGACATAGTAGGGTTGAGCAAACCCGTCATATAAGTTAAGGTTAACAAATGCCCGCACATTTTCTTCTTGTTTTGGTAATTTAAGACATTGATTAAGTTGACTATTGGCCATTTTTGACATTTTCAAAATGGGCTTTTGATATATTAATTTTTAAACCTAGAGATATTACAAAAAATTCAAAATTGGCAATTTTTGCTCCGAAACATATTGTTGCCATGGAAACGGCTTAAAAGAAAAATGTACATCTTTGCCTGCTGACACTCACTGCCATCTGTACTTTATAGGGAAACAAGTTTTACATGACTTTCATCAATATTAAAGGTATTCTGTTTCATTAAACGTTAGCTATATTTTTGCTGATTTTCGAAGCAAAATGGGTATTTTAAAGGGGGGAGGGGGGGGGGGGGGGGGGTCTAGCTTCCTACCAAAGTGACAGATCCAACTGAGTTGGGATACCAGAATAACTTACTACCATCTACAACTGTACCAGCTTTGAGCAAAATCGGTGAGCCCCCATGTAGCACCCACTGCCTTGTTTTGCCTGGTTCCACCATGGACACACACACATTAATTAAGTCTGTCCTTAAATCTACATAAAAGTCACCTTTAAGATATTCACAACAGTACTTCAAATTTAAATAAATACGTCAATAATGTTACTTTAATTTAGCTTTAATCGCACTTAAAGCTTACTTTTAGTCCTATGTGTATTATTTTTAAATTAACTGATATACACATTTGTAATTCAGATATACAATTATTCGCGTTTGTATACCAATCGCTAATTGAATAATCTCATTGGTTGAAACTGCCTCCTGGCAGCAGTGGGATATGGTAAGGTTTTACACCAACATGTTACATAGGTAGAGGCGACGTTGTGTGTAAACATTAATCATATCTAGGTACGTTCAGCTGGGATATCACTTACTGACATTACTGAAAAATACTGGTTTATTCCAGGAGGGGCACTGATTGTTAGAACTCCCCCCTAGTTCATGAATAAGTTTGTTTACATTTGGCGTTTCCTTGTACTAGCCTAGGGACTTATTGCTCTGCAAGTAGGTCACCTTAGCTGGAGCAAGGTTAACCAAAATGTTCCTCTTAGTTTTTACTCTTATCTCGCTATTAAAATTTCAGTAGTACTTTATAACTTCTTAATATTCTTAATTAATATTTCTTTTTGTATACTTCTGTGTCTATCGGGTAAACACTAGATAATGCGTGTAGCCTTTTATGTAGCAACCAATGGTGTTGTAAGGTTTTGTCACGTGTTTTGACCTAACTGGTCTAAACCAGTTATTGCTAGCGATTGTTATATAAGCGTGAACACCATTAAGTTCAATCACTTCTGACTACCACTGCGATTACACTAGTTGCACGAGTCACTCTCTCTGAAGAAAATGATTTGGAGGTTGTTGTTGGTTGTTGTTGTTGTATCGTGTGTTATAGTAAATGGCTTCCCAGACCCTGATGGTATGCGTACTGCTAAACTTGATGGTGAGTAAATGAAGTTATTATCATCGATTTGCACTGAAATGCAATGCAGTGCTAGCCAATACACATGAAAGATAACCAGCGTTTAAATATATATTATTATTTTATTATCTATTATTTACAAGATTCGCCAAACTACGTTAGGCAGGGATACAGCCCACAGAGAAGATCTCCAGAAACGGGTTCCCATTTGAGATCTAACTGCTGTGCCGGGAGACAATCCCCTGCTCTTTTCGAAGAGCACAACAGGATATTTTACGTCCATCTTTTATAGGAAGTTAGAGTGAAGGCAGACGGGACCTCCGGCTTTACGTCCTTATCCGAGAAGACGAGGCACATAGAGAGTAAAGTGTCTTGCAATAATTTAGAGTTACAGCCATTACGAAATTATAAATTATAATATCTGACTTTTACCAATTTGAGAAGAGTTTAAATCTCAATATGAGAGCTTAAAATGTATTAACTAAAAAAACTTAAAATGTATTAAGTATCATTCCTTCGCGATCGATATATCAAATCATATCGTAAAATGGGGCTTTTGTGGCTGTTATAATTTTGCTTCACTTTATGTGTCGACCGATGTTTTTTTTATATGTATGGCGCTTAATTATTAAACGTGACCTTTTTTTTTGCGCCAGTGAATTTCAAAAAAATAAACTAGTAAGATTAGAACACAATTGAAAGTGAGTTCTCTCGCGTTTGGACAATTCCAACGTGATTTATATTAATTCTTATTTTTTCCATGCCTCTGTGATATTTAAAGAAGGGGAAATCTTCAATAGAACGTCATTCTGAAACTTGTGATTTTAAAATTTCAGCCAATCAAGAGAAGGAAGAATATACAGATGAAGAAAACTGTAAGTACACTTTTATAACAAAAAGAAGATTTTGAAGAAAGTCTTTAGATCAGACCATTAACTTTTATTTGTTCAAGCTTCAACATCTAAAACGTATTTTTAAAACGCCATGTAGCACATTATTAATGATATCATAATGCAGCTAGTTGATTACCTAAATTTAACAATTCGCCAAGGCAGGTAAGATTACAAAAGAACATGACGTCCCCTACTAGGTAAAATTACCCCATACGACATTATTAATAATAATGCAGCCGGTAGTATCGTCGTGTACACCTGAAGTTAACTAAGTAGGTCATTTCGGAATAAAATAGTAGGAATTTCTCAAGAATAAGCGATGCTACCATGAATTTTTAAACCTCGGCTCTATATGTTTAAACAATGTGTCATAAGTAAACGTACCAAAATATTTATCATTTTATAGAAATACACAAACTAGAAGAAAGAATTTGTATATCGGAAATTTAACTTTGAATATAATTTCCATGACAATTCCTGTATACGACGGCACTGCAATGCAGCGTGCTTCTAGCATACAATTTCACTCGTATTTATTAACGATTTCGAGAACGGAGGTTTAAGAATGCCAGATGTGGAGTCTGCAATTCTTTCCCAACGTATTATGTGTATTAAAAAATATTTAGTGGAACCCCGCTGTACATGGAAAGTTTGCCTTGACTATTACCTTGATAGGGTAGGCGGCGGATTTCTTTTCAAGTGTAACTATGACTCTGCCAAACTTCCCTTGCAGCTTCCTAGCTTTTACGAGGCTTGCATCAAAGCATGGTCTGAGCTTAATAAATCCGAGACTAATACTATCGAGGAAGTCTCGAACGAGATAATTTGGAATAATAAGTTTATTTGTATTGATAAATATTCCGTATTCAATAGGGTTATAATGTCTAAGGGTGTTTGTAAAATTGGAGACCTTTATAATCAGTGCGATGGATTAGATCTACCTTTATTAAACAGACTCTCACAAATAGAACGCCTAACGATCAATGGGGTGCTTCACTCCATTCCACCAAAATGGCGAATACTAATTAAGAATTATCAATTGCCTCTCTCATATTTATTAAAACCATTAAGTTCGTCATTTTTCCTCCGCATTAAAGATGAACAGATTCCCCTGGTAAAGATCACGTCGAAACAAGTTTATTGGTTATTTATTTCTTGTCGATGTACCCCTCCCTCTGCAAAAACAACTTATGAAAACAACTTTAAGCTTGATATTGATTGGCGCGAAGTATATACCCTACCTGCCAAGTGTTGTCTCGACACCAAGACCCGAGAGTTTCAATTTAAAGTTTTGCATCGGATTGTATTCACTAAGAAACTATTGTACAAAATTGGAAAGTCTGACTCTCCTCTCTGCTCCTTCTGCGGCAATCAAGATGAAACCATTGAACACCTGTTTACTGAATGTGTAGAAGTTATTACCTTCTGGAATTCGTTACTAGAATGGCTAATGACTTATAACATAATATTAGAAGACTTGAATGAAATGGACATTATTCTTGGTGCTTATACACTAAATGATGACAAAATTTTAATAAATCATATTTTAATATTAGCAAAGTATTTCATTTATAAATGCAGCATAAAGAATATACTCCCTTCACTTTCCTTTTTCTTTCCGAAAATTAAATATACTTATGACTTAGAATTTAGGATAGCTAAAAATAGAAACAAATTATCATACCATTACAATAAATGGAACAAACTCCTTCCTAATATTTATAAAACGTACTAGCAAAATGGAAATATATACATGGATATATGCATGCATATGTGTACTTACACGTATGTAGATGTAGATGTACTCATGTATTTATTTATGCCTATTTATACCTTACTTTCTTCCCCTGTAAATGTAATGTAATGCAGTGTAGAGTAGTGTAATGTAATGTAATGTAGTGTAGTGTAATGTAATGTAATTCAGTTTAAGTATCTGTATATTTATTTATGTAAATTGTTGGAATTTATTCAATAAAAAATTAAAAAAAAAAAAAAATACAATTTCACTCGTACTGTATAGTACATGCTCTAGAGAGAAAACAGTTGATATTTATAAAAACAGTTATTGTAAAAGATAATCACTTCGGTACACAGCATTCGTGGGTGTATTGGAGACAGCAGCTTCTAGTCTATTTGGGTTGCGCCCTCAGCTGCATGCAATATAACCACGAATGATGTGTGCAATTACAGGTTTCGGAATTCCATGTTCATTCCTATCCTTCGCACCGCGCTAAGCGCGAATAGCAACAAACGACAATAGGAGTGTGACTGTGCTTGGTGCCTGGTGGACAGCACGATCAGCATAATTTATTTCATAAGTATAACATTCATGTTTTACAAAAAGCTCATCTGATAGAATATTAATAAATCTATTACAAAATAACCGTAATGAAAACGCTATGAATTTTCCAACTGCACGTTGTTACGTTGAAAGCCTTAATTTGTCACACAGAATGTGGCAGAACTTGTTGTCCAGAAAATCATTTCACACAATACAGAAATTCCATGATACTACATTGGATATAACATCACTATGCTCTATCCACAAATAATGAGTCTTAATGGTATTAAAGTTGTTAGAATGGATAAAAAATCCAGGAGTTCTAAGGATTGGAAGTGTCATTCACTTACTGGAGTATCGTTGAACATTTTTGAGCTAACAGATAGTAGTCGGCGTACACCGAAATAACAGCACACTAGGCCATGTCTTACTGGCTTCCTTTCTTTAAAAATATATTAGCGTTGTTTAGATTTTTCTTGCCATTATTTGACATTTTTTCATCCAATCAGGTACAAGTTTACATCGACAGGCGATGAGACAATTGAGATGGAAAAATGTAAAAAATAATATGAAAAATTCATCAAAAGTTGTTGTGACTACGGTACGGCGACTCGCACAGTATTATCAACCTACTTCAAAATAATAAACTGAGATCAATTGATTTTTCTTGAAAACTATAAATCAATCTATATATCGGGCTTGAGTATCTGCAAGAGTTCCGTTGCTCTATTTGCATTGATTGTTAAAATATATGATAATCTGAGATCGTGTTCCAAACCGTCGTTCATTCAGTGGTGTTATTTGTTTACAGTGGGTGATGACAAGGTCGTGGAAGGTGATATCGTTTTGGATAACAATATTCGTGCGATAATGTCTAATCTTAATAAAAGAGATGCTATCGCCAACTCTGTCAAACACTGGCTTGGAGGCCGAATCCCCTATATCTTTGAAAGCAGTGTTAGTAAGTATTCATCTCGGATTTTACAACATGACATGTTAAAAACGTTTTCCACGTGTCACTTGATACATGACGCCATGACTCATTGTCGACAGGATATGTCAACTAATTCAAGCAAGTTCTGTGGTTTTCTAGGTGATTAGTATGGGTGTCCTAATGGTGAGAGAGCTGGCCTTCCACGACTGTGACCTAAGTTCAATCTCTCTTTCTCTCTCTCTCCCCTTCTCTCTCTCTCTCCCTCTCTTTCTCTCTCGCTCTCTCTCTCTCTCTCTCTCTCTCTCTCTCTCTCTCTGTCTGTCTGTGTTATCTCATTTTCTTCCCACAGCAAACATCAATATGTGAGCTTGAATGTAGTGTGCTTGTTAATACAGAAGGTAGTTTGGAGTGTCTTAGACAATAGGCTTAAATGCACGCTATGCTTGAAAATATAAATACATTATTCGTTAATTAAATATTGTTCAGGCTGCATATCATGCATGATACGTCACGCTTTGGTCCAAAACGACCCAACCCTTAAAGATATCCGTCTTGTTATTAGGTTCCAGGGTACGATCAGCATTCCAAGCAGCAATCGACGACTTTCATCGATACACATGTATAAGAATTGTACCCAGGACTACTGAACGGGACTATATCTATGTCGTAAGTGAAAGAGGGTAAGTAGTATATATCAGGTCACGGACTTACACGTGCCATATGAATGGTTGATTTTATTTAAAGAGGGTGATTCATTGACTTTATTTAAAGAGAGGGGCGTGACGGCTTGCACCGATGATCCTGTTTCCCTTACTCAGTACAGTATATACACTGCATGGTCACACAATGGTCACACTTGGATCAAGAAGATCTTATATGCAGACGATGCTGCCTTCCTATTCAGCACCAAGTCGGCCATGCAAGTAGCAATTTACATCATCAACGACACCCTGGTAGAATACGGTCTTGTGTTATCAGTGAAGAAAACCGAAACGCAGGTGGTCAACTCAACAGACTACGAGGAGGAAAATCTGATAGAGCTTAACGGGACAAAGATCAAGAATTCCAAAGTGTTCAAGTACTTGGGCGTGAACATTGACCCGAACAACGACTCAGCTATGACCGCACAGCGCATAGCTGCTGCATGGGGCAAGTGCAGTGAACTTAAACGCGTTTTGACTGACCATCGCATAAAAATGGGTATTCGACGTAACTTCCTACAGGCCTATTGTCGATCGCGCCTCACGTACACCGCACATACATGGGATATTAGCGAGAAGAATTTGGCCAGCTTAGAGGTAGTGTGGCGCAAAATGCTACGAAGTATGATAAAAGGAGGCCACAAGAGGCGCAACAGCCCACCCACGCGCAACAAGAAGGAATCACTACGAGCTTATAACCAGCGCATCAGTAAACAAGAGTGGGGCTACGCATACATCTACAACAACGATGACATCTACTGCATCACCGGTGCTGGTCGTCTTGACGTTTTCATCCGGAAACAAACGATGCGTTGGCTCGGTCATGTGGTCCGCATGGAAAATTTCATGCCACAGAAGCAGATACTCTTCGCCAAAAACCGTCGTAAATACTCACACGATGGCTGGCTAAAATTAGAAAAATGGACGGGCCTCGACAGAGGCCAGATCAGGTCAATGATGATGAAGAAGAAAGAGTTTCATAGCTGGCTGGACGTTTGGGCCAGACCAGCTACTCCCAACGGCTAGTCGTTCCATGGAGGATACAAACTTAACTTAACTTAACTGTAAAAGTTAATCGATTTACATAGTTTGTAAATTTCATGTAAAACCAAATTTACAAACTCTGTAAATTCAATTTCCATGGTATTTACTAAGTCTGTAAATTAGGGATCGTGTAAATATCGTGTAAATCAACATTTCAATTATACCAGCCAACGTTTTAATTTCTGTACTGATAAACCCGGTGATCTCGCATTCTGTAAAAAGTATGTAAATTATGATCGTGTGAATATACTGTAAATTTTGCTAAAAAGACCATGTAAATTCCCTGCAAATGCAATAAAGGGAGCCTGTAAATTTCCTGTAAGTGCATTAAAGGAAACCTGCAAATATCCTGCAAATTCAATAGAGGGAACCTGTAAATATCCTGCAAATGCAATAAAGGAAGCCTGTAAATATCTTGCAAATGCAATAAAGGAAGCCTGTAAATATCTTGCAAATTTATTAAGAGAACCTGTAAATATTCTGCAAATGCAATAAAAGGGGCTGTGAATATCCTTCAGAAGCAATAAAGGGGGTCTGTAAATATCCTGCAAATGCAATAAAGGGGGCCTGTAAATATCTTGCAAATGCAATAAAGGAAGCCTGTAAATATCTTGCAAATCTATTAAGAGAACCTGCAAATATCTTGCAAGTTTTTTTAAGAGAACCTGTATATTTTCTGTAAATTTTCTATAAATATCGTGTCAATGATATATGTGTCTTTATTATATCCATTTTGATATCACTAAACAATCCTGTACTCTGATTTGCTCTAAGCAGCTATGATATGAGCATGAATTGCATCATTTTTTGAATTTATTGCACCATTTGTAAAAACTGGATCGGGGACGGGGACGCGGTTTAGTACGATCCGTAAAACTCGGCTATTTCATAAATAAATACTCTAAGTTCATCACAGATTTAGAGTTTATTTAGTTTGTATCGGTAATTACCGTGCAATTTTTAGCTCTGTGAAAGACAAATGAGTGCAAATTAACCCAAATTGAAGAAAGGAAGAGACAACAACACTAAAAAAAAAATATCGTCAATGCATACCGTTCTCAATCATTTTATTTTCTTCTTGAAAAACAATTATTACACTTACCTTAATATCAAGGACAACAAAAAAATATTAGTCTATACTATCACATGTAAAGCTTTCTTTAGTACTCGAAATTGAACAATGACACCACTATCAATTAAACAAAATATTACCTTTTGCTGGTTAATGTGAAGAAAAAAGGCAGTATTTTATCTGATTTTATCTTGAAACTGTAGTGAATTTTATAGTGGTCGACGGCCGAGAAAGGCGACACCATTATCGATGCAAAATGTTCTCAAAATGGTTATTTCCAATCTTGAAACTCCACACATACAAACTCTTAGTCCCATTCTTCAATGAGGAAGATTTTGTTATTCGTAATAAGCATTTTTTGATAGTTTTTGAACAGTTTTTTCTCTGTTTTCGGCCATATGTCCACCATCTTGGATTTTTGTCAAGAATTTTCAGTTGTGAAGAGAACTCTATTATTATTGGTTGGAAAAAAAAAAAAAAATTTCTATTGTTTCTTAGCCAATCAGCATCGTGTTATCACTACACTGAATTACGTCGGGTTTTACATAGTTTTTGCACTGAATTAATTTTTTCATGTTTTTTATTAGATATCAAAATGGATATAATAAAATGATAATTGAACTTCGTGTCGTGCAATTTTGGTCTGATATCAAACTTGCAATTACAAATCACACTCCCGCTACGCGGTCGTGTGATTTTGTAATCGCGCGTTTGATATCAGACCAAATTGCAGTCCACTTAGTTCAATTACCATTATGAATTAATGAGAGCTGTAATGATTTTAAACATATTTTAAACATTGCCAAACTTAAAAATTGAAGATTACGTTTCTTCTACGTTATGATTTATTATGAATTACCAAGCCTTCAGCCATCTTGGCCATCATCGGGGTGGTAGTACACGTAATGTTTGAATTAACGTAGTTAGCCGCAATAAGCGCGCACACAGGAAAAATCATAGAGAAAAATACAACAGCGCGAGGTAGTAAATTGCCAAACTTAGCTATCTTCTACTTCGCATTGTATATTGATCAATATCCTCTAAAAAATATAAAATACCTTCCAATATATAGGTTGTCTCTTTACCTATTAGGTTAAGATATTTTTAGTCATTTTTTTTTTTTTTTGAGTTAAAAATGGTAGCAAAATATGCACTTGATTTTGAACAAAGTAGAATATCAAAGTAGATGGACGTTCGCTTGACATATCATGTTTGAGAATCAGCGGGTTGTTGTTGTTCGGGATTTCAAATGTTTTAGCTATTTATCGGGGTTTCGGACTCCGCCAAAGCGTAATACAACACATGAGGTTATAAAGCAGATATTACAAACCCTATAGTGTGGTTTATTTATTGAAATTAGCTAGTAAAGTAATTTTCATTTGTTAGTAAATTATACCGACGATCAGTACTGTCGTGCATAAATGTCATGTATCCTATAGCTCATGGGTGTACCATAAAAATATTGCCCCGAGCCTCCTTAATGTTTCCTAGAAATGTTGTACAGGGAAAAAAATCTCTACTCTTCGCAAACAGCTGTAGACCTGCGCTAGCTTAACCAACTAGGCCAACCGTTGGGTTGTTTATGTGTTTGTAGGTGTTGGTCAGCCTTAGGCAGGAGTGGTGGCTTCCAAAAGCTTTCTTTGGGTCGCGGCTGTGAACATAAAGGGACAGCCATCCACGAGTTAATGCATGCACTTGGTTTCTTCCACGAACAGTCTCGGTTGGACAGAGATAAATACATTACAATCGTTTGGAGCAATATCAGATCAGGCCAGTAGTCGTTAAATCATCATTGTCAATCATAGTTATCGTTAATGATAGGTAATATAATGAAATTTGTAACAACGTAAAAATGTTGACTTAACTTTACTGACGTTTCGAGCTGTCAATTTATACATACCATATTAGTATGCGTCTGTACACTTATAGATGCACAGATGACGTCAAAATATGCCGATAACAAAGAAGTACAAACGAGAAAAAGTTGAGTGTGTTACTGTTCTTCTCGCAATATTTCGACGTCATCTTTAAATTATATTTATATGTAATATCATAATTGTATCATTTTTCATATTGATTTGATCTACAAAACCCTGAAAGAGATTTTCCTGTTTTAGGGTTTTATTGAAATCAAGATCTTTGTCCACAGCTTCTCTGAGGTGTTAACTGAACACATGAAATAATCCTTTTTTTTTTTTTTTTTTTTGACGCAACGTAAATTTTGTTTGTATTTTACCTATAGACACACGAAGAAACTTTATGAAGTATGGTCATGTTCAGGCAGACACCCTGGGTGCACCGTATGACTATGGTTCTATTATGCATTACCCTTCAAAAGCATTCTCTATCAATGGGCGAAGAACTATCATACCAAAGCAGTTAGGAGCTCACATTGGTCAGCGAAATGGCTTTAGTAAAATTGATTTACAACAAATCAACAAACTATACAAATGTGGTGGAGTTGTAACGACAACAACCCGGTCAAAGCCACCAACGCCAACGCCAACAATCCGACAAAAGCCCACTACCCGTCCCCCTACCCGTCCCCCTGTTGGTAAGTAAATGGTACATTTTTTTGTAATATTACATGACAAAATAATAGTGTGTCACGTGTTAATACATGTCTGTCTGTACGGTCAAAATATCCTCGGAAAGCAGTAGGTAAACCTGACTTGCTATGTGCAAAGTTTGAATTTTCTTACGAGACTCTCCATATGAGTGTGGTAATTGTATATTTCTAGTGAGCTGTAGCGATGCTTTTAGATATCGCTTGAGCTGTTCAGGCTGGGCTCGCAATGGATTCTGCTCACATGCCTACTTGGTGAGACGAAAATGTAAGAAAAGCTGTGGATTATGTGCAAAAGGTAAACATGACGTCGACACAATGTTGTGAACAAATACAATACAGCTACCCAAAAATAAATCAGTATTACATAAATATTACAAATCCTGCAATTTGACTGGTTGAGGCACACTCTTTATTGGGGTTGTATGGGGGTTGTCAGAAAAGTATCCGCCTCGCGTCGTGTTTCTTTTAAAGTGTCTCAAAAAAATGTATACCATATTTTGAAAATTAAAATATATATTTTTCACGCAGCTTTCGATAGGACAGCATAATTTTACCAGTAATGAATGAACTATTTTTGAGTTATAAGGCTTTGAAGATCTTGATATGCAAATGATATGACATCATCGGGGTGAATTATTATAAATACAAAAACAGGCTAAAGCAAATTGCAGATGAACTTTCATGTCTAAAATATATTCCTCAGTTGTCTATATGACTTGGAAGCATTTTTTTCCCCTTTTCTTTCTAACAGCACCATTTGTAAATTAGAGATTACATTCTAGAAAAAAACGTCACATAATTAACATATCAAAATCTTCAAAGCCTTCAAAGCCTGAAATGGTTAATTCGATACCGGCAAAATCAAGCTGTCCTATCCAAAACATTATAAATAATTAATTTATCAGGGACACTTTTCTTTGTTCTACCAACACCGACGTATCATAATATTAATACGCTTAACGAAAAATGTCCGCATCTTATTTCAATAAACCCGCCAACTGTGCCACCAAACAAATTCCATAAATGCTAAGAACAAGTAATTGTGGGTCCAATAGGGGGTAAATTGGAAAATTAAATGCTTGCTAAACTAGAAATCGAAGTCGTTTCGCAGTGATCTCACCTCGGCCACCTTGGTTATCTTTGACACAGGGAGATCAATCATTACAAAGAGAAGCCAAAGTGTTAGGAAAAGTAGTGAATTTCTCACGGGTGCCCCGACTAGTATTATAAATAGTATCAATATAAATTATAAGTCGTATTAAATTCGAAGAGAAGCCGGGAAAAAACTCAACTCAATTCAACATATTGATAAAGTTATCTTGTCGTGACAAAAAGAAATATCAAGGAAGGATAAAGTAGTTAGCCAAAACTGTTGCATTGCGACCAGAAAAGTGCGAATTTCAATTTATTTTAGTTCTTTTCTGATCCAATAATCAGTTTTAAGGCAGAGTTAATATCACATTTAAATTGTAAGCTTTACCTCTAAAAATGTCAAATGTTTGCTAAGTAAAATATAACAATGCAACGAATTTAGTTATAATTTCAGTATCTTGTAAAGACAATACACATAAATGTCCCGAATGGAGAGGTTATTGCTCACGTGGTAATAGTTACATGATGAGAGAATGTAAGAAGACATGCGGAAAGTGTTGATCTGCCTTTTATTGGTAAGTATTAGGAAAATACTCCTGAGAGAAAAGAAAGTAAAAAACAAACAGTTTTTATTAGAAACAAGTCGAACTATGCATCTAATACTCATTAATTATTCATGACGATAACAACCAATCACATAAACGTATTTGTGCCACGTTCCGTACTTTGAAACTCTTTTGAAAATGACTCGACTTTCAAATATATTCCAAAATCAAACGCAACAAAGACAATGTTAGTTAATTTTCAACTAAATGCTCAACAGTACATGCAATAAATAATGAGTATTAGATGTAGTCTCTGCACCTTAGCATTTGAAGTGCCACTTGGATTTTGAAATCCCCATCAGAATACAGCGACTCTGATTTGAGACATACATCTGGTCAACGTGCTGAAAGAATAACATTATGCAGCAAATACTATTTTCAAAATTTGTCGACTGTATATAATTTTTTTTTGTGAGTCTCCTTGTTTTGTTTTTCAAATTATCGTGTCAAAGATTTTAGTTTGTTGTTATTTTTATATTGTTGTCGATGATTTGATAAAGTGTTACTATTCTTTTTGTTGTTGATTTTAAAATTCAGGGTGTTTTTACTATGGATGTTTTCGCTATTGTTGTTGTTGTTATGATAATTTAGCGTACATTGTGTTTATTTCCATAGGTATAAACCAGTACCTGTAGCAATGGCTATGGTCAGTCTTAACTGAAAGGTTTTGATTTGAAGCGTTGTTAAATGTTGTTTAAATTTCATTTTTACATGACATCAATAAATAAAATGCATTTCTTGTGACTTGTGAAATTGTATGTTTTATATAATAGCGGAGCAAGCGGAGCACCATACTTTAGAAAAAATGGTAACCCATGGAGTTGATTTTTCGTCGGCCGACACAGAAATCCCACGCTGTCCGTACGTCCGTTCATACGTCCGTGTACATCGCGATTCTGATTGGCTACTAAGTTATGGCTGGAAATGAAGAGGGAGCGCGCGTCAAACTATCCTTTCTTAAGGCTGGTGCCTAGTAATTGCAACCCATTTTTATTTCATTAAAACTATACCAGTTATTTCAAACACCCAATGGGCTATGTAAAACTGAAAAAAAAATGGGGGGTCACCTCGCATCGAAGCGAGATAATTATTATTAAATACCTGATGACGTAGGTGTATTTTTGCGAATTTTAAAGAAATACTATTTCATACTGTTAAGAGTTACTCAAGAAATAAACGTGAAATAATAATCTACGACATATATATTTTCGACTTTAAGTCAGATGTTATTTATCACGCAGACAGCTATGTTTTATAATAGCTTTTTGGCGAAAATCACGAAAAAAAACATTTTGTGTGCATACCGTATTATTGACTAAATGTCAAACCAAAACAATTTTTATTTTTAAAATATCAACTTAGAAAAAAACTTCGATATCACTATAACATTTCTAGCGAAGTCAAATTAGGGGTATCCACGCGTTTTTGAAAGATATGAATTTTTAGATTTCATTTTTAGGTAAAAACGAGCGAAAATTCGTGACACACGTGACTTTGTGTCACGTTACCGCGTGACAAGATTTCTACCTGGCGCGTTTGTAAATGCCAATGAACCTTCAAACACAAGGCAAAACACTGAGAAAAATCAAGCTTTTGAGCTTCAAATTGACAAAAGATTCTCTTCAACTAGAAATAAATAGTGTGGTAACTATATATTAAAAGTCAAAAAAGAAATTCTATGACATTTTTTTTGTAAAATATAGTTTTCATCGTAACATTTACTAAAAAGACATCACGGCAAATTTTCAAATTCAAACTAACAAAAAACAACCTGAAAGTTCTTTTGAAATGGAATTAAAAGCCTCAAGAATCAGTTCTACCAACACAAGATCGATTTGAAAAGACAAGGAAGTTAAAACAAGGTATTTTATAATAAATAAGTTTGTGTAAAACATCATTTTGCCGTTTGTACAAAAAAACAAACCTCGTACAATTTCGAAGTAAAAACGACTAAAAAAGCTCGTTTAGTAGGCCTAATAAGTCTAAATAAACAAAAGTTATTCAACCAATTTTGAATTATATTTGTATCTTAATTCATTTTAAATGTTTTCCCTTTATGAGGATGTGAAAATTGCATAAATATATCTCTTTTTCAATCGACCAACATGGTTGCGCGTAAAATTGTTCTCGCGTAAAGCATGTCAAACGAGACAACTTTTAACGCAACATTGCTGACAACAGGGTGTTACACGGGTCAACTTTTAGCGCAACGTCGTAATGGCAACTTCGGTTTAGTAACTAGTTTTCGCGCGGCCACATTTGTAAACAAAGATGGCGGTCGAGCAGTGGGCTCTTCGTCGCAATGCAAACTTTGTTTTGATGCTGTTATCGGCCGATAATTTTGAAGATGATAACGAAGCACGACCAAAGAAGAAAGCCAGAGCTGTGTGGACAAGGGAATGGCTTAAAAGGCGCGAGAAAAGAGGGGCTTTTCAAGGTGTTGACAAGCTTATGTTGCGCAGAAAATTGACGATGCGCGTGCTAAACGGATCACCTTGCAACAAATTCGTCATATTTTGTTGCAGGTTGTTGATGGTCGTTCAGAAACTCGCAACATGTTGCCGCAACAAAAAATCGCTAAAAGTTGTGACCGCGCGCCATGTTACACGAGACAACTTTCCGTGCAACATTTGTTGCGCGGAAAGTTGTTGTTGCGAGTTGTCCCGTGTAACATCACCTTTAGCTTGAGAAAACTTTTTTTCTCGCTTTTATCGACGCTGGATATTTAGTGAACAATTCGTTATGCATGAAAAGTATCTTTTTCATAATCTTTAGCAAAAAGCTTGAAAAATACGAAATAGTATTCCTTTCAAATAAGAACAAATCGCCTACGTCATCGCCTACGACCAGTGCACAAAAACTATTTACATGGACATATTGATGTTGTAAAAATGAATTAAACTGGGAGCTCTGCTATTAGGTATTACCTAATTTGTATATTATTTACAATATCAGCAGCCGGTCTATATGCGATATACAACGGCGAGTCGAAAACGAGCCCATATACACCTAATCCAAAAAACGTTGTCGAGTCCGCCGCACAGTCCTCGCGCCAAGACCGTGAAGGAAAACACAGTGAACATTTTGATGAGAGTGATAAAACAAGAAAATAAAAGTAGGCACAACACTATTTCGTTGAAAAAAGTACCACACTAGAGTGTGGACATGCAAATAAATTATTTACTGATTAGATATAACCAATATCTTTCACGGTCTTTGCGCGAGGACTGTGCGGCGGACCAGACAACGTTTTTTGGATTAGGTGTATATCGCATACAGATCGGACGCGAATATTATAAGTAGTACTTATGAATGTAGTTCTTTCATTTTTTTAATTAAAATTGTCAAGATAAAAGTCAATCGGATATTCAAGTTGAAACTAACTAACTTATGCATATCAAGACGAAATCTGTATGAGATTTACAGATCTCGTCACGGACGTAATTTATTTTTTGTGAAATTCTCATTAATTATTCATTAATTTTATAAGTAATTGTAGCTATGGGTAGTCTAGGCGGCTGTTTATATGAAGGTGAGTTTTCCCTACTAGCCGGGATAATTATGTAAAACAATGGAGTTATCCCAGCTAGCAGGAACAACTCGCCTACATATAAACAGCTCCCTAGAATAAAAATAAATAAAAAATATATAACAAATAAAAAAATAATTAATAAAAACCAGCTCCCTAGGTTCTTTTAAAATCGTTTGTTTGTGATATAAGAGAGAGGGAGGGAGAGGTTAGCGGTTTTGATTGAAAAGTGTCAATTATCCTTTTAAATTCATTGATTTGGTGTATTTTAGGGTTTGACCACTGGGCTTTTTTTACATTTTCTGGTTATAAAACAGCGTAGGATTTCCTGATTCAATATTTGGCGTAACAAATTAAAAGTGCGGAAAACACGGATTGACGTATTGAAAAACGCCCCAAACCCTTTAAAATAAATTCTAGTCATAGCCTACACAGTGCTTTACTTAGATCCATGCCAATAGTCATACGTGTAACTAAGACTTTTGTCGTTAAAGAGACAAAAAAAGAATACTAAATTATTGCAGAAAACGTAGATGTCTCTAGACTTAATATAAATCTAGAAATTGAGGGAAACTCTATGTAGCAAAAAAATGTCTCGTTACCCATAATTCTTCGCAAACGTAAATTATGGAATACATGTACACCACTTGCTTATCAAAATATTCAAACGGCCGTAGCTTGGTAATTGTATAGCTCATTACTCGTGCCCAGGCCTATGGCCGGCACGAATCTTAAATTGTAACGCGTATTTTTTTGGTCTATGTCAGAAGTTGTACTTCGGAAAGCCCGAAAATGTCACGAAGTATTTTTGTAAATCACTGAGCATCTTTGATTGGTAGACAGAAATGCAATCAGCTAATCAGTTTAGAGCATGACCTCATCAGACAGACCTTCGTTGGTGCCTTTTTTGACATTGTCATGGTTTTGACAGATAAGATCACATGGTAACACAAGTGGTGATTTTGTAGTCTTGTTATGCATCGCCAGAAAAACCGAACGGTCATGCGCATTAGTAACGCGACACTTAGAAAAAATCGATAGGCTTATACACCTATTTCAAAGAAGGTTGTCATCGCCAAAAGCAATAGGCGATAGGAGAAAGGTCATTCCAAGACCCAAGTGCACTATGGGTATAATCTTAAGTATCCACATAAAAGCAGAAAAGCTGTTCCTTCTGGAAACATTTTCAGTCCTTCGACAATCCCATATAACTCTCCAGCGGAGATCGTTGTTTAGTGGAGCTGGCATGATTGAAAATTTCACGACTTAGGATTATACCCATAGTGCACTTGGGTCTTGCAATGACCTATCGCCTATCGCCTATCGCCTATCGCTTTTGGCGATGACAACCTTTTTTGAAATAGGTGTATATGCTCTCAAGTTAACAGAGAATGTAGGGAACCAGAACTTCCTATCCTTGATAACTCGGCAACCGCGTCATTAAAACAACTTTTCCCCCTCTAGGTTGATTAACCTAATTACATGCTATAATAGAAACACAGAATAAACGCCAAAACGTTAAAATTTGTGTCGGTTTTACAACTTATAAATTTGTATGGTTTCCAGCCCTCATTCCTTTGTCAAATGACCGATTTGCTGAAAATTACTCTATTATTACGGTCTCAAGCTCAGGGCCAATATGTTTATTGTCTTTTTCCCCCTCTGGTTTGATTCATTGGTCATATAGATGTTAATATGGTCTCCCTATTTTCAATTGAATCGGCCACAAACTCATGTCGGTTTTAGACAATTTGTTTCGGTATTATTCAGGTTTCAAGACATTGGCAATGTTTTGTTGACGTGCGTTCTTTGTTTCAGCCATCACAATAGAGCATAATTATAAGCTAATTAATTAATTGTATTTGAATCACGATAATCACATAGGTGACAAATTATTTGTATTTTTGTAACAAATATGGATGGCTATACTATAGATGGCGCACTAATTATAAGCTAATTAATTAATTGTATTTCACTACAGTCACGTGATATCATAGTCCAATCATAAGCAGTCAAAACAATTGTTTTATTGACATGACATGAACTTATAAATAATTAGCTCCACCCACAATGGTTCGGAATTTCTGGCGATGGAAAATGATGGATAATTTGTTAAATCGATATCGACTTCTGTTTACGTACCCGTTTAACTCTGATCCCGCTGAAAACAATGGCTTTATTTTTGTGGACTGATCACCACCAAGACATTCCCTATCATTAAGTGCTGTACTAAAGGGTTGACTTTTTTGAAAAAGACTAGGAAATCTTCGCCGGATTTGTTCGAAGACCGCCTTGAGCAATCGGAGTAACACAAAACAGAAGATGTGCCAACAAAATTGTATTCGCTACGGCATATTATCTAGCACTTTCAAACAGAAATCTTGAGTTTGTATGATTAATGTGCAATATTTTCTTCACAATGTCAGAAAATGTGACTTTCTTCACGAAACCAAGCGAACTCAACCGCGGCGTGGGAAGTCTCAAATCGGCCTGTCTGAAAACCACTCTCAACAGCCCAAATTGCCTCAAAAATCACACATATTAGTAACTATCTATATTTCTTGTCCTTACGTTTAATTTTCGAGAACAACTTCATAAAACTCTTTCTGAGACAGTTTTCAAAGCCCTTAGGTACGGAGCCTGTTTAGTGCCATCGTAATTACATCTATAACTTTTTGGAACGCTCTCAACTTTTTTCTAAAACGCTTTCAACTTTTTTTTTGAACGCGTTCAACTTTTTTTGATTGCGTTCAACTTTTTTTTTCGCGTTCAAAATTGTTTCTAGAACGCAGTCAACTTTTTTTGTTCGCGTTCAAATTTTTTTCTAGAACGCAGTCAACTTTTTTTTTGTTCGCGTTCAAATTTTTTTTGGAACGCGTTCAACTTTTTTTTGGAAAGCGTTCAACTTTTTTTGGAACGCGGGCTCATTCGTCCATTGATATCGCGGGCTCATTCATGCACTTGTCTTGGTGTCATGGCCGCAAAGATGGAGGATTCTTTGGGGAAGGTAAGCAAAGTTTAAGCATTTTATTCCCTTTAATATTCAAGATATTTAACGAAAGATTGTATCTACAGATACTTCCAGTTTATTTTCTTCATAATATAGCAAAAATATAGCAAAAAGTTACGTTCATCGATATCATAAGGAACGTTCGAAAAAATATAAAGTTTCCCACTTGATCAACCAGCTAAAACTCATATTTTTTCTATATGAAAACACTTTCCTATTCTCATTTTCAATTTCTTAACTCCGGCAAAGGAGTAAAAGAAATTTATTTTTCATTTTAACCCATAAAGTTGATATTTTTTTTGCAAAAGTTATGTTATTATTAGATAATTATGAACTGATGTTTTTGTAAACATATGCTTTAAAAGGGTTTCTTTAATAGGTATGTCAGTATCTGAAAGACCGAGGGGTGGACCAAGATGTTATTAGAACATTTGAATCTGAGAAGGTAAAATTAATGTTTTTGAAGTAACCTTTTACTCTGTTCTCCCCATTCACATTTTGCTGCTGATTCTTGTTGGAAGATTATTCAATCCCTGTGGATATACATACGTTCCTATTGATTCAATTGCAAATATCTATGGATCTATTGATATTTCATGCACATTGAAGTACTAAACCAAAGCATGCAATATGTCAAACAGTTCAAACAATATTCTAACACAATGCATACACAATGATACTGACATATACATGAGCAAATGCTACAAATGTATTTACTGTACACCTGTAGGTGCCATTCTATGATTAAATTAATAAAAATATTTAGTAAAAAAAATGTTTAATCTGTATTGCATTTTAGATGGATATATATGCAGTGTTAAATGCAACAGAGAAGATTCTAGAAGGCCTTGGGCTAAGAAAGGCGGGTGACCGCTTGAGCCTGCAAGCCTTTTGCAAAAGAGAAACGGATTCATGTGGACAACACAATTTTATTATTGCCCATACGTTTTCTATTTCTGAATTCCAAAGATTGACAATTGGTTGCTACTAAAGGATTTTGTTACAGTGAAATAAATAGGCGGTGGCTTTGTAAGTTACAAAAATGGTACAAATGTGTTTTAAGGTGACTCCCTGTAGTTTTAACAATGTATTTACATTCAATTAGAAGTCTGACACTAGATACAATAGGATGAACGTTTTGAACAATGACCATTTATGGTAATCAACTTATTATTCAAAATCACACAGTTTTGTTTTAAAATAGTTTTGATTAGTGTGTAGAGCTTCTAGCAGCTTTAAAGATGTTTAAATAAAACTGGTTTGTTTGTCATTGCTATAGCAACGCTGATTAGCATAAAATGGCTATTGATCAAACATTCCAACCAAGAATTGTATCTGGTGTAAAAAACGTTAACAAGGTTGTTAAAAACAAAATGGAAGTGTGACCCAAAACAACCGCAGGGAGTCACTTATTCTTATTTTTTATTACTGATACATGCCTCCTAGAAGTAATCTATTGGCTCAATAAAGCAAACCAAAAGTCATCAAACACATCAAAGGTGTCTTTGGGATGTGCACAACTGTAATAGTTATGGTTTGTTGTTATTGTCGTTCAGTATGTCACAAAATTGAAATGTTTCAGAAAATAGCTGAAATTTCTCTAGAGCCTTGTGTTAATGTTTTTACTTTTTCAAAGGTCATAATTATTATAACCTACTTAGATTCTACATAGTTTCATTTCAGCTATTTTGAATATAAAGGTATTTTATAACTTAAACATTAGCATGTTATGACAATATTATGGTTATGGTGTTGCATTGCGATTGTTGGATTCTGGAGGAATGCTGGTGATAGCTTCATTGTAAGATGGCAGTGGTGTTTGCTGTATTTCAATCTCCATTGCTTCAAAGACTGTTTTTGATATTGGAATATTTTTTTGGTTTCGGTTTCATTATGTGAGGTCGCACTAATGAATATTCAACAACATGATTTGTATGTAAAGGTTGCTAGGATACCATTGTTAGTAAAACAGTACTGTATACGTTTTTGTAGTCCTTAAAAGGTTAATTACAATTAAGAGAGAAGGTACAAATTTAGGATATATTTCTAGGCTTAGATTTGGTCGTTGCTATAACTTCACTTGAATAAAAAAAAGAATAAAAGAATAAAGAATAAAGAAGAATAAAAAACAATTCATGTTATTTTGTTTACCTTGTGATATGCCATTAATGGGACAGGGGTAGGGTCAGCAGTATAAGTATACGCATGAACAGGATAAATTATTCACCCTAAAAAAATGACAAAGCTCACTGGTGATTTGGAAGTTTCTCCTTTGTCAGAAAGCTGGCCATGGGGCAAGTTATGTTTTAAAGTTGATCATTTATAAGATTTCCAAAATGTTAGAGTGAACATACTAAAACAATGAAATAGTCAACAAAAAAGTGCAGAAACCTTTGTTTTCTATTGTTCAATTAGTGCTATTTTGTACTACATAGTCTGTACAATGTCGAGGTTTAAGTGTGTCCACTCTACTGTATTTTCTCCAAGCCTTTTTTTATTTCTATAGAAAATACTGGATGAATAAATGAATGACAAAAAAGGGGAGGAAAGTACAATTATGAAATTAAACTTTCATACTGAAGAGCTATTTAATACAGTCAAGTATCAATAAGTGTCATTTCAAACATCTGCCGAATTTCACTATGATGTCATAGTTTGTTTACATTGCAAAGAATAAAAGAAATCAGTTGAAAATTGAATACAACAACAAGGAGGGAAGGAAAAACTTGAGTTACGCGTTTTTCGAGTTACACGCTCGGACACACCCATTTTGCTGAGACCACACCCATTTTGACAAATGCGCATAACTCGAACTTGAAACAATGAAACAATATTTTCGAATTAATCAAAAGACAAAAGAAGAAGTACAGCTTGAGTAATCTGCTGTTGTCTTTTAACTAATTCCTATTTTGTAATTTTCTTTTTTATATGACAATGTTATTGCAATTAGGTGTAAATATTTAAAAATAAAGCGTTGCATGCTTGTAGTGTTTTATCCTACTAATTATTTTCTGCTGTATTTCAACATGTACACTATTACAAAGAAGTAATGGCACGAACAAGTGTCTGATATAACAGAGTTGCTTCTCCAGCATTTGTAGGCATCTGTAAATTTATTTCTTGCATTAGCATATTTGCTAACTCTGTGAAATCTTGATCCCATCCATTTGAAGGTTGCCTTTGGCACATTCTCTCTGCAATCTCGACATCTTCGATAGACACTAGATATTTATAATCTCTTGTTGTAGACACTTCTGGTAGAAAGAAGAGGAAATTAGGACGACCTGCAGGTGACTCCTGGTTAGTCGAGGGTCTTATCTTATGCAAATTCCATAACTTAGCAACATCAGAAGACCTGTTTTCATTATACTGATCCTTGATTGCATGTCTTTGCACCATCTGAACGTTGATTCATGAGCCCGCGATAACAATGCACGATTGAGCCTGCGATGAAGATGAACGCGTTAAGTTCCAAAAAAAAGTTGAACGCAATCAAAAAAAGTTGAACACGTTCCAAAAAAAATTTGAACGCGTTCCAATAAAAAAGTTAAACGCAATCAAAAAAAGTTGAACACGTTCTAGAAAAAATTTGAACGCGTTCTAGAAAAAAATTTGAACGCGTTCCAAAAAATTTGAACGCGAACAAAAAAAGTTGACTGCGTTCTAGAAACAATTTTGAACGCGAAAAAAAAGTTGAACGCAATCAAAAAAAGTTGAACGCGTTCCAAAAAAAGTTGAATGCGTTCTAGAAAAAAGTTGAGCGCGTTCCAAAAAGTTATAGATGAAATTACGATGGCACTAAACAGGCTCCGTACTTAGGATACTAAAGTATAAGCCTCCAGAGCTGTTCTTTAAGGGGATGGGGAGGGGGTGAAATGTCAACAGATGGTGACACAGGGATCCCGCTACATAGAAACAAATGCCACGCAGGTTTCTGTACAAGCCCAAAATCACACAAATTGCACAGTAGAACGATTTCACATAAGCATTTTTAACATGCAAATTTGTTTTGTTGAGTATTTAACATGCAAATGAGTTGTCACCTCGACAACTAAGGCAAGTGCACGCGGGTAGCTTTACGGCTCATGGACTGGGGTACGATTCTCGTTGTAAAAACGCACTAATGAGCAGAAATTGTTAAAATAGGTCAACTATCGTTTAGTGCGAAATTGCATAGCCGCTAAAAAGAAATTTAATGTAAACTTCTCGCACATAGTTATGTCAAATGGAACGTGTATATGTATTGCAAAACAATTAAGGTGACAACTCATCTAAGGTGACAACTCATTTGCATGTTAAATACTCAACAAAACATATTTGCATGTTAAAAACGCTTATGTGAAATCGTTCTAGTAACTGCCCATGCATCTTATTTGTGTGACGTTTATTTCTCAAGAACAACTTGATAATAATGTTTTTGAGACTTAGTTTTCAAACACTTCGCAAAACAGAAATCCTGGTACCTAGAAACAAAAAAAAATATTCGTAAAACAAATTCATCTCGGTTAAATATTTTAAACTGAATTTTCTAATTTCTTAAAAAAAGTTATTTCATTCATTTGTCATTGTCCTGAATTATTAAGAACTGTCCAAAATGTGCATCATGTGCTTCCGTACTGTCGAAACATAAAATTAAAATACTTGTAAATCAAAATTAGCAAAAAGGAAATGTGCTTTTGTGCCTTTTTAAAATAAGTTATACATGAACCCAACACGTCTTGTACTGTTGTTATTCATAATAGTCAAATTCTTAGCCAAAAATGTTGTTTTTAAAGTTGTATAATCAGTCTGAGAATCGAATCAATCAACAAATGATTAAGAAACAAATACATAAAACCAAAGGAAATGGAAATCAAATGAGAGGAATATACAAAAAATAGTATTGATCGATACATTTTCGATTTTTAAGCCATTTTTTATTAACTTTGTAAATATTGTTGACAATGAATTACGATTTTTCTATTTTTAGCTTGTATATAAGACAAATCATAGATAACCTCGCAGTTGGTTGGCAGGCATGTTGTAAAACCTGGACTCGGACCCGGACCCGGACCCGGACCCGGACCCGGACTCGTCTCTAAAATATAGATAAATGTATGAATAAAAAAAATTATGAAAATATATAAATAAATTACAAAAATGCATAAACTCAATGTAAATTTAAATTCAAAGCTTGTATTTGTTGTATAACAACTCACTTTTACTTCTAATTCACACTGACTTTGCTACATTTTCTCGTTTACATTACATTTTTTACGATCGTTTATTCATTTATTTGTCCATTTATCACCCTATAAAATGAATAAAGGAATTAATTTATTCTAATGAATAAATAAATAAATAAATAAATATACAAATAAACTAACAAAAACTTTATGGGTGAATATGAAGTTTTTGTTTGTTTGTTTGTATATTTATTTAATTATTTATTCATTTGAATTCATTCTTTACTTCATTCATTTTATAGAGCCAGTGATATATAGACGAATAAATGAATAAACGATCGTACAAAATGTAATGTAAACGAGACAATGTAACAAAGTCGGTGAATTAGAAGTAAAAGTGAGTTGTTATACGACAAACACATGTTTTGAATTTAAATTTACATTGAATTTATGCATTTTTTTGTAATATATTTATCTATTATTGTATTTATTTTATTCATACATTTATTTATATTTATATTATAAATTTATATTTTAAAGTTCGGGTCCGGGTCCGGGTCCGGGTCCGACGAGTCCGGGTCCGGGTCCGACGAGTCCGGGTCCGGGTCCTGATTTTACAATAAGCCCAGTTGGCAAGTTGACAGCGTCTAGGTCGACAGGTCAGTCATTGTTTTGAAAATACTTCAAGCAATTTGATATCAAAAGCAAATCAAATCATCCACCCCATGATCTTGGTTTTGACTAAGCAGTAGAAATTGCATACAAAAGGGATTCAATCCAATGGCTCTAGTAAAGCTACTACTACTGCTTGTTTACACTCTTTGGAGTAACTATCCATTGAGTGTGCAGGCGCAGCAATGTGTACGTATTGCTGACATACCGCACGTTAAAGATTGTACTCTGGCAGGCTATAACTACACGTTTCCTCTTCCCGACAATCTCTCTCGAAGGTCCAAATGGCTGATTAAGTTCGTCGCCAATCGTCTTACCAAAGACATGAAGAACTGTTCTGTAGCTCAAATCGCTGAGACAATCGGATGTGCACTGATTGCCCCGAACTGCCAGCAAGGAAAGCCATTACTTCCTTGTAGACGTGTTTGCTCTGAGTTTCTTAAGAGATGCATCGATAAAGTTCCAGCATGGTACATAGATGACCTGACTGGTAAATGCACACTTCTCCCTAATGAAACTGCAGCATCGGGGAAGTGTTATGAACCACCGCAGTTCACTGATGAACATCATAACACTAGCCACAAAGGTATTTATCTGAATATTTTACATAACGTATCCTACCATACCAGGAAAGAAAAAATGTAGCTGGAACTCAATCATTTCACAACCTTATCCTAAAAAATAAGTTATTTTGTATTTAGTACAGTCCGTATTAAAACAAGGAATGCAAACCCCAACACGACAGGAATAAAACCGCGGGTTTTATCTCTACTTTTGGTTAATAGGTTAATTGAGCGAAAAAATATAAGTAATAAAGCCTTGTTTCTTGTTATTATAAATGGATACATTCACAATTCACTGCAAAAACTTTTATTAGCAGCTATGCAAATTAATTATTAAATCTGTTGCGTACTGGTTACGTAATTGACTGAGAAAATCTATTGCTCAGAAAATGCTCACTGCAAAAAACGACTGATTTATAGTAACGTAACTAATTGAGGAATTTGAACAGCCGCAGTGACCCACTGCATATAAACCCAATTCATTTTGAAAACGATGACCATTAGAGTGCAAAGAATATAACCGTGAAATAGATAGCAACAAATAGGAGATAGTTAGTGCTTATAGTTAGGCAAGACATAGGATTTCAGTGAGGCAAGACAGGAGCACGGGCTTTTTCTAGATCAACGACTCAGTGCGCAAAAGAATGTGTTTCTGACGTTTATTAAATGAGTTAAAAATGAAGACACAAGACAATAAATCAAGACGCAGTATTTGCTAACGCTTTTATTTCTTTTGAGCTAAAAAATCAAGACACATGCAAGACGCATCTAAAACTAAAATCAAGACACAAACACAGTGAATTCGAATTACAGCAGTTCTCAGTCACACGTGCACCGCTCGCATAAAAAGCACCGCTTTAAAACGTGAAGTTGGTGGACGTCAATCAAACTGTGTTTACAAGAAGCATGGTGTTTTTACTTCAGTTGGGCTGCGAAACATGTCTGAATCCGACGAAGAGGTTGTTGTAGGAATTCAGACATGTTTCGCAACCCGACTGAAGTGAAAACATCATGCGTCTTGTAAACACAGTTTGATTGACGTCCACCAACTTCACGTTTTATAGCGGTGCTTTTTATGCGAGCGGTGCACGTGTGACTGAGAACTGCTGTAACAACACAGCACGCAAATGAAATTTGTTATCCATTAATTCTTTTATGGTCGAAAAACCAAGACACAAGACACATCTAAAACTAAAATCAAGACACAAACACAGTGAATTAACAACACGGCACGCAAATGAAATTGTTTGCTATCCATTTAATTGTTTCAAAAACATGTAGCTAGAAATCAAGATGCAAGACACATTTATAAAAATCAAAATCAAGAAAAAAAACATACCTTGCTCTCCATTTTATTGTTTCAACTTGCGCGCAGCAAATAATGAATACACAAGACGGAATTTTACTCGAGAACTCAATCAAAGCTAGAAAAAAATGAACCAAAACAACATGGAAAAACCTACCAAATAATGAAATGAAACAAACTCCGTGTTTTCTCCTGAAAAATACGTCTCAAATGATGCAGTTTTTTCCACGTGTGCCCCAGTCGTCGCAAGCTAAAATGAAATGTGTCTCTCCTCCGTCACATACTGCACGTGCAAGACCGGTCACGGCTCGCTTATTTCCCGACAAATCAAATTTAGGCAAGAAATAGCACAGTTAGTAATTAGTTAGCTAGCTAACTATTTCACGGTTATATTATTTGCACTCTAAACGAGACACTCACATAAATTACAGTATTGTTATAGTCTATTTCAATCTCTAAAATATAGCATTCTGTAAACCACGGACTGGACTGGACACAGAAAACACGGACTGGACTGAGTCCGTGTTTTACAACGATTTGTAAAACACGGACTGACACATCAGATAAATAAGGTTATCAGATTAGTAACATGATAGAGTCACGTACAGATAACACAATGCAGCGCAACTCACAGAACAACAACTACCGCTCACGGTCTCAAAATATAATATTTGACAAAAATACATATTTCTCGCTGCTTGTCACACAGTCATTGACCTCAAGTGTCAAGCTAAAGCAAATCTAGGATTTTTGAGTCGAAATTTTAATGATAAAATTCGTGCATTAAGAATTTTTTAATAATAGAGTTGACTTCTTGGTCAGCGAATAAACAAAGATTTTACTCCGTTTTGATGCAGATTTCACACGGTAAGACATTAATTGAATTTCAACCCAATAATTACAATAACAACTACACAAAAGCAGTTTGAAAAAGATCACAATAAAGTATAATATTCGTTATATACATATGGGTTTACATGTAAGATTCATTTAGACAGCAATACGACAAAATTGACCCGACGTAGCTAATCGAACAGTTCGATAATCGAATTTAATCGAACGATTAAGTTCGATTATGACGGATAATCAGACAAAATAGAACCGGATTTTTTTTTGTGAGTGTTCGATTAAATTCGATTACCGAACATAATCGAACACTTTTTTGAATTTACGATTTTTGTCTTCTTAACTGTTTTAAACTGTTTTAAAACGTTTTAAAACTAATTAAACGTACACATAAACAACATATGTTTTATTTCTTTGGTGATGTAAATTGTAACAATGATATTTCGTACATGTAAATGTTTATACATGTACTAGCCTGAGTATCAGGCCCTATGGGAGGGAAGAGGGGAGCTGGGGAGAGGAGGGGAGGGGAGAGGAGAAGGAAAGGAGGGCCTGACACAAACGTATATCGGAAGCCGTTCCGCCCCATGGAATTCGTGACGCGTGACAATAAATATCAGCCAATTAAAATCGCTTCCGGTTCATTATATTTTGGGGATAGTGGAGGTCATATGTCAAAACTTGGATATTTATTTACTTTACATTCGTTGTATTTCCATGGAAGATTTTCCCATGACTATATAGTCGGAATACACAAGTTAGTTTGAGTTTTGTCCGATTAAAATCATGCAGTGAAAAGACGGAGAAACTATGTTGTTCATTCGCTTCGGTAGATGTCGTGGACAAGAAACAATTATAGCTTGTTTTGATACACTATTCATGGCCTATTTGATACATGTCGTGAATAACGTAAGCTAACAAATTATAAAGCTGAAAATAATACGTTAAATAATATAAAGTAAATAATAAAGTTCCACGGCAATTCGATGAAAAATTACGACGGCGGTTGAATGTTGACCACCGATTATCACTGATGTTTATCGACAAAACTCTACTCATTATAATCGTCTTTATTGCTTCATTTTTCTCAATAAACCTATGAATTATAACTATTAGTTCACTTGGGTTCAAAAGTTGAGTTACCAAATGAAAACTGTTTTATACGCCGTTGATACTTCAATCGGCTCGCTTAAATCGTCACTAACTTTTCTCATTACTAATATTTATCAAAACAACTCTACTCGTGTAAAACATTCATAGTAAACAACTTAATGACAACAAGTTTAAATCACACTATTTTATTATTTGGCAAGATTTGATAAATAAAACTTTTACCGTATCCAGTCGGAACGACGCCAAGAACGTCTTGTTGATCGACAACCAAGCTTTTGAGGCACTCGATTTGTTCTTTCTTTGGATGTATGCCCGTGAAAAAGTTTAATGCATTCCGAAAAGCTATTTTAAACTCTTCTTCCTTTAGTGGGATATTCATTTGAATATAAAAACTCTCTAAAATTGCTTATAAACTCTCAAGCGAAAGACTTCAAGATAGCGAGTTGATCATACAGAACAACTGTGTTATTTCCGGTTGAGGCTCTTTTGTTCTCTTGTCCAATCAGCGTTTCGGACATATTATGGACGCCGAACCACAGGTAGCCCAAGCGTAGAGTCAGTACAAGGGAATGTATGGTGAATTGTAATTTTAACATAAATATGTCAATAAAATTTCCCTTTCTTACATGGATGTTTTTTGTGGTCTCGGATAATGTCTGTGAAGAATTTTTGGAAAATTTGATCAATTGTACATCCCCTTGTTAATATATTGACAAGGTTGGACGCTAAAGGCACCAACTCACTTCCAATCCAGTCTACTTCAGAAGCTTTTTTTCCACGAAAAACAATTCCTTTCCAAAAATCACTCCTCACAGCTAAGGAAGGGTTGTTTGGCTATCAATCCATACCAAATTCTTCGAGCCAGCGCGCGGTACTGAGCCGTGAGCTCTCAAGACCCTCAATAAAACGACTACGAAAACCGCCATTTTATGCGTGAAGGTTCAATCCGGAACAGAAAAGCCGTTGAACGCGCGGTATGGCCTGGGAACGGTTGCAAATTTAACCCTCACCGGGAGGGTGTCAGTGAAATGACATCGTCAGCGAACAACGGACCCTTACCTGATGCGAGTGAAATTTTAGCCGCCTTTCGTACTTTCCCACCAATCAACAGGGGAAACTCTTCATATTTAATCGTGGGAAACACATAAGTTCACATACATCGAGAGATCTACGAGTTAAAACAAAAGCGTCTAAAATGTAAACAAAAATGTCCTAAATCAAAGAAACTGTTTTAAAAACAGGTAAGTTCATTTTATCGGAAGAACATTAGTATTTGGTATCACATATTATGCTGAATTTCTGCACTGCATTGTAAAGCTTTTCGCTGACGATGTCATTTCACTGACACCCTCCCGGTGAGGGTTAAATTTGCAACCGTTCCCAGGCCATACCGCGCGTTCAACGGCTTTTCTGTTCCGGATTGAACCTTCACGCATAAAATGGCGGTTTTCGTAGTCGTTTTATTGAGGGTCTTGAGAGCTCACGGCTCAGTACCGCGCGCTGGCTCGAAGAATTTGGTATGGATTGATAGCCAAACAACCCTTCCTTAGCTGTGAGGAGTGATTTTTGGAAAGGAATTGTTTTTCGTGGAAAAAAAGCTTCTGAAGTAGACTGGATTGGAAGTGAGTTGGTGCCTTTAGCGTCCAACCTTGTCAATATATTAACAAGGGGATGTACAATTGATCAAATTTTCCAAAAATTCTTCACAGACATTATCCGAGACCACAAAAAACATCCATGTAAGAAAGGGAAACTTTATTGACATATTTACGTTAAAATTACAATTCACCATACATTCCCTTGTACTGACTCTACGCTTGGGCTACCTGTGGCCGAACACGGCTTCCGATATACGTTTGTGTCAGGCCCTCCTTTCCTTCCTTCCCTCTCCCCAGTCCTTCTCCCCCTCCCCTCTCCAGAGGGCCTGATACTCAGGCTATACATGTACATACAAAAATACTGACTCTTGTACGTAGAGTACAGATAGAAGGTATCATATAAACATTTTCCGCGCAACTTTCCTCGATCTATCTCGTGTAACTTTTTTCCAATGACAATTCACTCATTTTGATTTTATAGCTTGAAATCTGCTCTGTGTCAGACTAAAGGAATACAGTTTACAAATAACAAAAGAAAAGTAGTGTACTCAATTAGGTGCGCGAATGTGCACGCTTCGAAGCTACCAGCAGTTTTCGGAACAAGAAAGATGCTTGTAATACACGCTAAAAGAACGCGTGTAGTTGCTACAATACATTCGAGCTCTACTGTATTACGGAACAGTTTGTAATAACTCGGCAGGTTACGTTCGATTATGCCCGATTAAGTTCGATTAGCCAAAAAAAAATTGTGAGTGTTCGATTTTGTCTGATTACCGAATTTAATCGAACTTAATCACATGAGACCGTGAGCGGTAGTTGTTGTTCTGTGAGTTGCGTTGCATTGTGTTATCTGTACGTGACTCTATCATGTTACTAATCTGATAACCTTATTTATCTGATGTGTCAGTCCGTGTTTTACAAATCGTTGTAAAACACGGACTGATTCCGTGTTTTACAACGATTTGTAAAACACGGACTCAGTCCAGTCCGTGTTTTCTGGGTCCAGTCCAGTCCGTGTTTTACAGGATGCCCTAAAAGATATGATGGGCGATGTTATTGCAGCCAAGCAGATTATCTTTAGTAACAAAGTCAAAGAAAATGACCTTTACTGGTACGGAGTCACGTAATTGAAAACTGAGCAACAGCCTTGAAAAAAATACTTACATTAATTGCAATCTTAAATACAATAACAAGGACTGTCCTCCCGGGCCACGCAATTAACTGAGCAAATACATCAATGAACAGTTATCATTATGAATATATTGATCTGAATAATATTTATTCATTCATACATTCAACATTAAAAAATAAACTTCAGACGCATTTTTTACTAGGGCTTTCTTGCAGCATTATTCTTTTTTTCCCATTATTATTATTATTGTTCACTAGTATTTTAATGTTATTAAGTCGTTTGTATGTACAATATATTACCTTACTTTTTATAAATAGTTATAAAGTATTTGAATATGTACAAATATTTATATTATTTAGAAGTTCTTATTGTTTTATTATTAAAATCTTTTAATGTAAAAGAGACTAATCGATCGTAATCCACCGATAGTACATGTACAATTGATGTAAATGTAAATGATTTATTGTCTGCTTAAAATAACACATTGATGATATATGATCGGTTAATATACAAATTAGGTAATACCTAATAGCGGAGCTCCAGTTTAAATTGTTCCTACAACATCAATATGTGCATGTAAATAGTTTTTGTGCATTGGCCATGCCCAATCTGAACTGTAATTATTTTAGTTACGTAACCGCAAAAGACAACTACAAAATCATAGATATAGGTGGAACGGAATTATTTACTTTCTGAGCAAATAATAATCTGCGATATATATATTTTCGATAAAAATTCAAAAACCCTATTTATCACGCATACAAAGTACTATATTTTTCAATAATTTTATGCTCAAATTATGAAAAAGATATTTTATATATGTGCATGATGAATTATTGACTAAATAAAAAAATCCAACCTAAACCATTTATGTTTTTAAAATATGAACCATTTTTATTTCATTGAAACTATACCAGTTATTTCAAACACCCAATGGACTATCTAAAAGGGACAAAATATTGGGGGGTCACCTCGCATCGAAGCGAGAAAATTATTGTTAAATACCTGATGACGTAGGTGTATTTTTGCGAATTTTAAAGAAATACTATTTCATACTGTTAAGAGTTACTCAAGAAATAAACGTGAAATAATAATCTAAGACATATATATTTTCGACCTTAAGTCAAAAATGTTATTTATCACGCAGACAGCTATGTTTTATAATAGCTTTTTGGCCAAAATCACGAAAAAAAAATTTTGTGTACCGTATTATTGACTAAATGTCAAACCAAAACCATTTTTATTTTTAAAATATCAACTTAGAAAAAAACTTCGATATCACTTTAACATTTTTAGCGAAGTCAAATTAGGGGTATCCACGCATTTTTGAAAGATATGAATTTTTAGATTTCATTTTTAGGTAAAAACGCGCGAACATTCGTGACACACGTGACATTGTGTCACGTCACCGCGTGACAAAATTTCTAACTGGCGCGTTTGCAAACGCCAATGAACCTTCAAATTCGCTTTAAACACAAGGCAAAACACTGAGAAAAATCAAGCTTTTGAGCTTCAAATGGACAAAAGATTCACTTCAACTAGAACTTAATAGTGTGGTAACTATATATTAAAAGTAAAAAAAGAAATTCTATAGCATTTTCTTTGTAAAATATAGTTTTCATAGTAAGATTTACTAAAAAGATATCACGGCAAATTTTAAAATTCAAACTAACAAAAAACAACCTGAAATGGAATTAAGAGCCTCAAGAATCAGTTCTACCAACACAAGATCGATTTGAAAAGACAAGGAATTTAAAACAAGGTATTTTATAATGAATAAGTTTGTGTAAAACATCAATTTGTTTTTCGAAGGAAAAACTACTGAAAAAGCTCGTTTAGTAGGCCTAAAAAGTCTAAATAAACAAGAGTTATTCAACCAATTTTGAATTATATTTCATTTTTAATGTTTTCCGTTTATGAGGATGTGAAAATTGCATAAATAAATCTCTAAATAAATCTCCTCTCAAAAGACTGACTTGAAAAAATAATTCGTTGAACTTAATTTATCGGTGATTATTTTCCTGAGGTTTTCTTCTTCTGGATGACATCGATAATATTTTGACGAATACATGTATGTACTTGAATCAGTTTTGATGAATTAAGCATGGATCATAGTTAATTAACTGCCAAGCTTGAAAATCCATAAATAAACTGTACTGAAGGAAGCATTTTGAAGATAGTTTTCATAACGAATAAAGTCGCTTCATTTTCAATTCTTTTACGTTGCTGTAGTCTTTATTCTTCTACGAAGTCTTATCTACAGACAAGTGTTCTTGGCCTTTCAGTCTTTTCCTTTTCTTGAGATACATTTCTTCATTTTTGTCTCCTTGAAGTTTATTTTCTTCTTTGGTAGTCTTTATTCTTCCAAGAAGTTTTATCTGCAGACACGTTTTCTTGGCATTTCAGTCGTTTTCTTTTATTTCTACTGTTAAATTTCTTCATTTTGTATCCGGCCTGAGTTTATTTTCTTCTTCGGCCTAAACTATCTTTGTGTTCTTCGATGTTCATCTTTCTCAGTTGATATTTTAAATATTGTATTTTGTTGTTTGTTTGACTTTTTTGTCGATAAAAGAAAAATCTGCTTTCGGGCGCTGCTATTCCGTGCGCGCGCGCATCACTTTCCCGCCGAAATGTAACAGCCAATCAGTATCGCGATGGGCACGGACGGACGTACGCGCCCGCGATCCTACGTGTCGGTCGACGAAAAATCAACTCGATGGGTTACCATTTTTTCTTAAGTATGGTGCTCCGCTTGCGCGGGCCTTCGGCCCGCGCGGAGCTCCGCTATAATGATTAGTCAACGTGAAGGTTAATTTGCAATGTCTTGCATGCTCTTTACTTCAAAAACGCATCACCAATATTCATGGTTAATAGCCCACTTTTGATGTAACGGTTGAGTTATCATACACAAATCAATCAGAATATAAGGCAAAAAATATCGAAAGTGAACTATTTATATTTACATACTCTGCGAGCAGAGTCTCCTTTGCCTTAAGGAGACTCTGCTCGCAGGGTAATATTTACATTGATTGAGCACAAAATTAATTTTATGAAAGTTTCTACGCATGCACACTTAATGATGACAAACTTTCATCAAATACGTACGCGCTGCGCGTTCTTTTTCATTTTTCAAGCTCCAGCACTTCCTATACTAATTAATTGAAGTTTTAGCTGTTCATTTTAATCGTTTCAATACGTACCAAATTTTTCGTTTCGTCCCTGCATGGAATGACTTTAGAAAATGTTCGACCAGCTCTTAGTTTTATATCGATTATTTATTTATAATTATTTCCCTAATTATGGTTTAAAAGTAAATATGGTATGTTAATAACAAAAATTGCAATCAACTATTGCTCTATAGCTTTTAACATGGAAAGAATCAATATATTTTTTTACATGATTTCAAGTTCAATTTCTCAGGTTGAAACCCAAATCACTGTACCATAGCTATAGATTCAAGCAGTAGTTTACATCCCATTTTTGAGAATGCTGATAAAAATCAACCAACGAGCTTATGCAAAAACTAGCTAAGTCAGTGGGACCTGCGAGTAAAATAAATACATTTTACAAAGAACAAACTGGAATCGATTTACTGAATCACCAAGTCTCACTTTACTTTTGCTTTTTAACATTTCTTTCAATGAAATACTGATTGACAGAAAGTATCCGGTTAAACAAACCATGAATGATTTTAATAATCCATCAGGCTGTCGACTTGGTTCTAGATAGAGTATTGTATCAACTCAAACTGAAAACGAAAGGAAGCTACCCGAGAAAAATTGAGAAGACTCGCAATCTCTGAAAGCGCCCTGCTGGTTTGGAAAACTGAATCACTCTTTTTTTCCTAACACCTCGATTTTATCTTTACCTCGTAATAAATTCAAATGGAGCAATTTTTGTGACAGTTTGTGGCGCTTTCTAAAATGCTTTTTTCTGATATTCGATATTTAGAAAGGTGGTTCCATGTGTCCTGCAGGGTCGGCGTCGTACGCTGTTGAGGTGTCTCTGATCTGCCTTCTGTATGAAGGACAATCAATAAACTATACCAAACCAAACTAAGATCATATACTGACATCACTTTATTCAAGCGTGATTTTAAAACGTTTCTGTTTAGAAAGGCCTATTCTTTTTTCTGATTAATTAATTGATTAACTTAATATTTTAACATATATTACTAGATGGTACAAGAAAATGTGACTAGCCAATCAGCGTGAAGCTAACAAGCTCAAGTTGTTAGCATAACCCATGACAGGAAAAAATTGCGCACCAAAATCTGCCTCAGTAGAGTAGGGTACAAATGATTTTTTTCGGTCAGAAATATCGAAACTAAAACTCAAAAAGCTTTTGAAAATCAATATACAACAATATTTACAACATGATATAACAATTATCGTCAATAAAATAAAATCATTCTTGAAAATGTAAAGCATCAAATAAACTTTTTTTAATACGCCGAGGCTCCCCTCCCTCGAAATGATAATTGGTCAGTGCGGGTTTTACACAGACTTAGGAGCCATTAGGGACGACGGTCAACTTCTCGACTTCAAAACTTCATTGAATCTAACAGGTCAGATACACATTTACTAGCTTTAACCGGGCATTAAAACAGTGAGTTGGGTTTTTCATGTAATGTCTTGATAGCGACGGTTTATGTCGAAACGAGTCGAAACAAAATTCGCAGTTAAAAACACGAATCTGCGAACCTCCTTCCATGAAAGGAGCTCGACTAAATTCCCGTCCAAAAAGCATGTTTATATTAAATCAAGGTGCAAAGAAGTTTCACATGAACATTGCACTCTGACTCTTAATCCGTTGTTTATTTTCTTCTTTCAATATATTCATATATCGAAATACATGCGAATGTTGGTTGAATTAACTGCGAGCTGGGGGTTCTCCCTTCGTTTTATTTATATCTTTATACAATACCGCATTACAAAAATGCACGGACTCAAGGCTAACAACTTTGGTGAATTCGTATGCAGGCCTGGTCGCAAATACATTACCTAATAATTACCGATATATAATATATTTTTATATATGAATTCCTTCTATGCAAGGATTTATATGTTTCTGCATCTATTTGGCTTTTTATAATATTTTTTAGATTGTTTTAATTACATTTGATTAAATATTCCTAAACTTTATTTTAAATATGTAAAGCGTTGTTGAACTTTAAGGAATTGACGCTATATAAAATATTATTATTATTATTATTATTATTATTATTATTATTATTATTATTATTATTATTATTATTATTATTATTATTATTATTATTATTATTATTATTATTATTATTATTATTATTATTATTATTATTATTATTATTATTATTATTATTGTTATTATTATTATTATTATTTCTAAAAAAAAAACTGATACAAACCTTTAGGTAGAGGCAAATCACGTCAAACTGATTTTAGTTTGTGTGTATAAAAAAAAAGTTGATTTAAATCGAAAATTCTAAATATTGAATGCTCAAAGTTTTTTCTTTGCCGAAAAAAAAAAAAAAAAAAAAAAAAAACAATTGAATTTACTCAAAATGTCGTTTTTTAAAAAAAAAAATTTTTTTTTGTTATTTGATAATTGAAAAAGAGGTAGGTTTCAGGCACAGAAACAAATTAATTTAATGCGTTTGGATATTAATTTCTGAATGCTAAGAATGTTTGTTATTTGATACAAACAAATATAAACAAGAAACACAGAATGTACTCACAATGATATTGGAGTCAACTTACAAGTCAACATTATACACATATTTAAGAAATCGTCGACGCAGTCAAAAGGGCAACCCATACTCGAATGCTGAAAAGGATGCCAGTTATGTCCTCACAATTCATTTCAAATTACAAGATTTTGTAACCTATTCACGCACATAACCTTGATGTCTAGGTTATAGGTGTCATTCCACCTGTTAGATAATCCACAACTCTGTTGAAAGTTTGATGAATAAATTAAAGAAACCTCCAACACCACTACTATTAAAAGCATTTACAATAATAATATGTCACAACCAACACAATCAATATGCCATGAATAAGGTTTTTTTAGTATAAAATTTCATGTTTGTTTACGCACGTCAAAACAAAATTGGCATGAATAAATTGATAAATACAAGAGAACAAAAAATTCTGACGTTTTAGCTTTGTCTATGAATACACATTAGCGATGTTTGGGATATTATTACGCCACCTACGCGGATCTTTAACAGAATATTTGTCTTCAAAACTTTTTGTTTTGATAATTAATGAAACCTAAGATCAACTATCTCACTCGGAAATTAAAAATCTCAAAAACAAAATTACTACTGAATCAATAGCAAGTTGTACTGGACTAAAAATGCTAAAAAACAGCCGTTTTTGTCACATAGCCGAACGTTTACCATTTTGGACATATTTTTTAAAGCTTAAGTTAGACATCACGGAAAGAGCAGGGTTTTAAATTTATAATTACTGAAATGATTTCAGCAGCGGAACAGTGCAGTCAAACGTACGAGTCGTTATTGACTGATCAATATGCGGATAAAGCTGACTGTTCCTCTATATGAAATACAAATATTTATCAATTTGTTTTTGGCATTCTACTGTGGAAACAGGTGCTTTGACAAGGACTCACCGCTTGAATCCATCCCTAGTCGCATAAATTACAACAATTGATAGTTTATATTATAGACTACGTGGTTTGATCGATGGTTTTTTTATAAGTTAAATATCTTGAACTTTTGCTTAAGTTATTGGGAAAGTTGTTCAAGAGATATGACACATTATGGTCTGTAATTTTCTCTGTTGTTAACTACTCGTGTCATTTTACACAACTTGAAACAACAAAGTGTTAGATATTAGTAACTGCAATATTAACCAATCACAAGCGGATAAGTGATTCATTCACAGTAATGATACTGTAAACCTGTGCAATATATTAGCGGTACTGTTAACGGCAAGTTTTGTACTAGCTTAACCGACAGCAGCACTAAGCTATTTCACGTATTCAACTTTCAAGTTGAACTCACGTTTCAAGATTTGCTCTCACATTGATCGTTGTACCATATACTGTTCTGTCAACAACTGGCCTTACTTGGTGGTCTGTATTTGGGATAGCGGTTCTGTTGTTCTGTACTGCAAGTTAAGAGAACTGTCCACGACAAATTAATTGTATTTTGTATACGTTTCTTCGCCGCGTTTGGATCAATTGCAGCCTTGTCCTTGCAATCGGGCTTACAGTCACCAGTAGAAGTAAACTCAATAGATCGTATTGTTCAAGACTTATTCTCGTACAACACTTAATCTGTGCCTTGCATGCAATCAGGCGTATTATTCAGTATTCTTTATTCAAGAACTATTCTTGACTACTATCTGCTGGCTATAGTAACACACTGAACACACTGGCTAAACATCATAATCTTACTTCAAGCTAGAGTCATCGGTTTCATCCTTGGTATACGACACTTTTTTAACGTATACTTCATTCAGCCATGCACATCTGGAGGAACGTCTCTACAGCAATGTTCAGTGCATACAGTCCTACTGCTGCTACAGCCGACCAACAAGCAAACCCACGTATCAACGCCTTTACCCGTACATTTTTTATTCTTGCAATGGTTATTTCTATTTTAGGGAATCTGCTTGTTATCGTAGCAATTTTTGAAAGTTCAAGATTACGATCTTTGAAGAGTAATAAACTACTGTGTAATTTAGCAATTGCCGATTTTCTTCAAGGAGCGGTTGCTATACCTATGAGAATTGTTGAGACATATCCCAACTGGACATATCTGATCAGCTGTCGTGTGTCCATACCATTTAGCATATTATTTGGAGGGACCTCTAACATCACTATTCTCTTCGTTAGCTTTGAACGGTTCCTTTCCGTCTATTTTCCATTTCTCTACGCACACTATATGACCGGCAGATCTATCAACCTCATCATTGTATACTCTTGGTTTAGTGTTGGTATATTATCTGTAATGTCTGCAAGTCCGTGGTGTTGGAAGGAATATGTGCTACAAAACCAAATGTGTAGCTTTCCAATGTATTTAACAAATGAGTACATTTGGACTCTGTACGTATACGTTCATCTTATTCCAATAACATGTGTTTTGCTGATTTATGGGTTTATTTTAAAAGCCAGCTGTGTGCAACATCGTCAAATTTACCAACAGAAGGTTGCTGTCTGGGTGAATCAATCCGGAAGAAAAGATTCATATTCACCTAGTATGGCCCAAGGCAATACCCTTGGGGAATACCTTAAGATGTTTAAAAGTGTCAAAGTAGTCACCGCTGTCGCTGGTTTATTCATTTTTCTTGTATCTCCTATAATTATAATCGATGTGATGGACGTATTACAGCGAGGTAGACCAGCACAAGAGATTGTAAATACAGCAGTTTGCATGATATACGCTAACAATTTTGTCAATGTATTTGTTTATGCAGGTTTGAATAAAGACTTTAGACAAGCCTTTAAAAAGATTTTGACAAAAATGTTTCACATTTTCACAAAATGTAAAACAGAGACATTATCTGGTTTTACATGAAAAATATTTCAACATTATTTCCCCCCCTCTCCCCTGTATCAATGTTGAGTTTTGGGAAAGTGAAACGGTTGTAATTTGAAAGCCCAATCAACGTTGTTTAGGGGGAAGGGGTTTGCAAATCAAATCGAAACATTTTGTATATTTTTTAAAACTCAAACAAAATCTCTCGTAAAAATGTGGCAATATGTCCCAACAATTTCGCTCATGATTGTAGATATTATATTCAAAACAATTAATTGGTTAGGAATAAGTAGTAACAGAAGTTCAAAATTAAGTAAAAACTGTATTTAAATGTGTTTTTAAAGTGCCACTACTCAAACCAAGAACACCCAAACAATTTTTTCACAAATTATTTAATCAAAATACAAGATAATTCTGATGTTTGTGTTAACGTTGACACTTTGACATTATTTTTCGACAGTATTTACTGAGTCATGAATTTCCTGTTATTCTATTGTTTAGATACTTAAATATAATTGGGTGATTTGTGCAAAAATTGGTTTGGGTGGTCTTGGTTCGAGTAGTCGCACTGTAAGCATATATATACACTATCTGAGTTATTAGGTAAAGAGATGTACTTTGCATTTTGTTTATAAGCTTGAATGACTTTTAATTAATTTCTGGAGACAGTTGGCATCAAAAGGAATTAAAAAGAATAAACCAATAGTTTTGAGCCAACTAAAATATTGATAACAAGACTGGACCTCGAACAATAGGTGCCAGATTTTATAAACAATTTGCTAGTCTTTATATTAATTAAAGCTGTTGAATGAAAACTTTACTATGGTATCATGTACAGTTTTAAAATATAGTTGAATAAAGTTGATAATGGTCTAATAAAACGTTTATAGTGATTTAAAGTGTACCGGAAACTTTAATATGGCATCATGTAAAGTTTTAAAATGTAGTTGAATAAAGTTGATAATGGTCTAATGAAACTGGTGTACCGGTGCCCGCTTTCTTTATCTTCAAACAAGTGAAGCTAGTTATTGATACATATGTTGTTAGTTGTTGATTATGACCTTATACATATACAGTCACTTGAAAAAACGTTGTCGCCGACCGGCCTCGCGACTACGCGACTTAACCTTAAAGGAGTATGGGTACAAATCACTGAAACAGCTGGCTGCATATATTATCAACATCTTGAGCTCTCAGCTCAGTGCCTTGTTTCTATTGGATTTACGCTGGTGATTGATTTGGATGTAACAAATCCTATGTATGAAATTTGAAGAAGTAGCTATTTACTTGTCGATATCTCAACGCTCTATACAACGGTTTATTTATTTGCACAGAACGCGAAGGCACATATTCATTCATGTACTCGCTATTTATTTCAGCATATTCTTTAACAAGTGCTAAAAAATTAATGCTTCAGTGGTTTTTACCCATAATCCCGCTTGGGCTTGTCGCGTAGTCGCGGAGCCGGTCGACGACAACGTTTTTTCAAATGACTGTATCTATAGTTCAAATGTTGCACTTCACTTGAGCCGAATCTAATTAATTAAAATATATTCGAACAATAGGTGTTGCTCATTTGCATTAGAATATTGGGAACATGTCACACATCGCCAGAAAAACCGAACGGTCATGCGCATTAGTAACGTGACACTTAGAAAAAAATCGACAGGCTTATGCTCTCAAGTTACCAGAGAATCAGGTAGGGAACCAGAATGTCCTATCCTTGATAATTCGGCAACCGCGTCATTAAAAAAACTTTTCCCCTCTAGGTTGATTAATCTAATTACATGCTATAATAAAAACACAGAAACAACGCCAAAACGTTAAAATGTGTGTCAGTTTTACAACTTATAACTTTGTATGGTTTCCAGCCCTCATTCCTTTGTCAAATGACCGATTTGATCAAAATTACTCTATTATTACGGTCTCAAGCTAAGGGCCAATATGTTTATTGTCTGTTTTCCCCCTCTGGTTTGATTCATTGGTCATAATGTTAATATGGTCTCCCTATTTTCAAATGAATCGGCCACAAACTCATGTCGGTTTTAGACAATTTGTTTCGGTATTATTCAGGTTTCAAGACATTGGCAATGTTTTGTTGACGTGCGTTCTTTGTTTCTGCACATGTGTGATATCACTCTCAACCAATCAACTTTCAAAATCTATATATATATATATATTTTTTTTTTCTTCAATCTGTTATATAATAAACAGAACATTACATGTGCGCTTGGAGATATTAATTTTATCTTCTCGTGAGTAGTAAGCACCCCCTGGATAGCAACTCATTGATATTCAGTATTTTATAGCAACTTATTAATAATCAGTATTTTATAGTATCCTTTTGAAATATGGGAAAGAACGGAGTTATGGTTGTTGAAAAAATTCCGATCATAACTGTAAACATTGTCTTGACACGCGTACGGTTGTCAGTATGGTAATCACAATGCAACGGGTGACCAGGAAATATGTATTGTTAATTCTAGAATAATGGTTTGGAACGTGTGTTCTTGTTAGCTTATTGTTTCTGAAAGTAAATAGAAAAACAATTTTTAAATTCTTTTCTAATCAATGCATGTACATTATAAAAAGTGTGTTAGATTGTAGTAATTTCATTTCAACTCCATTAGATATATCAGAACATTTTTTTCACTGTACGTATAGATATAAAAAGAGGATCTTATTTAAAAACAAAGTAACTAGGCTAGTGTCGTTTTAGTTCGTCTTGAAGTCGCAAAGCGTGCACTCCAACCAGTTTATTCGCGGAAAACATTTAACCTTGAATATGTCCGAAAATCAAATTCAAGTGGAAGTTAAAATCGTTAGAGGGAAAACAAAAATTCTCATACGAAATCAGAATGAAAATCGGGCCACAAGCAAGTCATCTGTTACTAAATCTCTGACTGTTGATGAATGGAAAGAACTTAAGAGATCAGCTCAGGCCATCGACAAACAACTACTAAAATCGAGCACCAGCAGAAATACACTCCAATTACCAGTGCTGCATTCGGAGCCTAGTAATGCTAAAGAAAAAATGGATATCAATGAAAGTTCATTTCCTGCTGCAACCCAACTGGTTGATGTTACCAATATATGTAATGATGTAGAATGCAACACTGCCGACCTGTCAAAAGTTGATCTTCCTAGCATCCAGACTTTTGACGAAGAAAGTACTAAAGCTGTTGCAGAGCTTCTTAACATTTTACAGGAAATAAAGTATCCTCAAGGGTGGTAGATAGTTACCATACTTAATCATATATTTAAAACTGCTCGAAGGAGCTACTCATTCGACAACTCAACCGAAAGTGCTCAGTCATAGCTGCCCATAAGTACAAAGAAAAAGAAACTCACTTTGATCAAGAAAGAATGAATGACACAGAAGTGAAATTTATCATGAATCCAAACTGTAAGAAACATTATATCATTATCAATGATAACGAAGAGGTCATTTATGATGCAGAAAGGGAATTAACCGTTTACCTGGTCAGGACAAAACCTGAAAAAGGAGCAAAATCACCACGTGTTGGATACTATTGTCAGAATACCGAATGTCATTTACGTCTAGCACAAAATTTGAAAGCAGAATGCTGTTATTGCAAGGACAATTTCTTTAAATGCAGTTGCTACTATGGGATGGATCAGTAATATAGGAGTGTTCTCTCCTTTTGGTTCATAACATCATTTATATATATGTTTGTCTTAAGTGTCGTAAATAAAAGGGTACCAGTATGAGCTATTTATAGCTTTCCTTACTCGAGTGTGTTTAAATGGAAGGTTGTAAATGAATAGAAGAATAAATGGATGGATGGATGGATGAATGAATGAATGAATGAATAAATGAAATATCAGATAAATATGTAACTAAATGAATGAATGAATAAATGAAAGACTAGAATAATTTGTAGACAAATTAATTAAATAATAACAATAAAATAAATAGATCAGCTGTGATGCATCTTAAAATACATTTTCCATTTTTTAATCCTAGCCCTCTTTTGTTTGTTTTTCAGTGTCAATGAATTTTAAACACAGTCCCATTTTTTGGCTTGTCGTATTTTTTTTATTCATTTTTAAATAAAATTATCAATCTTAATCTTAACGCCTATTAAACTGTTGTTGTTGTATGTTATCGTAGCGTTTATTACTGACACGTGTTAACCGTCAATAATAGTGTTACATAAACATATTCGAACGGCAATGATTAATAATGGTAAACTATTATTTTGTATGATTGTTTGAAGCTAACAATTGTCAACATTTCGATTTCTATATCGTCACATATTATTAACGTATATAGCGTGTATATGTGTGTGCTTTTTTAACAATTACTCCATTGAATCCGTTTCGTTGCTCTCCTTGCTATTATCTTCTAAATATTGTGGAATAATTAAATCATTCAATAAAAATTTTCTTTGGTGAATAGCAAGTTTTGTTGCTTCAAGCCACTCATAGTCTCCAGTGTCCAACAGTTCATTTCTAGTTTTCATGATCTTTTGAAAATAGAAGTCTCTTTTCATTGCGTGCAACCACTCCAACTTTTCCGTCAAGATATTTCTTAGTTCTTTTCTTACAATCGGAAGCATTCTATTATAAGCAATTTGTTTGGCATTTTCTTCCGTTGCACCATCAGATTGAAGCTTTTCGACTATTTCTCTTCTTTCTTCCTCGTGTTCAGCAATAGCTTCATCTATTAGAGATTGCCAGTACCATGGATGTTCAGAATCATCGGATTCGGATTCGGTGTCTGGCTCACTTTCACTACTGGAATCAGATTCGCTATTATCGTCATCAGCTGATATATCGTGAGAACTTCCAACATTACTACAATCGTCCTCAGTACTACTCTCAACGGCATAACTATCCATGTTATCAGTCATTTTACACGAGTTGTTTTCTAAATGACGCCTCAAATTAAATGATCTTGAAAACACTTTACAACAATATGGGCACTGTTTCGAGCTAAACATGTATACTCACCACAAGTTAATTGCTAAATGAGCAAAATGAGCATTATGAGCAGTATAAATGAGCAAATATGAGCTACTCTGAGCACAGGAGCAGCTTGAGCACAGGAACGAGTAGTTTTGAGTAAGCTTTTATGCTTGTTTGCTCAAGCTGCTCCTGTGCTCAGAGTACAGACAAACATATATATAAATGATGTTATGAACCAAAAGGAGAGAACACTCCTATATTACTGATCCATCCCATAGTAGCAACTGCATTTAAAGAAATTGTCCTTGCAATAACAGCATTCTGCTTTCAAATTTTGTGCTAGACGTAAATGACATTCGGTATTCTGACAATAGTATCCAACACGTGGTGATTTTGCTCCTTTTTCAGGTTTTGTCCTGACCAGGTAAACGGTTAATTCCCTTTCTGCATCATAAATGACCTCTTCGTTATCATTGATAATGATATAATGTTTCTTACAGTTTGGATTCATGATAAATTTCACTTCTGTGTCATTCATTCTTTCTTGATCAAAGTGAGTTTCTTTTTCTTTGTACTTATGGGCAGCTATGACTGAGCACTTTCGGTTGAGTTGTCGAATGAGTAGCTCCTTCGAGCAGTTTTAAATATATGATTAAGTATGGTAACTATCTACCACCCTTGAGGATACTTTATTTCCTGTAAAATGTTAAGAAGCTCTGCAACAGCTTTAGTACTTTCTTCGTCAAAAGTCTGGATGCTAGGAAGATCAACTTTTGACAGGTCGGCAGTGTTGCATTCTACATCATTACATATATTGGTAACATCAACCAGTTGGGTTGCAGCAGGAAATGAACTTTCATTGATATCCATTTTTTCTTTAGCATTACTAGGCTCCGAATGCAGCACTGGTAATTGGAGTGTATTTCTGCTGGTGCTCGATTTTAGTAGTTGTTTGTCGATGGCCTGAGCTGATCTCTTAAGTTCTTTCCATTCATCAACAGTCAGAGATTTAGTAACAGATGACTTGCTTGTGGCCCGATTTTCATTCTGATTTCGTATGAGAATTTTTGTTTTCCCTCTAACGATTTTAACTTCCACTTGAATTTGATTTTCGGACATATTCAAGGTTAAATGTTTTCCGCGAATAAACTGGTTGGAGTGCACGCTTTGCGACTTCAAGACGAACTAAAACGACACTAGCCTAGTTACTTTGTTTTTAAATAAGATCCTCTTTTTATATCTATACGTACAGTGAAAAAAATGTTCTGATATATCTAATGGAGTTGAAATGAAATTACTACAATCTAACACACTTTTTATAATGTACATGCATTGATTAGAAAAGAATTTAAAAATTGTTTTTCTATTTACTTTCAGAAACAATAAGCTAACAAGAACACACGTTCCAAACCATTATTCTAGAATTAACAATACATATTTCCTGGTCACCCGTTGCATTGTGATTACCATACTGACAACCGTACGCGTGTCAAGACAATGTTTACAGTTATGATCGGAATTTTTTCAACAACCATAACTCCGTTCTTTCCCATATTTCAAAAGGATACTATAAAATACTGATTATTAATAAGTTGCTATAAAATACTGAATATCAATGAGTTGCTATCCAGGGGGTGCTTACTACTCTCGTGTTGAAAAGATATCCCACTCATTCGCTGCGCTCACTCGTGGGATATCTCATCAACACTCGAAGATAAAATTCATATCTCCGTGCGCCCATGTAATATCCTCTATTAAACTTAGTTACAAAAAATATATCCATTTAAATTGGCCTAATAACGGAGTAACTTTGAATTTTGTCTAATTAAACTTCAGAATTAAAGTGATTAATTAATATTCTATATTTTTCATATATTCTTGAATACAATTAATTGTATACAAGAATATATGAAAAATGTAGAATATTAATTATTTACATCTTTAAAAAATTAAAATTAAAATTACAATCCGGCAAAAGGGATCGAAACAGATGAATGCTATGATAACATTAATTGAAAATAAAAATTTGATGTTCTTACCACCATATATACTTCCACTACAGACTTTTTTATATATTTTTTTATATATTTTTATATATTCTAGATTCATTTTCTGAAGATGATTTTTCGTCGTCTCTCAGTAAAACTCGCTGCCATTTTTTTACTTCGTTGCTCACGGTATATTAGCTGATAGCATTTAGAAGTAGAAAAACCAATCGATATTCAAAGCGTATGTAATTTATCAAACTGTTTTAATATGTATGGCATTTATTATAGATCTTACCCTATTTTATAGGGATTTCGCAAGCTTATAAAAATCATATAACACACATGTCCGGTGTTGATATGTATATTTATCACACGAGAATGTTTTTAACGTTTACAAATAATTTCTTGTATTAAAAAGAGATTAATACATGGCCGCGCGGAGATAGGATTATTTCAAATGTTAAAAACATAGACACGTGTGATAAATAGAAATATATACACCGGACACGTGTGTGATACGATTTTTATCAGTGTGCGAAATCCTTATAAAACATTGTATTAAGCAATTGATGCATGACGATAAGCCATTTTTTAAACATTTTCGTCATCACTTTCGTAATTCGAATAAATGCCCGAACAAATATTTTCAAAACACTGTATGTTATATAATAATCTCTATTTAACAAACGGTTGGTATTAATTTATAGAAATGCTTGTTCCTTTAGGTCCGTTGGAGATAGGCTGCTACGATCTATCCCACTTCCCATTCTGTAGAGAGCTTGGATATGAACACACTATTATCGCGCCACAACATCAGAAGAAAGTTTATAAAATCTTCTATGAGAAAGAGTACTCAGATGCCGACCCAGAAACCCCTGGCCCAACGTCGCACATTGTTCGCGTACGAAACATGATGAAAAACTTTACCAAGTGCGCACCAAATATTCACAAATTCTTCTGTGCACGAATCGTTCCACCTTGCTTTCCTGAGGAAGGTATAGTAAATCTAAGGAAACCATTTACATGAGATAGGGTTACCCTAGGCTAACTATTATCGTTTTATTTTCTCTGGGGACTCTCAAACAAAAGAGTTAGCCCTGCTAGGAGGCCCTATCTCCATGTAAACGGCCCCTAGGTTATGTCTCTATTTGCCTCATTAACTCCGGCTTAACGTTTTGAATCTCGCGCTTAATATAAACAATAGAAAAGTTCCTGGATTTTGTGGCGCAATATGCGTCGGCCGTGTTTAGATTCAAAACTCCTCGGCCTTATCAGCCTTATAGTTTTATTTCATATATTGGTATAACTACTAAAAATGTATCCTCGCTTATCCAGGTAAGGCGTACTACACAGTGTGCAAGTCCGTCTGTAAATCAGTTGGTAAAGATTGTCCCGGTATTTTTCAAAGCCGTGGTGGTCGATACTTTATGGCCTGTGAGAAAATGGCAGAAGGAGAGACAGCTCATGGGTTTTGTAAGATCACGGAATGGCCTTCGCCTAAGGTCTGGGCTGACTACTTCCATGATAGGGGTTAGTACGTACATGTTAGTTATTTTGTATAATTTTGATAACTTAAAAACTACACATAACATTATATAAAACATATTATAACATCTATAAAACTAAAAAAATAATAAACGAGAAATTGAGAACAGAAACATTAGCTGTAAATAATCGTTAGCCTGCGTTACATCCGGTTTATTCCCCGTAATAACCGTCTGCGAAATAACGAACATATTCGTGTTCTGAGACCCCCAGCGAATAGCAGGAAAATATATAATAGATGCTGATTGGCTGTTGACCATGTTTACAAATCAAACAAGGCGTCGAACAAAAAGAATGTTTATAGTGAAAGCGTGTGGAAAGCGATAAATCAGTGACTTACCAAAGCCTGTAGGTAAATTAAAATGACAAACACATCTCCTTTCTCAAAGAAGGCTTTGACGGTTTTTTCTGTTCCGGCAATTAACTGTCGACTTCAAACACATTTGATGCAACGCGGAAACATTCATTCCACACGCTTTCACTATAAACATTCTTTTCGTTCGACGCCATGTTAGATTTGTAAACAGGAAAGACTGAGGCGAGTAATCGAACCAATGGGAAGACTCGTTAGAATTTGAAAGGTCAACAGCCAATCATCATCTATTATATATATTCCTGCTATTCGCTGGGGGTCTCAGAACACGAATATGTTCGTTATTTCGCAGACGGTTATTACGGGGAATAAACCGGATGTAACGCAGGCTAAGAATCGTCCTGATTTGCATAAATCTTAACTTGAGTTTTCTAGGCCAGACTTACTTTTATCTATGAAAGAACTCACGTTGAAGCTTTATCAGTACTTTGCAATATTTGTGTCCAATCCCTATGAGAAATAAAATCGTCTTCGAATCGCCGTTTTATATCCTATATCGATCGGTCACTCATATTGTATATATTACCTCAGTAACTCTATAATAAATCTAATCTATATCATCCCAACTAACTTAATAATTGTCCATATGACTAACTGTAATCTAAATTCGCGTAGATAAATGTGCTCAATTCATTTAATCACATGTCATTTGATCGTTTTATCGTATAATCTTATACAAGTCAATTCTTTATTTAACATGATTGAGTGATGTAAAAATTGCACTGTATTTTTTAATGTTTTAATTTTTTCCTGCTTTGTTGTTTCTCTCCATTATATCTATTTTTTATCCGATTGTCTAAAGTTATACACTACCCAGTTATGATCTTCATTTGTTATTCACTTGTTTCAAGAGATCTTAAATACTATAAGCTATTTTGCTTGTTTTTATTGCTAACATTTTTTACTTGTCCCAGTTCCTCCGCCTGCTGCGTCAACAGTCAACGTCCCGATCGTCGTGGTGGCAGTGGCTGTGCCGGTTGTCCTGGTAACCGTCATCATTGTTGTACTTGTTGTCCTCTGGAGGAAAAATAGGCTGATGGCCTTGGATTTCCCTCGAGGCCAACCAGACCAAGACAAATTGGAAAAAAAGAAGTGAAACGAAGTTATTAGATCAATAGTTTGTAGTATGAGCTGTAGTATTTTGAAAGTATTTGTATTTGTAGTATATTGAAATAGGTGTATAAGCATTGGACTACAGTGCTGGAGGTGAGGGTTCGTCCCGGCCTGACACCAATGCTCAGCTATATGAGTAGAAGGTGCTCCCTTGCAATAGTTCCCTTTACAGTAAAGCGTGGTGTCCCGTCTGCCTTCAATAATCGTTAAAGATCTCGTTGAGGTGTTTGCAAAGAGGGACTTTTCTCCCGCCGGTACAACCATTACGATCCAGCACAAAGATCAACATTAAATGCTTTATTCGATCATGACATTTGCTTGTTGTTGCAATGAATAATTATTCTTTAAATAAGTGTACTTACAGGGCTAATTGATAGATCCACTACCCATTGCGTTCTATCATATTTACTGTTGCTACGTCCGACAAGCCAAATCAGTTTTTCTCAACAGCAAGAACATACATAGATTGCTGAAAACTTTTTAAGTTTGTCTTGGAATTTATGTATTCTAAGAGTACGTTAGGGAAAAACAGTAAACGCGGTAAATCTTCCTGAAATCTACGATGCTTGTCGGACATTATATATTCCAGTTGGAATACTGCGCAATTGTTTCATGTTCAATCAATATGCAAGCTGTTATGTATGTTAGCTATTGTGACAGTAAAACTACTGAGCGTATGTAATATGACTTATTGTGATAGTAAAAGTACTAAGCGTAAGTAATAATACTAGACATCTCCCATGAGAATATTTGTAGTATATATAAACATGTCAATTCACAATAAAGTCACTCTGTAAGCTCCACTGCAAGTCCTGAGTACTTTCTTCGTGATATTACACAAGCAAATTGTGGATGCATGAATTACAATGTAGCTAATCCTCGCTCAGGACCACTATGGTTCACCTGCCGGTGTGTCAGTGATTAAAGTGGCTTATAGCTTGTCCGTAGCATGTGTATTTTAAGTGTCCCTTTTTTGGATTCGGTAAACAAAGAAACAAGCTTATCATTCAGATCCTTTCACTTCTGGTTTTTGTGTTTTGGTCAAGTTTTATATGTTTGTTGTGGTTGTGGTTGAGGAAAGTTTTGCGATTTTATCGATTTCTGAGTGGTTTCGTACATTTCAGCCCTTCTCCAATTTACGCCCCCATCTATGTAAGTATTTTGTAACCGAGCCTGCACTGTAGACCACAAATCTTGTTAGCATTTAGCCCGTGCATATCTACAATGCAGCCCAGTTTATCGACCGTGTTTGACCTTCTTGTACTTTTACTTTTAATTCTAACTTCATTTTAACAGTAGTTTCTCAAAACAAACAGTGCACTGTATTTCTGTATGAAAATAAGCTTATTTCTTTTATTCCTGTTGAAAAAAGATTATTTTCGTAAATTTTGCGATTTTCCGAAGCTTGAAGAGAAACCATTAAGTTAAGTTCGGTGTGTGACAATATTCGATATTTTTCGTCATTTAACTGACATTTTACTTTTTATACATTTATTTTGGTTTGTGTCGATTTCTGTTGTCGCTAAGCTCGTGGTTCCACTTGAGTTTTGTATGTTTTATGACGTCAAGAGTGTGTCAATTAAAAAGAGGACAGACGTCAACTCAAAATAATGTGCAAATTGTTAAATATAGCCAATTTTTATTTTTAGTATTAATTATTTTTTTGTCATTTGTAATTGCTTTTTTTCTATTATAGTTATATTTAATTTATTATATATCAAGTTTTGTCATTTCAAATTGCTTTTTGTATTTAATTTACATCAATGTAGATGCAAGAAGCTTTTACTGATCAAATAAACAGAGAAATCCAAATGTGTTCTCATCAATCTTGAGTTATCTAGGATGTGATTGCATTGCCTTTGAATTTGAATTGATATAATTAACAACACTTAGAAACAAGTCTACCAGTTTCTACCGCATATCATAATGCTGGTTACACAAAGTACATTGCATACAATAAATAACATCAGGATCAATAGAAGTAAAATGGTCACTAATGCGATACGAAGATTTAGGGCCAGTAACAGATGCACGCGAAACGGGACATGAATAATAACAGCGAGACGAAGGCCGTGCATTGCATGTATTATAGCGATTAGAAAAAGTGGAGGGTCTGTGCCAGGATCAGTGCCGCCGGATCAGCTGGGGAAGTTTTTTACTATCGACTTTTTACCCACGACCCTCGGCATTTATGGCGTATGATAGTGCTAGAGTGTCTCCAGATATAAGAATATCTGTATTTAGTATAAACACAAAGGTGATTATACAAAATCGCGCACTCTGATTGGTTTGCTATCTTGGATAATCAGCCGATAATAACCTTTTCGGACAAAAAGTAGTCGTTTTGTCACTATTAGCGAAGATGAAATTGAAAATTTCAAAGAAATTATTGTCCCAAAATCGAGTAAAGAAGCTACAAAGTTTGGTGTCAAGCCATTTAAAGGTATCATAGTAAATTTTCACGTTTTTTTTTTGTCATTATGCGAGACAATGTTTACAATCGCGTGACCCGGTCCACGGTATTCGTTTGGTAACATTTTTTTCCCAGCGATATTAATTTTTGAAAATTTTGAAAAACCTTCTTTAATATAGGTAATTGTTAATTATGGTAATTTATCGAACGAAATAGACATAAAAGATCTAAAATTCTGAATTGACCAAAACACTGACAGAATGCGATAACCGAGAGAAAATTAGAAGCTACGTGGCGAGCATTGGTTGTTTTAATTTGCAAACATTTTGACAAGCAAAGGTTGGGAAAATCAAATCAATATTACAAAAACTCATGAGAATGCACGAGAATACAGAAAAGGTTGTGGGAATACACAAAAAAATTTTTAATGTTCTACAGAATATAAAGCTCGTTCATATACCTCAATAATAGTTGAAAAGTTTACTTTCAGTTTTTATCAGTTCCTTGTAAACAACACGGCGGTAAATTGAGCTATCTTTTGATAACATATGTCGTTGCTTTTCAGTCAGTTTTAAAATGCTATAAATTCACAAGAGTTTATCTTCAATGTTTACAACGTTTTTGAAGTAAGAAAGTGTTCTTGTCTTTCTTTTTCTGCATACAAAAGGTTAAACAATCTTGAAAAAGGTCGATTTGCTTGTTTCAAAGTCCTGTTGACGGTGACTTCGACTAAATGTCTTATTACTCGATGGGCGTAGAGTTATAAAATGCAAACGTTTTTTCTTCGTCGTCGTCGTCGTCGTCGGTTTTGTTTGCAGTATCATGCGTGGGATAACCGTTGAACATTTGTGTGGTGGCTCATATTTCCGATTGTTTTGATCGCTCGCTTTGACTCCGAAATCTACGAAAGTTAATCTATTTTGTGAACATTTTGTTTTCACTACAATTTTTTATTGAAGCACAAGTAGCTCGCGCTCTACAGTTACACAGTAAACGGTTTCTTTTACGGCTCTCGTATATTTTTATCAGTTTATGTTCGTTAGTAAATTCTTTTTCAAAATATTCTCGTGTGTATTTTATTTTTAAATCGTATTGCGTATATTTTTCACCGGTGTTTCTGCTGTACACCAAAATGTTTTTAAGACATCTTCCCACCAGCGCTGGCTCCTGAAAGCCGTTCAGATCCCACCAGGTATGTTTTTCTTGGTCTCTTTCCGGCTATTCATAGACTTCTTTTATCATTCACAACTATCTAGGCGGTTTTTTGCATAATTTCGTACTTTTTATTGTAGATTTACACTGTCAAAGTTTTTTAGCTCCTAGGTTGGTTTTCATTCAACTCAGTTACATTTCTCTTACACAATTACAACCACTTTCACCCATCTAATACACGTATATATCTATGGTAACCGCGTGTATCTACCATAATGACAACAGTTTAACATCTTAACCCCTGATGAGTTATGTTAAACTGGGCTTACCATTACACTACATCGATCTATTCGTATATTAGACCACATATGAGCTCATATCACAAATCATCTACAAACACACAAAATATATCCCTCTACCCTAACAATAGAGTCCGATTACCCTTTATTATTTAAACAACTCGTTTCAACATCCATCGTGCATGGTTTTCTTGTTCGTGTCAGCTTAAGTCCTTTGTAAAACTTGTTTTTTTGTTTCTTGACTTGTTGAGATATAAACAAAACCATTTGTCTTTAAACGATCTTTGATTGAAATGATAAAGAAAGCTGCAGTAATTTAAAATATTTTGGCATTAAAATTTCTGTAAGTTTGTTGAGGCAGCCGTAAAATGCTGAATGAAACTGAACCGGTTTCTGACAACGCGCTCTTTTTCAGTAAAACTACTGGGAAGCCATTTGAAAGCAACGCGGGTCGTGAAATATTAAAAACATAAATAATAGAGAGAGAATAAAACAAAATACATACAAGACCTCGGGCAGTTTTTCACTATACGGACCGGTAAATAACATATATATATTTACCATCAGCTAGAAGGCTCTCCGCTCAGTAAATATTCACCGATAATCACTTCGCCTTCGGCGAATAATTGTTAAATAGTGCAAAGTAGTATTTCCGCTCACACTATTTCAGCTCTCATTTTTCACTTGACTTCTGTTATTTTTGTTATACTACCGTTATTGTTTCCCCCTGGTTTGTATATAAAGGTTCAAACGCTAGGGCGATCGAGGGTTTGCATTGAAATTCAAGACCTAGGCCGAGGTCTTGAATTTTAATGCAAACACGAGCCCGTGCATTTGAAGTTGTTTAAAAACTAACCAAACCCTATTTTTATTGTTTCAATGCAAAATTTCTGGAAATAGGAACTCAAATAATCGGATTTAATTTATATCGAGTAATTTATATTTGCATCAAATTAACGTCGAACAATAGTTGTGCTGAGATAAAGCTTCTTAAAATTCCTTCATTGGCAACGAATTTCCGGATAGCATAGTGGTAAGTGAATGGACTGTGAGATGCGATAGGTTGAGCGTTCGAGGCTCGGTAGGATCAATTAGCAAGATTTCATTTACGTTTTTTAAAGGTAAGAATAGTTAATTCCTTAAGTTTTAAGACTTCTAGTGTGTGTCTAAAATCTCAAATAAATGTGCATTGATTTTCAATATTTCAAAACTCTCAAATATGTGTGTATATGACTAACTTGGCAAAAATACCTGATATGATGCAGGTCTTGAATTCAAAATTAAAAAAACTGTCCCGGGTCTTCCCTGAAATTCAAAACCTACATTAAACAATGAAAATAGGGTGTGGTTAGTCACTTCAGTAGGTCTTTGTAATTGTACTGTACGTATTTGAATAACGTTTTAAATATTCAAGTTTATTATAAGTAGTTATGTTTCTGACTTTTTCCTAGCTTCATATTTAAATATAACACCATCGTCTGACTTTATTTAATTAATATCAGTGTTTCTATTAATTTGACATTTTTTTTTTATTACTAACTTTGTACGTTTCACGATAACAATGTGCTTTAACAATAGCGACCATATCGGCGCCTATATAGTAGTCATAATGTGTTTTTCAATTAATATCCTGTAGGGCGATAGTAGCAATTACACGTTTATCGCTATTATGGTGACACGTTAGAACTTTAAATGTTAATGCGCGTCAGATTTGTAATTGGTGATAACTGACAAATTGTGCCACAATACCACGTTGGGTGTATTCCTGAACAGAAAATGGCGACTAATAGTACCAATACATCGCTCACATTTACCTTAAATGTCCTTACAAGTCTTCTCGGCTTAGAAAGTGTCGCTATCATAGTGACTAACTCACTGGTTTTTGTACTCTTCGCAAAGAGTAGAGAGCTCCGGCGCAAGTCAAACTACTGTTTAGTTAGCCTAGCAATGTCTGATTTTCTGTTTGGTTTGGTAATCTTTCCATTATTTTCAGTGTGTAATTATCTTAATTATCAATCATTCTGTGATGCAATGGACTTGATTCAGAGGTTCTTGGTTTATTCCTGTACCTTACACATTCTCTTAGCCATCTGTGATCGCTACATCAAAATAAGCCAACCATTTAGACACAGAACAGCCATCACTGGTAAAAGAATCATTTCTGCCTTGGTGTGCGTTTGGCTCATTTCACTGGCTGTTTCATTGACTAAGATTCCGTTTCTTCACAGTGGACACGAACAACAAAAACTTATCTATTCAATAACAGTCTTGGTCGTAATGGCGTCTATACCATTTGTGATCATCGTTATATTTAATGTCCATACAAGATGGATTATCGTTAGCAGGTCTAGAAAACTGGCGAAGACTGTTCGTAGCAAACAAAACAACCAGCGAACAGTTTTATCATTATACTTTGTAATAGCTGCCATAGCTTTTATTATTGGCTCATTATCTTATTTCATTCTGGGCATTGTAGAGCTATCGCTGTGGGCGACGGTGGTTTGTGTTCTGCTAACACACTCTGTTCATTTCATCACTCCTCTTCTGTACACATTCTTCAAGGCAGACTTCAAGAAAGCATTCAAGAAGATGTTTAACAATACCAACCTCTACGACCATTATGTCACATACAGCCACGAAGCAAGTGTAGCTCAGTTTGTGAGTGTGCCGCGTTCGAAATCATCTTCCAGTGGCGTACTACTTGCTTAGACATTTTCCGGCCATAGTGTATAGCTTTGTGTAGATTTAAATACTCTTAACATGGAGCAAAATAGAGCATTGATTGATGGGGGTGACAGGGTGCACTGTCGCCATATGAGACCAGCTTTTTTTTAGCTTAAGAAACTATCGACGCTAAATACCAGTAATTTTCCTTTAGTATAGCATACAAAATGTTTGATCACACTAAAACAAGCAATTTATAAAAACATACATCGAAACAATGGTTTGCCTGTTAACCTTTGGAATGAATAATCATTTTATTCGCAAATTACAAAGTATATCGCAAACTGGCAGTGGTAATATAAAAATATTCCAACAATAAACTATACATCTTAACTTAACCACCAAAACACTATACTCCTAAATGGGCTCCTGCTTAAACTTAACTTAACATCCAATTTCACTCAGTATACAAGGTCTTTAAACTCGTTGTTTACTCATGTGAACCCAGAGGACAAGGAATAAAATATATTTGGAACAACTACAGAGTAAAAACTACGTTTTATAGTCGTTTTACAGTCCAAATTGTGTGGTTATTTTGTGTTTAATATTTAGATAAATAGTTAAAACAGAAATGAATTAGTAAATATTTTAATTAAATCAAATGTCTTATTTTACTATGACGTCACGGTTTGTTTTCATGGTCAACAATTGAAGATTTTGGTTGAATATTTTATCCTTTGAGAATAATATTAATTGTATTTTTTATTTAAATCTACATACTTTATGATATCTTGCAAAAAATTAATCATTTTACTCTGTTGTTTTATATATATATATATACAGCCGATCTCGAAAAGGTTGTCCACCTGAAAAGACATATATACTGAAAGAAATATCACGTGACGCATTTTATAATCACTTTCCGCGCGTGTAGAAAGTCAGGTGCGCGTGAAAGTAATATGCCGTTGAATTCATACAAGCAGTATCTTCCCTCGCTAGAAGTACCTGACTTTCTACACGCGCGGAAAGTGAATATGAAATGAGTCACGTGATATTTCTTTTAGTATATATGTCTTTTCAGGTGGACAACCTTTTCGAGATCGGCTGTATATATATATAGTTGGTTGTAATTGTACCCTTAAAACGTAGGTAACGCAATAGACCTTAAAAAAAAAAAAAGGATTGAAATCAACTTCCTTTTTGTTTTAGTATTTATCCCATGCGCGAGATAGTATATACTCACATTAGAGCAGATGTTTTATTGTTTTTAGTTGTTCTGTGTTATATTTTGTCATAGTTATGCATTTATGCATAAAGTAATAGAGTGATGTCATTTAACCCGTGAAATAGATATTAGACTGATACACCTTAGCAGTCTCTAATTCCATTGTTTTTTTTAGTCTATTTGACTATTACACCTTGCCTATTTAATTTTGTTTCACGGCTGGTTAAATGTCCACTCTACCATTTATTTTTTTAAATAACGGCAATTTATAGACAGCTTTTGTCACATAAAAATATATTTTTTTATATAATAAATGAAGAGAAGAGAACAGAAGAGAACAGAACAGAACAGAACAGAACAGAACAGAACAGAACAGAACAGAACAGAACAGAACAGAACAGAACAGAACAGAACAGAACAGAACAGAACAGAACAGAACAGAACAGAACAGAACAAAACAGAACAGAACAGAACAGAACAGAAGAGAACAGAAGAGAACAGAAGAGAACAGAAGAGAACAGAAGAGAAGAGAACAGAACAGAACAGAACAGAACAGAAGAGAAGTGAACAGAAGAGAACAGAAGAGAACAGAAGAGAACAGAAAAGAAGAGAACAGAAGAGAAGACAAGAGAAGAGAAGACAAGAGAAGAGAAGACAAGAGAAGAGAAGACAAGAGAAGAGAAGACAAGAGAAGAGAAGACAAGAGAAGAGGATTGTCTCACAATGGTGGAACATAATCCGCCATCAACAGAAATCTTTCAGCTGCCGACTAATGTCTTTAAAAAAAAATAAAACAGACGTAGTAAGAATATTAACAGTTAATCTTTTTAATAAGCTTATGTAATTTTAACAATTTTTTATGTAATTTTCACAAGCCTTCACACAAGCTTTTAAGGGATAAATTAGACATCGTGTAGATAATACAACATTTTGATTTACTTTATGTAAAGTTTACAACATGAGCGGCCGTGTTGTATCGGCATATGCAGACACAAGCTGAAGGTTGGTGATTGTATAGCCGACTAACAGAGCTTACACGGACGCGAGTGTTGTAAACGACTTAAAAAACGCCTAGGTTAGGTTATACTAAATTTTACAAAACTTTTCAAAATGAAACTAAATCTAGCCAAATTATGTTAAGTTGCAATAACGGAGAAAATTAAAGAAATCAAGGTTATACGATAGCTTTAACTTAATTTATAAAATAATCGGAAGGATTTCTAAGAAACGACAGACACAAATATGAAAAACACTGGCAATAGTAATGAAACGATTAAGTGCAGATAAACTGGTATCTCAAAAGGTATAATGAAACAGTTAATTTATTAATAAATGTGACTCTTACAGGCTCGAACCGTGGGCACATTTTTTTCGTTACTATTATTAACCCACACACTTAATATAAAAATCGAAAAAAACAGCACAATCGCAACAAAATTTGCTAAAAACCGCAAACAAAATATTTTTAAAACCGAAAAACCACGTACATATGTAAATGGAAAAAAAACAAAAACAGAAAACTGCATCACCGCAAACCCTTACACAACCCTCAGTCACAGTGTAGCGCGGCACGGTGCAAGAGTGAAGGGGTGATCGGTGGAGGTTTATGAAAACGACCCCTAAAAGGTACGCACAGATAAAAAAAACTGATTAAGCCTTGTCGATTTCTACCCCCCAAAAGCAACAAAACAGAGTAAAAATGATTCTTACAGGTACAAAATCATGTTACGTAACTGACTTTTGAGCCAGAACCCTAAAAGGACACTAAAAGGCCGTAAGCACATGAAATATTAAAAGATACGCTAATCACCCCACCCACTTGGACAAAGGGATGATCCCCCCCCCCCCCCATCCCCCCGGGTTCAAACTCCACGAAACAATCATATAACCATCATAACCATCGTTATGAAGACTTTTTTACAATAATACTCCGCATGGGTTGTGTGAAAAAATAGAACAAATATAGACTAATATTGTATAGACTACAAGGTTAAAACTGAAATGTGACAAACTGTACGTAATAACTAGAAGAAAGTGTTCTGATTTAGAGCAAGTAAAACAATGTTTTTTTACAACACTTATGTGAATTCTCGCGCTCTGATTCGTTGATTTACCGTGGTAAATAGGAGGACAGACACACTGTGCTCACGCCATCATGTCACACAGCACTCGTGCGGAATCGAGGGAAAGTTTGTCTTCCACAAAGTTTTTTCGTTAAAAATAGATTTAAAAACTTCACTTAGCAGACTCTGAAAACAAACAGTGCATAGTACTTCTGTACTGAAAGTAAGCTTATTTGTTTTTTTTCCGGCTGAAAAAAAGATCATTTTCGTGATTTTTCGTAGCTTGAAGAGAAACCATTAAGTTCGATGCGTGACAAATTTCGTCATTTTTAGTGGTGTGGGTCGTGAGTCCACAACATTTTAACCACTGTCATGACCAATATCGTTGTCGATAAGAGTACAGACAACGCTTAACCACATTCGATTTGCCAAACATAAACCTAAAATATTCTAAGCAAATATATCGACAAATCGCATTTACACATAAAAGTGGCATCCAGATCGAATAACGAATAATGAATGGAAGGAGAACAATTTTTGTCAGGGATAATCTGACCAAATATGTAACACAGAATCTCAATAAATGTGAACTTGTAGACGTGCTGTTGATACGCGTGGCGTATGCCAACATTGACTAATTTGAGATCAAAGTTGTAGACTATAACAGAGATCTAGCTATAGCCACATTAAAGGCGGCAGTACTTGAATAGGAACTCAGGGACCAGGGCAACTATTAGTGCCGATAACTAGACCCCATCGTATGTGTATTATCAATTTCAATTATAAAAAAGGGGACGTATACCTTAGGGTTAGTGTTAACACCGTTAAAAGCACGTGTAGAGATGTAAACAAGGCGCTCAGGGTGCATTATTGTCTATGGTCTTCCTGGGCCTATGCTTTAATGGGCCACCTGAAGATTTTTAGTTTAAATATTTCTTTTTCTTTAATGAAAAACCAGATTTATCAAGTAAAAACTTAGGCAGTACCCCCCCCCCCCCCCCCCTCCTCCAAAACAAAACAAATAAGCTCTTACACCCCCTCTGTTATGTTTAGTATGTTAGAAATAACATCGACCCCCCCCCCCCCCCCCCCCCCCCCCCCACACACACACACACACACACAATTGCCATCCTTAAATTATAGATGCCTTTATGTAAATACCTGTTGTATCGCCATGCTATTGTAAGCGTACGCGTACGCTTACTTGTTCGATATGTCGTCGTCTGCAACGAATATAGTACTTCATGCATATGAATGTTCAACAAAGCCATCTATTTCAATTCGGAGTCATCTGAATCCAAATCAGAGTTGTTTTCGGAAGTACTCGAGTGAGAAATCAAGAGCACGTGCTACCAGCGCATGCGTTACTTACACTTACATGTAGATTGTTCTGCTTAAGGTAGATCTTTATTTGAAAGAAATCTGCTGAACGACAAATGAGTCAAACGTACCATTTCAATCAACCTCGTGGTGATCCAATTACTTGTTTTTCGATAATCAATTCAATTCTGTTAGGAAGCACATATATACAAATCTAAACAGAGTTCTCTACTAAAGCTAACAATGAAGAAGTAAGGACTTTACACATGAAATTCGGCAACTACAATGCAACGACGATGGAAAAAAACAAACTGACGATGTTGTTTTATGAAAGTTAAACCTCCAGAAAATCCTCTCAAAAGCCGAGAGATGGCTACAGTCATAGTTAGGTATGTTTGTTTTCTCTTTTAAACGATGTCAGTTAAAACGATGTAAGTTTTGAAGAAACAGCTAAAATATTACAAATCTATTTTAGTAAAGTTTTCGCTTACCGTTTCAATCAGAAAGATGAGTAAAAATCTCAAACTTTTAACTTCTACTTTCTAAAGGAAGAGGACATACACTTAAACTAGTATTGCAATGGAAATGTTCAAAGCTGCGAGTTTTTGAATCACAAACCATTTGCTATTAGTTTTTTTTCTTTCTGGTTTATGTTTTTACTTATTTCAATTTAGTAAAAACTTTAGGGTTGAAGTTTGCAAACTACCCGTGAAATTGAAAATAAAGCTCATTGATATTTGAAATTGTCTGGCTGTTTAGTTTATGCTCCACGACTCTACAAAAGTGATTTGATGATTAAAAATGTTGTCTTACCGTTCAAGTTGTGAAAACAGCGACTGAAAGCGAAAGACTGAAAATGATCACTTTTCCGAGACGCGGGATAAAAATTGCTCTTTTTTCAACAAAACTCGTCTATTAGCAAGTTAATCATTTGCCTTTGAAGTTAAAATTACTTGTTTGGTCGATTTATCTTTTTCAGTAATGTACGGAAAATAATGTGAAAACCTACATTTGTCAAAAATTATCGTCTTGTTGATGCTAAAGTTTATAGTGGTTTTTCCTGCGTTTTCAAATCTTTCGAAAGTCGAATTGAAAGTTTGGTAATTCGTAATATTCGTCCGTTTGTTTAGGGAAATTGTAATTCATATTGAAGAAAACAGCTTTTGAAATAATAATGTTGTCAAAAACAGTAACCAAAAAGCAAGGGAAAGCAAAACAAAGCGCGGGCTTCCTGGTTTTTCATTGAATTCAGCTCTTCAGGAGCCGGTTTTACTGCTGTCATATTTAGGCAAAACTCGCTTTTTAACAAAGTTAGCTATTTGCATTTATATTCTTTGTGAACTAATATTCTTTTATATTTGTTTTGTAGTATCATATGATAAGAAAATCAAGCGAAAATAAGACAAAAACAAAAATTATTTGTGCGAGATCCCTGATTTATCATTGAATTCAGCTCTGATAGCGTTGGATTCCACGCTGAATCCTTCGCTATCTACGTCACAGATTCGTCAACTCGGACCAATCAGCGCGCGAGTTTGTTATGTGATATGGGATTCCACTCTGAATACCCTTTCATCCGGTTTGTGTTTCAGCCAATCAGCGCGCGAGTTTCTAATGTGATATGGGATTCTATAGGTAAATTCATTGGAGGACGAGTGAAATTCAACGTGGAATTCCCGAGTCCAAAAATGAATTTTCCTTGAATCTCATTTCTTCAATTTAAGCTTCAAAAACCAGACGCGCGTGTTCCGCCGTTCCCGCCATGCGATTCAGAAACCGGATGAGAGGGTATTCCACGCTAAATACCCTCGCATCCGGTTTCGTTCTCAGCCAATCAGCGCGCTTTAAAATAATGAAGTATGAGATTCTACTGCAAATCATGTGGCGTGAGCGCATAAAGTATGAGAGTATTCGCGATTAATATTACTTTCACCGAGAAATAATCCTCGTATTGGCCAGTCTACGCATGCGCTGTGACTATACGCATGCGCTGTGACGACGTCATTTTGCGACCGAATACAACGAAGAAAAACAACACGAAAGTCCATTTTAATATATATATATTATGCAAAAAATAATCAATTCAAAATCGATAGTAAAAACATTGAAAAAATATGTTTTGAAAATTAAAAGAATAAAAACAAAAATACTATATATTAATTTCGTTTTATTTTTAAGAAGAAAAAGTGTGAAAATATATAAAACAATATTATGGCCTAATGGGCCACTACAGCCGGACAGGCAGAGAAAAAATAAAAGAAGAAAGGAAAATAGAAGAAGCCGAGGGTAGTAAATAATCATTTACTATCCTTCCTTCTTCTATTATCATCGATTAATAGCTATTAATACATGTAGGTATAATGTCAGGAAGACTGGAAAGAAATCCACTGATCATGTCTGTTTACCCAAAGCAAAACATAATATAAAAAGATATTCAATCTATGGAAGCTAATAATAGGTCAAACTATACAAGATAGCCCATGCATATATTAAGCAATACAACAGAGGTTATTTTCAAAGCTATCAATTCTAGTGGAGGTTTTTAGGTCGGAATCATTATATTGTTTTTATGTTTTATTTTAAATATAATTATTATTCCGATAGCTATATTTGTTTTGATTTTCTACACGCGAATAGCGCGCGCGCATTTTTATTAGACAAGTTTTTTTCTTTTTTAACATTTGATAATTATATTGTTTGGGTTGAGTGGAAAAGGGCAATTATGGGGCAAAAAAAACACCGCATCACAATATCTCTCACCAAACACTACGAACACCACAGCTTTAAAATTCACCGCTTTGAGAATTGTTTTCACCACAAAAAAATACTGATCAACACCGCAACACCGCCATCCCCCATATCCTATTTATCTTTCTGTTTTTGAATATAATAAAACTGAAAAAAGACATATGTTTAATACGCAGTACCAAGGAACCCGAACTATACCTAATCCAAACAAATAACGACCCTTAACTGTTTATGTTTTATTTAAGTAAAATAACACAGGGAGCCCAAACACACAGAAAATGAATTTAAAAGACACTAATGTATTAGAGAACGGAATTCCAAAACCAGAGCTGAAAAATCAATCTCATCAAAATGTTCCGTTTCTCTGCGCGCTGGCCTAGACGAACACACGCTCTTGGTGCGAGATTGAGCCAGGAACTGACTAAGAGCTCAGACCATAAGGCCATTGATTGCCAAGTTTAACCAGCTGTTTGACCAATCACATCTAACAATGACCAGTTTACAAAATAGCACATTCATGACTTAGAATGAAAGTGACTTTGCCAAATACATCTGCATTATTGCTAAATAACTTTCCATTAAACATAAAGACATTGTACGTACAATACCTGGACAAAAACGTTTACACTTTTATACAAACAAGTATTATCAGCCATTGTTTTAACACTGATAGCGGTTTTTACCTAACTGATTCAATAAAACACAGAAGCCCCATAAAATAGCAAAGTTAAACGTTTAGATCTCCCTGTTGTCAAAACTAACTATGAAACCTGAGTGCTGTATTAATTTTATTTTTTTATTGTTTATGAAAAAATTATCAAAAAAATATGTTTTTGTCACTTTATTTTCCACACTCCTTTTTTTCTTCGTGCGTTGTGAACTTATTCCCATTGTTTCTCATCTACAGCCACTAGATAATTTGATAAATTCACTTGAAAAGCAGTACTCTTTGCAGAAATATTCCACTCTACCATTTCTGTTAAACATCACTCCTTATTTCTCATTCAACTCGTGTCAAATTATCAAATGGAGTTAAAAAATGTTGAAATGATTTTGTTTATCAATTCATTGTTTTTGGCAAGAACAAATGCTTCAAAATTTTTCAAAGGACTTCTTCCCAAGAAATTGATAGCCAAACATAAGTTCCTAAATGAGCAATTTAACTTCCATTAAAATTGGCCAATTCTTGGCTAAAGTTTGCACAGGCTATACACGTCGTAATATTTCGCTCTGTTTCCATGCAAACCTGTCACAAGCTGAAACATTTATTGATTTTTCCAGAGGCTATGTCTATCCACCTGCTTGTAATATATGTGAGCTGTCAATCAACCCATGGACAATTCATGCAACAATATATATACACCCTTTTCGAGAAAGGTTGTCACACATAACAAGCACACAAGCTAGTGGTGCAAAGGAATATGGATAAGCGCCGAAAGGGTAAATGTACATTCGGCGCACCATTCTTGTCCATAATAAGTCAAAACCATAATTTTGCAATAACATATTGGCCATTGTGTCGATGTGGCAATGAAATCCCTGCGTTCTAATAAAGTACATAAAGGTTAGGTACCCGCCACGGTCCCCTGCGCTTCTAGCTTGTAGGCTTTTCTGTTTACGGGTGACAAAGTTTCTCGGAAGCGATGTATAGTAACTTTGAACATACCACCGTTTTCCAAATCGCTGTAGCTAAACATGTTTGTTGAAAAAATATTTTTTGTTTAACAGTTGTGACTACTTTGTATTGTCAGTTTGAAATCCCAATTTTAGCATCTTCAAAATTCTAGTTCAGCCAATATCTGTGATTGTATCTTTTAACTGATGCTTTTCAAATATGTTTTTGATGGATAAGTTGTGGTGGTCACGTATAACCAGAGTTGTTTTGTCACGTGATAAGCATGGAACCATCTTATAAAATAACCAATTACTTTCTTAAAATATTTAAATATAAATTCAAGTGTAGAATGCCTTAATCAAAAGACAGTTTTTTCAGTTACAGTTTTTTCAGTTACATAAAAGAAATATGTTTCCAATGAGTGGATGTTCGGCAAAACTATCATGTTCTTTGCGTGACAGATTCACAGACATAACAATTTTCAGTTGTAAGTGTTTTGGAAAAAGCTGTATAGCTAGCAATATCGATCCCCTAATTTTCAATTTCATCCTTTATGAAGACAACTTTCAAGGTATAAGGCAAGCTACATTGTAATTGTATTTTTAAATATGACAATTTTGACCATGTTTTGTTCGTTGCTCTGGCCTTTGAAAGTACACAATGAAAATGTAAACACTATTAGTCACGGCTTCACGGGTCAAACCCCACTGTGAGTCAGTCAGAACTCATTTGGCTCCTGACCGTTACAGCAGAAAGACTTGAAAACAACTGCCCAGCTCTACGATAATGTATAAGTTGGCTGTATTCCTGTCCGTATTGTCAGTTTGTCATGGATTCTTTGATTGGAAAAACTGTGGTAAGTAAAATTGATATTAATGTATAGTCCCGAGACTATTGATTTTTTCAGTCACTCGGATAAAACAAATTGTGCAACGTTTAGGTAACTTAAAATATATGGTCTTGATATATATTTTAAAAATAGACTTCTGGCATTAAGCTTCTAGCATTTGGGAGATTAGTAATTGTGTATTAAGGAATAGAAAGGAACATTAATTATTAATAATTTGAGATCACTTTCAGTGAATAAGAATAATAATGACAATGATAAATTATAATTCAATTTCGAATGGGAATTTTTGATGAAAGTCGCGATTTTAAACATAAGAATAGTATGCTTGAATATTATGCAGAACATCGGAGCAATATTGAAGCTTATTGAGATGCTAATTTCTTTTTTACGCATTATTATTTTGAAATTAAATGTTCAGGTTCCGTTACAGGTTAACGTAATAAAATTTGAAAAATAAAATAATTTTAAAATATGTTTTACTTTGTAGATTTTCTTTGTTAGCCTATCGTGGCTTGAATTTGAAGATAAATAATTTCTCATAAACAATAAGCAGACATAAATTTGAAAATAAATATTTTTTCATGAATGCAAATCAGTTATAAGTAGACAAACTGCCATTTCAATCGTATTTTGTTGAAAGGAGTTCTTTCCTTTAATTTAATCAATGCTTTCAAACTGGTAAATAGACTATATGTTTGTATCTTGTAATGCAAGTTCTTTCTTTTATACAATCGCTGTTATCGAAACGCAAGAATATAATTCAACATGTTTTTATTTACTTTTTTTTTAATTATGCAAAGTTCGTTATATATATATTTGGCGCCTTTTTGGTTGGTTGGTTTAACGGTCCGAAACGGCTGTAACAACAATTAATGCAATTCAACTATTTTACTATGGGGCTAAATTCACAATTCTTTTGAGCAAAATATAATATTGAGATTTCAGGCTGCAAATTTTGTCCAAGATATATACATTTTTAAATTTAACAAATTGCACATGGTTTTGAGTTGTCTCTTGACGTCACAAAATGTTCAAAACTCAAGTGGAACCTCGAGCGTAGCGAGGGGTTTCACTGCAAAGTTTTGAACATTTTATGACGTCAAGAGTGTGTCAATAAGAGGACAGACAACGAAAAATCCATGTGCAATTTGTTTTTACAACACAAACCAAAATAAATGTGCAAAAAGTAAAATGTCAGTTAAATGTCGAAAACTGACGAATTTTTCAAGCACAGAACTCAATGCTTTCTCTTCAAGCTACGGAAAATCACACAATTTACGAAATATATTTTTTTTCAGCCGGAAAAAAAGATATAAGCCTATTTTCATACAGAAATACAGTGTACTGTTTGTCTTTAGAGAGCTAAGTGAAGTTAAAAAAGTACAAGAACGTCAAACATGGCCGATTAGCCGGTTCAGTTTTCACCCTTTCATAAAAATTGCATAAAAACTGATCATATCGAACATCACAAAATACCTGATATCTCTATCTTTTGTAAAACATTCTACACCTATCAAATCAGTCCTGAAAGAGTGGTGTTGTTCGTCTAAAATGTAATTTTACTTACAGAAAAGTAATTCTCATTGAAAGTTTATCCATAAACTTGTTTTTAAAATCCTTTTTTGATGAAAAAAACTTTGTCATTGACAAACTTTCCCTCAATTTCGCACGATTTTTGTGTGACATGATGGCGTAAGCATAGTGTGTCTGTCCTCTTATTGATCACGGTAAATCAGCCAATCAGCGCGCGAGAATTTACACAAGTGTTGTATTTAAGTAACTTGCGCTCAACTGACAAATCTCTTTAGCTATGGATCGAACCAGGAAAACCTTGCCTATTTCGCAGCAAGTCGAATCTCATCATGCTGTTACAAAAATAAATTTAACTGTTTCCTCCCGGGATCGAACCGGGGACCTTGCGCGTGTGATAACCACTACACTACGAAAACTTACCAATGAATGAGCTGATGCAGCTTTCCTTCTGATATCTGGAAAGTGTACGGGTATACAATGATAGTATTAACAATACTGATAAATTTGAAGTGTCTCTAATTAATAGTGGTGACGAAATCAAAATTGAGAGAGCAGCAGCGGCGAAACAACGTTGACCATAAAATTTAAAGTCTATATTTGTCTAAGCATTGAGCGTTAAGGCTGATGTACAGTGGCTATAGGTTTGCAGGTAAAAAAAGATAACTTTAATTCCTTTGTAAAGGCTAGGCATAAAACACTTACAAAAATGTTGTAAAAAAACTAGCAGCGCACAATGTGGGAATTGAACCCACGACCCTCAGATTAAAAGCTAGTCTAATGCTCGACCAGCTGAGCTAACCGGGCTCCATATATATATTTCTTATTACCTAGATTACAACGAAATCAAGGGTATTTGCAAATTGTTAACTGGGAAGTAATGTGTAACAAACAACATGTAAAATTTGATCCGAGGAGAAAAATTGGATAACGCGATTAAATATAGTATTGGAAAGTGGATAGCTTCTTGAATTAAAAGCGTTAATCTTAACATATAATTGTATATTTGACATGCGCATTAGAAACTTGGCAACCTCAGTCTACTGCTTAACCAAAATAACTTCAGCCCTGCACAACCTCTATATCTATATGTATTCATTGCAAAAAAAATTGATTTGATTTTCTGATATCAATTTATTTCAACCCTGAGAAAGTCGACAGTAATTGCAATCTTACAAAAATGAATCAAAATGTTTCCGCCCGGGATCGAACCGGGGACTTTGCGCGTGTAAAGCGCACGTGATAACCACTACACTACACTGTAAAAAGAAAGGAGTCGTTTCGACTCCTTCAAAAGAGTCGTTTTTTTGACCCTGTAACGACACCTTCAAAAGGGTCGTTTTGACCCTTTATATTAACGAGTCTTCTAAGGAGTCGTTTTGACTCTTTTGAAGAGTCGTTATTTCGACTCTAAAGGAGTCATTATGACCCTTCGAAAGAGAGTCTTTTTGACACCGTAGAGTTGTTTTGACCCCTTGAAGGATGATAAAACCGACACCGCAAAGAGTCATTTTGACTCTTCAAAGTGTTATAATTTTGACTCTAGAAAGGGTTATTTTGATCCCTTGAAGGGTGATAAAACCGACACCGCAAAGAGTCAATTTGACCCTTACAAGTGTTATAATTTTGACTCTAGAAAGGGTTATTTTGATCCCTTGAAGGGTGATTAAACCGACACCGCAAAGAGTCATTTTGACCCTTACAAGTGTTATAATTTTGACTCTAGAAAGAGTTGTTTTGAACCCTTAAAAGGTGACAAAACCGACACCCCAAAGAGTCATTTTGACTTTTCAAAGTGTTATAATTTTGACTCCCAGAACTAAATATTTTGATACTTCAAAGAGCGACTCATTCGACCCTTATTAAAGAAATGATTAAATACCAGAATGATGTTCACAATAAGTTTATTGAAGCAATGTTTGAATGGAAATTAAGATATCAACCACATATATGGACAATCACATGCTTATACCAATTATTCAATAGTTTCGCACAAACAAGCCAGAAAGAAAACATTGTATAACTATTTTATCCCACATCATATATAATAAAATATTATAGAAAATACCTATTTGTGGGCGAGTGTATAAAAATGTAAAAAGACACTAATATGACTATAAAAAATGACTCAAGTTGAATTGCATGCAATATAATTGAAGTGTTATTATATTATCTCCCTTTCGGCTTCTGTGGAATATCTTGTATTTAATGTAATAAGAGTACAGATGTCTTTTACAAACTCATTTCTTTGGCTCTGGTTGAAGGTTTTCGAAACAATACCTGCCTCAACGTTGACTGAAAACTAAGACAAAACAAAACATATTAATATTAATTCTATGAATAAATGTTCAATTTGGGACCAATTTGTTTTTGCTGACTTTTTTTAATGTTTTTAACTAAAAATAAAACATTTTGATGTGAAATGTCAGCTAGAATGTCAACAAACTTAACTCAAATGCTTTTTTGTAAAGGCAAACAGTACAATTATATAATCATTGTTATTTACAGCAGTTTTCAGTCACACGTGCACTGCTCGCATGAAAAGCACTGCTATAAAACGTGAAGTTGGTGGACGTCAATCAAACTGTGTTTACAAAATGCATGGTGTTTTTTACTTAAGTCGGGCTGCGAAACATGTCTGAATCTGTTGAAAATCCTCTTCGTCAGATTCAAGCATGTTATGGAACCTAACTGAAGTAACAAACACTGTGCAACTTGTAAACACAGTTTGATTGACGTCCACCAACTTCATGTTTTAAAGCGGTGCTTTTTATGTGAGTAGTTCATGTGACTGAGAACTGCTGTAACAATTATTCGCCAAAGGCGAAGTGATGGTTGGTGAATATTTACCGAGCGGCAAATCTTCTACATGAAGCTGCGAGGTAAATATTCACCGATCATCACTTCGCCTGAGGAAACAAGCATTGAAAGTGAAAATATTTTATTTTTTAAAAGCGTGATCGTCATGCGTAAAAATTGTAAACATTGTCTCCATAATGCCAAAAAAAAAAACGTGAAAATTTACTCTGATACCTTTAAATAGCTTGAAATCAAACTTTGTAGCTTCTTTAGTCGATTTTGGGACAGCATTTTATTTAAAGTTTTCAATTTCATCTTCACTAACAGTGACAAAGGGACTACTGGAAGCCATTTTGTCTGAAAAGGTGATTATTTTGTATAATCACCTTTGTATTTATACTAAATATAATTATTTAATAAATAATTAGTTAGCAGATTACTAACCTTAGATGGAATTGAAATGTTTCAGCCCAATTATGTGGCACATTTTTCTCCATTGTCCTGCCTCTCTTAGTTGGCTTACTTGCACTAGCAGGGCTCTGGCCAATAAAATGTAAAAATTGGAAAAACAATTGGTTATTAATTGCAATATGGAATTTATCTTTAAGTGTTCAAATTTGATTTTGTATGTGTGAGATAAATTAGTGTTCATTATATTATTGAAGAAATAGAAAACGAGGCAGCGTGCTCTGTTGAGTTATAGAGCACGCGGGGATTTTAAGAAGACGAGAGAAGCGTTAGGAGAAGCACGACGCGTAGCGGAGTGCTTCTCAGCGCTTCTCGAGTCTTCTTAAAATTCCCAAGTGCTCTATAACTCAACAGAGCACTGCTGCCGAGTTTTCTATTTCTTTTATAAAATATTCAGTAGTTAAAATCAAACAAATCGACGCTCCGTGCACTGTTGAGTTATAGAGAACGCTTCTCAGCCAATCAGAGCGCGCGATATAAATCAAATATTTTATAATATATGATAGATAATGTAATGAAATGTGTAGCACCGTATAGCGTAAATAATGTTGACATTACTTTACTGATGTTTCAAGCGCTTCATATTTATATTTAGTATCTATTTTAGTCTATTAACTCTTTTGCTCCAACGAAGGCCTAAAGCTCTAAACGTCAGTAAAGTTAATTAAGTCAACATTTTTTACAGTGTTACAAATTTCATTACATTATCTATCGTGTATATCAAACACTGACGCAGTCTACACTAGTTTACTCGCTAGTTTCCATTTATATTATTATATGTTTATTATGCACATTTGATCGTATTTCAAATGTTTAAATGTGCAATAATTAAAAGTATTAAACTATATAATATCATGTAAACAAAAATTATTTTAAAACCAATATTTTCACATGAAAAACGTATTTATTCTTTCTTAGTTGAAAATATGATTGCAAACTAGAAACTGACAGTTATAAAAACTTTTTTTATTCAACTAAAATAGCAACTACATTTACAAAGCAACATCAATTATTGCTATAAGATTACAGATGTTTGGCGTCACCAAATAAGCAAATGAATTTATAATTGTGCTTATCATACAGGTTTCTGATTATATTCATATACTTAATAAAAAATAATAATAACAAAGTTCATTTGGATTTGGCTGCCTCCACTAATCATTATGTTCAAAAGTTTTGGCAATGTAATCCTACATTGTATATCTTGGATTACTTAATTATAATACACACATTTCTGACATTTCTAAAAGTTTGTGTGACTCTACACTTTTAACAATTTTGCCCAACATAAAACCAAAAGAGAAAAATATCACTTGCTTTAGAGTGTGGAAAAATCCCCATGTACACCTCAGGTGCTTTCTCTAAGTTTTTTTCTCTTTAATTTCTGTTTTTTCGTTTCTGACGTAAAATATAATCTTAGAGCAGTACTTTTTAATGATCAGGTATTTTAATATTTGAATCCTTTAATTGGCTTGTACAATTGCCATAAGTATCTAGTGTTACCATAAGCCTCCATTTACACTAACAGTAAACATGCTATGGCGTTAGCCCCACTCCAATTTGATTAACTTGCAATCAATAATGAAGCATCTAACTTTACCATACACCCCCATTCATGTTAGCTGTAAATATGCAGATGGCACTAGCCCCACTTAAGTCAATTGACATGCCAACACAAGAAAGGCAAATACTAAAAACAAAATAGAGTCCTTTTGATAAAAATTGTAACATCGCGATATTTTTTATGAATATAAAATGGCACTTGTGTCTACATTGCTTTTATCAAATGATTTTTAGCTTCTTTAAAGAACATGTCTCTGTCCTCTCATATAAACATGGTAGCATAGTATCTCGAAACTGTTTGTTATTTCCAAGGGAGAACGCCATTGTATGCCATATTTTTCTTGTAGATGTTTGCAGAAACCCACCGATTTGCTTGACCGTTAGTTTGGCGGGCTTTTCAGTACTCATTTCACGGTTTAATTAAATACACTCTATTAAGATCATAGGTTATAAAACGGAGACACTTTTCACTTAGCAATCTTAAGTTTAGAACAAATTCTGTCTTGTGAAATAAGGTTTAAAACAAGCCAAGAATCATATTTGTAGCTTATATTATAGAGAGAGTTAGTAAGCTTATATTTCGACAAGATGACCGCTTCGACTTATCCAAACAATTCTTTAGCTTGGAGTTTATTTCTTCTTTAAGTAGTCAAGGAAATCATTTCGCTTTACAAAACGCTTTTAATGGTTTTAAAACAAGCCATTATTAAAATCATATCTGTAGCTAATAGTATAAATTGAGAATCAAAGTGTTCTTACCTGGATACTTTAAACGGCAATAAAGACAGCAAGTCATTCTCTTTAACTCGTCAAATATAGCACAAGTTCTTCCTGAATGATATACAAACACTTGGGTTCCGTGCATAAGCGATTCTAACCGGGTAAAGGTCCATTTTTGTGATTGAAAACAGTCACCAACGCCACAAAGACAAACGGGCGCCAAAACTTTCAAACGGTATGTAATCCGTGGTTTGCAAAGCACCTTGGGCCGGGGATAAACATCCCCGGCCCATGCCCCTCTACGCGCGAGCGTTGTAACACTTAGCAAGACTAGCAAATTTTCAATAAACGTTGCAATAACTTTGCACTATGGGCAAAGTTAATTTTTATTTTATATTTTCAAACGTAATTCAAATATTGTGAATGAAATTCACTCCATATTTGCTAGGCTTAATAAACTATAAGCAAATGCGTTTTTTCGTGTAGTGCATGGTACGTTATAGGCCTTATGACAACTGTATCATTTGTGTTCCTTTTATACCGAAAAACATGTTATCGAACTACAAAAATATATCAAAATAGATGTTGAAAATACAACACTTCAGAAGGGTCAAATTGACTTTAATAAAGTGTAGTTCGACTCTTAGAAGAGCTTTTTGACTCTTTGGAAGAGTCAAACGACACTACTATAGTTCTTAGAAGAGCTTATTGACTCTTTGCAAGGGTCAAACGACACTACTATGGTGTTATTTTGACTCTTTGTAGGAGTCAAACGACACTACTATAGTTCTTAGAAGAGCTTATTGACTCTTTGCAAGGGTCAAACGACACTACTATGGTGTTATTTTGACTCTTTGTAGGAGTCAAAATGACTCCTGGAGCCAAAATGACTCTTCAAAGGGGTCAAAACGACTTTTATTTTTAAGAGTCGTTTTGACTCCTAAGGGCCAAAACGACTCCTTTGTTTTTACAGTGTACGGAAACTTACCAATGAAAAAGTTTGATGCGGCTTTCCTTCTCATATCTGGAAAATGTACGGGTGTGAAAAAAATGATATAAAGCTTACAAAGCATTTATCCAGATCTGTTCTAAGCGCAGAGAAATAATATAACAAATACAATATAAAATTATAAACATATCTACAACCTAAGAGATAAATGTGAATAGAGGAGTTTTGTGTTTTGAGAATTGATAAATTTTAAGTGTTCGCCATAGAACATTCACCATAGGATTTACAGTTTACATTTGTCAAGGCAGTGAGGACCCAGGGGCGGATTCCAGGGGAGGGGAATTGGGTGACAACCTTATTTGAAATAGTTGTATACATAAAAAGCGCATTAAAACTGGGCAACCAGTAGAACTTAACGAGCGAGATAAATTCAGCCCACAGCCTCTATATCTATACATTCTTTCCCCCAAACATATTATTTAAGTTTCTGATATAAACACGGGCTGTAGGATACTCTTTGCTTCGAGTCGTGAGCTATGTTTATTAGTGGACTAAATAAAACACAACATACTCACTTGAGGATCAATAAAACATGACCACCATGCGCACCATTCTTGTCCATAATAAGTCAACACCATAATTTTGCAATAACATATTGGCCATTGTGTCGATGTGGCAATGAAATCCCTGCGTTCTAATAAAGTACATAAAGGTTAGGTACCCGCCACGGTCCCCTGCGCTTCTAGCTTGTAGGCTTTTCAGTTCACGGGTGACAAAGTTTCTCGGAAGCGATGTATAGTAACTTTGAACATACTACCGTTTTCGGAGATTAGTAATTGTGTATTTAGGAATAGAAAGGAACAATAATTATTAAAGGCCCTCTTACATCCAAGGTGCATTGCAGCCGTTTGTTTATGTTTTGAAAATATCTATTGTTAAAAGTCGCTCTCTAATTGGTTACAAAACCGATCCCGCAATGCGGGCTACTCACGGGTTTTTCCCGTTGTTTGATTCAGGCTGTCAAGTTCGAAGACTTCGAATTGTTTGTCGTTTCGTGTACTAAAAAAATGATATTATGCATGGAATCCGAAACGTTAATGTCCATGGATATTACTGCAGAAGGTCAGGATGACGACGTGAATGCATACGGTTCAAAAAATGATTACATAAACATCAATACATTCAAGAATATACTGTTTCATTTTGATGGCTTTCTCGAGTGTTGTTTAAAAAACCATTTCACTATGACAAACATATTTCGGATTATAACAGCAGTTGAGTCTTCATTCCTTGTATCAACATTGACACGATGCAGTAGGACTTCCACAAATACACTATCGGCGTTTCTTTCGAAGCCAAGTACGATTTTTTATCTCCCTGAATAGGTCGAACATAGAGCTTCTGATCCTTTATAGACATTTAGGTCGCCCGGGAAGACGACGGACCTTCCACGACGTCGGGTTGACATTTACATCAAATATAAGTATAAAAAAGGCCGGAACGACTGAAATATTATCCCAGAAAGCTTTATTAGATATTAACTTATTTATATTTCTTTTAAAATATGAAAATTAACTTTTATAACGAACGATGGAAACAGATATAATTGGATATTACTTTTCTTCACAAATATTGCTATTTTCCGTATGTGAGAAAATCATCGAAGCGCGCAATGCATCTTGGATGCACCTGGGGCTTTAAGTTGAGATCGATAACTTTCAGTGAATTAGGATAATAATCGGACAATGATAAATTATATTTCAGTTTCGCATGGGAATTTTTGACCAAAGTCGCGATTGTAAACATAAGAATAGTATGCTTGAATACTATGCAGAACATCGGAGCAATATTAAAGCTTATTGAGATGCTAATTTCTTTTTTACGCATTATTATTTTGAAATTAAATGTTCAGGTTCCGTTACAGGTTAACCGTACTAAAATTTGAAAAATAAAATAATTTCAAAATATGTTTTACTTTGTAGTTTTTCTTTGTTTAATAGCCTATCGTGGCTTGAATTTGAAGATAAATAATTTCTCATAAACAATAAGCAGACATAAATTTGAAAATAAATATTTTTTTATGAATACAAATCAGTTATAAGTAGACAAACGGCCATTTCAGTCGTATTTTGTTGAAAGGAGTTCTTTCCTTTTGCATGCATTGCCATAGAAACATTAATATACGAGTGTAACATTTAATCAATGCTTTCAAAATGGTAAATAGACTATTTGTTTGTATCTTGTAATGCAAGTTTTTTCTTTTATACAATCGTTGTTATCGAAACGCAAGAATAAAATTCAACATGTTTTTATTTACTTTTTTTTTAAATTATGCAAATTTCGTTATATATTTGGCGCCTTTTTGGTTGGTTGGTTTAACGGTCAGAAACGGCTGTAACAACAATTAATGCAAACTATTTTACTATGGGGCTAAATTCACAATTCTTTTGAGCAAAATATAATATTGAGATTTAAATCTCAAAAAAAAAAATTCACTTTCAATCAAATCGGTAGTCTTTTCAACAAAAACGTGCTCAAAATTACATTTTGGCCGAACAACACCATTCTTTCAGGACTGATTTGAAAAGTGTAGAATGATTTACAAAGGATAGAGATATCAGTATTGTGTATCTTCGATATGATCAGTTTTTATGCATTTTTATTTTTTTATCAAAGGGTGAAGCCTGAACCCCTACATGCGCATTAGAAACTTGGCAACTTCAGTCTACTGCTTAACCAAAATAACTTCAGCCCTGCACAACCTCTATATCTACATGTATTCGTTGCAAAAAAATTGATTTGATTTTCTGATATCAATTTATTTCAACCCTGAGAAAGTCGACAGTAATTGCAATCTTACAAAAATGAATCAAAATGTTTCCGCCCGGGATCGAACCGGGGACCTTGCGCGTGTGAAGCGCACGTGATAACCACTACACTACGGAAACTTACCAATGAATAAGTTTGATGCGGCTTTCCTTCTGATATCGGGAAAATGTACGGGTGTGAAAAAAATGATATAAAGCTTACAAAGCATTTATCCAGATCTGTTCTAAGCGCAGAGAAATAATATAACAAATACAATATAAAATTATAAACATATCTACAACCTAAGAGATAATGTGAATAGAGGAGTTTTGTGTTTTGAGAATTGATAAATTTGAAGTGTTCGCCATAGAACATTCACCATAGGATTTACAGTTTACATTTGTCTAGGCAGTGAGGACCCAGGGGCGGATCCAGGGGAGAGGAATTGGGTGACTTCCCCCCCCCCCCCTCTTTTTCTAAGCAGTTATATCTTACGTCCGGGATAGCTCCAACATTTTTGTTTTTTTTATATATCCGAAGCCAAAATCCCCCCCCCCCCCCCCCCTTTTCCAGGCGTGCAATGAATAAGTGGATTGGGCTTGATAACAAAATGAGATCTCAGCTTTGAAATCATATACAAAAATGTTGTAAAAAGGTAGCAGCGCCCAATGTGGGACTTGAACCCACGACCCTCAGATTAAAAGTCTGATGCTCTACCAACTGAGCTAACTGGGCTATGCATAAATTTTATGATTGTTATACAGCGATTAAGCGCATTTTATGTCAATTTACTGGTTCTAGTGGGCGTTCACTGTATAAGAAATTGTAGCATAAATTGAGCTATGTTTAAAAATAGGACTTTGTATGCATAGCCCAGTTAGCTCAGTTGTACCGCGCAACCACGAGATCAATGATGCGAGTTCCTGAAAAGTCTATTCAGCACCCGATATAGTAGAACCTGGCATACATTTTGTATAAAAGCACTACAGCCTGATGGAATATCAATTTTTCCTTTTATGTGGCTGTTTACTTGATACCTATTTCAATAAAGGTTGTCATTGCCAAAGGCGATTGGCGATTGCGCGTGTGAAGCGCACTTGATAACCACTACACTACGGAAACTTACCAATGAATAAGTTTGATGTAGCTTTCCTACTGATATCTGGAAATTGTGCGGGTGTACAATAATAATATAAAGATTACAAAGCGCTTATCCAGATCTGTTCTAAGCGCAGAGAAATAATATAGCAAATAAAATATACAATTAACATATATACAATTACAATCTAAAAAATAATTTGAAAAGGAGTTTTGAATTTTGAGAATAGGAATATTTATGCATTGCCCGATTAACTCAGTTGGTCCGCTCAATAGTTTCAAATCGAGGATGGAGTGGATGAATCTATACGTTCACTCTACTTTATTCACTCAAATCTAGATTTTAATGTATTGTTTCATGATATGGTCGATCTTAAGAATTCCTGAAAGGTCTATCCAGCAACCGATATATTAGAACTGACATTGAATAACGCTGGTTCTTTTATGTGGTTGTTTACTGTATACTTTAAGTAAGTTCAATAGAAAGTACGTAGGCAAGCTGTATACACCTATTTCAATTAACGTTGTCCATCTGGAATGGTTGATCTGAGACCGATAGGAATTGTGGGAGCTCGTTAAACTGCAAATGCACTATTATAATCACGCTTGTATATTAATTTACTTCTAGAATACTGTTATCTGTAATTCAACACCATTCAAGTGTGATTAAAACAATGTATTTGGAATTTGATAGACTCCCACAATTCCTATCGGTCTCAGATCAACCATTCCAGATAGACAACGTTTATTGAAATAGGTGTATCTCAACGAAGCCAGTAAATTCAGCCCAGAGCCTCTAAACTGATGTGTATTCTCTGTCAATAAAAATTGATTTATGTTTATGATTTATGATATATATGATAAAATAAGCTCATGACTGAGAAAGTCGACATTTATCTCGATTTAAAAAAAATCCATCTGTTTCCGCCCGGGATCGAACCGGGGACCTTGCGCGTGTGAAGCGCACGTGATAACCACTACACTACGGAAACTCGGATGATAGTTGAGGCAGGTCAGTTTACTCAGGATCATAATATGTGTACAGTTTACGGGTTCTAAATTCATCTACTTTAAGAACTTGAATACAAAATCTATCAATTTTCAAAATCTATCAATTTCTTTTTACAAAATCAATTTAGTTTGTAACTCGTTGAATCGTAAACATAATAGTTGATATATATCATTATTCGGGGAATGTGAAAAGGAAAAAGCATGTTTTTGCTTTTTCGTTTGATAATTTTGTGATATCTTTGGAGTTAAAAGATCGTTTATACAACGCCCTTATAAGAAGTTTTTCGTTATCATTTAGGAACGTTTTAAAGATTTCCCTTCGTGGATACCCGACTGACTGAGCCCCTCTCCCCGTTAACGAAAGCATATCTTACTTATAATTAGCTTATACTTATGTTCTCTCTCGATACAGTCAAACCAGTAAACACCACAGCAAAAGTGTTACGTGCGCATGGTTGCGAGGACAAGGAGGATGTTGTGTTATCGTGTGATCCAGGCTACAGGATATCAATCCATAAAGCGTTCTTTGGGCATGGTCATGGCCATAAGTCTGTATGCGATAGCAGCTGGTTGGGTCAAAACTGTGGAGCCATTGGTGCATCGAAAAAGGTCAGGTACTTGTGCCAAGACGAAGTGAAATGTATCATATCACCAACTTCAAGCGTCCTCGGAACCCCATCTTGCACCTTCGGGCTGGATTCGGATTTGACCGTCGAGTATTCGTGTCACCCAGGTAACGTCGTTACCCGTTATATATACACAATGACATGTATACACTGTGATGTTTTTTAACATTTTTGATATATATAATGTTGTTTCATTATTATTCTGGGTAGTTTTTGAAGGGGATTTCTTACAAACTGTTTAAAGAGAGTTATCGACATAATATATTCGTGGATTGGTAATAAACTAATTGACAACAGACTCTTAGACAAAGTCATCGATCGATTGACTAACTGACTTACTGACTGTCTAGTTGTCCGTCTGTCTGACTGATTGATTGATTGATTGACTAACTGTTTGATTAACTGAATTGATGATTGATTGATTGATTGATTGATTGATTGATTGATTGATTGATTGATTGATTGATTGATTGATTGATCTCAAAGAACCCAGGCTACTGAAAGAATGGGTGTAATGTGATATGTTTTACTATATATTGACCAGGAATAACAATCAAGATAGGTCTGATCACTTATCATGACTACTTGAAATATTTAAGATTCAGTCTATTCATATATCCAATAATTCATTCTCTTATTTATTGATTCATAATAATTTACTTTTCATGTTTTTGTTTCACTTCCCAGAAATCGTTCGGGATACTATATTCATTAAGTCAATGGAACTATCTCCCAGTCCTATCGTCCTTCCTGGCAAGATCAATGTTTCTGCTGCTTTACTGGTCAGCAGACATCTCTCGCGATCCACCAAACTAAAGCTTGATATCCAGGCTAAAGTACTTGGTGCTTGGGTTCCTATACCGTGTGTTAGTAACTATGGATCATGGTGAGATATAAGGATACCTATTAGCGGGTGGGGAAGACGTTTTCCGTGATCCGTGAAATCATGTTCGCCCGTTACCCGTGATTTACAGATTTTAACTATCGTGACTCGTGATTACAGAATTCGAATTGGTAATCCGTGAAAGCGTGAAAGCTTTTCATATAAACGGTTGTGTACTACTGAAAGGTTTATTGCTAGCAGTGTAATTATTTGTATATCTGTTAGATCCAGTAAATGTTGATTATATGTCTAATAAGCGCAAAACGTTGCCTAGTATAAACAATAGAGTTTACATCGCGAGTTTAAAAACTGTGATTCGTGAAAACACTTTACATTACTCCGTGATCCGTGAAATCATGAAAAAATGGCGCGTGATTCGTGATCGGTACCCCCTCTTCCCCACCCTGTATTAGGGTATCTACATGAAGTGCACGCCATATATCCATGAAACAAAACTATAATGTTATAATGTCTAATTGTTTTATTTTGTACAAACTTGTAGAAAATACTGGGTCAGAGCAGTGCAACTATTATATAATTCATTGGCATGTGTACTGTGTTGTTCAAGTCTGAATGAATTCTTATTTAAACAATAACTAAATAATCTATAACTTACTAAATAGTAGTTGTTTCACGGATTCACGGCGTGTACTCTATATGGGTGGCGTAGTTCACATTCGTGTGGTTTTCATAAAGCTCAAACTGCACCCAACCTACGGTCTCGTGCAACTTGTACTCTTTGAAAGACACACTCGTGCGAATTAATCCCAAATTGAAATCGCGCAAAACCATATGATTACCTACACAGAATCAGAAACAGAAACAGAAACAAAAGAAATATCAGTTTCACATTTCACGCACTATGATTGGCTGAGCGTGCAAATCAAGCGTCATTTTCTGAAACTAAGCATGATATGAAATTCAATGCTTCAATTTATTTATGCCCGCTGAAATAATTCCTTAAATTTGTTTTTCTTTTTTAAAACGTATCAAAGATACCGTATGCAATCTTGAACACAATGTCATTATCACATATGGAATTGTAGGTGAGAAGTGACAAAAAACTTTGATTAGCGCCCGAGATTTTTTTAACAGGTTGAGATTGCAACAGAACAATAGGCATATCTTTGATACGAACCGAAAGCAATTTAGCAATGGATAGATACAGTTTTACAAAACATAGATGGAGTTGGATTGAATTTAGCGAGAACAGAATAGTTCAAGGGCTCCGTTTCCCATCATGCTTTGTTCTACAAAATGGCGCACATATGCATTGCCTCAATCGCACAAGTGTTTTGCCATATAAGAGATGGACGCTTATGGTTATTAACTTCTTTCATTTTCTATCAGTCGGTTCGGAATGATCTTAACCTGGCTTTGCAGCGTTTTTGCATTATTCATACTCAATCATACTCATAACAGTATATATTTTTCATTCTCCAGCACGTACGAGAATTTCTGTGATCTTGTCCGTGATAAGATGTTTAGTAAATGTGACCGTGCAATGGAGGACAAAGGAATCCCATGTGACTGTCCCATACCAACTGGATTGTTTACTATTCCCACACAGACAATTACGGTCACAAAAGAACATGTTGACAAGATACCTGTCATGGACTCGCTTGTTAGCGTATGTATCTATTTTTTATGTAAAGGATAATTTGCACACATATGTACACAGTTAACGGGTGAAGTCGACTTATTCGTCAACAGGGTTTATATCAACACACACAGTGAAATCCTAACAACATAAAGAACATAGCATTACAAAAAAGACAAAATACGAGCAAGCAACACGATGAAAAACTCACCAATAGCTGTTATTACAGTTATATGCAAATGATTTTGAACAATGGGTTGAAGTCGAGGCTTTCGGGCGAAAACAATAGGTTTGCCCGAAAGCCTCGATTTGAATCCATTGTTTGAAATCATTTGCATATAACTGTAATAACAGCTATTGACGAACACACTACACAAGCAATCGCACGTGCACGCAGAGACGATGTTATTTGGCTAGCGGACACACACTTTACAGTACGGCAGAAAAAAAAGCAAAGAAAAAAATATATTGTTAAGGATAATAGCCTCAACAATGTATATGTTTTCCATTGTGGGTCAAATCGAGAATCATTTATTTCATATAACTGAATGTTGCCAACTACACTAAATGAAGTCAGTTCTTGTATACAGCTATTTCTAAAAATGATTGGTGAGGGTTTTGATACATGTTCCTTGTTGCCGCTTGTTGCATATTGCATGTATTGCAAAGTGCCCACCAATTATATTTCATTTATAAGTAAATAATGCCAGCACAATGAAATATGCATTGAAAACCTGCAGACAAGGATTGGAAACATTCCATATTGTTGTGACATTTCACTGCTTGAATTCATATCATCCATAAGTGCATTTTTTGGTATGTAACTAACAACTAGCAACAAACTGTTTGCCAACTTTTTTTTGAAATCGCTATTTTTTTTTAAAAAATACTGCTTATTGCATATTGCAAAATATCGTTTTTTCCTCACCACAAAACTGAGCCTACTCAACCTTCCCATTATAATGTTTAACCAATCACAGTTAACCTATTATAAATTGGGACTCCATACAAGTTAAGCAATAGGCGAAGCTAACAAGATTATACATTTGCAACTAGTATCATCCTCACCCCTAGGTGGCACATATATACGGCTTTCACAATAAGCTTCTACCTTTCACGTCGGCCGCAAAAGTCCACACCTTGTCTCATCATTTCCAGTCTGCCTCTCTTTCTTTCTTGCTTTAAAGACTACAGAACTGCCATTATGACCTAATTATTGCAAGGTTTTGCTTTAGTTTAAACTTATGTTATAATATATTATTCAGGGCCAATATTGGATGCAGGCTGAGTTCTTGGATGTGTACGATCAACCATTGGGATGTTTCTCTCTGCAGCTTGAACTGGATGTCAATTCTGACAAAAAGAAACGTAGTTTGTCTATCACAAGGGTTTACCAGAGCAGATAAAGAAAAATGGTTTAAAATAGACTTGATGGATTAGAATATTGAGTTTATATGGCAGTAATATGGATTTATCTAATGCTATAGTTTTCTGATCCTAATAAAAAAACATCAAACTACTTTGAAATACCTTAGAATAAAGTATTCATATGAGAATGTTTTGTATTTGTTATTATTTGGTTGAAATCGAGGATTTTGTATTATTTGTACGCCTTTTTGGGGGGGGGGGGGTGGGGGGCGTGGATTAGTTATAAGAGAATTATGGTATGATTGTCGGCATTTAACACCCCTCAAAGATACTGAGAGTGATTTAAAAAGGGCGCGACACACAAGTTTTTAGCCCCTGAGAGTTGCCACACAAAAGCAATCAACCCAATAACCTAAAATAATAACCTCCAATTGGCCATGTTCTAAATGAGGAGGGGCGAGGAGGGGACTGGGAACTAGTTTCTAGATTTAATGCAATTAAAAAATATAGCCCATAGCATGAAAGAGCACATCAAAATATACAAGATTGTAGAGTTACATTATATTCTGTCGAATAATGACCAAGTAGCAGCCTATCAAATATGTGAACAATTATAAAGAAATGTATAGTTTGGAGGAACAGCTGTCCCTTCAAACCATACATTCCTTTGTAATCTAATCGATCTTTGAGAGACTATTGCAGTGGAAATATACAACCAAATAGCATCAAAATTTGTGATATGGTATATTTTGATGTGCTTTTTCATATTATCTACAATATCGGCAAAAACCAAGTGAGACAACTGCTTCGAAACAGGGTCACTAGTCTTTACCGTAATGCGCGTGCTTTTTGGGCTTCAAATTGTTGTTTAAACCACTCCCCCCTCCCACCACTACACAATGTTGGCCTGGCAGTCATCAAGGAATCATGTTAACTGAAAACCAACATTGCATGGAGGGGGAGGGGAGGATTACAGCGAAAATGTATAGTTAAAGGTCAAAATAGAGAAAACCGTAAAAGTGTCTCACTGGTTTCTGCCAAGATTGTAGTTTATTTATTAATCGCATTAATTATATAAACTAGTACCCAGTCCCCAGTCCCCTCCTAGCCCCTCCTCATTAGACGGTTACTACTACCATAGGATAGTAAAGGATACCTAAGGATACCATAGGATAGTAAAGGATACCATAGGATAGTAAAGAATACCATAGGATAGTAAAGGATACCATAGGATAGTAATGGATACCATAGGATAGTAATAGGATAGAGAGTATTCATTAGGAAAGTTCAGATACAATAATATATAGAATAGGATAGTGCAGGACACTGACAAAAATACATGTATGATAGTAATAGTGCCATCTCATGGGTTCTTACATGAAGCACTAACCCCATGGTTAGACCATGGCCAATACAGTAAAAACCCGCATATAAGAACCAGTGGATTAAGAACCACTAGTCTAATTTAAAAATAACCACTTTAGGCTAAAAATTAAATTGGTTCTTATATGAATGGTTTCAAGAATTATTTGGTCATTTGAAGAAATATAAGTTGAGTCTGAATATGACCAAATTTAAAATCAATGCAAGAAAAATGTTAGTTCTCAATGAGAATACATTCATAATTCAGATGCTTCTACATAACAATTTATATAACATAAGAACACTATATAAGGGAAATTGTTTTTGCTCTGTAAATAAGAACCAGTTAGGAACCACCTTAGCCAAACCTCGAAAAATAGTGGTTCTTATATGCGGGTTTTTACTGTATACCATGTTTTACTTGTACTTTTACTTACACCAGTGGGACCCATTCCAGGACCCCATCAGGTACAAAGGGAGCACGACTTTATCATATGTATTTTCCTTAGAAAGGCTACTTTGCTCTTTATACGGGTTTCCTGTGTTTTCAGTTCGACTCCCTGTTGTTTGGGATCGGTTAACCGGTCACGTTTACTGTAATTTTGTCTGGACCAAATCAATAACGGTCAGTAATAGAATCTCTAGTTTAGTAGCGTGTAACTTTACAAAACAGGCAACCCAGTTACAGTCTAGATCCCATTAAAGCTTATATATACGTGACCCGTTAACCGATCCCAAACAACAGGGAGTCGATCTCAAAACACAGCAAACCCGTATAAAGAGCAAGACGGGCTCCCTGTGTCAGGTACAAACAATGAAGTTTGACTAAGTTGTTTCTCACTCATGTATTAAGTTACAGAGAAATCTCTTATCTTAATTTATCTTTCATAGTTTTATTTTGGGATACATTTCCAACAAAAACGTTTTTTCTTGCGTTGGCATTATTTCATTATAAATCAAAATCAGTTTTTTGTCCAATGTTTGATAACATGCTGTAATAAAAAGGGAACGAACAAAAACAACCCGTGCAAAATATTACAAATAAATTACAAATATATTGAACTCGAAAATGTATTCTTGCCTATGCTTACAGCAACTATAGAATGATGTTCGTGATGTAATGAACTAACATCTTCTTATACCTCAGGACGCAAATATTATAATAAAGAAGTAAGCTTTTCTCTTATCTTTTCTTTATCAATTGATTATAACAGCCACGACCCTTTCTTTTCAAATAACTTCCCAGTAATTTTACTGAAAACACTCGGGCTGTCACTATTTTTTAAACAAGTAAACTTCCTTTTTACGTCGGTATAGCTCGTGATCTTCCTTGACAGATAATGTAAACTTATGCGCTTATTTTACTCCCTTCTCTCCATCATATCAGTACGGGCATTTAAAACTAGTAGTACTTAAAGATACAACGAACTAAACAGATGTCGAAACAAAGATGTTGCCCTCGGACCAATTAATTTTAGTTAAAAATCTGAGCTATTACTTTTATTTAAAAATCTGCTGTTTTATCCTCGTTAAGGAACCTCCGATTCCCTTCTTTAATTAATTAACTCATTTTGTAATTCTCTATTATTTCTCTTATATAGTAGTTAAGTTCTCCCTTTGTATGTACCATAATTCTGTAATCCTCTGGTCTAGTTAATATTTTGTTTCGTAAAATATTCTAATAAGGCTGGGGTCTGGTGAATATGTCAACAGGAATACTTATAAATAATTACAATTACAATGTGGTCGGCATGAAAAAGGCTGAATTGGACCTGTATTTAGGGCACCAACCAAAAACTAAAGACCTCATGGTTAACTTAAGCTCTAGCTTCCAAAAAATAATATTTTATGTACACTAAACAGAGAATATTAATATATGGGTGCGCGAAGATACGGATTCCTCGAGTGTTGAAGAGATTTTCAATTCAAGAAGATAAAATCGGTATATCGAAGCGCCCGCTTAATATTATCTGAATAAGTGAAAAGAAATTAAAATTAAAATGTAAAAATTAAATAAAATTATTTTCTGATACAAAAAGAAACCGTAAAACTTTGTAACCAAGGTGACGATATTTTCGCATGTGATTTTTATAAATAATGCATCAGATATGCATGTAAAATTACCAAATTTTTGAAATAAAGAAATAGATATTTCATTGATATATATAATTGTAATACAAAAACATACTATACGTATTACTACGAGAAAAAAAATGTAACATATAATTAGATATTGGAAAAAAATAAAGTTATTGCCATTCTAGTTGTTTCCAAATAAGCATGATAAATTATTAATTCTGTAATCTGTATAAGGTGAATTAATTTAATTGGCTTAAGTTCTCTCGTTCTCTCGGCTGTCACAACTTCTTCATCGAAGAAGTTAAGCAACCTATTACATTTTCAACGCGCTCAACATGCCAATCTTATTGGCTGTCTTCTTTCAAGTAAGTGAAAGAGTGTATGTTATTTTTTATTTTCAAACTACGTAAACGACCTTTTATTTAGCCAGATAATGAAGATATTTACACGAAATTTTAATTTGTTACTCAAGTAATAACGTTTCTTTTCCATGTGCAATAAAAGTTGTGTTTTAAAATTCCTTTGCCAGCCAAAAACAAGCAGAACGACCTTCAAACTACTTTTATAAACGGCTGTAGTGAACATAGTTCAAATTTACACGTAACTCAGAAGAGGCTTCGAGTTTCGGAACTTCATTTACTAGATGATAAACATAGAACAGAACATATACATTCTTTTGAGCAGTGTAGTATGTATTGCATCGTGTTTTCCTCAAAATAATTGAAAAAAAGCTTGTGCGTTTTAGCGGCGTTCTGCCAAGGCCAGCAGGTGTGCACGAAGAAAAGTTAAGTTAAAAAGTTTTAAAGTTAATTAACGTTATTATATCTTTTTAGATAATTAGATATCCTGAACAATGGCATTTTAGATTTATCTATTTCTTTAGTGTTATTGGTTTAGTTGAGTTATGTGGCACACAAACTTAACCTGGGAGAATTTGACATGTATATTCAGCTTCAGATTTAAGATCTTTACATGTGCGTGTGTTTACAATATATAGGAAGTCGATTGAAAATTGTAATAAGTTTTATCTCTATGATTTATATTTTGTTCAATTTCTTTTTTCTTCCTCTATATACAATACGGCGTGTAACTATTAAACTATAGTCTCCCCGTAGCCGTTTTTGTGTCGCCATACCGCTTCTCTTCCTATTATTACACATGATCAATAACAGTTATAGTTGATTAACTCTCCCAAACGTTTTTTTGAACGTCTTACTTCTTTCTCAATTTAATAAAATACCATTTTAATAAAAAAAAAACACTTTATTTCTAGATCTATTGAATTTAGATCTATTTTTTGGATATATTCCGAGTTATGAGATTTTCAATCCCGACGTACATTCTAATTGCGGAACAAAATATCGAATATTTTGAAACTGACTCCAACGTGCAAATATTCCCGCGTTTCCATGAGGATGGAAGCTTATATAAAAATCGGTTTCTATATATATATTTCGATTCAAACATTGTTATTGTTACAAAACAGTGTGACAACATGTACATAAATCATAAAACATCTGCAGCCATATACTTATTTTAAGAATTTAAAATTATAAGAATAATTTTTCACTTTAAATATTGAACTGTGGCAATCCATGCATTCCTCGAAATATTAAATTAGCTCATTACAGCTTGTAGAGATTTTGTCTGCGAATGCGTTTGTTTTGATTCTAAAATTCCATTTTACGTCGAATGAAAGAATTTTATGCTGACATGGAAAATTTGGTTTGCAATCTCATCTTGTAAAAATAATTTTTTGTAAAACTAAGCTTTTTAGGTAGTAACTTTTGGTCCTGCAATGTGATCCAAAGCGATTTTGAGTACGTGGCTTTATGCATATTTTCGCTCAAAACAACATGCACATTTTTGCTAACTATTTTTTATTCTTGAATTAAGAATTAAAGGCCCTCTTGCATCCAAGGTGCATTGCAGCCGTTTGTTTATGTTTTGAAAATATCTATTGTTAAAAGTCGCTCTCTAATTGGCTAGAAAACCGATCCCGAAATGCGGGCTACTCACGGGTTTTTCCCGTTGTTTGATTCAGGCTGTCAAGTTCGAAGACTTCGAAGTGTTTGTCGTTTCGTGTACTAAAAAAAACGATATTATGCATGGAATCCGAAACGTTAATGTCCATGGATATTACTGCAGAAGGTCAGGATGACGACGTGAATACATACGGTTCAAAAAATGATTACATAAACATGAATACATTCAAAAATATACTGTTTCATTTTGATGGCTTTCTCGAGTGTTGTTTTAAAAAAAAACATTTCACTATGACAAACATATTTCGGATTATAACAGCAGTTGAGTCTTCATTCCTTGTATCAACGTTGACACGATGCAGTAGGACTTCCACAAATACACTATCGGCGTTTCTTTCGAAGCCAAGTGCGATTTTTTATCTCCCTGAATAGGTCGCACATAGAACTTCTGATCCTTTATAGACATTTAGGTCGCCCGGGAAGACGACGGACCTTCCACGACGTCGGGTCGACATTTACCTCAAATATAAGTATAAAAAAGGCGGGAACGACTGAAATATTATCCCAGAAAGCTTTATTAGATATTAACTTATATATATATTTTTTTGAATATGAAAATTAACTTTTATAACGAACGATGGTAACAGATATAATTAGATATTACTTTTCTTCACAAATATTGCTATTTTCCGTATGTGAGAAAATCATCGAAGCACGCAATGCATCTTGGATGCACCTGGGGATTTAAAGTTGGCTTTATGGGAAAAAACCTTAATGGCTCCCATAAAATCGAAATATATAATTACATCCTAGATAAATCTTTTCGATTATAAAATACAGGTTGTTGAAGTTCGTCAAATTTATCACAGTGCAATTTTCAACAGGGCGGCTAAACGTAAACCATGTTGTAAACACTGCTTGAAATCATATCCAGGGACAACGAGTTTCTACCAAAATAGCTCAGTTTTGCGAAAAGTAAACATTTAAATGTCAATTTCTTTATACGTTTTTTGGGGGCACGATGTTTAAGATATAAAAATTATATGATGAATTGCGATAAGTTCGCACTCAATATTGCTGATATTGACATCAACACGCCGGTTTACTTGACGATCTAAGGCGTGTAATATGTCATAATATAATGCAATGCACAAAGTAGCGTGTTGGTTATAACTTCTACTAAAAGTTTTGACCTGCACATTGGTTTATCGTCCAACATGCTACTTGAAAGTACGCAGTTCTGGTCTTTCTTTTCACTTTGGTCGGACTTTGACGTGTGATATTTTGCAATCCAGAATGTGTTGGATTGAAATAATTAACTACAGCGCACTAGTAGACGGTCAACATTTTATGTCTCAGTAATTCGGTTCATGAACATAATTGTGAAATATGAGATTGCAAACCAAATGTTCCATACCAGCATAAAACTCTCTCATTCAACGTACAAATTCAATCTCGTCCCCATTCGCCGCTAGCTCTTACTGCGCATGGCTCGACGAACTATCTTGGCTCTGGCAAACCCAACTGAATCCGGCCATATGATTGGTCCCCTTTAGAACAAAGAAATCAATCCGCGGTGAAATTACATTCAGTTAAGAAAAACAAACAAAATGGCGACCGTAGACCGAGAAGATGTACCGAAAACACCCAAAAAAATTGCTGGGCCAGAGATGTCGAAAGTTTGCTTATGCTGCAATGGAAATTGTACACCACATGCGTTTAATATCTTTTTGGGAAAGGCCGAGAAGGAGGGCATCAGAGACTTCTTAAAATCTGTAGGTATCGATATTAATCGTGGTGATGGTTTTCCAAGTAGGATTTGTCGTGTTTGTTACAGAAAGGTTACAACGTTTAACGCATTTTTGAAAGTCTGTTTACAATCGAGAAAACAACAAGAGTCCGTTCTGAGGTTCAAGAGAACAAGAACAAGTCCTATGACACCAACACATGCCCAGCCAGCTAAGAAACAACGTAAGAAAAACTATTAATATTTTTAATATAGATATTTACATTATATTCATATGATGCATTACGTTATTTACATATATCCTACAGTGCTATCAGATCAGCCTTCTAAAATCCGCAAGCATCTTCTTCCTAAGCTAAAGGAAAAAGCAATTGGGGACTCAAGTAAGAGCTCGAGCTCGAGCACGAGAGGATCCAAAGCAGCCATCACATCCAATTCTCTTGTCGCCGAGGCTGGGCTTAGAAATCCAAAGGTTTAAGCTTCTAATATTATATTAATATAAATTTGGAACAAACCTTAATTTATAACGTCTTTTTACTTAGATTATCTTGCAGGTCCAACGTTCTTCATACTTCATCGGATCAGTGGAAATCAACCAAATCATACCGTTGAGTTTGTACATTTTTTTAATAACTAACATCCTTACTAATAATTGATAACAAATCTTGATTGCAAATCAGCAATATGCTATACTTTATCTATTTTTTTTTGTATGCTAGCTAATTATAATGCTTTGATGACTTATATATATATATATATTTGTTTGCATATGGTTGCAATGTTCATCAGCTGCAACTATATATATTATATATGATGCAGCAACATTCTATCATTATTATGTACGTAGTTTGCACATATATAATATGACTATATGTGTTGCAACTTTTTACACTCACCGCATACAATGGAAATAATGATATTTATTGCAAAATCTTACTTATACTCATAATTATCCTTTTGTTGTTTTTGCTTTTAAATATAAGTTTCAACAGACTCATTTGTTGGATCAAGAAATGATCAACTCCATCCAAGGTGTCATTAACCATCCTGAGTGTGCAACAACAGCTCAACTGGCAGGAGTTCTGTCAAAGTCTTCACATGTATGAAACCTATAAAAAAAATCCAATAAAAAGGGACTATAAGGCCTGAAGGTGCTTCTTAATTGTCATCCCCAGGTGCTGGATGCTATGAAATATGTCATCTTGAAAAAATTAAACAAAGATTGCCAAAGTTTGTGCACTAAAAAAGACAATGCTTCAATTTTGAGAATTCCACAACAAAACATGAAGGTATATTTATAGTTATAACTCTCACAGTTAATCGGAGTATATATCATAACTATTAGACACAGGAACTAGTTCGTTTACTCAGGCTACGTCATATAGAGTAGTAATTGATAGGTGCATGGTTTACCTGTGGCATATTACATCATGTGTAATCTCGACACAATGATAGACCCATAGATAGAAAAGTTCAATTTTAATGCTCATGAGAATGGTCAAAAATAAAGTGAATAATAATGTATTATTAACTTAATACTTTGTCTTTCCATATAGAATCTAAAGGACTTTGAATGGGCGAAAATAATACAAGAACTTAAAGATCGTGTACCTGATGTTGTGGATTTCCTAGTGACAATTGCACTCCCAGAAATCAAGAAGAAAAATGTCATCCCACAAATATGCATGTCCTATGGCATTCTCATGAATTGTAGATGGCAAGAACTAAGTCTCATTCAGAAAATGAATACAGTGGTATTGGGAAATTCGAATGCATCTGCCAAGGTACCAATAAATATTCATGAAAAGTGTGTGTATGGTTTAAGGGATCATATGGTTAGATACATGAATGTACATGTATGTATAATTCCTGCATGCTCTAGCTATAGACCCATAAAAAATAGTACAGCTAGCTTAATTAACATGCAGCAATAAATAAACAATTAGTTTGTTGACCCAGTTGAACAATTTTGTAGAGTGCATATAACAGGTTCCCATTTAAATCTGTACTTTCCCATTTGTCTTAATGAACTAGAAACAGTACAGCATTTATTTATTGAATGCTGTTACTCTCATAACTATTATTTTAAAATAAGACAATGGCTAAAACAATGGAGGGGGATTTTACCTGAAATACATTATGCCAACATCATTTTGGGCAACAGTGAAGGCTCAAAATTGTTAATTTTATTATATTACTTTATAAGCTAACTCTGTATCAATCATGAACCAAAAACTCCCCACCAGACTTATTCTTTTTTATAGGGAAATTAAAACAAACAGGTTCCCATTTAAATCTGTACTTTCCCATTTAAATCTGTACTTATGCAAATTGTGTTGATGTTTGCTAAACACACAGATCAACCAATCAGAGTATATTATTTCTGAAGTGAACTTCTCTAGCTGGTTGATCTGTGTGTGCACACATCAACACAATATAAGTACAGATTTAAATGGGAAAGTACAGATTTAAATGGGAACCTGTTATATATATATATTCAAACTGTTGAATTTAATGACATTGTTATCTTTGAATTTCATATACATATGATTTTATAGACTATAGCTGTACTTAACTAAAAGTAGTAAAATACTTACACCTGATTTTAAGAACATTGTCCTGACTTTTGTTATCTAATTAGTGCACAGGAAATAAATTAATTGAAATTAAATTGAATTAAAAGACAATTTAAAAGAAGATCACTGCATATGAATCAAAGCTGAACTCTTTCTTTTGTAATTATATTCCATGTTACTAAATTACTAATGCTCTTTTTTCATGTGACAACATTCTTGCAATTAGGTGTATATGTTATTTATGTCATATCACTTATTCAATAGTATCATCAAATTCAGTACTCTATATAGTAGTTATATGTACTATAAATAATTTCTCAGTGTTTTTAGTTAATTAAATTAATATATTTTTGATATATCATTTAGACCCTACAAAGACTCAGCAAAATAGGTATCGCACAGTCAAGACAAAACTACAGGCAAATTATAGAAGGAATTGGATCTAACCTCATTGAAGAAGTCAGATCAAAAGTCTCAAGTGGAAAAGAAATGAGATTTGTGTTTGATAATATTGATTTCAGAGTGTTAGTTAATGTGATTTTGAAAGACCACAGGAACTCTGACAATCACTGGATTGCACATTTCCTAACATTTGACAGGGTGCCATGCAATAACCTAGAAGACAGCAAACCACAAATAGATGATGAAAAGAATTTTGAAAATATCAATTACCTCTTGAATGATGCAGAGATGCAGAAACTAAGAGATGATTACATTATTCTGGTTGCCCGAGTCCTTGTTGACTTTTTTCCATTCTTATCTCCTATCAGCACAGCTGTACCTGCCCATATTAAGCATAGGTATACAATTAATGTACTATGTTTTGACTGCAATTGAAAGTCTGTTTTTTGTGCAATATATAGGCCATTTGCACTATGATATGTCATTTCATTACCATAATGCTTTATAGACGTTTTTCCTTATATTTAAGATTTTTAATCCCTCTTGAGAATAATTTAACAAAAAAGCAGACATTAGAGCGATTTCACATAATTTATGCTAATGAGTAAAATAAGATGCTAATGAGCTTCGCACGGGTAACAATATTATTATTATTATTAACAATACATATCTATCACAAATTGCTTGCATAAATATGACAAAAAATAAGAGACTAAAGCATCAGAACTGGCTGTTGTATTATAATGAATATTTATTTAGATAGAACGATAAACGAGATTGCCATATTTATTTGCGTTAAATGTGCATGCCCCAACGCGAAACTCATTAGCATATTATTTTACTCATTAGCATACTAAAATGCTTTATGTGAAATCGCTCTAATAAAGCATTCTGGTACTGGTAGTTATATATCATGATGCAATAATGCAAATTGCCTCAGTAGTCCAGATAGAACGGAAATTGTCATGTTTATTTATTTAATTTTTACATGATCTGATCTATAACATTCTATTCTTTTTCAGATGGGTGGGGGGGGGGGGGGGGGGGTGATAGTACATTTTTCTTTGCAAACACTTTATTTTCTGTCTTTCTCATCCACTCACCAGGACTAAGATGATCCATCCCTGAAAGGGAAAATAATGTCATGGTCCACATTGGACATCATAAAAACTCCTTGATTGCATTAATTGCATCAAACGATCGATTGTGTTGATGTATATGAATATTAATTTTCTGCTTTCTGTCTAGGCATAACAAAAAAACCTATTTAACATCTTTAATTTTAAGATTTTCAAAATACATGGAGGAAAAATCTGAAGTTGTTGGTTTACCAGTTTCACCATTAAATCAATCAAAGCATTCTGACGTGTGCCAATATCTAGATGTCCTACAAAACTTCATTGTTGACGTTCACAAAGACGAGGTATACATGAATTGCCTTACACTGCAATGCAATTTTATCAATTAAATATATATATGTATTTTTAACAGAACAACCCATTATCAAGAGACGAAGTCCTTAAGAATGTGAAAGTACCCCTTGCTGGTGATCTTCTTGGAAGAGAGAGGGTGACAGGAGCTAAAAGGACAAGAATGGGATGTGACAGTCCATCAGATCAATTCAAGAATATTATAGAATGTCCTGCTCTATGGCATTGTAAAATGGCCTTCCTCTCGGTAGGCAAATTACACATGTATTTACATTTCTTTCTGTTTCTTGTTCAAATACACCTAGCTATTTAAAAAAGGTTGTCATTGTCATTATATTACTCTCATTAATAGCGAAAATAATGATATTAAGACATCCAAATTGTATTGTACTTCAAATCCATCTTGAAATCCAATAATTTAATAATATATAGCTAAAGGAATAGAACAAGTGGCTATTTTTATTGGAAGCTGGTACTTTCTGATTATTTTGTATAATGACCAATATATCTGCTTAATGCTGAATAAATATAGGTGTATATATATAACATAATTATCCAACTAGTCATCTATAGAGTAAAAATATCACAGGAGTATAGTACTGGATCAAGTAAAAATATTGAGCGATATTTTTACTCGTCTATCTAGCGCTCTAGTAAAACAATATTTTGCATTATAAAAGAATAAAAACCTTTTGATTGGATAATAAATAACTTATTAAACAGTTTGATGTGTAATATGGCTGGATATTTTACTTGTTAATTTGCATTTTGACTCACCTGGAGGCTCGTCAAAATACAGCGTTTCACTCGTAAAATATCCAGCCATATTACATATCAAGCTGTCTAATAAGATATATATAGTGCATGGTTCTAAATATTGTTTTTATTATTCTGTGCATTATTTTAATGGCAGTGGTAATGGGTTTATTTGTATTATTTTTAACAGTTTATTTGGAAAGAACTGTATAAACCAACACCAATAGGAAGGCGTGACATTGGAACATTATACCATTTACGACAACATCTTGGCCTTGTCAATGTTCATCCAGATGTAAAAAAGAATTATAAATCATGTGAAGGCCTTATGCTATCAACAACAAAGGCGTACCTGTGTTCTGCATTTATGTCATGGGCAAACTTGTCAAACATTGAAGAAACTCCCTCTTGGGCTGTGCCAATTATTTCGAAGAGGATATCATCAAACGAAAAATGGAATAAGATAAAGGAATACATTGGTCAATTTGTGGATAGCTATGTAATGCAGGAGTTTGACATTGAGCAGAAATGGAGGAAGGAGCAGGAGAGAAAGGAACAAGAAAAACAAGACCGTCAACAGCTCCAAAATCCAAGTGGAGCCAAATCAGACCTTTCTACCAGGTACATGGCTAGCTCATTTTATAACCTAGTGTACAAAGCTTCAAAAAGGCAGTCTAATTCTAAATGCTGACTATAAGCTGTTGGTATAATGGTAAGAATTTTTCTAGCTTATAGTCAACATTCAGAGACTAGCCCTTTTGAGAGCAAAAGGTAAAATGTTTTGAAAGGTATGGGTAAATTAGATTGAGACAATAACTAGCCACCTATGTATATGTAACATATTGTATAACAATATAAAAAGGATGGTGTTCACACTTAGTGCTTGACCATGTAGTCCCACCAAAACATAGATAATTTTAATGTTCATGAGTGAATGCAGTTTTTGTCAGGCATTATAAAATTGCACTGAAAATCATCTTCAGATCAATTATTCTAGTGATTGCAGGAATTATAATAATGATAATTCAAAGTGTATAAAACAATCTAATATTTCACATGTTATTTGATTTTAGGCCACCCAGTCCTTTTATTAACTGTAACTGAACAAAAATATGAAGTCATTGCAGTTGGCATTACTAAAGCTCTAACACCTGGTACTAGTGCACAAATACCAGATGACAAAACTGTAATCTTCATTCATCATGTTGAAGAATGTGCTTCCAGCTACCTTAAAGTTGGACAACTTGTCGCTTGGCCCAAGTGTTTACTATTGAACGGACAAACTAGTACTAGCAATGTGAATGCTAGCACTGATGTCAAGGACACAAAGGAGCAAAATTACAAGACAGGTATATACTAGTCTGGCAAATTCCAAACATACACTGTTAGCACATTGCTGTCAGGATATACAGGGCAGTGCAGAAAAAGAAAACATTGTTCGGTGTTTTGTTATAATGGTGTACATGCATGTACCTTATAACAAGACGCAAAAAGATGTTTGCTTTTTCTACACTGTATATCAGCATGTGCTAACAGTGTATGTTTTCAAGCTCAATATATAAGCTCAATAGGCTGACATGAAACAAATTAAATGAGCTGTGACCATGCACTGGCTAAGGTGCGTTTTATAGTTATAATATTTGTGGGGGCCTTTATACCTGCATCGGCAACAAGATCGACTCCACATGCAATTTAAATCACATAACCATAAATATGAGAAAGTAAATTTTATGAAGCTGACTAATTTGACACTGATATATGTTAACTGTAATACAATATTGTAACAAGTTTGAATTAAAACTTAAAGTACAGAAACATATAATTTAATTGCAATAATTAAACTTTCATGAATACATTTCAACAATAAAGTAATAAGCATAATCATGGAATAACATTGTATAATAAATAAATTAATTTCACTATAGGTTGGGACGTTGCAACCAAACTATAATTATATACTGTCTTTGATAAAATGTATAAAAATTCAAATTATAGCAAATATATTTCAACATGTGTTGCTAACAGTATAGCTGTAGCAAAACTATTTTGTAATTTCAAGAAAATTATGTAATCATGGTGTAAAACGCATCAATTGTCAAATTTATAAATCTAAAAACTTTCAAACTCTTCTACTTGAACGAAACAAAAACACGTTCCAAAAGCAAAGATAATTAACTTACACACCTTTCACAAGTAACTGATAATTATAACTGCATGGTAATCAGGGATGCTGATGTTTTTTTTAAATAAATAATATGCTTGGTGACGCTGAAAGATCTTAAAAATGTTGACATAATGTAACTTGGTATTATAGCTAGGATTAAAGTATGATAAATTAAGATGTCCTTTACACTCAATGTTTTGTAAACAAGCCCTTGTTAGGCCAAAGAACAAAAATAATATCAAATCCCCCAAATTACCAATTAGGGTTAGTTAATTACCCAATACATATTTCCTTATATACATGTAATTTTTTTTAACTAGAAAGTAAAGAAGACTACCTTATGAACTATGGTCTGCAGATATTACAGCTAGGTGTAATGCTTATGCAATTGAACGACACTGAACTTGAAGGTGATGGCGACAGAAGTCTAATCAACTGGAAAATGCTAATGTTGTTCTTCAGATGTCGTTCTAAGAGCATGAAATATGGTTACGAAGCTATGAGATTTATAACTTGTGTAAAAGCATTATACTCAGAAAAAGATGCAAGACGTGTGTTACATGGCCAGTTTGTTAATACCAAAGGGGGCCCTGGAAATAACTGTGCAAATGATCTTAAAATGGAGCACATTGTCAGACAAAACAAGACCATACTAAAAGGGTTGTGTGTTAACAAAACATACAAAGCGGTTGAGAGGTGCTCAAAAGCAGCATTTGGAGTTGGAAAAATCATCAATAAATTTGATATGGAAACAGACATTCATCCTGAATCAACAAGCCACACTCACGCGTGCAATACTGAAGATGTAAAAGACATGATCAACATTGTACACAAACAGAAACCATTTGAGCCAAAACCAGGGAGAGAACTACACTCTTATAAAGCGATTTCAAAGACACCATTGGACAAATTAAATGTCCCTTTGTTACACTCATGGCTAACAAGACACAAAAAAAAATTGTTTAAAGGAATCATGTACGAACAGCCTGATGAGGCAGATGAGGATGAGGATGAGGAAGATGACACTAACACTGATGACTGTTTAAGTGATGATGACATTGAACTGTAAACTAGTTCTCTACATAAGTATAGTGAGTGCAGGCTAGAAAGTAATTATTCTGAAATGGAAATAAATGTCACTACTTAAAAACCCCAGATGTAGTTGTCCCACTTCAAATTTTACATATTAATTTACCTATTATCAGGTATAGGGACTTTAAACTGTAGGACTGCAACCAAATAATGACACTGATTGGTTAATGACTGCCAATGAGTCATGCAATACAAACCCCAACAGTCCTTCTTTTTAAACGAAATTAAAAATGCAATTGATTTTTTGGCAGTGCTAAAAGTTGAGTATTTTTGGTAGTATAATAACAAGTTTAGTTATTAAATTCTACTGGTGTTGTTTTCAGGATTGAAATTCTGCAATTTAAAGTCCCTTTATTGTTTAGCTTATTCCATGCTAAATTTGGAAGCTGCATATGTTAAAAGTGTGTGTGTATAAGTAATATTGACTTTAATACAGGATAATACTACCTTTTCTATACTACTGTAGATTAAAAAGTTTAATGTTTGTATTTGCATTGAGATGGCTGTGCTTGTCACCAACACTTTTCACCAAAAGGTTGTAATTTGCTGTAGTTCAACAAAGGGAAGTATGCACTTAATTTGATGGAACCATTATCATGTATGATACTTGTTCAGTATGTCCCAAATAGAGAGAGCATGCTCATGACTAAAAAAAGGCAGTCTTTCACTCAGATCCTCAATGCTAGAGAATGTAGATGCATTTTGTGCAATTTGTTCCAACAACTCTAAACTCACACCAGTGACAAGGCTTGTGCTTCCAACGCATGTCCGCCCAGTTCCTGGCAGAGATAATCTGAAGCTGTAAAGTTCTTCTCTAAGTCTGGTCATCTGTTCTACATTTAGTGGCTGGTGAGTATTTGGGGAGCTTGTGTCAGGACTGTTAGTGTTGTCTTTATCCTCTGCTGTAACATTACAGGCAGCAAGACAAACACAATCATCACAGCAACATACCTCTTTGTGGATGTCACAACAATTATGTTCAATAGCCAGTGGTGGCATTAAATGACCAAAGTGTGTCAAAATGGCTTTGCGTTTGCACTGCTGTACTTGGACATAACTCCTCATTTCATCTGAAAGTTGTTTTCTTGCCACTGAGATATCATAGGAATTGTAGAAAACATGTGCAGTAGCAAAATGTCCATCTCGTCCTGCTCTCCCAGCTTCTTGTAAATATTCTTCAATTGTGCAAGGGACACCAATGTGAATGATTCGCCTTATGTTTGGTAAATCTATGCCCAAACCAAAAGCAACAGTAACAAAAAGAATTCTTAGCTTTGATTTGCCAGCAACTAGATCATTTACAATTCTTTCCCTTTCATGGTCTGGGTATTGTGCATGATACATGCTGAACATCCTGTTCACAGCAACTTTGGGTGAGTCTTCAGGCTCATACTGTTTGTCACCCAGCTCATTGGAAAAATAATAATAGCAAGTAGATATTGTCTCCAAACTTCCATAGATCAGAGTCAATGGAAAATCCATTCTCTTTTCAAATAGTTCTTTAGTTAGTGGTAGAAGAATTTCGTCAAGTCTGTCATCTCCTGTGTTTTTTCTTCTAGAGCTGGAAAAATAAATGTTTGGTCTGTTTGGACTCTCTTCAACAATTATAGCATTTATCATTCCCAGAGCAGTTGTGATTTCAGCCTTTCTTTTCTTAGTTGCGGTTGCTGTTAATGCAACTATTGGTTTCTTTGGAAAGATACTAGATAGGACATCCAACTGTGAGTAGGCTGGGCGAAAGTTTTTCCTGTTTAAAATTAAACATTTTAATTTACATAACATGCATTTCTTCTTAAAACTTCCTAATCCAAATTAGGAGTGCAGTTTTTTTTGCTTATCTAACAGATAACTTGGAAATGTATAACTTAATGATTTGCATATTCCATTTAATTTCTCTTTCCATTTATTGAAGGTCATTATCAAATTGGCTTGAAACATCACTTAAGTGAATTATCTTTGATTTTTAAAAATTTCATATTGTTTCCTATTGTATTTCCTATTTTACAATGCCAACAATATGAGAATATGAATGAGAATATGAATGAGAATATGAATAAAAGAATGGGCCAGAATGGAAAAAAAGCTCTGCTTTATTTGTTACCCAATAAAGATTTAATATTATCATCATCATCATCATCATCATCATTATTATTAATATGAATATGTGAGAATATGAGTATTGATATAGGGAGGGTGTCTTACCAATCAATCACTAAATGGGCTTCGTCCACAACCAATGCTTTGATTTTCCTTTGAAACTCCGTTTTTTTAAGAATTTTCTTTATTTTCTTATTTACAAACACTTCAGGGTGGGCATATATATACTGAAGGCTGTCGTGGCTACTGATGTCCTCTGTCTATAAAAGTGTATTTGAAAGAAAACTATAATTTACAACGTACTGGATATATTTTACATATAATTTATTTTAGACATTTTACAACCACACTAATTGCATTAAAATAGAGAAAACAATAGGCAAATGTATTGTCTGTAAATTTGAAAATATTTGTTCGGGAATGCATTCGAATTTGTGAATTTATAGTTAGAGTACAGTCCAGACAACAAGACAAAATAGTAAGCATTCAGATAGATAGATATACAGCTTTATTAACAACTTCAATTGCAGCTACATTGTACCGAACTGAATAGAAATTATAGCTTGATAATAAATATAACAAAATAGAAGTAAGTTATAAGAAAATATAATAAGATTAATACATTAAATCCACGATTAAACTTAACAGGCTGCATTTATACTCCTGAAAAGCATTAAATAAAGGTATTCTGAACGACAGCTTATTCAATAAAACTTAATATTTAAATTATTTAGTAATATATCCACATGTGCGTGTGCTTACATTATTAGCTTTCCAGATACAAACCACCATTCCTTTAGATTGCAATTTCTGCACCTGATCTAGCATTACAGAATTTAATGGTGAGATGATAAGTACAGTGCTTTTCTCTCCGGTTTTCTCTGACTCGGCGGATACGATTGAATTCTTAAAATCAAAAATCAGTGGCAAACACTGATAAACTAATGATTTCCCATATCCAGTCGGCAAAACAACTAACGTATCATTACTGTGAGTTACAATGCTTTTAATTGCATCATACTGTTTCGATTTAAGTCTGAAATCTTCTAAAAAAACCCAGTTTCTCTAGTGCAAATTTAACGGCTAAGTCGAAGTCGAAGTCCGCCATTGTTACTAACTTTATTGCGCATGTACGTGCAAAAATGCCCAGATTCTGGGCATCCGGTTTGGAGTTTGCCAGAGCCAAGATAGTTCGTCGAGCCATGCGCAGTAAGAGCTAGCGGCGAATGGGGACGAGATTGCGTACAAATTATTTTAGCATCAAAACACACGCATGCGCAGACAAAATATCTATATGCTGCTCATTACCAGAAATCTAGGACATTTCAACGTCCGCGATATTATGACCAGCGGTCTACTGGCAGTCCAGAATTATCCTCGAATTTCTATCGAAATAAATCAATTTATCAAAACCAAACTACTATAAGTTTTTTAGAAGTACCAAGCGCTTCTAGTGCAGTTGATATATATTTAAAATTGAAGCACACGCTTACGCTCGGCATAGAATAATTCGAACGAATTAGGTCGCTTAAATTTCAAAAGGACACAGCATTCTGTGAACTTTGAATTTTGAATTTCCCGCTTAAGAAGCCTTCGGATTCTTTAAACAGCAGTATAACAATAAGCTGTAAACATTGCAATCGACTCGACGATCGAAAGAAGCTTCTTTGCAGGATTTATCGGTCATTTTTTATGATATTTTGGTGTAAAATGGAACATTTTAAAACTGAAAAAGCATCACTTTTTATTGTTTAAGAGGCAGTCTCGGTAAAAGCGGTCCACTGCATTTCGGGTCAGAAAAAAGTTTGCCCTCAAACTTTTACCATGAAATTAAACATACCAGTGAGTAATCACAAGCACTTTGGTTTTTCGAAATTCCTCAAAATGATTTTTTTACAGCGCATTTCTCCTAGACCGTCTTCGCTAAATTTGCATCTATCGTCAACCCAAAATTACACATTTTCGGCACCTCACAACTCACAAAATATTAAACGCTTGACACAAAAATGTTTAACCAATGCTTGTACATTTATTGAACTACAAAATTTAAAAACAATTTTGAATATCAAGCAAAAGGGAAAGAAAGCACAATCTAGTAAGTGATACATGTTTTCGGCTTTTTTAGATAAGTAGCTTATATCTCGCAAGTCCAGCACGATAAAATTTCAATTTTTATTGTAATCCACTAACCTAAGGTTGGTTAAGGTAGATTTATAAAATCATTTTGCGCTTTTGATCTGTATTTTGTACAGCAACATCGAACGTTCTGGGATTTTTACAAATTTTATGCATGAAATATCCAAATTAGGCTGGAAAAAAATTCTAACTAAACGTTATTATTTCCTTTAATTTTATTACATTCAGTCTTAATACGCTAAATACAATCTTGTTTTTGATTTCAAATCTCTCAAACTAAATAATACCCTGTTGACAACAGCTTCGGTGAGGTAGATCTGTACTGTTTTGAAGTTTATGCAAGTTACCTGTTAATTATGCAAACTTATTTAAACGAAATTAAAACATTTCTAACTTCATTCCGTTTCTTTTGCTGTCTCGGCTTAGAATACATACTTGTTAGAAATACATACAAATAAATGTGATCATTATAGATCACTAAAGTGTAAGGCAAATAGTGAAGATAGACTTACATGTCATTTACTATATACAATGAAATGTTGATAATTTAGAACGTTGTCAATTTCATTGAAATTTATTTTTAACACGTAAAATCACTTAGAAATCCTAAGTTTAAGACTACAGGCATGACGTGCTTTTTGAAGTTTTCAAAGTTTTTTTGGTGAATATATAGCGATTAAAGGGGTATTTGTGGACTATTTTGATGCATGAAAGTATGCAAAGTAGAACTAAACGATATGATTGCTTTCAATTTTATGTCAGTCTTTACTACACTAAATACAATCTTGTTTTTGATTTCGATCAAACCTCTCAAAAGTAAATAATAATAATAATAATAATAATAATAATAATAATAATAATAATAATAATAATAATAATAATAATAATAATAATAATAATAATAATAAACTTTATTTCTATAGCGCACTTATCCTATGCTCAAGGCGCTTTACAAAGAAGATAATTAACTATTTACAACTGATGAAAAAATTAAATTATGAGTAAAGATTCTAAAAACAAATATGATTTATAAAACTATGAAAATATAACTACTTCTAAAATTCACAATATATACAATTATAAAAAAATAAAATAATAATAATAATAATCCTTAAAATAATGTTTCGTTTTCTTATATTTCGTAAAAAGGTATGTTTTGAACTTTTTCTTAAAACTTTCAACAGTTGTTATGCTGCGTAAATCATATGGTAGATTGTTCCAAAGTCTTGGAGCCATATTAGAGAATGCTCTCTTTCCATACGTTATTGTATGCGATCTAGGTTCTTTAAATAAAACCAAGCTGACGACAAATTCTGTGAGGTAGATTTACTTTTTTTAAGTTTATGAAAATTACTTAATTTAATACGAAATAAAAATTCCTAACTTTATTCCGTTTCTGATCTTCTGCTATCTCGAGTAGCATACATGCTTGTTAAAAAATATATATGATCCTTTAAGATCCTTTCTTAGCATTGCGTATATATTTCTTGATAATATCTTTCATAAAAAAGACCGTTCTATAAATACACGACTGAGCTCTACTGATAGATTGACACCTATAATTATAATTGTCACGCAATCAGTTTGCTCTATAAATGGAATACAAAATGCATGGAAGATTTCAGGCACGTAGCTAGGTTTTTTGTGGGAGGGTGCTATAATTTACAAAAAGTGGACCAACCATACCAACCAACCAATCTGGAGATTGCGATATTGTAAGAAACTTACGCCATTTTGATCTCCAAATATTAGCCATTTTGTTTGCTTTCTAAAACTTCCGAACCAAAAAAAAGGCCTCGCACATTTCTGCTTGCTTTTATCGGGAAGCGATATTTATAGAGAAGCGTACGCGTAGTATCATCAGATCAATTTATTTGCCTACAAAGCGGACCTTTTCATCGCATTTCGGGAGGGGTGCGAACGCACCTTGTGCACCCCCCTAGCTACGGGCCTGGGTTTAAATATGTGGTTGATGTTTTATTACCTGCATGTAATATTTTTCAACGTTCAGAAATTGAATTTTTACCTGAACAGACTGGTATAAGAACTGCATTGATTCGTTGAATTGTCTTTGACATTTCGAAGCTCACTGTATACGTAGAACGACTTTTGGAACTTTTTTGAACTGGCCCACCTTGCGTTGCGACGGATTTCCAAAGTGACATAGATGGTATTAGGGCCTGTTTACATGGAAATAGGGTCACCCTTCCAGAAGGGTCAAAACATAGCTCGTCTTTACATGCAAACTCGACAATGGTCACCCGGGGGGTACGGCTAGCCCCCCCCCCCCCCCCCCCCCCCTAACCATTCGCTACCTCTCAAATTTCTGTGGAATTCTTTTTCCCTTAGGTCTGAGCATGGTTTGTTTTTTGGCGCATTGGCCTTGCACGTTAATTTTTTTTGAGAATAGACAAATGAAGCGAGGCGAGGTTGTTCTGAACGTTTCCATTACACTCAGAGAGGCAAAATAGTCCAGAAATACCCCTTGATTTGCTACATTCACCAAAAATCTTTCAAAACTTAAAAAAGCACGCCAAGATCAGAATTGTGTCTTAAGCTTAAAACTTCTAAGTGATTTTACGTGTTATATTAAAAAAACTAATTAAAAGTTCAATGAAATTGACAACGTTCTAAACAATCGACATTTCATTGTATATAGTAAATGACATGTGCGTCTATCTTCACTATTTACCTTATACTTTAGTGATCTAAAATGATAAGATATATTTGTATGTATTTGTAACAAGTATGTATTCTAAGTCGAGACAGCAAAAGAAACGGAATGAAGTTAGAAATGTTTTAATTTCGTTAAAATAAGTTTTTATAATTAACAGGTAATTTGCATAAACTTCAAAACACTACATCCACCTCACCGAAGCTGTTGTCAACTGAATTTTGTTTAGTTTGAGAGGTTTGAAATCAAAAACAAGATTGTTTTTAGTGTTTTAAGACTGAATGTAATAAAATTAAAGAAAATAAAACTTTTAGTTAGATTTTTTTTCTCAGCCTAATTTGCATATTTCATGCATAAAATTTGTAAAAATCACAGAAAGTTTGAGGTTGCTGTACAGAATACAGATCAAAAGCGCAAAAAGTTTTATAAATCTACCTTAACTAACCTTAGATTAGTGGATTGCAATAAAAATTGAAAGTTTATCGTGCTGGACTTGCGAGATATAAGCTACTTATATTAGTGAGAGTATTTTTTTTTAAATTTTTAAAACCCGAAAACACGAATCACTTACTATATTGTGCTTTCTTTCCCTTTTGCTTGATATTCAAAATTGTTTTTGAATTTGGTACTTCAATAAATGTACAAGCTTTGGATCAAAAAAATTTTGTCAAGCTTTTAATATTTTGTTGAGTTGTGAGGTGCGGATAATGTGTAATTTTGGGTTGACGATAGATGCAAATTTAGCGAAGACGGTGGTCTAGGAGAAATGCGCTGTAAAAAATTCATTTTGAGGAATTTCGAAAAACCAAAGTGTTTGTGATTACTCACTGGTATGTGCCATTTCATGGTAAGAGTTTGAGGGAAAACTTTTTTCTGACCCGAAATGCAGTGGACCGCTTTTACCGAGACTGCCTCTTAGGTGCGTCCTTATTTTATACCTTAAAAGTCTTCTAAAACAGCATTAAAAAGCCCGTAATCTCAGAAGCATTGTAAGAGGTCGGGACTGATGGATCCATGTAAACTATCGATAGCAGGCGATGCTGAACACAGGGTAAATTACACATTTTTCGCTGGAATACAGACTAAGTATAACAATTATTTCTCGATAATTTTATTCCTTCGTGCGTCATATTGAAAAAACTAAATGAAACGTAACTTGCATAAATGAATAGAACTTATACTCGAGTTAAAAGTTAAGGGACAGGACCGATAGTACGATGATATTTATTAAATATATTAGACATTTTCTTTCTGAGCCCATACATTTATCAGTATTTCTGAGCGGCCATTTTTAAATGCCACAATATCTGAATTTAGCATGCGCTGAAGTCACATGTCTTGGATTTCTGGTAATGTTTTTTTCTTTTTTGAAAAAATATTCCTGGAAGCATTACCATATTTTTTATGTGTTTATTGTTTTTGTTGTAAATAAATGTATTTTCAGACCAGAGTAAAGACTTGAGTATACATACTGAATATTCGAATGTATCAAGGATTGTGTATTGAGGATACACGGTAACATAAGCCTATAGATCTCAAGTCTACCGTATGAAATGAAAATACTTATTATATTTACAACACAAAGAATTATGAGAAATCTAGGTCTAAGACAACAATTCTGGCAGATTTTATTTCATTATTTCATTTCGATAGCTTACATATAGTAATGTCCTAGTATATATTTGTTTGGAATCGACTGTTATATTCCGGTCCTTTGTTTTGTTTTCTCTGAAGACCAATCACAATACGGGAAATCACAATTACAACAACATGCATGCATGAGACTGCAACGAACAGCCTTGATAAGGCTAATATAACAAGTCTATAATATACAAATTAGGTAATACCTAATAGCGGAGCTCCCAGTTTTTAAAAAAATTAAAAACTAATTTAAATTAATTTAAAAATTGTTCTAACAACATCAATATGTGCATGTAAATAGTTTTTGTGCATGGGCCATGCCCAATCTAAACTGTAATTATTTTAGTTATGTAACCGCAAAAGAAAACTACAAAATCATAGACATAAGTGGAACGGACTTTTAATTTTATTTACTTTTTGAGCAAATAATAATCTGCGATATATATATTTTCGATAAAAATTCAAAAATCTTATTTATCACGCATACAACGTACTATATTTTTCAATAATTTTATGCTCAAATTATGAAAAAGGTATTTTGTGTGCATAATGAATTATTGACTAAAAATCCAACCCAAACCATTTATATTTTTAAAATATGAACCTAGAAAAAAAGTTAGATATCACTATAACGTTTCAAGAGAAACAAAATTAGGGGTATTCACGCGTTTTTGAAATATGAATTTTTAGATTTTACTTTTTGAGGTCAAATCGCACACAAATTCGTGACAGCGTGACTTTGTGTCACGACACGGCGTACATGGTAAGTTTGCGAACGGCAAGGTACCCTCAAGTTCGCTTCAAACACAAGACAAAACGCTGAGAAAAATCAAGATTTTGAGCTTCATATTGACAAAAACGTTACTTGAACAAGTACTTAATAGGATGGTAACTATGTATTAAAAGGGAAAAAGTGAATTCTAGAACATTTCTTTATAAAAAAACCTTTTCATCGTATTAGAAAAGTATTCATTGCAAATCTTCAAAATTCAAACAAAACACAAACGACCTGAAAGTTCTTTTGAAGTGGAATTAAAGACCTCAAGTATCAACCAACACAGGATCGATTTGAAAAGACAAGGATGTTAAAACAAGGTATTTTATTATAAAAAAGTTTGTGTAAAACATAATTTTGTTCTGTAAAAAAACAGGCTCGTTTAGGAACCATACAATTGTCCATATTGCCAAATAAACAAAAGTTACTCAACCAATTTTGAAATATGTTTGTATTTTAATTCATCTTTAATGTTTTCCGTTGATGAGTTTGTAAAAAGTACGTTATGAATAAATCCCTTTTTGAATTGACATGCAAATGCCACGAAAAGTACAATCACAAATATCGTGTTAGTGTACGGTTTTTATCTCGAAAAGTAAATCAAAAGCTAGGAGATAAACCTTTCTCTTTTCTTTCTATAATAAAACGTTAACAGAGAAAGGATTTTTCCTTTTTTGAAGCTTAATTATTTCAAGTTTTTAGGTGTTTTTTTTCACGCTCGTTATCAAACAATTTTTCTCTCAAAAAACTGACTTGAAAAAATAATTCGTTGAACTTACTTTATCGGTGATTATTTTCCTGAGGTTTTCTTCTTCTCAATGACATCGATAATATTTTGACGAATACATGTATGTACTTGAATCAGTTTTGATGAATTAAACATGGGTCATAGTTAAACTGCCAAGCTTGAAAATCCATAAATAAACTGTGCTGAAGGAAGCATTTTGAAGATAGTTTTCATAACGAATAAAGTCGCTTCTTTTTCAAATCTTTTACGTTGCTGCATTCTTATTCTTCTACGAAGTTGTATCCACAGACACTTGTTCTTGGCCTTTCATTATTTTCCTTTTCTTTAGTTAAATTTCCTCATTTTTGTCTCCTTCAAGTTTATTTTCTTCTTTGGTACTAAGTCTTTAATCATCCAAGAAGCTACAGACACGTTTTCTTGGCCTTTCAGTCGTTTTCTTTTCTACTGTTAAATTTCTTCATTTTTGTATCCGGCCCAAGTTTATTTTCTTCTTCGGCCAAAACTATCTTTGTTCATCTTTCTCATCTTTCTCAATTGATATTTTAAATGTTGTATTTTGTTGTTGTTTGTTTGACTTTTTTTGTCGATAAAAGAACAACCTGCTTTCGATCGGGCTCTGCTATTCGCATCACTTTCCCGCCGAAATGTAACAGCCAATCAGTATCGCGATGGGCACGGACGCCGTTGTACGGACGTGCGCGCCCGCGATCCTATGTGGTGTCCATGAAAAATCAACTCGATGGGTTACCATTTTTTCTTAATTATGGTGCTCCGCTTGCGCGGGCCTTCGGCCCGCGCGGAGCTCCGCTATAATATGTAATATGAAATATAATATGTCTCGTGTTCTCAAATAACCATATCGTAGTTATTTTAATGAAAACACTACGCCCTGATTCTTAGATATCTGCTTAACGTATTTCCCGTTTAATCTAGATAATCGTTGTCACAGTGATTGCAAGCGATGAAGGTAACCTAAAATCACTTATAATAAATGTATAAGTATATGTATATCGTCTGGTATGCAGTAGTGCATGTTACGTTAAGGTCCGTGCAAAGGGATTCAGCATTACAATTCTACAAAATCAAACAGATGTTAAAGTAAATGTTGAAACCCGTTTGCAACTACTTTCCATCTCTCCTCCTCCACCCCCTCCCGAACCCCCCCTTCCCCCTATCCCCACCCCCCTCCAAACCAAAAAAAAAAAACAAGGCCCATTTTTTATGTATGATTAGTTATTGCCATGGCACTTTAAGACTCTTAATTCTTCTATCAAACATTTACAAGTTTATTTTAAGATGTATTTTATATATTTGGTTTTGCGTTGTATCCCGAATATAACTATGAACAGCAGATAGCTTCTATATTTTGTTTAAATATATTGTTTGCGGTATTTTTAGATTGTCACGATCCTCTGATTGTTCCTGGTAATGCTACTCTATCATCAACTTCATCAAGAAATCCACCTGATGAATTCGGACCACAACAAGCCGTACTGCACAATACGCATGCCTGGTGTGCTAATGCAGCTAAAGCTGACCAGCATCTTGTAGTAGATTTTGGGTTCGTGAAGATGATCAAGTCTGTTGGAATACAAGGAAACCCAAACGACGATGAATTTATCAAGACCTTCAGTATGTCTTATGGAGTGCTCAATGGTCAGTGGATAACATACAATGAGACTGGCGATGAACCTGTTGTAAGTGCTATTACATTTTAAGACTGACACCGTATTTTTTCTATTATTCTTAAATGTTTGGTGTTTTTGTTCGTTTCTTTTTTTCTTTTTAACGCTTGATTTATGTAATAATAATTATTTCAAACATTATTTGATATGAATATTGTATTGTTTTTTTTTATAGCTTGGCTTGATTTCGTTCTGGAATAGGTCTGAACATTAGTTTACTTAAGTTACACCCCAACAGCCCACCCACGCGCAACAAGAAGGAATCACTACGAGCTTATAACCAGCGCATCAGTAAACAAGAGTGGGACTACGCATACATCTACAACAACGATGACATCTACCGCATCACCGGTGCTGGTCGTCTTGACGTTTTCATCCGGAAACAAACGATGCGTTGGCTCGGTCATGTGGTCCGCATGGAAAATTTCATGCCACAGAAGCAGATACTCTTCGCCAAAAACCAACGTAAATACTCACACGATCGCTGGCTAAAATTAGAAAAATGGACGGGCCTCGACAGAGGCCAGATCAGGTCAATGATGATGAAGAAGGAACAATTTCATAGCTGGCTGGACGTTTGGGCCAGACCAGCTACTCCCAACGGCTAGCCGTTACACGGAGGATACAAACTTTACTTTACTTTACATTGAAAAAATGTTAAAACAAACACGCCAACAAAAATGTTGATGCTATTGTTGATGAGATATGATAGCCCGGTCGTGTGAAGTCTGGGTACCAGTGAACTGATGGGATGTTCAGAACATACAATACAAACTTTATTGACATTCCCATCAAATAAATTAACCTTTTCTTTTTTTGAAAGTCAATATGTTGATAATGGGTTCGAATCATTTACTTTCAAACCATCTCTAATTGAACTCTTTTTTTGATACTCGTACAGTTTGAAGGTAATACAAATGGAGGAAAAGTCAAACAACACACTCTTAATACCATCACCGCTGCCCGCTATGTTCGCATAAAGCCAGTAGCCTGGTTTGGTCACGTGTGTGCAAGAATACAGTTTTTTGGATGCGATTCAAGTATGTTAAATATATTATAGGTAAATTGATTGGCCGACAAGTGGAATTCCACTTGTCGGCCAATCAGTTTACCTTGAATCCCATGCCGACACGGTTTTTAACGTAATGTAAAGTTTATTTAACAAAAGTGAATCTTATTACGCGCGACTAAAAAGCCATTTCGTAGCTCAGCTTACGCTTAGCCAATGAGAAAGCGAAATCCAAATCTCGGTCACTTACCTAAAAAAGCTCTTAAAATGGATTATATCCTGCATTTAGGGTAAGTTATAATTCAAGTGACAGTTTGTTATCATATTTATGCTCAAATGTCGAAGCCGTTGCACAAAGCGACCGAACTGCGAAAAGTTACTTATCGACTATCAAGTAATTTATCCTAAAAAATTGAAAAATTTAGTTGAATTTCTCACTTAACAAAATCAGAGTTTGATGAAAGTCATAAGTCATTATTATGCAAGATATGTTTAATAACAAACTTATTTTTACGGACTGAGAATTTTTTCCCTTCGCCGACCATAAAGATTGCGTGACAAAACAATACCGCAACTCGTCAAATTTTGGCATTATGAGCCTATGAATTATCAACTCTATGAAGACTGTTTTTGAGTGGCCCTAAAATTTTATTTTATATTTTGAAAGAAGGGATGTTTGTCTTTATTTTACAAGTATTTAAATGTTCAGGTTTACCATACCAGCGGAGATATTTTAGCGTAAAGTTAGACAATTTTTACTGTCGCTAAATTTGAAAAAAAATTGTGAATAAAGAAAAATATGTAAAATATTTCGAATTTTCTGAAATAAATCCAAAATACAGTAAAATGTAGTTAACTACCTATACTTTACATTTATTATGTTAAAAATAGCATATTATTTAGAATTTGTGGACAAATTTATATCTTTATAGAGGTAGTGGTTTGAGCTCAAAAATTACTTAAAAGCCCCGAAAATCAAAATTGTCCCCGTTCTCGAAAAATAAAGACCCAATGAGTCTAGGATTTCTTTTCAAGTAATAGCACCCTAAATGCTATAATCTGGGAAAGTTTGAAGGATTTTTTTTTTTGAGCTCTTCCTACGATGTTCTGTGTTTAGGGACGAGCTCTCTTAATACCCGTTTTGGAATTGTCTGGCTGTTAAGTTTATGTTCCACGACTCTAGAAAAGTAATTTGATGATTAAAAATGTTGTCTTTGATTGAAAAATTGCCTTTCAAGTCGTGAAAAATAGCGACTAAAAACTAAGCAAGCGTGCATTAAAAAGATGAATTAAAAAGATGAATCGACCAAGCAAGTAATCTTAACTTCAAAGAGTAAAGAGTATAGAGCAAATGATTAACTTGCTAATAGACGAGTTTTGCCTTAAAAAAGAGCATTTTTTTTCCTGCGACTAGCTTGGCATGAAAAGCGATCATTTTCTTTCGCTTTGCTTGCTTAGTTTTTAGTCGCTATTTTTCAAGACTTGAACGGCAATTTTTCAATCAAAGACAACATTTTTAATCATCAAATTACTTTTCTAGAGTCGGGGAACATAAACTAACAGCCAGACAATTTCAAAACGGGTATTGAAATTTCACTGGTAGTTTACAAACTTTAACCTAAAGTTTACCGACTAAATTAAAATACAAACATAAACCAGAAAAAAACTTATAGCTAATTGTTTGTGATTCTAAAACTCTAAGCTTTGAACATGTTCATTGCAGTCCTAGTTTCAGTGTAAAAGTTGGAGATTTTTACTCATCGTTTTTCAGTTATTGAAATGAAGCAAACACTTTACTAAAAAAGGATTTGTAATAATGTTTTAGCCTTTTCTTCAAAACTTAGTATTAACTGAAATCGTTTAAATGAAAAAAAAAATACCCAACCATGATTTATAGCCAACAGTCGGCGATCCATTGCCGAATTTCACGGGTAAAGTCCTTACTTCTTCATTGTTAGCTTTAGTAGAGAACTCTGTTTAGATTTGTATATATATATATGCTTCCTAACAGAATTGAATTGATCATCGGAAAACAAGTAATTTGATCATCACGAGGTTCATTGAAATGGTACGTTTGACTCATGCATTTGTCGTTCAGCAGATTTCTTTTCTATTTCTTATTGGCTAAGCGTACGCTGAGCTACAAAATGGCTGTTTAGTCGCGCGTAATAGGATTCATTTTTGTTAAAATAAACTTTACATTACGTTAAAAATCGTGTCGGTATGGGATTCAAGGAAAATTCATTGTCCGACTCGGGAATTCCACATTAAATTCACTCGTAAAGACGATATCGCACTCATCGCTCCGCGATTCGTGCGATATCGTCTTTACGAGTGAATTCAATGCGGAATTCCACTCGTCGGCCAATGATCTGAATTTACCTATAATATTACTAATTTATAATTTATAACTAAGAACATGTACATATTACAGGATAAAAAAAAAAAACACAATGAAATGTCTCTACATGATAATGAGTACTAACAATATCAAATAAATTAATACAAAATATATTCAATTCCTCAGCCAGGGAAAGTAGTCACAAATCAATAGTTAATGTGTTGCAGTTTAAAGCGAACATAGGCAGAATTCCATTTGAAGGACACTGGAACAGTTTTCCAATAGTCCCTTCCACAGTTTCCTGCACCATCTTTAAAGATGGCCGGGCCTTTACATCGAGGCCAGACGAACGTTGAGCTTGCAATGATACCTTTTAACACCTTGCGGTCTCGCTTGGATGCAAAGGCCCGGCAATGGCTAGTGTTTTTTTCTGCATTGCTTGGCAGAGTTTCATACATTATTGTTATTATATTTTCATCAATAGTGATTTTCAAATCGTGTTTGATTAGGTTAGATAGTGTGCGGACATTGGCTGATCTTATACATTTTTAATGAGTTTGAGGAAACGATATGAAATATGCAATAATGTTATATCTATAGATCCTCTGCGTGCTCTTGGTATGACAAGCGGTGAAATACCTGACCAAGCCATTAAAGCTTCAAGTTCTTATTCTGACGGCAAAACCCCTCCTAGCAAAGGTCGTTTATTTCGGACAAGATATGATCCATTCCAAAGCTGGGCTTCGGATACAAACGACGCCAATCAATGGCTTCAAATTGATTTGAGTCGGTGGCTGTTCATAACAGCAGTTGCCACACAAGGTAGACGCTTCGACCAGCAGCAGCACGTAACAAGTTACTGGATGTCGTTTAGTAATAACTCATTAACATGGAATGAATATCAAGAAAACCAAATAAAAAAGGTAATATAGCTTTATGGTTGTGACTGTTTTTTGATTGTCAAAAAAGTTATTTGTCTATGTGAAGTTATAATTCCCAAAACTGTAATTTTATATTGATAATTTCGATCATTTTAATTTCCAATAGTCCGTTTCACAGCTCTCTGCGACATTTTGAAAGACAGTAGTGTCTTTACATCGAAGCAAAACGAACTGTGAAACAGCAAAGATTATTGAAAGCTTACTGTTTCACTGTTCGTCTCGCTCCGATGCAAAAAGGCGCAGAGGTCTACTGGATTAACACTGAAATAAACCATTTGATGAGCTTTAAAAGAGACGTTTGGATAAACAATGTTTACACTCAAGTCTAAACATATACTTACTGTAATTTTGATGGAGCCATTATAGCCCCAAGGTGCTGATTTGGCTTTTTGAAACTAGAGCTGATATCGGTTTTTAGACGTTTACAGGAAATACAGATATTGACACAGTTGTACGCTACATTCTCTCGATACCGACGTACACCCGTTTTGTCAGATTCAATCCAATTACCTGGCTTAATCACATATCAATGAGAGCCGAAGTATATTCGTTTGGAAGGGGTAAGTACAAATTAACGCTTTTCATTGACCAAGCCTTGCATTTGGGGCCTAAAATATAATTTCTAATCACAGTCGTCATGCACTGAAGTAACAAATTGTAACCCAAAGTTGATGTTTTTTGATCGTCCGGATTTGTGTAGTCTTGATAAAGACTGTTATCTGACTATTAAACTGATTTTCCACTTCCTGATCGGAAGACATATTAAAAGTATTAAAGCAACGGAAATACAGTGGCTGTATTCATATCCTATGCATCGATCGGTATATATGTTGATAAAAGGAATGTCTGAGCTTTGGAAAGGTGTTAGCCATGACTTCTATTTTTCTCAATAGTTAGAAATGGACCACATCTTTAATTTAGCTCCCACCGTCATTGCTTTTGTATAGTTTTTTTAATAACTGCCTCTTCGTAAATGCTATGAAAACTGCGTATATTTAATTTGCCATATGCACAAAAACGACAATAAGCATAAAGTTGTCAAATACCGACCTTTTTTGCTAATGCCAATTCTAGGCAAAGTTCAAGTTAGCGAAATTTTTTAATTGTCTTATTCCACAAATATCAAACCAAATATTATTTCAAACGATTTGTCACGCAAAACCACTGTTTAAATTCCTTATACCTTGGGAATTGATTACCTGTTGTTCAGCGGAATGTAATTAATGGCACCTTTTCATATTTGTCGGGTGTATCCCAAGGTTTCATCTTAGGCCCAGTGTGATTTTTAATTGTAAATTTCATGACGTCATGTCCTCAGCTCGTTGTCCTTTTAAATGACTTTGAAACACTAAAATCGCTGTAATTTTTGAATAGTACGAACTGAGCATTTTCTTTTAAACATTTCGAGATTTATCATAGCTCGACGTTCCCATTAATTATCAATTGAAAGAGTGATCTTAAAATAGCGTATTCATTTTACCTACTTATATCATTTGTCTTACTTCAAAAGAAAAATTGCTCTGAGTTTACCGCCCGCTCATTATTGAGATTCACATTTGATAATATCACCGAAGTAACATCGAAAATTAGTCTTAAGCTTGTTGCCAAAGACTTTGTCTTTTAAAATTTGCAATGAAACAATGAAATAATTTTTTTTTTTATTAATTTGCATAGCATTCCGATATACACAGATACAAACAGAATATTTTTTTTTTATTCGATCAAAGATATTTTTCATTCTAGCTTCTCCTGGTGATCTTGGGATAGCGTTTGGAAGTACTGAAGTACCAGATAATCAAATAACAGCTTCACATAGTTACAGTAGTCAGTTCTTGCCTTTCATGGGAAGACTTAATGGCCTCTTTGCGTGGGCACCAAGGCCCAAAGATACAAACCAATGGCTTCAGTTTGACTTTGGTCATACAATGCTTGTTACTGGAGTTATCACGCAAGCTGAAGGAAGGCCGGAAAACGTGCGAAAGGTCACTTCCTTTAAGGTAAAAATGAACATCGAAATTTGGATCGCCTTAATGTCAAAAATAATTGCACTTTTCGGATAATTACCTAAAAACGATTCATAAGTGATCAACTAACGTGATTCTTTTTGTTCAATAACATAGAATGGCGTTATAAAACCTATGAAGTTCTATACTTAACAGCATGATGTAACGTATTTGTTAAACTATAGAAATGTTACGTAACCTTTTAAACTTATAATATTGTAAATGTTTTTGTCACTCGGTATCAATGTAGATTGTAAAGTATGTTTCGTCGAGTGTAAATAATCCCAAATGTTTCCCAAGAAAAATTTGGGTCTCAGCTGGGTTTGAACCCGTGATCTCTCGCTTTCCGGGCAAGTGGGCTACAACCGCTTAGCCACTGAGACCAACGTGAGAAAGGTCATTTTGGTCTCTGTGGCCAAGCGGTTGTAGCACTCGCCCGTAAAGCGAGAGGTCACTGGTTCAAACCCAGCTGAGACCCGGATTTTTTTTTCGGAAAAATTTGGGATTATTACACTCGACGAAACATACTTTACAATCTACAACTTATAATATAGTTATATAACGTATTCATAAAAGTTATTAGTCAACATTCTATAAATGTAAATGCTTCAAAGCTTCGCAATGAGTTATATTGTTCTCTGGGACATGCGCTTACTGACAGCCAGAATGAGAGCTGTTGGGATATTTACTATGCATAACTAGCCACCTTCAATTTAATGATGTCTTATTGGTCGATTACTTGAGAGATGTATAACAACCTCAATAACAGTTAACAGCCGTCAATCATGAACAACAGAACTTAAGAAAGTTTAGTAACAGAAAAAAAAACCACATGCTTATGCTTCCAGCAATCATTCAATTCAATTCAATTCAATTCAATTCAATTCAATTTATTTATAAATATATAATGTTGTACATTTGATTTACGTGCGCAGCCTGCAGGTAGCATAACTAGTCGAGGCAGGCTGTGCAGATACTTTAAATAGAGATTTACATTTTGATATTACTCAATTATTACGGTCTCAAAATAAGGACCAATATGCTTATTCTCTGTTTCCCCCACTCTGGTTTGATTCATTGGTCAAGTGCTGATATGTTCTCCCTATTTTCAAATGAATCGGCCGCAATCTCATGTTGTTTTAGACAATCGGTTTTTTGTTGACGTTCTTTCTATGTTTGCGCCAAACGGTCATTACAACAGAGCGTAATTATAAGTTATTGTATTTGAGTCGCGATATGATATTCACATATGTGACAATTTATTTGTATTTCAATAACAAAATTAATATACAAGAGCGAACGAACAGTAATTTTGTTTAGAAAAACATTGATATGGAAAATATTATTCCATTGTAGCTCACTACAGCGTGAATTTTCTCGTACCTGAAGCAGATTTTCGTCCAGCAAAATGTGTAAACTGAATGATATCTTTCCTTGCTCATTCCTGCCGCCAAATTTATCAGTGAAATAGTATACGCACAGTTAGCCAATCATATTTGACAAAACACAATGCATTTGATTATAAAATCTGCATATTAGGCTCCTCCCCATTCGGTCCGACTTTTCTGGCGATGTTATAACCTTTGTTTATAAAAATATCAAATTGCTGCTTTCTATTCCTCTTAAGAAACGATTATCAATTGCACATATCCGTAGGTATCGTACAGTGTTAGTGGCAGCGATTGGGTTTTCTATAAGGACGACGAGCAAGGATCACAAGTCAAGGTAAATAATCACGATTGTTTCTTGGTAGTCGTTATTTATATATTGTTGTGATGTTATAGCACAATTTACATACGCCACGATGCGTTTTTATAACAGGAAATACTGCACTGATGCTTTCCTAGCAGAATACGTTTTAAATTATGTTTTTATTTCAATTCATCTTTGATGTTTTCCGTTAATGAGGTTTAAAAAGTACATAAATAAATCCCTTTTTTAATCGACCAAAGGCCACGAAAAGTACAATTTACACATGCACAAACATCGTTTTATAATAATAATAATAATAATAATAATAATAATAATAATAATAATAATAATAATAATAATAATAATAATAATAATAATAATCATAATAATCATAATAATCATAATAATAATAATAATAATAATAATAATAATAATAATAATAATAATAATAAGCAATGAAAAGCAAGACAAGTATAGAGAACTACGAAGTGGAATCAAAGAATTATACCCGAGCCACAAGGTCGTCCAAGTCAACTTAGTATTCGACTTTCTCAGCAATTATCACCAAAGCCTTCAATCAGAAATTGTCCAACTTATTACACTAGGCGACAAAGAAGAAGGAAGTTATCTACTTATGAAAAGCCAAAAATGTATTATATCCCAAAATACTGAGATAGTAAAAACATTCTACCAATATGATACATAACATCACAAGAAAAATGACAAAGGAAAGACTGCCTCCCCCTTAACAGCTTAGCCCAGGAATAATTTTTTCACGCAAAGTTGTAAATAGAAAAACAAGTAGCTTCAATAAAGAGTCAATAATAATAATAATAATAATAATAATAATAATAATAATAATAATAATAATAATAATAATAATAATAATAATAATAATAATAATAATAATAATAATAATAATAATAATAATAATAATAATAATAATAATAATAATAATAATAATAATAAGTTATTATTAAACGTATTATACATGCAGGGTCTCATTGCGTTTTACATACAGTTCAGTGTTACAGTTTTTTTTTTTGAAAATAATAGTGTTTTTAGTGATGATTTGAATACAGAAAAAGTGGATTGTTTAATATCTTCTGGGAGACTGTTCCATGACGAGCCCCGTACCCTAGATTTTGTACTCAGCGGGATTGACACGGTGGTTAGTTAAAAGTCATTAATCCAATTTGATCTAACCAATAAGGATGAAACTAATGATTGATAAGTTTAGAGCATGTACTATACAACCACCATATTGTCTTGTACAGCCTTGGACTACAATATCGTGGAAATAATAAAGACAGTTTCACGCTTCAGAAAGCGATTCAGAGGAAAAGTTTGAAGAAAGTAGTTGCAGTTTTCCTTGAGATCTGTGCTGTTCCACAGTATATACATTCGAAGGCTTAATACCTTCACAACGACATTAAGTCAAACAACGTTGTACTCTATACCCACACAGAAAATAAGTGTCACTATAAACCAGTTTTAATTGACTTTGGCAAAAGCAAACGCATCGAACAAGGAGAAAAAAGAGCAAGGAAAAATGTTGCAAGCGCTAGCTATTTAGCTCCGGAAGTATAGTCTCGGGCCATCAAGAATCGATTTATTCTCTAGTTAAAATGCTCGAAAACTCCTTCCTAGAATAACCAGGATATTACCAAACGAACGAGCTTCGACGGCTAAAATTATTTATGCTTTAAAAGATCTAGCGGCCACGTAAATATACCCGGGAAATATAATAAACTGCATTACTTCTAATATTTTTATCTTGAGTAACTATTTTCAAGCATTTTCTTATCAAATATCTGATATATTATCGATAAAGACTGTATTATGTGATAAGTCCTTCGGGGGTTCAGTTTCAACAATAAAATTTACGATAAAGTAGAACAATTATACCGATCCTATGCGAATCACATACAAGCGATGTAACTCAATACCGAGCTGATGATATGAGCTACACCGATTCTGTCCATAGTTAATTGGATTTGCGGTTAGTTTGCATCGCCTAATGTTCTTCGCAAAGTTCAAAATCAAGGGTACGGGGCTCGTCATGATAAGGCTGGAGCAGCCAGAGCAAAGGCCCTCTTTCCAAAGATGACAGTTCTTGATCCTGGATCTTGTAGGAGGCATTTCTTTGAAGATCGTAAAGCACGACGGGGCTGGTACAAATGCAACAATTCGGCTAGGTACTCAGGCGCTAGACCGTTGATACATTTATATGTCAGAAGAAGGATCTTGAAGGTTATTCGCTGAGACACAGGTAGCCAGTGCAACTCCTGGAGTATGGGTGTTATTCTCTCAGATCTCTTTGTAAGTGTGACAAGTCTAGCAGCTGTATTTTGTAGACGCTCAATGAGGTAGGAAGGGAGGCCAAGCAAAAAACTATTACAATAATCTAGACGTGATGAGATGAAAGCATGCACTAGACGTTCAGTAGTGGACTTATCAAGATAACGCCTTATTTTTATGTACTGTTTTTATCTCAAAAAGTAAATAAAATGGAGATAAACCATTTCTCTTTTTTTCTATAAGACAAAAAACGGATTTTTCCTTCTTGAGGTTTAAAATATTAATGTTTTTTAGGGTTTTCTTCACTCAAAAACTTAAAACAAATAATCTTGAACTTACTTTATCGGTGATTATTTTCCTTGTGTTTTCTTCTTTTCAATGACATCGATCATATTTTGAAGAATAAATGTATGTACTTGAATTTTGATGGATTAAACATTAATTGTTAATAGTTCAACTGCTGAGCTTAAAAATCCTTCATTTATAAACTGTGCTGAAGGAAGCGATTTGAAGACAGATTTCATAACGAACAAAGTTGCTGCTTTTTTATTATTATTTTTAAATTGCTGTAGTCTTTAGATCTGTTCTTCCACGAAGGTATCTACAGACACGTTTTTTTTAATCAGTCTTGTGCTTTTCTTTAATAAAATGTCTTCGTTTTTGTGTCCTTCAAGTTTATGTTTATCTTATATATAAAAACTATCTTTGTTTTCTTCGAAGTTCATATTTCTCCGTTGATTTTTTGTATTAATGAAAGCTCTGATGTTAGCAAGTAGTATTATGTTGTTTGACTTTTGTCCATAAAAGAACAACTTTGCTTTGTTGATCTAGTACTATTTGGCGCGCGCGTCATTTTCGACCCCGCCGAAATTTAACAGCCAATCTTGGGCTTCCTGTTTCAAAACCATGGAAAATCGACTCGATGCATGACTATTTTTAACTCGTGGATTGAAAATCCTCGAGTTATTTGGATGGGGCTTTTGAACCGGAAGTGTCACTCACTTGCTCACTCGCTCAATCACTAGATCGCCAGTCTAAAAAGTCCAAACTTTTGAGCCCTAAGATTTTGGTCAGCGTACCTCGGTATATGAATTACATCATCTTTCAAATAAACACCCTCCCAATTGGGTTTCCTGTCTAATGACGTTTACTATCAAGACCACCCCTCCCCCACTTCTCATGTGGAACACTTCACTATGTAATCGCACATAAATTATCAACCACAATGAGTGCATACTTATTATTAATACCGTAAAAAATGGTGTCTCTTTTATAATTTGAAGATTTCAAAAATAATTTATATGCGAGAGGTCATTAAATCAGATATTCCTGCTCACATGCTCAGAATGATTTAGGAGCCATAAACCATTCAAGGAAAGACACGTAAAAATGACAAAAATAAACAGACGGTATTGTTATTAAATTTTCATGAATTTAAAAACGTGCATCCCGACACTGCTTAAAAACGCGTACGCCGAGTCGTTCCGTAAACCAAGAATACGACGCAATGCACGAGGCAATGCACCACAGAAAGCCCAAATAACACAGGAAGCCCAAGCCTATACGCCTTCTTTGATTTGAAGGTTGAATTTATTTGGATTGTTCGTACTTCTACATCGATTTACTGTTCCAAATCAGCGTTCGCTTTGGGTATATTGTTTGTTCAAGACATTATACAAATGCTAGTCCTTATCCATGCAATCTCGAACTAAAACAGTTTGCAGATAAACATGCAAATGCCCTCAGCGACTCCTGAAATAACTATATAGGTGTGTTGCAATTTAGACATTAAAGCATTGTATGTGTTTTTGTTGTATATCTTCACAGGTAACGTAGATACTTCGGAACATGTCACCAATACATTTAATAGGGACATAAAAGCAAGGTTTATCAGGATCCACCCAGTGACCTGGAACCCTTCACTAAATAACCACATTGTAATGAGAGCATCAGCGATTGGTCGACGAAAAGGTAAGTCAGAATACTGGTGGTCCTTTTTAATTTACCACTATTTTCGACTTCGTTGGGCTTTAAAAACAATAGGTGCGATCAAAGATTGTAAGGAATTTGAACATCCTTAGAATTCGAACTAAAGTTGCTTGTATTTCATTGTTGTAATTAGCAATGAGTCTCATTGCGTACAATTGCGGCGATATCGATTTTGCTCATTTGCATATTATCAGCCGAACGCCTGTCCCATTTCATGCTAATTAATTTTTCGATAATAAGACAGAACGCTTATTTCACGACGTTTCGATGTCGCTGACATCATTTTCAAGTAAGGTTTATTCGATAAATTTGAATATTACATTGAGATGAAATTATCCTCTTGGGATCAATACGCGTGACATGCACTTATTAAACAAATACTTTGGCACGTAAGGAGTCTGATTGTGTGTTACCATGGTACCGGTTTTGCTGCATCTAAACAATCTTTCAAAACAACGTCGAAAAGTTAGCGTGACCAAGTTAGTTTGAAATTATGGGTCAGTGTTTCGTTCCTGAGTGTAATCATTAATCGAAAAGAGACCCTTGTGCATTCTACCGCTTTCCTACAAATACTGTTCAAAAGAAAAGGTGGCTTACGGCAATTAGGTAGGTATTTTTGATAGATTTCGTGACCGAAGACGACATGTGTCGCGGACAATAGAACCAGATACTTTTGACCTTTAGATAAAGCCTTTTGGCAGGCCAGAAGCTCTTGAATAACAATACTCAGGAATTTGGCATTGCTTATCAATAAATAAAAACGAAATTCTTTTCTTTAGACGTGCTGATCGTGAGCCTGGAAGTGGAGCTCGAGTTTGTAGTTGTCACTTTCGCGGAGGAAAAGCACAAGGTCCAGAGATATTCGACTGGAACAAAGAAAATATCTTCGCTACTCCTGGCTACACACCAAAAACAAAGAAACCAAAACAGTCGGAGCCTGAAGTCTGTAATATTGATGAAATACGAGCAAAAATCGCGTCGAATGAGGAAGTTCAACCGCAGACAACTAGCCCTTTACAAACTGAAAATGTAATCCTTCGTGGGCAACTAGATATTGCACTTAGATACATAAAAGAACAGGTGAACTACTCCACAACAACTTACAAATCCTCTAAATTAAATGACAATGTAATCAGAATGGAGACTGGACTTCCTAACAAAGAACTTTTCAACATTGTAGTTGAGTACGTATTCAGCAAAATTCAAAGCAGATGTGAATTATTACTATGACTGGAAAGTAGACAAAATACCCTTTTCTGATCAAATATTCATTACTCTAATGAAAATGAGATAAAACTATACCGATTTGCACCTAGCAAACCTTTTTAATTGTAGTACTGCAACAATTGCAAATATAATCATTACATATCTGCATGTGTTACACCAACTGTTATACAAAGATTGTATTGAAGCAGCAGTCCCATCAAGACATAAGAACAAGACATCACTTCCTGGATCTTTTAGTTTATTTGAAAACTGCCGTATGGTGATAGACTGTACAGATACTGAAGTTGCTACGCCTGGTCTAATGAGTTACCAAAAACTGACATATTCAGCATATCGTGGCATGAACTCTTTTAAGCCCATAGTGGGTGTTGCATCCAATGCAGTGGTCACTTATAATATAAGTAAACTCTTCCCTGGATCAGTATCTGACAAAGCTACTGTTTAAGAGACAGGTATTCTTAATCACTTTGTGGCAGGAGACCTCATCCTTGCAGATAAAGGTTTCCTAATAAATAACATTGTACCAAATGATGTACATGTCAACATACCACCTTCCCTGAACAATGGTAAATTAACAGAAAGTGAGGTCAAGCTTACAAAAAGCATTGCCAAATGTAGAATCCACGTTGAAAGAGCGAATGCAAGGTTGAAAGACTATAAGATATTAAGCTTTATCCCTCCTTACTTGCGATGCTATGCTGATAAGATCTTTCAACTGTGTGCTGCTCTAGTTAATCTACAGAATCCTCTCATCAAAGAAATAACTGGGAGCATTGACTTTGATTGAATAATGTATTCTAAGATTTAATACAGTCCATTTTTACTTATTCTATAGTATCATTAAAAATGGAAAAATTATTTCATTGAATACAAATGTAAAATATATGTTTTGTTAATTCAAATTGTGTTTACTGTAGCTAGTTTCAATAGTAAAGAATATTATAAATAAAATGAAAATGTGTAGATGTGTTTTCATTAATGCTGCAAATATATTTTATTCAGCTTAACATATTTGATGTCTTGTCATCTCATTTTGATTATTTTTTCACTCAATAATATAGAGACATGAAACCAGAAGGTCTATATAACTTATTTCTGCTTAATTATATTCTTGACCTACCACCCCCTTTTAAGGTGCTCAAAGTATATGGCCCAACCCCTAGTTTTATATTTAAAAACTATTTATAGAGTACAAACAATAAAGTACAAATATTATACCCGTGAAACAAGTTGTACTAATTAGTATTAAATAGTGCTAATTACACAATAGCGAAAATAGAAAACAATAGAATTAGCATAAAATATCACTATTTAGTACTTATTTTGTTGCACGCTTTTAATGTTTGTACTCTATTGCATCAACAATAATAAGTAAAATATCTAATTATGTTTTAAAATGTTGGTGTCTTATAATACAGTTATCTTTGACAGTCCATCATCAACTAGTGCTGGAATAATATACAGAGTATAAAAGTCTTGTAAATTAAAAATATTGGGTGCCCATGCTGAATCTTTAAGTATAGGTAAGATGACACTTTCCTTGGTTGTCCAGACCACAAAGTAACAGAGGTCTCTCCCTGTAATGTATATCTGGCCTTGTACCTGGTGCCAGTAGTGGTGGGACTTTTTAAGGGAATATCCCTTACCGCTCTTTTCAAGACAGAACTCAGGATGCTCAGCAGCTTCTGCAATTGTAGAGTTCTTATGTGTATATGGACATTTCACCTCCACAACAGCATTGTCACTAACTAGTCCGTCGGGTGATGCACCAAGTATACCTGATTCATGCAGCCACAATCCAGTCTCTTGTACTTGCAGTTTGGTGTAGTTGACAAATGACTTGATGCCTTCTTTCTCGTTCACAATTCCCCATCTTACGGCTTGAACTCTAGAAATGTCATATTCACCCAGAACTCTTTTAACTAGTGGGGGAGTTACTCTTTTGCACATCAGGACAGGACCAAAGTTGCTTGCAGGGGGAAGGCCCTTCCGCAGCATATGCCATGCATCGCTGTCTCTTTGGTGAGATGTTATGTTGACAACAGCGTTCGGTTTTTCTTCATCGATTTTCATTCTCTCTAAAAGATATTCTGTATTTAGGCCGCTTTCAACAAATCCATCAGAAAGAATAATGTCTTCTACAGTCGGGATTGGTAAAGCGTTTTCTTTGTCTGGTTCAATTCTGGGCTAAGGAGCCAAGTAATGCCCGTAAATTCACCATATCTTTTGAGACGGTCAAACAACCAGGTTTTGTCTTCTTCCGTTGCTTTAAAGGCACATACTCTTTCGGAGGGTACATCTCTTCTACACACTTTGTTGAATCCTGTGCTTTTTTTTTCCTTCCATGAACATTCGACGTCGGTCCTATACTTATGTTGTTGTAACCGTGAAGAAACAACGCCACAGCGTGGCTACACTTGAAGGCACCTTTCGGGCATTCACACTCCGTAGAACGAATTTGATTGCTATTAAGATATATCTAAAAGAAATCACATGGTTATCCTTTGATTTTGAAATTGAAAAAAAAAAACGGTCATGTAGGTCGTTTTAATTGCACGAGTTTCATCTTAGCCTCGGTACACACTGACCGTAACTTTATAGCTCTTGTTTTTCATGCTAGCTTGCACCGATCCTCTTAAAATTCCATCACAATATGAATAAGATAATATGCATGACCAGATTTGTAGTGATTTTCGCCGCGAGAGATCGATTTGTGTTCATCAGAAAAGAAAGTTGCCATCGCACATATTGAAAGCGCCGCCATGTTTGATTCAACTGATGATTGTTTAGATCCAGTAAAAATGCAACCATGGAAACGTAACGTCATGGCTTCGCCACTCTATTGGCTGTTTGAATTGAATATCGTAATCTGATTGGTTACTAATATATTCTCTCTAAGTGGTCTCGGTTCGTGTATCTTCGTTATTAAAGCGCTTGAAGTCTTTAAGGATAGAACTGTTATGAATAAGCGTTATATAAACCAAATCTCCGGTAGTCCTCAAATATCGTCGGTCATTAGTCTGTGGACATCTTTAGCATTCTTTGGATTCTTCGGCCATCTTCGGCAGTTTTCGGACATCTTCGTTAGACTTCGGCAACCTTCAGATATATCCGTCACTCTTCGGAAGCCTTGAAATAATTCCATTGATTGTTGGAAAATGGCGAAAAACGTTTGTGATATATAATAAACATAGGTCCAACATAGATATTGCTCCTTTTAAGGCGTGGTTTGTTTGTTAATGTTACAGTAAATTTTTTACTGTTAGTATTATAATGGCTAAACTTTTACTGTTTAATGTTATATGGCCAAAATAATAAGTGTTCAGTGTTATCAAGGTACCCCCCATGAAAATGACGCTATTTGACGTTTTTTCAAGCTTTTTCAAATTTGAAAAAACAATCGTGTAATATCTCGCGCCCTGATGGGAGGATAGACACCACGTGTGCGGACGACACTACGTCAAGCAACATTGTAAAAAGTTGAGGGAGTGTTTTGTCATCAACTCGATGATCTTTTGTCTAAAAACTGTGATAAAAGCTCATTCCTGGATAAACCCTGAATGGAAAACACTTTTCTGTAAATGAAAAATGTTGATAAATGTCACTATGCCCTCATTGAGTTTTTGTCTCTTTGATTTGATCAGGTCAGTTTTCAGTCTTTTTGTCAAATTTTCGTCAATAGTCAATTTGATGTCTGTCCATCAAAAAAAAACCTAAGTTATGTTCTTGCTTTAACTATATCAAGGGTTGTGTGATTGTTGACTAATTTTATTTTTAATTCTGTTTTCCTGACAGAAAAAGGCTTATTTCTTTGTACTTCTCATTTACAACTAATCATTTTTGCAAATTGTTTTATTTGCCGTAGCAGTGAAACCGTTAAGTTTGATGCGTGACACCTTCGTCATATAACTTGTGATGTGATTGAAGATGATTATTATTTTGGCAGATAACACGTGAAGACCAATCATGTGTTATTGTCGGGGCAATGTGAAAATGATCGATCGAATACTCGTCTCTGATCCCGCAGAAACTAATGGCTATATTTTTTTGGACTGATGATCGCCAAGACATTCCCTATGATTAGTTGCTGTACTACATTGTACAGGGTTGATGCCCGAAATATAGCTTGCTATTTTCCTTTTTATAAAGACGAGTATATCTTGGCAGGAATGATCCGCCGTAAGCAAAGTCAATTCTAGTCATTTCTGTCTGGAAACCAGCCCAAATGGCCTCAAAAATTACACAAATTGCTTTAGTAACTATATATCTATCTTTCTTGTTCTGGAAGAATTTACTTCGTATTTAAAAAGGCATAAACGAACGGATATCGGCCAATTCAGCGAAGATTGTGGCTGTTTATGAATTTTTAATTTCTTTACCTCTTTTTTTTACTGCTAATTCCTAGAAACTTCAAACCAACCTAACATAATTATCAGAAAATGCCCTTCGCTTAATGCTGTATCTCATAAAATTGCATCTAATGATTTATACTTGTTTAAGGTGCCTTTGGTTCTCCTGTGTTTTCAAATCACGACAGTCCTGCTTACGTCACGACCTACAAGAACCAGGATGTAACGTTAAGATGTGAAGCAGTTGGTGACACACCAATCACTATCACCTGGAAACATAAAGGTCAAATCCTTCAGAGTAAAACCAATCAAACACATCTTACCCTAATAAAATTAACCAATGCGCACGAAGGGTTCTATGAATGCACTGCTACCAATACACGAGTAACCAACACCAAAAACCTCTACCTTCATGTGAAAGGTACGTTCTCGAGAGATTAAACAATTTCCAAGTACGTAAATTTAAATCTCATGTTTTATTTCAATGTTTTTTTGTTTCAGATTCATTTGACATTTGTAGCAATTATAACACCCTCTTTGATAATTCTCGCTTTGTGAGAACTACTTCATCATTTGTCAGTGGCGATGTCAACCTCAACGAGACGGACTGGTACGTCTTCAAGGACAATGATAATTTCTATCGCATGCCTACTACGTGCGTACCAGATAACCGGTGTGGAGCCAAATACCCAGGATACATGCAAGGAGCATTACCAAACGTCAACGACGGAATCGTCAAAAGAAAAGCCTGCTTCCATGGTAACGGAAACTGTTGTCATCACAGTGTGGATGTATATGTCCGTAACTGTTACATGTTTTATGTCTACAAACTGAAAAGAATGGACGTTCCCTGGAAATCAAGATACTGCATTGAAAGCTACGCCAATGGTAATTAACTAAAAATTCAGGCAGCGGAAAGGGCTTAACAAATTTTGTATGTTTCCCAGTCCAAACTTGTGAATGTACGATTAAGGGGGAAAGCACCAACTACCTTTCTATTCCCATTGATGCGATTAAGTTTTTACCTTGAATTACATTACTATATAATACAACTTTTAAATAGATAACCTAGACGGTGTTAAATCCTGTCGAAAGTCAGTACAGTTTAATAATAATATATTAGTGAGAGCTGACGAAAAAAAAAATCCTTTTCTTTTGCTCTATTAAATGTACTGTAATAACAATTTTCACAGCCACTTTTGTTTGAATTTTATTACAGAGATCCCAAGTCTTGTTTTCCAGTCGTCCCCATTGGTGCTTAAACATCACGTGATCCACCGACTGTATGACGTAGATTACTTCATGTGTATGACATACTGTAGCCTTGAGGTTAAATGTAAGTCTTTCAACCACAACCAAGTCCTTGGAACATGCGAGTTGAACAACGCAACGGCAGAAGAATTCCACAGCCATTTGCAGCAACGACCAAATTACGTCATGTACGAAGATATATCTCTGGCGTAACTTGCAATATAATTGTTGTGCAATATCATTGTCGAACAAAAACTCATGTTAGAGGAGGAAGTAATGTTTCAAGGCTGACAATGAGGACTTGACGGGATTTCAAAGTCCGCGCAATTCGTTACAGTCCGACAAGTACAACAACATCCCATACACATTTTTTATCAATAGCTTTGTTATCAATACCTATTTCAAAAATCGTTGTCTCAGCTGGAGCTACAGTCCACACTCTAAAGCCTGCAAAGGATGTCGATTACATGGACTTAACTTGTGATATATTGCAAGTTTTTTAAAGAAATATTTGTAATTATATCTACCACAACAACAACATGTTATGGTCATATAACACAAACAAGTACAACCAAAATATACTATGAATAAATCGATAACAAGAGAAGAAATACCGACATCCTTTGCCGGCTTCAGACTGTGGACTGGGGCTTTGTTTGCGACAACGATTTTTGAAATAGGTGTATATATAGTCCTATATGTAGTTGGTGTAGCAGTGTAGCTCAGCTGCAGTGTAGCTAGTGTAGGTGGCGTAGTTGGTGTAGCTGGTGTAGCTAGTGTAGTTGGTGTAGTTGGTATAGCTGGTGTAGTTTGTGTAGCTGGTGTAGCTGGTGTAGTTGGAGTAGTTGGTGTAGCTGGTGTAGTTAGTGCAGCTGGTGTAGTTGGTGTAGCTGGTGTAGCTGGTGTAGCTGGTGTAGCTGGTGTAGCTAGTGTAGTTGGTGTAGCTAGTGTATCTACTTAAGTTGGTGTAGTTGGTGTAGTTGGTGAAGCTAGTGCATTTGGTGTAGCTGGTGTAGTAGTTGAAGTTACGTCGGTGTAGTTGGTGTAGCTAGTGTAGCTAGTGTAGCTAGTGTAGTTGGTGTAGCTGGTGTAGTTGGTGTAGCTGGTGTAGCTAGTGTAGTTGGTGTAGTTGGTGTAGTTGGTGTAGCTGGTGTAGCTGTTGTAGCTGGTGTAGCTGGTTTAGTTAGTGTAGCTGGTGTAGTTGGTGTAGTTGGTGTTGTAGATGTAGCTGGAGTAGTTGATGTAGGTGGTGTAGTTGGTGTAGCTAGTGTAGTAGTTATAGTTGGTGTAGTTGGTGTAGATGGGGGTAGTTGGTGTAGTTGGTGTAGCTAGTTTAGCTGGTGTAGCTGGTGTAGTTGGTGTAGTTAGTGTAGCTGGTGTAGTTAGTGTAGCTGGTGTAGCTGGTGTAGTTGGTGAAGCTGGTGTAGCTAGTGTACTTAGTGTAGAAAGTGTAGAAGGTGTAGTTGGTGTAGCTAGTATAGTTGGTGTAGTTGGTGTAGATGGTGTAGCTAGTGTAGCTAGTGTAGTTGGTGTAGTTGATGTAGTTGGTGTAGCTAGTGTAGTAGTTATAGTTGGTGTATTTGGTGTAGCTGGGGTAGTTGGTGTAGTTGGTGTAGCTAGTTTAGCTGGTGTAGCTGGTCTAGTTGGTGTAGTTAGTGTAGTTGGTGTAGTTGGTGTAGTTGGTGTAGTTGGTGTAGTTGGTGTAGTTGGTGTAGTTGGTGTAGTTGGTGTAGTTGGTGTTGTAGATGTAGCTGGAGTAGTTGATGTAGGTGGTGTAGTTGGTGTAGCTAGTGTAGCTAGTGTAGTTGGTGTAGCTGGTGTAGTTGTTGAAGTTGGTGTAGTTGGTGTAGCTAGTGTAGCTAGTGTAGTTATTATTGACGGTTACTAGCGAGTGCGTTACAGATTAATTATATCAGTATGTTATACGTTACTTCGGAACTATCTTATAGCACAGGAGTCCGGATACAAGCATAGTATATTACAAAGTTGTGCATGCATGTTCACCTCACGCTGATTGAAGCTATTGAAGCTATTGAATACAACAAACGAGCGGATTCATAATCAGGAAAAGTTCATGAAAACTAAACAACGCTGGATAATTTCGTAATTATATCTAACTGATCATTTCAAGACAACTATATCTAATTCTAAACAAGCATGAATTTGACCGTAATTTTGTCGTATTTTCTTTGCTCACTTCGCTCTTTTCCTAACCAAACAAACCCATGTTCAAAACATCCAAATTACAAACGAAGGAATAGCAACTTTTAGCTGTAATTCAATCTAAATTATACAATCAGTTTCTTTTGAATCAACGTTTTAAAATTATTTTGTGTAGGTTCTGCGTTTTTGAATCGATTTGAAAAAACCTAAGTTGTCTCTGCTCAAAACGTATCAATGGAATTTAAAAAAAAAAAGTCTGTTCCACTCAATCTATGCTTTCGCAACTGTCTTTTGCTGTTAAGTTATTAGAATGTTGTCGATTGAAAGTTGTAATAAGTTTTTCTCTTTTATATTTATTTTAAGCAATTTAAGTGTTTTCTTTTCAATAATTCTTGAGAAAATGACAAAAGAAATCGTAAACGTAAATACTGTACTAACTGAATATAACGACTAAAATTTTAAAATAAACAAGAAAAAAGGCAATTATGAAAAATAATTTTTGCTGTAGTTGTTTTCATCATTGTTTTTATTATGTTTTTACATTCTTTGGAGCAGTGTAGATTGCGTGGCGTCGAAAAGAATTGCCGGTAAAATGCTCGTGATTAAGCAGCGTTTTGCCAAGGCAAGCAGGAAGCCGTCCGAAAGCCTTGAAAAATTGAAAAGTGTGTCTACAAGGTATCACCAATTTCCTTTCATTTTTGACCGAGATATGTATGAATGTAATAATAACTTTGTGTATTAGCAAACCAAAAAAAAAAAATCTTAAGATTAACTAAACCTAAATATCTTAAGATTAACTAAACCTCTTGAATCAAGATAACATTCTTTGGAGAAGTGCATCTAATAAGGCGTTTTTTCCTCAAAATAATTTAAAAGAGGGTGAATTTTAGCAGCGTTTTGCCAATGCCAGCAGGTGTGACATACATGCAGTTAAAATATTACTTTATGAAATTAAAACAAACTGTGTGACGCACAAACAACCTCTAATAAATTGAAATGCATAATCAGATTCAGATGCAAATTTGGGATTTTTATATGTACGTGTATTACTGCTTAACAATGTAGAAAGTCCATTGCAATTTGTGATAATTTTCTCAATATGATATTCATTTTAAGCAATTTAGGCGTTTTCTTTTCCTGTTAATCAAAAAAATATCAACAATTATTGAGAAATTGTCAAAAGAAGACTTTCTCAAAGTCCGGGGTTTTTTTTCGTTTTGGATCTCTCGTATTACGCTCGGACAGTCCTCGCCATCGTCTACATCGTTAGTTAGCCGTTTCGTAGAGGAAGACACACGTTCAGCAATGAGTTTGGCAGTAGATTGTGTTAAAAGGTCCCTCAGTTCTACAATCTTTTCACAAGGTTCTCGTTTTTCCGATCGCTACTTCGACAAATCATGTCCGTTGCACAACTCTCTCTCTCGAAACTTTGACCAACAACAACCTCTAAGGGAAGGTACGTTTATTATTGGGGGGGGGGGGGGAGGGCTGGAGAATTCAGAGTAATTTTTCCTAAAAAACGTTTGACCCTCCCCAGTCATTCCAAAACTACACTTATGACCCTCCCCACCAAGTATACGAAAAATACCCATGGCCCTCCCCCCATGGTCACACTCAGGTTCTATAAACAGACAAGCACTTCATACACGTTTAATCACAAAACCCGCAATGTACACACACTTTTATAGAAAAGGAAAAACTTTTCCCTAAATACAAGCATATTTTCTATATAAATGAATAAAAACTTTTTAACATATTTACATATTCTTACACATACATTTCATAGAAAAACATAAGCACTTTAATAGGTACATATATATTTTATAAAAAAAGCTCTGCTTTGAGTGAATCAAGTGACTCCTCAGAGGGCAGTTCCTGTCATGAAGTAACAGAGGCCCCGCCTGATGCTACCTCCTCACGCTATGGACGCAAAAGAACCAGAGTCCTGCGAGACAACTTTGTCTCGTGGGCTCAAATTGACATGCATTAACTGGCTCAGTGACTAATAAAGTTGTAGATAGATATGTTATCAAATACACTGAAAATATTGAAATTCCAATTTATTATCAAGGTTGAGATAATTGTTTCATTCGTAAAATAAAATAACCAAAAATATGATAAAATTAAAATGAGTTCTAATAGCTAGGGTGCAACTTAAAAGGATGACCCTCCCCTTGATTAGCTTCAAGTGAAATATGTGGCCCTCCCCTTAAGCTTATAAATTTGACTAATGACCCTCCCCTCTGAGGCTCCAGCCCCCCCCCCCCCCCCCAATAAAAAACGTACCTTCCCTAAATTGCAAAAAGCTTGTGTATTAGTAGAATTTTTAAAAAGCCTTCGCTTTTAATCCTTGTTCAAAATAATATCTGAGCAAACTATGCAGATTGATTCTTTAGAATGAGGTGATAACACAGCTCGTGAGATTGTTTTGGTTGGAGTCGATTTATCCATTGACCATTATCGCGTAAGCGTAAAATCGACAAGACCTCATGTCAAAGTCACACCTTATCGATGACGTAATCAACATTTTCGCGCCACTTTTGTGCAAATTAAATTCGATTCCCTGCAGGCGAGACAAGTCGACTACTCGCGACTTCGTCGCTTGGCAGGACGTCTCGCTTCGCTCGACGAAATAAACGGTATTCCGAAATATCCCAAATAAACGGTATTCCTAAAGAGTAGTCGACTTGTAGCAAGTCTATGCCATTGCCAGCAGGTGTGACAGAAAGTTAAGATATTACTTTAATTGAAACAAACTATGTGACGCACAAACATAATAGTTTGAAAAGCATATTCTGATTCCGATTTAGGATTTTTATATCTGCGTGTGTTACTTACTGCCTTACAATGTAAAATGTCAATTGAAATTTGCGATACTTTTCTCTCTATGATATTCATTTTAAACAATTTTTAAAGGCGGTTTATTTTCATGTTATTCAAAAACTAATTTATAATTCTTGAGAAGTTGACAAAAGAAATCGTGAACGTGATTATTGTTCTAACTGAATATAAAGACAAATTTTAGAAAAAGAAAGAAAAAAGGCAAATATGAAAAATAATTGTCAAGTTGTTTTTATCGAAACTGCATGAATATTAATTAATTCTGTATTCTAAAAGAATAAATAATTGAATTGAATTGATAATTAGTTTTCTCGTTCTCTTGGCTGTCACAATTGTTTTATCGAAGAAGTGAAGGATCTATTACATTTTTAACTCGCTCACCATGCCAATCGTATTGGCTGTCTTATTTCAGGTAAGAAAAAGTGAAATATTTGCCTTTCTTATACTTTTAGACAATGTAGTATAGTAGAATACTCATAATATAGAAGGGAATTCGAAATTCTAAATATTTTATAAATCTACAAAATGTGTACGTTTCTAGAGAAAAAATTTGCAATTTTATTTCTAGCTTCTAATTTGTTCTCTATATTCTCATTGTACTTTACCATTGCTTTATAACAATTTATCGTAATTCTATACCTGTTGTAACTCTACCTAGTTTGCAAACCTTAAGAGTTAACTAAACTTCTTGAAACAAGGCCCTTTTTCGAATTCTCCATATGTTTTTAAAAAAAAAAACATTTTTTGGAGCAGTGTAGATTGGTGGCGTCGAAAAGAATTGGTAATCAACTCTTGAGTTTAAGAGGCGTTTTGCCAAGACCAGCAGGAGTCCGTCCTAATTTATAAAGCCTTGCAAAAATGAAAAGTGTGTCTACAACGGGTATCACTTATGTCTTTCATTTTTGACCCAGATATGTATCAGAGTACAAATATTAACTGTGTGTAGTAGCAAACAAAAATATTTGATTTTGGAGAAAATATCGAGATTTAATATAATGTAGTCAGACAAAAGTTAAATTAACTTCTTGAATCAAGATAACATTCTTTCGAGCAGTGCATTATATGTGGCGTTTTTCCCGCAAAATAATGTAAAAAGGGCGTGAATTTTAGCAGCGTTTTGCCATTGCCAGCAGGTGTGACAGAAAGTTAAGATATTACTTTAATTGAAACAAACTATGTGACGCACAAACATAATAATTTGACATGCATATTCTGATTCAGATTTAGGATTTTTATATCTGCGTGTGTTACTTACTGCCTTACATTGTAAAATGTCAATTGAAATTTGTGATAATTTCTTCTCTATGATATTCATTTTTAGCAATTTAAGTGTTTTATTTTCCTGTTATTCAAAAAATCATTAACAATTATTAAGAAATTATCAAAAGAAATTGCCCACATGCTGATTGTTCTAACTAAATATAAAGACACATTTTATAAAAAGAAAATAGGGCAAATATGAAAAACATTGTTTTTCTAGTTACGTTGTTTCCATCGAAGCTGCATGAATAATAATAATTCATTCTTTATTCTAAAAGGGTAAATGATTGAATTGGCTTTATAATTAGTTTTCTCGTTCTTTTGGCTTTCACATGTTTTTCATAAAAGAATTGAAGTATATCTATTACATTTTCAACGCGTTCACCATGCCAATCTTATTGGTTGTCTTATTCCAAGTAAGAAGAAGTGAAATATTTGCCTTTTTATATCTTTAGGCAATGTACTGTATAGGGCAACTATTGGAATCCCAGGGCGATAATAATCTCTAAAGTAAATTTTAATTTTAAAACACCGTCGACAATGGCAACACAGAATTGAAGTGAATAAATGATTCAAATGTGCAAAGGCCAAATTATTATTATTTTTTTTTATTTCTCTGCATTACACTTTAAAATCTTTACACGTAACTCATAAAGGGCACGAATTTCGGATCCCCTGTTTATAAATGATGTTTGTGAGCATAGTAGAATACTCATAATATAGAAAGGAATCCGAAATGCTATAGATTTTATCAACCTACAAAATGTGCACGTTTCTAGAGAAGAAATTTGCTAATTTGTCTCCTAATTTTTCTCTATATTCTCATTATACTTTATTATTGCCTAACGACAATATATCGTTATTGTATACCTGTAGTAGTTCTACCTAGTTTGCGAGCATTAAAAGTTAACTCAACTTCTTAAAACGAGGCCCTTTTTAATCGCGATTCATAATGTTTTTAAAAAATAACATTCTTTCGAGCAGTGTAGATTGTGTGGCGTCGAAAAGAATTGGTAAACAGCTCTTGAGTGTAAAAGGCGTTTTGCTAAGGCCAGCAGGAGTCTGTCCGAAATCCTGAATTTTGTTTTTCAAAATTGAAAAGTGTGTCTACAACGCATATAAGATATTTCTTTCCTTCTTGACCCAGATAAGTATTAGAGTGCAAATATTAACTGTGTGTAGTAGCAAACAAAAATATTTGATTTTGGAGAAAATATCGAGATTTAATATAATGTAGTCAGACAAAAGTTAACTTAACTTCTTGAATCAAGATAACATTCTTTCGAGCAGTGCATTATATGTGGCGTTTTCCCCGCAAAATAATGTAAAAAGGGCGTGAATTTTAGCAGCGTTTTGCCATTGCCAGCAGGTGTGACAGAAAGTTAAGATATTACTTTAATTGAAACAAACTATGTGACGCACAAACATAATAATTTGACATGCATATTCTGATTCAGATTTAGGATTTTTATATCTGCGTGTGGTACTTACTGCCTTACATTGTAAAATGTCAATTGAAATTTGTGATAATTTCTTCTCTATGATATTCATTTTTAGCAATTTAAGTGTTTTATTTTCCTGTTATTCAAAAAATCATTAACAATTATTAAGAAATTATCAAAAGAAATTGCCCACATGCTGATTGTTCTAACTAAATATAAAGACACATTTTATAAAAAGAAAATAGGGCAAATATGAAAAACATTGTTTTTCTAGTTACGTTGTTTCCATCGAAGCTGCATGAATAATAATAATTCATTCTTTATTCTAAAAGGGTAAATGATTGAATTGGCTTTTTAATTAGTTTTCTCGTTCTCTTGGCTTTCACATGTTTTTCATAAAAGAATTGAAGTATCTATTACATTTTCAACGCGTTCACCATACCAATCTTATTGGTTGTCTTATTCCAAGTAAGAAGAAGTGAAATATTTGCCTTTTTATACCTTTAGGCAATGTACTGTATAGGGCAACTATTGGAATCCCAGGGCGATAATAATCTCTAAAGTAAATTTTAATTTTAAAACACCGTCGACAATGGCAACACAGAATTGAAGTGAATAAATGATTCAAATGTGCAAAGGCCAAATTATTATTATTATTTTTTTTTATTTCTCTGCATTACACTTTAAAATCTTTACACGTAACTCATAAAGGGCACGAATTTCGGATCCCCTGTTTATAAATGATGTTTGTGAGCATAGTAGAATACTCATAATATAGAAAGGAATCCGAAATGCTATAGATTTTATCAATCTACAAAATGTGCACGTTTCTAGAGAAGAAATTTGCTATTTTGTCTCCTAATTTTTCTCTATATTCTCATTATACTTTATTATTGCCTAACGACAATTTATCGTTATTGTATACCTGTAGTAGTTCTACCTAGTTTGCGAGCATTAAAAGTTAACTCAACTTCTTCAAACGAGGCCCTTTTTATTCGCAATTCATCATGTTTTTAAAAAATAACATTCTTTCGAGCAGTGTAGATTGTGTGGCGTCGAAAAGAATTGGTAAACAGCTCTTGAGTGTAAAAGGCGTTTTGCTAAGGCCAGCAGGAGTCTGTCCGAAATCCTGAATTTTGTTTTTCAATATTGAAAAGTGTGTCTACAACGCATATTAGATATTTCTTTCCTTCTTGACCCAGATATGTATTAGAGTGCAAATATTAACTGTGTGTAGTAGCAAACAAAAATATTTGGTTTTAGAAAAAATATCGAGATTTGATATAATGTAGTCAGACAAAAGTTAACTAAACTTCTCGAATCAAGATAACATTCTTTCGAGCAGTGCATTATATGTGGCGTTTTTTCCTCAAAATAATGTAAGAAGGGCGTGAGTTTTAGCAGCGTTTTGCCATTGCCAGCAGGTGTGACAGAAAGTTAAGATATTACTTTAATTGAAACAAATTATGTGACGCACAAACATAATAATTTGACATGCATATTCTGATTCCGATTTAGGATTCTTATAACTGCGTGTGTTACTTACTGCCTTACATTGTAAAATGTCAATTGAAATTTATGATAATTGCTTTTCTTTGATATTCTTTTTTAGCAATTTAATTGTTTTATTTTCTCGTGTTCAAAAATCATTAACAATTATTGAGAAATTATCAAAAGAAATTGCAAACATCATGATTAGTCTAACTGAATATAAAGACAAATTTTATAAAAAGAAAATAGGGCAAATATGAAAAAAATTGTTTTTCTAGTTGTTTCCATCGAAGCTGCATGAATAATAATTCATTCTTTATTCTAAAAGGGTAAATGATTGAATTGGCTTCATAATTAGTTCTCGTTCTCTTGGCTTTCACATGTTTTTCATAAAAGAATTGAAGTATAACTATTACATTTTCAACGCGCTCACCATGCCAATCTTATTGGTTGTCTTATTCCAGGAGAGAAGAAGTGAAATATTTGCCTTTTTATACTTTTAGACAATGTAGTATAGGGCAACTATTGGAATCCCAGGGCGATAATAATCTCTAAAGTAAATTTTAATTTTAAAACACCGTCGACAATGGCAACACAGAATTGAAGTGAATAAATGATTCAAATGTGCAAAGGCCAAATTATTATTATTTTTTTTTTTTATTTCTCTGCATTACACTTTAAAATCTTTACACGTAACTCATAAAGGGCACGAATTTCGGATCCCCTGTTTATAAATGATGTTTGTGAGCATAGTAGAATACTCATAATATAGAAAGGAATCCGAAATGCTATAGATTTTATCAACCTACAAAATGTGCACGTTTCTAGAGAAGAAATTTGCTATTTTGTCTCCTAATTTTTCTCTATATTCTCATTATACTTTATTATTGCCTAACGACAATATATCGTTATTGTATACCTGTAGTAGTTCTACCTAGTTTGCGAGCATTAAAAGTTAACTCAACTTCTTGAAACGAGGCCCTTTTTATTCGCGATTCATAATGTTTTTTAAAAATAACATTCTTTCGAGCAGTGTAGATTGTGTGGCGTCGAAAAGAATTGGTAAACAGCTCTTGAGTGTAAAAGGCGTTTTGCTAAGGCCAGCAGGAGTCTGTCCGAAATCCTGAATTTTGTTTTTCAAAATTGAAAAGTGTGTCTACAACGCATATAAGATATTTCTTTCCTTCTTGACCCAGATATGTATTAGAGTGCAAATATTAACTGTGTGTAGTAGCAAACAAAAATATTTGATTTTGGAAAAAATATCGAGATTTAATATAATGTAGTCAGACAAAAGTTAACTAAACTTCTCGAATCAAGATAACATTCTTTCGAGCAGTGCATTATATGTGGCGTTTTTTCCTCAAAATAATGTAAGAAGGGCGTGAGTTTTAGCAGCGTTTTGCCATTGCCAGCAGGTGTGACAGAAAGTTAAGATATTACTTTAATTGAAACAAACTATGTGACGCACAAACATAATAATTTGACATGCATATTCTGATTCCGATTTAGGATTCTTATAACTGCGTGTGTTACTTACTGCCTTACATTGTAAAATGTCAATTGAAATTGATGATAATTGTTTTTCTTTGATATTCTTTTTTAGCAATTTAAGTGTTTTATTTTCTCGTGTTCAAAAATCATTAACATTTATTGAGAAATTATCAAAAGAAATTGCAAACATCATGATTGTTCTAACTGAATATAAAGACAAATTTTATAAAAAGAAAATAGGGCAAATATGAAAAAAATTGTTTTTCTAGTTGTTTCCATCGAAGCTGCATGAATAATAATTCATTCTTTATTCTAAAAGGGTAAATGATTGAATTGGCTTCATAATTAGTTTTCTCGTTCTCTTGGCTTTCACATGTTTTTCATAAAAGAATTGAAGTATATCTATTACATTTTCAACGCGCTCACCATGCCAATCTTATTGGTTGTCTTATTCCAGGTAAGAAGAAGTGAAATATTTGCCTTTTTATACTTTTAGACAATGTAGTATAGGGCAACTATTGGAATCCCAGGGCGATAATAATCTCTAAAGTAAATTTTAATTTTAAAACACCGTCGACAATGGCAACACAGAATTGAAGTGAATAAATGATTCAAATGTGCAAAGGCCAAATTATTATTATTTTTTTTTTTTATTTCTCTGCATTACACTTTAAAATCTTTACACGTAACTCATAAAGGGCACGAATTTCGGATCCCCTGTTTATAAATGATGTTTGTGAGCATAGTAGAATACTCATAATATAGAAAAGAATCCGAAATGCTATAGATTTTATCAATCTACAAAATGTGCACGTTTCTAGAGAAGAAATTTGCTATTTTGTCTCCTAATTTTTCTCTATATTCTCATTATACTTTATTATTGCCTAACGACAATTTATCGTTATTGTATACCTGTAGTAGTTCTACCTAGTTTGCGAGCCTTAAAAGTTAACTCAACTTCTTGAAACGAGGCCCTTTTTATTCGCGATTCATAATGTTTTTTAAAAATAACATTCTTTCGAGCAGTGTAGATTGTGTGGCGTCGAAAAGAATTGGTAAACAGCTCTTGAGTGTAAAAGGCGTTTTGCTAAGGCCAGCAGGAGTCTGTCCGAAATCCTGAATTTTGTTTTTCAAAATTGAAAAGTGTGTCTACAACGCATATAAGATATTTCTTTCCTTCTTGACCCAGATATGCATTAGAGTGCAAATATTAACTGTGTGTAATAGCAAACAAAAATATTTGATTTTGGAAAAAATATCGAGATTTAATATAATGTAGTCAGACAAAAGTTAACTAAACTTCTCGAATCAAGATAACATTCTTTCGAGCAGTGCATTATATGTGGCGTTTTTTCCTCAAAATAATGTAAGAAGGGCGTGAGTTTTAGCAGCGTTTTGCCATTGCCAGCAGGTGTGACAGAAAGTTAAGATATTACTTTAATTGAAACAAACTATGTGACGCACAAACATAATAATTTGACATGCATATTCTGATTCCGATTTAGGATTCAAGTCACAAGTTTTTCATCGAAGAAGTAAAGTAGCTGTCCATTTTCAACGCGCTCACCATGCCAATCTTATTGGCTGTCTTATTCCAGGTAAGAAAAAGTGAAATATTAGCCTTTTTATACTTTTAGACGATGTAGTATAGGGCAACTACTGGAGTCCAAGGGCGATATTATTCTCTAAAGTAAATTGAAACACGTATAAATTGAAACACAGAATTAAAAGTGAATAATGAATTGAAACGTGCAAAGGCAAATTATATTCTTCTCATATATCTGCATTACACTTAAATACCTGAACACGTAACTCAGATGCGGCCTTAATTTCGGAACCCCTGTTTTTCAATGATGTATTGAACATAGTGTTCTATTCTCATCGGTCCCACTGTACTCATGTATGAGTATTGGAGAAGACCAGGTGGAGCTCTCCAATGAAACGATAAAAGCGACTCCAGTTGAAAGGGTGGGAGGGTGGGGATGAAAAACAATAGGAGAGCAACCCAGGTCGGGGAACGGACAACACAGCAAGAACATAAATCCGTAAGATGTTTAGGCTTGATACCGTAAAGCCTACTGCAGGTTTGACTAAACTGAGTAGTATGCTAATTAATTCTCATACATTTATACTAGTGAGACCGCTGAGAATAGTGTTCTATTCTCATCGGTCCCACTGTACTCATGTATGAGTATTGGAGAAGACCTGGCTCCGCTATACAAGAACAATAACTATCCTCGTGCGTAGGAGACCGGATAATAATATTCCGAAATTCCTAAAAACATACCCCATACTCAAAACTCAACCCAAAACTCAAACCCAAAACTTAAATATTACTTATTACTTATGGTAGAGTGGACTAGAACCTAGAACCTTAACCCATACTCAGAAGGGGGAGGGGTGAAGGGGCCAGTATTCGATAAACATTCAGTGGCACTTGAATTACAAAACAGGCGTTAACTTTTTTCAAAAATCATACCTATAAACACACAAATAGAATAAATAACAATAAGGCTTCAAGGCTGCCAACCCTTTGGTGGTATCAATCACACAAGGGAACAAAAGCGAAAAGGAGTGAGGAACAACGGGAGGACAAAGGTTTACTCACCCAAGGGATGGAGCGCCAGTAATCCGACTAGGGCGTTAGACACCCTTTCAGGCTACCATGGAAGGAGTCGTTGACAATAGGTGTAGTCGCCACAAAATTCCAAAACATGGAATATTCATCACGTAGTTGAGTCGTTATAATAAACCGTTAACTTGCTGTGAATATATCTTGCATAACATACAAAAGTATCAAACAATCGAGCGCTATAACCGTTGATTCGCCAAATAAGACTCTACAGATATGCAAATATTTTTTCGTAGTTATGCGAGACCTTTAGCTGTTAACTCGCCAAATACATTTTGAATAATATGCAAAATATGACACGTGGAAGTGCTATATAAATCCAGATATTTCTCTAAAAAGCGAGACTTTAAACTGTTAACTCGTCCAATGTTTGTATAACACAAAAATATCAGATAAGCGACTCCTATAACCATTAAACTGCCCAAAGAAAATAAAACTACGAGTATGCAATATTTTAGAGTAGCTATAGGCGAGACCTTCAACTGTTAACTCGCCGAATGTTTAAATAATAATAATGCAGGGACAAACTGTTAACCTGCTAGATCAAATATAATCCAGGGACAAACTGTTAACCTGCTAAATCAAATATAATGCAGGGACAAACTGTTAACCTGCTAAATCAAATATAATGCAGGGTCAAATTAACCTACGAGAAATATGTTGCACGGTTACACTGTTCAGCCTGTGAGAGATAAGAAATAGACTAAATGTAGAGCTATGTTGTAAAAATATAATAACCACTAGGTTATTCTTCTAACAAAATTAAGATAGCAAGCGATACCTTGTTAAAACAAGGTACACGTGGGAATGAAATGCATGTAGCGTTTCGAAAGTAAAGGATTTGAATTGCAAATTTAACACAGCATGGAAAACTTAAGAAAAGAAACCTAAAAGAAACTACCAAAACTAACTTGAAAGTTTAGAAAGCTTAAGAAAAGTCACAGAAACTAAAGAAAACGTTGTGTAGGTGAGGGAAGGCCGGAGGGAAATACGGCGAGGGAAGGATCAAGATGGCGAGTCAGTACCTGAAGGTTTTGAGCGCCGTCCGTAGCCGAGTTTGAATTATCTGTTGCATTTGAGGCACGTTGTTCGGCGTTAATAACTGCATAGCTTGTACCCGCTACGTTTTACTTATTGAACGTTGAGAGGAGAAACCTACACACTCCAACCAATTCAATTCAGTCAAAATGTTCGTTTGGAAGGTATATACGTAGAGCGATGAGATGACCGTGCGAGCTGGCTGCAGGTTTGACTAAACTGAGTAGTATGCTAATTAATTCTCATACATTTATACTAGTGAGACCGCTGAGAATAGTAGAATATTCATAATATAGAAGGGAATCCGAAATGCTATAGATCTTATCAGTCTACAAAATTTGCACGTTTCTAGAGAAGAAATTTGCTATGTTTTTCTCTCCTAATTTTTTTCTCTTTATTCTCATTATACTTTATTATTGCTTAATAACAATTTATCGTTATACTATACCTGTTGTAGTTTTACCTAGTTTGGGAGCCTTAAAAGTTAACTCAACTTCTTGAAACAACGCCCTTTTTTATTTGGGATTCATCAGTACCTTTTTAAAAGATAACATTCTTTTAAGCAGTGTAGATTGTGTCTCGTGGAACATATTTTTCTTGAAAAGAATGGGTAAGAAGCTTTTGAAATTAAACGGCGTTTTGCTAAGGCCAGCAGCAGGCCGTCCGAAAGCCTTGTAAAATTGAAGTGTGTCTACAACGGGTATCACTAATGTCTTTCATTTTGGACCGAGATATGTATTAAAGTACAAATATTAGATAAATAAATATTACAATAAATTACGGCCAAACAAGTTTTATTAAACAACTCGAAACGCAAATAATTGGCAAACACTCAATTTTTACCAAACCAAAATGACGACACAACACGCAATTAAACTGCGAAGTTTTCTAGTTTTACTAAACTAAAATAACGACACCAGACGGAAATAATTTACTAATCTGAAATAACGACACATAACGCAAAAAAATTGAGACCATACCAATTTTACTAAACTAAAATTAAGTATTTTAAGTTAACTGTTAAAGTGATCTTCTATACTGGTAGCGTAAAGTCATTTAACCCGTGGAATAGATATTAGACTAATACACCTTAGCAGTCTGTAATTTAATTGTTTTCTTTTGTATCTATTTTTTTTTTTTTTTTTTTTGTCTTTACTCTATTACCATGATGCGGAATACATCCCTCAAGCTAAGCACGTTTAGCACGGAATTACTACAAAAGTTGTACCTTTTTAACGTATTTTTAAATAAACATATTGTGGTTATCATAGCCAAAAAGCGTCTCTTCGTATCAAAGATATGCCTATTGTTCTCAACCTGTTAAAAAGAGAAAACAAATATCGCGCGCTAATCAAAGTGTTTTGTTACTTCTCACCTACAATACCATATATGGTAATGGCATTGTTTTCAAGATTGCATACGGTATCTTTGATACGTATTCTTAGATATCTGCTGAATGTATTTTCCCTTAATCTAGATTTTCGCTGTCACAGTGGTTGCAAGCGATGAAGGTAACCTAAATAAACACTTAAAAAACTATTTTATTTTGTAAACGATAGGTAATAAAATGAAATGTCTCACAACGTAAACTTAATGTTACTGACGTTTCGAGATTTAGCACTTAATTGGAGTGAAAACTAAAAACTAAAACTCGAAAAGTAGGTAAAAGTATGTTAACATTTTTAAGGTGTTACAAATTTCAGTCTATTACATGTACCTATTGTTTATATCAAACACCGACGCAACCTAGTTTACTCACTAGTTTGCATTTGCTTTATTTTGTTGTAAAAATTGTATAAGTATATGTCTATCGTGAGGTCTTTATTTTAAACAATATAAGATATTCAAAAATATCAATAAAATATATTTTAAATATAAAAAAAATTAAAATATCAAATATTCTTAGATTGTCACGATCCTCTGATCGTCCCTGGTAATGCTACTCTATCATCAAATTCATCAAGAAATCCACCTGATGAATTCGGACCACAACAAGCCTTACTGCACAATACGCATGCCTGGTGTGCTAGTGCAGCTAACGCTGACCAGCATCTTGTAGTAGATTTGGGGCTCGTGAAGATGATCACGTCTGTTGCAATACAAGGAAACCCAAACGACGATGAATTTATCAAGACCTTCAGTATGTCTTATGGAGTGCTAAATGGTCAGTGGATAACATACAATAAGACTGGCGATGAACCTGTTGTAAGTGAAACTACATTTTCAGAGTGACATTCTGTTTAAGTTTAAGGCCTTATTATACTTAAATTTGATATCGTTTTTTTTTCTTTTTATCCTTTATGTAATATTTTTGAAAACTTTATTTAAAATAAAATTGGTTTTGTCTTGGCTTTAGAATATAACTACCGTCATATACTACCAGTATCAGAATGCTTTGCATGCTTTCTTTTGTTAATAATTTGTGTCAATTGGTGAGTACAATGGAATAAAAATAGAATGCGAATTCGTAAAGCATCGTGGTACTGGTAGTAAATGACGTCATCATGCAAATTGTCTATTAGCTCGGCCTGATTTCGTTCTCGGATCAGTCTGTTTGTTTACTCCAATTACATTGGAAATATTTCAAAATAATTAAACAAAAAATCGTGATGCTATTGTTGATGAGATGTGATGACCCGGTCGTGTGAAGCCTGGGTATCTGTGGACTGAAGTGGAGGGTACACGATACAAACTTTATTAACATTCTTATAGAACAGGCTAATCTATGTTAAATTACAAATAGATCAACAAAATACAATGAAATGGTAATTTAAAGTCCATGCTAATATATTTGGCGAAGTTGATTCTTTACATCGATTAATTTTAAATTTTGCTTATTTTTGAAAGTCAATTTGACTTGATGAATGTATCAATAGAGTATGTACATGTATCACTTACATATGGGCTCAAATCATTCATTTTCAAGTCATCACTAATTGTCCTATTTGATACTCGTACAGTTTGAAGGCAATACAAATGGAGGAATGGTAAAAGAGCACCCCCTTAATATCATCACTGCTGCCCGCTATGTTCGCATAAAGCCACTAGCCTGGTTTGGTCACGTGTGCGCAAGAATACAGTTATTTGGATGCGATTCAAGTATGTAAATTAAATGATTAAGTTTAGATTAATTGAAGAACATACACATGTGACAGGATAAGGAACCACAATGGAATATATGATTCCTTTACATAATAACAAGTACAAATCCTCATTAATTATTCACTATTTGTTTTGTCAGCTTGAAACAAGTTTCAGTTTCATTAGGTTTCAAAACTCATCCACGTAACCCAAATAATGTGCAGGCATTGGTGGATCTTATAAATTATTAATGAGTTTGAGAAAACGATATGGAATATGACCTTATAGCGCAACGCGCAAAAGTATGACCACTTTTAATTTATTCGCATACTTCTATGCACGGACTTTTGCGGCGAAAAGAGTTTTTACACGCCTTATTCGGTAAAATCTGACAACTTCATATCAAATGTGTCTGTTTAAAGTACAAACTCCCGTGCATAGAAGTATGCGAATACATTAAATGTGTTCATACTTTTACGCGTCGCGCTGTAAGTTATATATATATATATAGTAGAAAGTCAGGTGCGTTTGAAAGTAATATATATGGCGGTGAATTCAAACAAGCAGTATCTTCCCTCGCTAGAAGTCCGAGTTCTAGACTCGGCAAAAAAGACCAGTTTTAGAATAAGTCACGTGATATTTCTTTTAGTATATAAGTCTTTTCAAGTAGACAACCTTTTCGAGATCGGCTGTATATATATAAAGTGCTCAATACATTAAAAATGTAGAGCGTTATAGATAGTAGGTAGATTAACGACAAGACATCACTTTTTCTGTTACTCGGAGTTTCACGCTTATGCGATCTTCAGACAGATTTTAATCTTTAAAGTATTTATACTTATACATCTATAGGTCCGTTGCGTGCTCTTGGTATGACAAGCGGTGAAATACCTGACCAAGCCCTCGACGCTTCAAGTTCTTATAATGGCGGCTACAACCCTAGCAGAGGTCGTTTATATTGGACAAGGTATAGTCCATATCAAAGCTGGTCGTCGGCTACACTCGACGTCAATCAATGGTTTCAAGTTGATTTGAGTCGATGGCTGTTCATAACCGCTGTTGCCACACAAGGTAGACATTCATACCAATACGATCAGTGGGTAACAAGTTACTGGCTGTCGTTTAGTTATAACTCATTAACATGGAATGAATATCAAGAAAACAAAGTAAAAAAGGTAATATAGCTTGTAATAGTAGTGTGGTTTCTTGATTTATTGTTTGTATATATATAGCGTTAATGATTTCTGTCCGATAAAAATCAAAAGAAAATGATAGCGCGAATTCCTCATCCATATCACTCCCGTGGTGGCCCATCTTATACCAGTGCTTCAGAAAAAGACTCGCGAAAAAAACCGACTCTATTCAGATATATCTGCAAAGAATGGCCTTTCATATAACACCGATTTGACTTACCGTTTGTTTCGGAGGCAACAATCGAAAATAATGCATGTTTCCAACAAGTAAATGTACATGTACAGTAACATTACAATTATAATACAGACATTACATCAAGACGGGTACAATGGAGGGTTTAGTGTAGTGAGAGAGCTGGGAAAGGGGGGGGGGGGGGGGGGTGGTGTTGGTCGGATATAATTCTAACAGAACTGCGGTTAGGTAACCCAAGTTTTGTTTAAACAAATTCAGCCTACACTACTGATAATTATTGGACACTCCGTAATTTTGTTTTGACTATTTAACGTTTAATTTTATCTGATAATTTTTCTCTCTGGTCTACTTACTGGCTGATCCGTACCTATAGCTTTATTATTGTGACCATTTATTTATTGGCAAAATTTGTATTTGTTTATGTGAAGTTATATCTTCCAAAACTATACTTTTCTCTTGACATTTTGGATTAGTTCTTAAAGTTATCTGCGCCATTTTCAATGTTAATTGTTTCTTTCCTTCGAATTGAAACGAACTGCGAAACTGCAATGATTGAGGCCTTTTAACACTTTGGACAATATTGTAGACACTAATCTATCATTGCAAGGTCATAATTTGTCTCGCCACGATGTAAAATGGCGCAGAGGCCTATTGGATATACTGTGTGAATGTAACCATTTCATGAGATGTGAAAGAGACTATTGGATAAATATTGTTTCAAGTCTAAACATATGATATCGGTTTATAGACTTTTACAGGGAACGCAGATATGGACACTGTTGTACGCAACATTCTCTCAAAACCGACGTACACCAGATTTGTCAAATTCAATCCAATTACGTGGTATATGTTCATATCAATGAGAGTCGACGTGTATTCGTTTGGAAGGGGTAAGTACTTTTGATTGACCACACCTTACATTTCGGGGCCAAAAACAAAATTTCTAATCAGTTGTCATGTACTATATCTAAAGTAATCAATTGTAAGTACAAACAATTTTGGACCTAAAATAAAGTTACCAACAAGTCCTCATGTACTGTTTTTAATAATGGTAATTGTAACCCAAAGTAGATGTGTTTTGATCGTTCGGGTTTGTGTAGTCTTGATAATTAAAGAGTATTGGTGTTATTGTCTGATGTTTCGACTCCCTGAGCGGAATACAAGTTCAAAGTAATGAAACGAAAAGACAAAGGCTGTATTTATATGCCTTTGCTTAAGCCGAATAAATGTAACTGCTTCTTCGTTGCTCTGAAAACCGCTAAAAATTTACAATTCGATGACCAGTGGTTTATCAGCTATTATCTGGCCGTATACAGCGGGATGTGATTAATGTCATATTTGTCGGGTGTATCCCAAGGTTTCATCTTAAGCCAAGTTTGTTTTCGTCAATTGTAAATTAAATTTCATGCCGGCATATCTCGTAGGCCTTGGCGATGTCACGTTTAAAATAACGTTGAAACACTAGAAACTGCCCACAAGGGGACAACCCAATCAAACAAACGTTACAATCTTTGAATAGCACGAGCTAAGCATTTTATTTTCAAACATTTCGAAATGGCGACAAGATTTATAATTCTCAATTGAAAGAGTGAATTACAAATAGAGTATTTATTTAACGAATTAATCTTACCTACCTATATCAGAAATTTTGCTCTGAATTTACCGCCGGCTCAATAATAGACCGATCCAAGGTTATTGCCGCCATCTTGCAAGGGGTGCAAAACTACTGGGGCGAGTAGAGATTTTATGTGATTTTGGACCACTTTGAACGTACGTATTTTAATTCCAATTCATTGGATTTTCAAAGTTAATATGTTTATAACATATCCAAAAAATAGCGCTGCGAAACGAGCTACAGGCTCTGTAATCAATATTTTAGATCTACATACAAACACTTTGTTTCAGCGATATAGAATTACACAGTAAATATAGGGAGATTTGAAATCGCCGTTTACATACGTCTCACATAATTTAACAACCTTAGTTTGATCTCAGGTATAGCCATGCATAGTATCTTTGATATAAAATGTTTATATTGAACATTCGGCAATTTCCAGGGGAGTTATATAAGTTCAAAGTTGCATACATTTACTGCTCGCCCCAGTAGTTCTGCACCCCCTACCAGATGGCGGCAATAACCTTGGATCGGTCTATTATTCATATTTGAGATTTCTTAAGATTCACATTTGATAATATCACCGAGATATGTCAAATACGGCGAAAGTTAATATTGTCGTCATATACTTTTGTCTTAAAATATTTGCAGAACAATTTGATTTGTATTACATTGCACATCATTCTGATTCACGGAGACAAACAAGATACTTATTTTTAGTTTCGTTTACAGATTTAATTATTTATTAACCACAATCAACGACATTTGTCGTCCTAGCTTCTCCAGGTGACCTTGGGATAGCGTTTGGAAGTACTAAAGTACCAGATAATCAAATCACAGCTTCAACAAGTCTCAGTGCTGATCAATTGCCTTCTATTGGAAGACTTAATAGCCACCTTAAGAAACGTGCGTGGTGCCCAACGGTCAAAGATACAAACCAATGGCTTCAGTTTGACTTTGGTCACACAATGCTTGTTACTGGAGTTATCACGCAAGCTGAAGGAACACCGGGAAATGTGCGAAAGGTCACTTCCTTCAAGGTATTAATGAACATCAAAATTTGGATAAATTAAAAAAAAAAATCACTTTTTTAAAGTCTCAATCTTCTAGCTGGACACAGTGTGCCCTACTAATCGGGGAGACTCACTCACACTCACTACCTCTACATTAAATATTTTGCACACAACTCTGCTCACATGTTCATTTTTGCGGAGGGAGGAAAACCGGATAACCCGGAGAAAAACCCTCGTGGCATAGGAGAGAAGAACACATCAAAACAAACTCAACTCACATATAATCCATGCCCGAGCCGGGACTCGAACCTGGACCACAGCGGTGAAAGGCCAGCGCTCTCACCGCTAGGCCACCCATGCCACCCAAGGATCGCCTTAACATCAGGAAATATTTACAATCCCGGATGATTACTTAACGGCTTAAAAGCTTCATATCAACAACTTTGTCCTGACTTTTGTAATTTAGTGGGAAAAGAATTAATTAAAAGACCGTATCAAAGAATTGCCTATTGTTCTGTTGCAATCTCAACGTGTTAAAAAAAAGAACAAAAATCTCGTTGTTTTCAAGATTGCATACGGGGTCTTTGATACGCAAAAGAAAATCACTCAAGCTGAACTCTTTCTTTTGCTATTCCTTTGTTATAAGATTATTAATGTTCTTTTTTTCATCTGACAACATTTTTGCAACTAGGTGCTGAAAGCCGTCAATCATGAACAACAGAACTTAAGTTATTTCTAAAGTTTACCGTGTATTTTTTACCGTAAACTTGACCGTTCATTAAAGTTTCTAACCTTTGTTTAAAAAAATAGATTGCAACTCTATATTCCTTTTAAGAAACGAGTGTAAAATACATATCCGCACACTTAACATACTCGTTACATATCCGTAGGTATCGTACAGTGCTAGTGGAAGCAGTTGGGTTTTCTATAAGGACGACGAGCATAGATCACCAGACAAGGTAAATAATCACGGTTATTTCACACTTACACGGTTTTCTTTGTTATTTATAGGGATGTATCTCCGATATAAACTCCTCATTATACCAATTCAAGGGTTATATCTCGATATAGTTACTATTCACCACCCTACCCCATTGTTCTCTCTCTGCACTAAATCACTGATTGCTAATTATAACATACATGGTATATAACGCACGCTGTGATTGGCTAGCATCTAATATACAAATTAGGTAATACCTAATAGCGGAGCTCCCAGTTTTTGTGCACGGGTCATAAAAACTGTACGTGATGACGTAGGCGTATTTGATAGTATGTGAAAGAAATACTATTTCTTACTGTTCAAGGTTACTCAAGAAAACAACGAGAAATATTAATCTGGGATATATACATATATATTCGACTATAAGTCAACTATATTTATCAAGATTTTTGCTAAAGATTATGAAATACGGTTCAATATAAATGTTGTAAATATGTAAAGCTTGTTGACTGATATCTATATACAAACTTTTATAGCAGTAAACAAAACAACAATCTACTCTGTTGATGTTTACGGTTCAATATAAATATGTCAATATAAATGTGGTAAATATGTAAAGCTTGTTGACTGATATCTATATACAAATTATTATAGCAGTAAACAAAACAACAATCTACTCTGTTGATGTTTACAGTTCAATATAAATGTTGTAAATATGTAAAGCTTGTTGACTGATATCTATATACAAATTATTATAGCAGTAAACAAAACAACAATCTACTCTGTAGATGTTTACGGTTCAATATAAATGTTGTAAATATGTAAAGCTTGTTGACTGATATCTATATACAAATTATTATAGCAGTAAACAAAACAACAATCTACTCTGTTGATGTTTACGGTTCAATATAAATACTATAAATATGTCAATATAAATGTTGTAAATATGTAAAGCTTGTTGACTGATATCTATATACAAATTATTATAGCAGTAAACAAAACAACAATCTACTCTGTTGATGTTTACGGTTCAATATAAATACTATAAATATGTCAATATAAATGTTGTAAATATGTAAAGCTTGTTGACTGATATCTATATACAAATTATTATAGCAGTAAACAAAACAACAATCTACTCTGTTGATGTTTACGGTTCAATATAAATACTACTAGCAATTCTTTTTCTTTGACGTTCATGAACTCTTTTTTCTTCAGTAAAATTTCTACGCCTTTCTCTATCTCTTTTACTTTTCCTTACTTTTTCTTCTTCTGTCAAGACTCTTTTTGTCTTCTCTGTTTTTACTTCCTTCGTTGACATATCAAATATATGGAAACCCTTGCTTTGTTGTTGTTAAAAAGTTTTTGTTATAACTTTGTTGTAGCCGACAGAAGTCGTTGTCGATAAAACAACAACAAAAAAACAAAAAGTATCTGATCGATCCATTGTCGTATTTCAGCGCGCGCGCGTCAAACTAGATTTTCCCGCCGAAATGAGACAGCCGGATGGGCGCGGACGTCGGACGTCGGACGTCGGACGTCGGACGTACGCTTGGGATACCTGTGTAAAAACCATCGAAAATAGACTCGATGCATTACCATTTTTTTTTTAAGTATGGTGCTCCGCTCGCGCGGGCCTTCGGCCCGCGCGGGAGTTCCGCTAATATACAAATTAGGTAATACCTAATAGCGGAGCTCCCAGTTTAATTTTTTATTACAACATCAATATGTGCAAGTATATAGTTTTTGTGCACGGGTCATAAAAACTGTACGTGATGACGTAGGCGTATTTGATTGTATGTGAAAGAACTATTCTTACTGTTCAAGGTTACTCAAGAAAAAAACGAGAAATATTAATCTGGGATATATACATATATATTCGACTATAAGTCAACTATATTTATCAAGATTTTTGCTAAAGATTATGAAATACGGTTCATGCAATATAAATGTTGTAAATATGTAAAGCTTGTTGACCGATATCTATATACAAACTTTTATAGCAGTAAACAAAACAACAATCTACTCTGTTGATGTTTACGGTTCAATATAAATACTTTAAATATGTCAATATAAATGTTGTAAATATGTAAAGCTTGTTGACTGATATCTATATACAAATTATTATAGCAGTAAACAAAACAACAATCTACTCTGTAGATGTTTACGGTTCAATATAAATGTTGTAAATATGTAAAGCTTGTTGACTGATATCTATATACAAATTATTATAGCAGTAAACAAAACAACAATCTACTCTGTTGATGTTTACGGTTCAATATAAATACTATAAATATGTCAATATAAACGTTGTAAATACAGCCGATCTCGAAACGGTTGTCCACAAGAAAAGACATATATACTAAAATAAATATCACGTGACTCATTATATATATTCACTTTCCGCGCGTGTAGAAAGTCAGGTACTTCTAGCGAGGGAAGATACTGCTTGTTTGAATTCACCGCCATATTACTTTCAAACACATCTGCCTTTCTACACGCGCGGAAAGTGAATATATAAGTGAGTCACGTGATATTTCTTTTAGTATATATGTCTTTTCAGGTGGACAACCCTTTCTAGATCGGCTGTATGTAAAGCTTGTTGACTGATATCTATATACAAATTATTATAGCAGTAAACAAAACAACAATCTACTCTGTTGATGTTTACGGTTCAATATAAATACTATAAATATGTCAATATAAATGTTGTAAATATGTAAAGCTTGTTGACTGATATCTATATACAAATTATTATAGCAGTAAACAAAACAACAATCTACTCTGTTGATGTTTACAGTTCAATGTAAATGTTGTAAATATGTAAAGCTTGTTGGCTGATATCTATATACAAATTATTATAGCAGTAAACAAAACAACAATCTACTCTGTAGATGTTTACGGTTCAATATAAATGTTGTAAATATGTAAAGCTTGTTGACTGACATCTATATACAAATTATTATAGCAGTAAACAAAACAACAATCTACTCTGTTGATGTTTACGGTTCAATATAAATGTTGTAAATATGTAAAGCTTGTTGACTGATATCTATATACAAACTTTCATAGCAGTAAACAAAACAACAATCTATGCCTATCATCGACACAAAGTTTTTTCATCAAAAAAGGATTTTAAAAACAAGTTTATAGATAAACTATCAATGGATATTACTTTTCTGTAAGTAGAAAATTGTAGTAAATGTAACTATACTGTAATGGCCATGGAGTTGTTGTCGTTTTAATTTTCGAATTTTATGCGTTTTTTCAGTCTTTTCAAATCAACGTGACAAGTTCTATTTTTGGCGCGTTTCAGCAATGCCAAGGCACCTTTTTGCTTCAATAGCAAGACAAAACGCTGAGAAAAATCAAGATTTTGAGCTTCAAATTGACAAAAACATTATTTGAACTAGACCTTAATAGAATGGTAACTATATGTATTAAAAGGAAAAAAGGAAATTTTAAAGCATTTCTTTGTAAAAAAACAACAACATTTTTATCGTATTGGATTTACTAAAAAGTAGTCATGGCAAATCTTCAAAACAAAACAAAAAATTATTTTCAAGTGGAATTAAAAGCCTCAAGAATAAGTTCTACCAACACAAGATCGATTTGAAAAGACAAGGATTTTAAAACAAGGTATTTTATTATGAAAAACTTTGTGTAAAACATCATTTTCGACTTTGAAGTAAAAACTACTAAAAAAAAGCTCGTTTAGTAAGCATAAAATAGTCAATATTGCTAAATAAACAGAAGTTATTCAACCAATTTAAATTGTGTTTGTATTTCAATTCATCTTTGATGTTTTCTGTTTATGAGGTTTAAAAAGTACATAAATAAACACCTTTCAATCGACCAAAGTACAATTTACACATGCACAAACATCGTTTCGTGTACGGTTTTTATCTCAAAAAGTAAATAAAATGGAGATAAACCTTTTCTCTTTTCTTTCTATAATAAAACAGAGAACGGATTTTTCCTTTTTGAAGCTTAATTATTGCAAGTTTTGAGGTGGTTTTTTTTTTCACGCTCGGTATATCAAATTAAGACAGTTTTTTTTTTCTCTCAAAAACTTGAAACAAATAATAATCTTGAACTTACTTTATCGGTGATTATTTTCCTGAGGTTTTCTTCTCTTCAATGACATTGATCATATTTTGACGAATAAATGTATGTACTTGAATTTTGATGGTTTAAACATTCTTCATAGTTCAACTGCCAAGCTTGAAAATCCTTCAATAAACTGTGCCGAGGGAAGATTTGAAGACAGTTTTCATAACAAACAAGGTCGCTTCTTTATCAATTTTTTTTGAATTGCTGTAGTCTTTTAATATTCTTCCACGAAGGTATCCACAAATAGGTTTTCTTGATCTTTTGGAATCAGTCTTTTCTGCTTTTCTTTAGTATAATTTCTTCGTTTTTGTGTCCTTCGAGTTTATGTTCTTCTTCGGTCAAAACTCTCTTTGTTCTTCGAAGTTCATCTTTCTCCGTTGTTATTTTGTATTAATGTAAGCTCTGCTATTTTGTTGTTGTTTGTTTGACTTTTTTGTTCTTCGAAGTTCATCTTTGTCCGTTGTTATTTTGTATTAATGTAAGCTCTGCTATTTTGTTGTTGTTTGTTTGACTTTTTTGTCGATAAATTAAAAGAACAACTTTGCTTTGTTGATCTAGCGCTATTTGGCGCGCGCGTCACTTTCGTTCCCGCCGAAATATAACAACTAATCAGCATCGCGATGGGCGCGGAAGTCGGACGTCGGACGTCGGACGTACGCTTGGGATTCCTGTGTGAAAACCATCGAAAATCGACTCGCTGCATTACCATTTTTTCTTAAGTATGGTGCTCCGCTCGCGCGGGCCTTGGGCCCGCGCGGGAGCTCCGCTATGAACTAGATTAGGATATACCATAGATTTTTGCTCACGTCAATTTTCATGTCAACGCGAATAACAATCTATTTTCCCCCGGCGTTTTTTTTTTTTCGCGTCGTGCCACTCATTACCCTATATTTCGTGCTAGTAGAACCTCTCGCGTGTATGTAGAACTGGATATACGCACGCTATCTATGAACTATCTCTTAAGTTCCCGCGTCTGAATGCAAAGATATCTGGTTATGTTGCAGTTCGCACTCTGCAATATCAAACATATTCAAGTGTGTTCTGTTAAATGTGTATAACTAATAATTTCCATTCTAGTAAGCATCATCAGACTTAGAAATAATTTACAAGATAGCAATTTTTGGTGAAAAAAGTCTTTGAGTACCAATGCCAGGATTCGAACCGAGACCTTCTGCATTGCTGTATCCGCGCTTTAAGCCATTATACTACCCAGGCAACCGATGGAAAATTTGCAACAAAAACACTTTTAATGTCATCAAGTTCGTAAGCATTCCTCTAAATAGAATTGATGAAATTATAACTTAGAAACTTAGAAATTAGAGTTTGGTAAGCATATTGTTATTATATTCAAAGAGACAAGAAACCACTTATTATTATGCAACAAAGAGAACAATAATGGGACAGGCTATTGAATGATAATTACATTTTCATTGGCTGATACTATTATAACTAATTAGTCTAGAGTTTGGTAAGCCTATTGTTCAAAGAGACAGCAAACTGCCGATAATTATGCAACAAAGAGAACAATAATGGGGCAGGCTACTGAATGATAAATACACTTTCATTGGCTGATAACTAGTTAAAGTTTGGTAAGCCTGTTGTTAATATATTCAAAAACACAAGAAACCGCCGATTACTGTGCAAGAGAGAGAAATTGGGGCAGGGTAGTGAATAGAAATATTTTAATAGATAGCGATTTTTGGAGAAAAAAAGTCTTTGAGTACCAATGTCAGGACTCGAACCGAGAACCTCTGCATTGCTGTACCCGCGCTTTAAGCCATAATACTACATAGTCATCCGATGGAAAGTTAATAACAAAAACTCGTTTAATGTCATCAATTCGTTAGCATTCAAGTTCGTTAATGTTTTTCTGAACAGAATTGAAAAGCGATTGTTTAATATTTCCTTATGGGAATTCATTGACAATGAACATTAAATTATGAACAGATTATTGATATATGTTTTGGATTGGTTATATTTGTTTGAATACGATCAGTGAAAATCATACATCGTTTTTATTTCAGAAAACCTTAATTATCATTGAAAAGCGTCGAGTCAGATCTCAGCCAAATGGTTTAGATTGTGTCAGTATTATTTTGTTATGAAAACTTTCAATAATTAAGCAATAGAAGCCAGTTCCTATGACTCTACCGGTGAAATAGAGCACGCGGGATGTTGGGAGAAACACGAGAAAAGTTATAAAATCACGAGCTGAAAGCGAGTGATTTTATAACTTTTTCGAGTGTTTCTAACAACATCCCAAGTGCTCTATTTCACTGGTAGAGTCATAGGAACTGGCTTCTATTGCTTTTATAATATAGCAATGCTGGTTTTCCGTAAAAACGTAGTTTTATTTGCTGATTAAAATTGTAATTCTCAAAACTAACACCAGTGCCCAATGAACCAATCACAATCAGTGTACTATTGAGCAATCTTGACCAAAAAGGACCAAGGTGCTGTTCACTTTCTTCCCGGGTCTTTTTGCTAGCTAAAAAGAAGGAATTTCATTTATAAAACCGTTAAAACATAGCTTTGGTTGACTTCTGTGGCTAAAAACAAAAACCTTTAGCTGAACTCTTGCATGAGACTGACACATATACAGCAATTCAAGCGAATTGGAGTGGTGAAAGCCGTGCCGACTGATAGCAATTTATCACACTGAGAGAAAAAACAGTTTGAACAAGACAAGCTAGCTTGCTGTGTACAACGTTTTGAAGTTAAAAAGAACAAAGACCACATCGATCTACAAGATTACTTAGGCTGCTGAAAGTATGTATTTATTTACTTTTAATCAAACGTTTGCTGGTTTAAGGTTTATCAGTTTCTGTTTTCATTTTGACGAGACAATTGAAAGATAATTGTAAATCTGCCTTTTTGTTCACATTGCTTGTTTTCAAACATGATAAGAATAAAAAACTTGAAAGCACATTTATAATTCTGTAATTGATTGTGTGTTTGTTTGTTTTTATAAAACAAAATATAATATTTTGCCGTCGATATATAAATTCAACGAACATGCAAGTTATTTGTTCAAGATTAATCGAGTTCAATTGCAAAAAAATCTCACTTATTCACTATGAAATTATCTTCATATGTCAAGGATAAAATGAAGTAAAAATTATTGCCACTTTGAAACGCTGTTTTCCTTTTGTTTTTGTTTGTTTTGATCAAATTTAACTTTTGACTTCCAACTTTACAGTTTGTCTAAAGGCGGCGTATTTTCAAAGCCATGTCTCTGATTTTTGTCGCCTTTGAATTGCATTTCATTGCACCGTAGGCTTCAGGGTTTAGGTTACCAGAAAGTTCACAAGATGGAAAGTCTTTTTACATTTTAATAGCCGTTTTTAGTAGATGTAGTAGCTTATAACAGAACAACTCTTATTAAAATTGTGAGCTGTCAATCAAAAACCATGTCTCTACCGGTGAAATAGAGCATAGCTTTTTTGAGTGAATCAACCAATCAGAGCTTACGTACTATCTAAGCTATATTATAAACTTCAATAAAGGGACAACTGTTGTGAGAAAAAAATCATTAACAGCATTCCACCTTATTCATTAGTTTCAATGGTTTGAGTATTTTAGTCTTTGTATTAAGAAATGAAAACTAAGATAGCATAACCTCCTTCAATTGTGTTCTATCAATAAGATTTTGATTTAAAAATGCACCGAGCCGGTTCCCTGCACATTCTCTATTCATATCATTCATGTTATCAAATAGTACTCTAAGTAGATAACTAATTAGTGAGATTTGAAAAGCCGTTCTTTTATTTCTTAATTCAAATCATGTGTCTTTGTTAGAATAGGAGTAAATCATTGTTTTTTTGTGAGAAAACCTTCTCATGTGTGAAATAAATTAGTTACATACCTCGAATGTTCGGCTATAAGCCTATATATGGCTTATAGCCTCCATTCTCGGTATGTAACTCTTACTTATTTCTTAGTATAATTTGGTGCTTATATAGCACATTTCACATATACGTAAATGGATGAATGAGTTTTATTTCGCTCTTTGAAGAAAAATTAACATTAATTAAGTTAATTAAGTGACAACTATTTACAATATACTAGAATATTTTTAAGAATAATAATTATTACAATAAATATGGATATATAGTATGAATGAAATAGTTGTTAGTTTGATATGTTTACTATATTTTTTGAAAGTTAATGGTTATGCAAATGAATTCTATTCTTTAAAAAAATATAGTAAATGAGCATGAAGGCTAAATAAACTGGGGAGTTTTAAGTTAGCCTCCATTTCTGTCGTATTGAGTTACAGAATTGAATATCAGGTATAAAGAGCAAAAAAATATGTTTAAGCATTTTTTGAAATAATATAGAATATAGTTTTAGAAATAGAAAAAATATATATATATAATTTAGCAAAAATATATATGATGTAAACTATTTGAATTTTGAATTATATGAAGCAATTAAGTAATAATTGGAAATAGCGTATATGATTGACTAAAAGAAAATACTATTTAGAAAGTTGAGAAATTTGATCAAATAGTAAATACGCTTTCACTTATTTATCAAATGAAAGCGCATTTAATATTTTTAGGTCAGTTGGGAGATCAGCCCATATTTCAGTGCCAATATAAGAAAGAGATTGTTTGCCTATATTGGTTTTAACTCTTGGTTTGTAGAAATTATCCTTACTTGTATATCGTGTATTGTATGTATGCACATTCTTGGCATGTGTAAACAAATTCTTAAAACTGATTGGCAACATTTCTTTATGCCACTTATGTACAAATTTCAATACGTGTAAGCGTAATACATTATGTACTGTCAAGATATTTAAAAGATTGATGAGAGGTTTTGCACTGTCAGTGTTTTTACCATAGAGTCTAGCAAAAAACATTATTCTTACAATATGATTTTGTTTGCATTGGACTCTTTGGATGTTCGTTTTGTATGTGCTACCCCAAGCCACAATGGCATAGGATATGTACGGATAAATCAGATTATAATATATTTGTCTCAGTTGTTTTTATGTCCCAATGTGCTCAAGGTGGTTTCGGATACTTGCTATTGTACATTCTGTGACGATCCGTCCCAGGCCCCTCACCTCGAAATCTTCCCCATAGAAAAATAAGCTCAAACAGATAGATACAAAAATTCATTTAGTAAATAATTAAATTGTAACTGATAATACAATATAGATAATATACTATATAACATAAAGACATAAAAGAAAACTTTATTCTAATTCTGATTATACAAATAGTGTTTCTTTAAATAAATATTAATGTTCTGGCGGCTTTTTGACTTTTGTTGTAATTGATATCTTCGTTGTTGAATTGTATTGGCTTTCTCTCGTGGTTGTTAATTTCTTACTTGCAAGTTCCTTTTAAGTTATTACTCGGGATTCGAAGTTACGTCATTCACGTGATCAGAACTCGTGGCGAGGCGTCCATTTTGCTTCTCGCTATTGACAGTGGAGTATTTACTTTTCAAGGTATGAATTCAACGTCTTCAAATACGCCCAAATCGCTTACAAATTCACACACCATTCGCGGTATAGCCACACTAAAAGATGTCGAGCGTTTTCGGAAAGGAGATTTAGAGAGACGCCGCGAATCTATCGTCAAACTGACTATGAAAATGCCTATCGTGAAAGTTAAACTATGTATTCAAAAGCGAATTATATTCAAACTTATACAAACTCTAAAACAACAAAGCTCAACTACAGAATGTGAACAAAGGTATACCGAAGAAAAAACGAGGATTGCAAGCGGCATTTTAAGCGAAGAAGATTTAAGACTAGCGACTTGTGTTTACAGTCAACCAGACTCAAAGTAAGGCCGCCTAGCTTCTCAAAAATGATGACTTCTTTCATATTAATAATGCTAAGTACCTTGCTTCTTTTATTATTTTTAATTCAAGGAAGTATTTTCTGTTTTTCCTATTTGATATTAGTCTTTATTAGGGTACAAAACAGTCAAGTTCTTCGACCGCTACACTCAAATCGTTCAGTGATTGTGATATATTACTAGTTGTTTGACTGTACAGGTACGAATGTATACAATGCAGAAGTCACAATAAAGATTACAAATAATACTAGATCTCGTTATCCAAGGTTTGTTTGTTAATGTTTATCATAGAATACGCTCAAATATACCAAGGTCTTCTGAGTTACATAATTATATTAAGTGTGCATAGGTCAAAATCGAGCATTATTCTTCAAAGTTCAAGGGGATTGGGACACAAGCATTTATTTCTCAAAAAAGGTTCAAATGTAAAGCCAGTCGGTTTATAACGTCCCTTTCTTGTCATAGACCGATGTCTCTCTATAAGACTCACATGTAATGAATTACTGTAAGTATAAACTATATTATGATGTAGAGAAGAATACTGGTCCTAAAAACACACTATATGTTGATCCAAGCCAGACAATAACAGCACCATATAGCAAAGGTAATGATTTTACCTTTAAAATTACAACAATGTGCTGCAATGAGTTTATGTTCTTTAATTTATAATAACACAAATGAAATTAATTCATCAAATGAGCTTGTAATGATCATGAATGTTGAGGATCAGTTCTGATTGTCACAATCGGAATGACAGTCATTTCTCATGAAATCAGAACTACCCACAAGTTTAAATGTGTTTAATACTGATTATGAACTTCAATTTAGTGACAGTTTTACAGGTAATCTACAAAAAGAAACTGCAAATTATTCATATCAAATATAGGTAGATAAACAAATTTCTGATGAAAGTGCGCGTTCACGCAGGCGTCTATTTTCATGAATTGTACTTATAATTAAACGCGTAGCTAGAAAAAAAAAACAAGTTCTTTAAGAACCGATCTTTCTTGTAATGGTAATGAAAATGGTTTTGAATCCCTATGGATTGAGATTGAGTGTGACCTCCACCACAATATCGTCTGCGGTGTCATTTATAGACATCCAAATTCTAATTATGAAATATTTTTTGAATATCTTAATAACACTTTAGAAAAAATTAACAATGAAAACAAATATTGTGTAATCTTGGGAGATTTTAATATTGATTTACTGCAGACTTCCAATTCTGCAACCGAAGAATTTATGAATACCCTCGGATCACAATTTTTCTCTCCACAAATTCTACAGCCAACTCGAATAACTGATCACTCAGCAACCCTTATTGACAATATATTTTTCAACTCCATTACGCACCATACTATTAGCGGTAACATCTACTATGATCTCACTGATCATTTACCAAATTTTCTAATTATCAATAAGTTTTCAACTCTTCCTAAGCAATTTAAAATTACAAAAAGAGACTATTCTCATTTTGATGAATTTAACTTTCTAGAGGACGTTAGAGCAATTGACTGGGACACTGAGTTATCCGTTTACAGTGATTCATCTGAAATGTTTGATAAGTTCTATACTACTCTGTCTAGTATTGTTGACAAACATGTTCCAACTAAACAACTTAGTATAAAAGACATAAAACATCTATCCAAACCTTGGATTACAAAGGGTTTACGTATATCAATTGATGTAAAAAACAAATTATATAGGAAATATCTAAGGAGTAAATCTGTGTATTATCATGATAAATTTAAATTTTACAGAAACAAACTAAACCACCTCTTAAAAATAAGTAAGTCATGTTATTACAAAAACTATTTTTCTGATAACAAATCTAATCTGAAAAAAACTTGGAAAGGCATTAAAGAAATCGTTGGCTTTAAATGCGGCAATTCAAACTTGCCATCAAAGTTAATTACAAGTGATAAAGTTGAGCTCACAGACTGTAAGTCAATTGCAAACACGTTTAACGATTTTTTTGCGAACATGGGTAGCTCACTTGCCTCCACAATTCTACCAACATCAAGTTCCCCTTTTGATTTCATGCCACCGTGCATAGAGCAAAGTCTCAATTTTTCTCCAATTTCTACTAGTGAAATTGAGAAAGAAATAGATAATTTGAACATCAAAAAATCGATAGGCCCCTTTAGCATTCCTACGTTTTTGTTAAAAAAGATTAAACAAATCATATCTAAACCTCTAGCAGATATTTATAATTTATCTCTTTCAAATGGCACAGTTCCTGATCATTTTAAACTAGCTAGTGTAATACCCGTATTCAAAAAAGGTTCTCAACTAGACGTTAATAATTACCGACCAATTTCTCTTTTGCCTATATTCAATAAGATACTTGAAAAACTAGTATTTAACAGACTATTGGACTTTGTCAATAAAAATGACATTCTTTTTAATAGACAATTCGGGTTTCGTCCTAAACATTCAACTCTTCAGGCCATTCTGTCTATAACTGACAAGATTCAAAGTGCAATCGAGGAGGGTTCCTATTCTTGCGGCATCTTCCTTGATTTGAGCAAAGCCTTTGATACAGTTAATCATGAAATTTTGTTACAAAAGTTAGATCACTATGGCATAAGAGGTTTTGCAAATTCCTGGATTAGTTCCTATTTAACTAATCGAAGACAGTTTGTATCTCTTGGCAATACAAAGTCTGATATATCTTATATATCGTGTGGAGTTCCTCAAGGCTCTGTCCTTGGACCGATACTATTTTTACTTTACATAAATGATTTTCAAAACTCATCAGATATACTTGATTTTCATCTTTTTGCTGATGACTCCAATCTTTTTTATAAGAACAAAAGTTTACAGTCTCTAGAAACAATAGTGAACAATCAGTTGCAAAGAGTAAGCTGTTGGCTCTGTGCCAACAAACTTTTACTTAATGTGGATAAATCAAATTTCGTAATTTTCCATCCTGTTCAAAAAAAAGTTACTCATAACGTATGTATACAAATTAATAACAAAATCATCAAACATGAAACTGAAATAAAATACCTAGGTATTATGCTAGATTGTCATTTAAATTGGAAGTCTCACATATCATTTGTTTCAAGTAAGATAAAGCGTAGTATTGGTATAATTTGCAAAGCCAGACACTATATCAACCTAGATATTCTTGTAAATTTATACTATTGTTTAATTTATCCATATTTAATATACGGCATTGTTACATGGGGTCACACATATCAATCTTCAATCAATCCTCTTCTTATTCTTCAAAAGAAGGCGTTGCGCCTAATGACATTTAGCAGTTTTGATGAGCATACCAGTCCAATTTTTCATAAATTAAAAATCTTGAAGTTCCCTGATCTCGTTTTCATCTATACAGCATTATTCATGTACGACTATGATTCACAAAATTTACCTAATAATTTCCATCAGTACTTTTTACAAGTTAGCCAAAAACATGGCTACAACACTAGATTAGCATCTAAAAATAGTTATTCCTTGCCCAAAATTAAAACTAATTATGGAAAATTTAATATCAGATTCTGTGGTGCCAAAATCTGGAATACAATAAGTGAACCTACAAAAAAATTAAGCAGAACCAAGTTTAAGGATCAAATCAGTTGTGATAGGATAAGAACTTATGTTTACTAATGTATTTTTTATTACAAATCAACACAATCTTTCATTATATTAGCTTAGTTATCATATTCATATATGTATGGTACATATCGATCATTTTATATTATATATGTTTATTTCAAAATTCATACTTGATCCCGTTTCTATTTATGTTATTTCTATTTAATGTTATCTTTTTTTCGTCTCGTCTTTTCTATTCTATAATATTATGCTAACTAAAAACTCATTGACCATAATATATATAAAATTTCTTATGTAAGCTATCTATCTTGGTTAGCCAGCAATGGTTATTATAGGTAGCCTGTACCTTATCTACTGTTCAATAACATAAATTGTAAATTATGTATATATATACCTAAGGTACTGAATAAACTTTTGTCATTGTCATTTGTCAGAGCATCAAAGAGAATCCCGAGTTCACGCAGTTATGCGTCTAGTTTTCTTTACTTTATCTTACTTCATTTTGATTCCTGGAATCCTCAGTCGAAGATAGATGAAATCTTGCCACACGTGGCAACCGCCTCGTTGGTCGACTTTAGTCCTCTTTTCACTTCTAAGTCTTTCAGTAAGAACTCCAAAAACTTCGCTTTGACAAGGGGACACTGAAGGTCTGTTCAACTTGCTTCTTTCTCATTAGTTTGTGTACTCTGAAGGTCTGCTCGCGATGAATGTATTCGCTTTTCTCTCTTACGTCTTATAACTGAGCACCGCCAAAGCCGCATATGGGCTTATAAATACGATTATTTTACACATTTACACGTGAAAATTACTAAATATAGAATGTAATTACGGTTAACTAATGAACTACTATAACTTATACTTGAATAATTACTTAATGGAACAAAGGAACAAAGGAATTCCATTACAATCACGCACCCTCATTCTCGTACCCAGATACTACTCACTCTTTACGTATTTTTCGTAGTTCTTTTCGATAAGTTTTCCATTTTGCGTTTCTTTATTTTTTAGTCATGCATTTACTATGCTTACGATTTAGAAAAACAAATCATTGATTTGATTTTCTCGAATTTTACAAAGTTTGCAAATCTTTTCACTTAAAGCCATATTAACAAATGATTGCATTGAATGATTTTTATAACATGAAATGTTAGATAAACCTTAGTTCTATCATAATGCTTTCGCTACCAGAAAACTTCAGTTTGTATTTTCTAGACTGCTTTAAAGGCCCTCTTGCATCCAAGTTGCATTGCGGCCGTTTGTTTATGTTTTGATAATATCTATTGTTTAAAGTCGCTATCTAATTGGTTAGAAAACCGATCCCGCAATACGGGCTACTCGCAGATTTTTCAGCTTGTTCGATTCTGGCTGTCAATTTCGAAGTGTTTGTGGTTTCGTTCATGCACTAATAAATGATATTATGGAATCCGAAACGTTAAAGTCCATGGATATTATTATAGAAGGTAAGGATGGCGACGTGAATTCATAAAATGTTCAAAAAATGTTTACATAAACATCAATACATTCAATGCAAGAATATACTGTTTGATTTTGATAGCTTTGTCGAGTGTTGTTTACAAAAACCATTTCACTATGACAAACACATTTCGGATTATAACAGCAGTTGAGTCTTCATTCCTTGTATCAACGTTGAGACGATGCAGTAGGACTTCCACAACTACACTATCGGTGGGTTTTTCGAAGCCAAGATCGATTTTTCTCTCCCTGAAAGTTATGTCGCCCGGGAAGACGAGGCCTTCCACGAATTTAGATTAAAAAAAAACGTAAAATAAAAAGGCCGGAGCGACTAAAATATTATCCCAGAAAGCTTAATTAGGTATTAAATTATACTATTAAAAAATTATTTATGAAAATTTACTTTTATAACAAACGATGGTGGAAACGGATTATTTAACAATTAGACCCGCAGCGCGAATGGTCTACGAATCAATGGCCCACGAGGCCGAGTCTTCGAGTAGTAGTAGGTCAAACTTTGCCATATTTTGAAAGAAAAATAACATTTCAATCGTTTTATTTTGAAAAATTGACAGATAATCGAAAGTGAAAATACCGAGCGAGCGCTCAATGACGTGTGACGGCAAGTGAAAATGTATTCAAAACACATCGAAATTCTCCACAGTTTTAGTCATTTTCTTCATCAAGACTTTTGTTTTAACGGCTGAAAATAGCATACTTTTACTGCTAAAACTACTGGCTTTCTGGCTTTCTCAATCAAACTGAAGAATCGTGTTATGGCGTCAGTAGCGCGCGCTCTTCAAGTCAAAATTCATTCACAAAACATCAAAATTATGTGCTTTTTTGCCATTTTCGTGCTGGTATTTGTAATTTACGATTTAAGGAAAAGCAATACATTTAGTACTAAGCTATTACAAGAATTAGAAGAATCAAGAAACGTTTTCAAAGTTTACAAAACCGGCACTTTTCGCTACTAGTGGCCAATAGACCATTAGTAGAGTAGCCAATCAGAATAAAGGATTCGTGATAGACCACTAGTAGGTTTATACTAATATAAGATATTACTTTTCTTCACAAAAATTGTTATTTTCCGTATGTGAGAAAATCATCGAATCGCGCAATGCATCTTGCATGCACGTACAAAATCACCGCATATTATTGCAAATACCTACTTATACTTCATCTTATAACTCTATGACCAATACGGTGTCCAGCATATATTTCCCCGGTTTTTGACTTGCCTTAATAACGATCTTTAAATGACATGATTTATAAAAAAATCTAACGGAGAAAATATCATGCATCTAATATTTTTTCAAATATCAAAATTGATGAGCATTCAAGGGTCGTAGAATGAAGTTACACTTTCTAGCTATCGTCAGTATAAATCTCCTCTTTGTTTTTTGAGAATATGCGATGTAAATCCCTCTTTTTCGAGCCAAGTTCAGTTTACTGCGCAGTAAAAGTCCTACATTTTAGCCAGCAAACCTCCACTACTCTGTCAACAATTGCTTCTCTTCGGAGGCTAGAATCCGTGAATGTAAAAGCCCGTCAAAACATACATACTTAAGCTAATGGTTTTACTTCCTCATGAAGTAGGTTAGGGTGTGTAGGGCTGAGAGACGTAACTATCCAGGAAGGCTCGAATTTTAACTATTTTCAGATATCACTGCTGCAAATATTCTAGGCGACGCCTTGAATTAGAGAAAAATATATATTGGTTAAAACATTGTATTTGTTACATTGTATGTGGTTTTGTTATAGATCTTTACAGGGAACGTAGGTGCTTCGGAACATGTCACCAATGCATTCAATGGGGACATAAAGGCAAGGTTTATCAGGATCCACCCAGTAACCTGGAGCCCTTCAAATGGATACATTTGTATGAGAGCATCAGCGATTGGTCGACGAAAAGGTAAGTTAGAGTAGACTTTTTTGCTTCACCACTACTGATTTACGACTCGTGGGATAGGTGAGATAGGTGAGATTAAAAATTGTCCAGAGTTTGAATCTTTTGGTTTTGAACAAAAGATGCTTGTATTTCATTGTTGTAATTAACAATACATGAGTCTGGCCATACCAATACACAACACTTTCGTATACCTAAAACGATTCCTTTGTACCCAAAACTTCCCAAAACCTGTTGTATGTGAACGAATACGAATGTTGTATGTGAAATGAATATTAAGATGACATACAACAGGTTTTGGATAGTTCAATGCGTCCACTAAAAGCACAACTAATTTTTGCCGCTAATATGGTGATTTCTACAAACTTTACTAAATAGTCATTTTCTCGAAAACTAAAAGGTGTTTTGCTTTATTATTTAATATAATAGACTAATTCTGGACAAAATTTAAGCGAATCGATTTTTCGAGGTTTGCCACGAAATGTTAATTTTGTTTGACATTTACGAACATCTACTCTTAATGATTTATGCTTGGTTAAGGTTCCTTTGGTTCTCCTGTGTTTTCTAACCACGACAGTCCTGCTTACGTCACTACCTACAAGAACCAAGATGTTACGTTAAGATGTGAAGCAGTTGGTGACACACCAATCACTATCACCTGGAAACATAAAGGTCAAATCCTTCAGAGTAAAACCAATCAGACACATCTTACCCTTATAAAATTAACCAATACCCACGAAGGGTTCTATGAATGCACTGCTACCAATACACGAGGAACCAATACCAAAAACCTCTACCTTCATGTGAAAGGTAATTTCTCTTTTTTTAAACAATTTCCAAGTACGTAAATTTAAATCTCATGTTTTATTTCAATGTTTTTTTGTTTCAGATTCATTTGACATTTGTAAAAAATATAGCACCCTCTTTGATAATTCTCGCTTTGTGAGCACTACTTCATCACTTGTCAGTGGCGATGTCAACCTCAACGAGACTGACTGGTACGTCTTCAAGGACAATGATAATTTCTATCGTATGCCTACTACGTGCGTACCAGAAAACCGGTGTGGAGCCAAATTCCCAGGATACATGCAAGGAGCATTACCGAACATCAACGAAGGAATCGTCAAAAGAAAAGCCTGCTTCCATGGTAACGGAAACTGTTGTCATCACAGTGTGGATATATATGTCCGTAACTGTTACATGTTTTATGTCTACAAACTGAAAAGAATGGACGTTCCCTGGAAATCAAGATACTGCATTGAAAGCTACACCAATGGTAATTAGCTAAATAAAAGGAAAGGGTTACGATGGGGGTAGATGGTCAGTGTTGCTATTCCTCAGCGAATTCTGTATGTTTCCCAGTCCAAACTTGTGAGTGTACAATCAAGGGGGAAACAATCAACTACCTATCTATTCCTACTAATGCGATGAAGTTTTTAAATTACTATATAATACAACTTTTTAAGAGATGACCTGGACGTAAACACTGCCGAATGTCAGTACAATAATAATATTATAATATATTAGTGAGAGCAGACAGGGAAAGTATTCCTTTTGTTTTGCTCTATTAATTGTGTAATAACAATTTTTACAGCCACTTTTGTTTGAATTTTATTACAGAGATTCCAAGCCTTGTTTTCCAGTCGTCCCCATTGGTCCTTAAACATCACGTGATCCACCGACTGTATGACGTAGATTACTTCCTGTGTATGACATACTGTAGCCTTGAGGATAAATGCAAGTCTTTCAACCACAACCAAGTCCTGGGAACATGTGAGTTGAACAACGCAACGGCGGACGAATTCCCAAGCCATTTGCAGCAACTACCGAATTACGTATTGTACGAGGCTATATCTCTGGAGTAACTGTAATAGTGCTATATGACGACAACACTCTACTAAAATACTATTCAAATCCTTTTCGCAAATAAATTTTACGATAATCTGAACTTTATGTTGAACGGTATTATTTAATATGATTAACTCTGAGCACTTGAATTATGCTTGGTTTCGCATATTGCATTGATCTAATCTGTTCAACAGTGACACATTCTACACTGATCAACGACCGCACCTACTTCCAGCATACGAATATGAAACTGCGTACGCACATGAACGTTTCAGAACCATGGATATACGCTCAAGACTTTAGTGCACTCCACTCTATGCCTCGCTGGTATATATTTATTCTCTTATGCTGTTACCACCGTCGTCAACGACAACAAAGCCTACATTTAGTACATTACGTCAAATCTCCTCGTCCTCACGCCGCACATTTCGAAAAAGAAAAGAAACCATCTCGCTTGCGGACAGCTGCCCAGATTGTGGTAATCCTACAGACAACGACAACGATGATTGCAACGGCATCACAACTATTGACCAAGACAAGAATAAAGAAAACAGACCGGATCGGATTATGAGCTTTGGCTTTTGCCAACAAACAAAAAACAAGGAACATTATATATTTACTTATATTTAGCTATATTTACTCAGCTTTGAAATCTTCTTTTCTTTTAGATATATATTCCTCAACGTTAAGAACTTTTAGAAGATAATGTTATAATATTTTAATGATATTTTTAGGTGTAGGACAATAATAAAATAATATGTTTTTTTAATTTCTTCTCTAACGTAAGCAAAAATAGAAATATGTTAGTTAAGAACATATGTATTCGCATTTATTGATACCATATTTACACAACAGTATTTACTTCAACTTCGTGTTGGACCATTCGGGGTAAAATAAAAAAATATATATATATATATATTCTCATATCTAGGCATTAAAAAACTCAGGCTCTTAACGAAATATGATTTTTTGCCTCACAGGTGTTCGCCGTCTAGACGGGGGTGCTGTAATAGTGTTATATTACATACCATACTTATCGTTAGTTGTCTTGACAACACTCTACTAAAATACTATTCAAACAAGGATTTTTTTTAAATGTGTAACTTACACCTAAGTCAGACAAATACTAAACAAATACAGGATATGATAACGTGATCTTTTCATTAGTTTCACAACTAATAGGATCATGCTTACTATATCTTTTTTTTTAAGTACACGTATTAAATGCCTTCAAAATGAGCATAAGATTTATGATATTCTACAAGCTCAAGTTTATAGTTTTATGAAGCTACATCGAGAAAATGTTATAAATATTATCCTCCAACACATCAACGAATCTATATGATGAATAGAAGGAAAATTTACAATAAGTAATTTCTATAACTTAGATTTTGTACTCAAAGTCAATACGCCTAGCTAGTTGATGCAAATGTAATCCTACTCAGTCTCGTTTAGAGAACTGCTGCTGTATAATAATGAAGTATAAATCATCTAGTCATAGTTAGTTTATTAGTTGTTTTACGCTTTTTTATTGTATAGTTGACCTTAATGTACAGTATGTCTAGTAATAAATAGTTAGCCTGATATCTGGTCTTGGAGTGCTGCTCTACTACTCTACGGTTAGAACAGAAATTAACCAGTTAAAATAACTTGCAATTATGTGCTTCATTGTCGAATGAGAACTCGTGTAAGACTGAGGTTGAATCGATTTTCATGAATGGATGGTAATCTTGTAAGAACAACAAACGCAATAGACCTTTTCACGGTTCGAATCGAACAACCGCAGCCTGGATAGCGTGTAATATTTTCTTTGAAATTTGACTAGAGCCTGTGTAATTTTGAAGTGTTTCAATAAGCTTCAATTGTTTGATAATGTGTAAATTCCTTAAATTACCACGATATAAATTGTAAAGAATATATTACACTATTTACAGCTATATCGAGGCTGGGGTTGTTGACGTGAACCGTAAAAAGGTATATTGTCTGCCTTATTGTCCAACGAGAACTCGTGTAAGAATTGATTTTCATTTAACGCAATTGCAACCCAACTATACCTTCCTCTGATGTGTCCAGCAAATTCAAGTCGACAGAAATGTTTTCTTACAGTGCGGACACACTAAATGGGCCCACCTGAACAAAACTGACTGCATTACAAAACTACCAACACTTGATTTATTAAAAAGCGCCAAAACCTTGTTCAAAATATCATCCGAGTTATTAGTGCTGATTGGTTTAGTCAGATTTTATCGGGAATCGATTGTCTGTAGGTTGATTGTGATTAGATGTACAGTTTTGTTCAGGTGGGCCCAGTTACTGTGTCCGCACTGTAAGAGTTACCATTCTCAAAATATGTTTGTAAACCTTTTTGAAATCTCTAGATTATTATTTTTTTTTATCATATCGAGAGGCATTAGTGACATCAAAGAAATATATTTGTGAGACATGATTTGCAAGTCAGATAAATTCCTAAATAGCTCATGATACACCTTCCGCTGATTTTTAGCCAATTTCCACAAACAAAGGAATAAGACGCGCCAGCCGTCATTGTAGTACTGTAATGCAATTTATAAACCGCAGACACTAACCCTATTGTCCAATTTAGAATCTTATCAGTTGTAAAACCCTGTCAAATCAAATATCATTGTCAACCAAAAAGCCATTAACACAAAAGGATATGTCAAGTGACACAACATGATTTTGCTCCCTATGATTTTTTTTAATTTTAAATCGTAAACGCTCTCATCACTTTCAAAGAAAATCACCATCGATCTGTTCCTTGTCCTCATCACATATATAATGATTGTCTTAAAAGGTTGCCTACTGTCATGAATTAGACAAAAGTCAAAGAAAATCTAATCAAAGTAACAAATGTAAATTTGCACCTGTGCTAAAGTTAAGCGGGGCAAATACTGGTTTACTCGTATATTATTATTCCAATGAGTATGTTGCACAATAAGGTTTTTTATGATTGGGAACTTATATCTTCTTCTCAGATACATGATGATAATTGAGAACTAGACTTGTTATATGAATTAGACTTCTGTGCTCTTATCAAATAGACTTGATTTGCTAGCGATGACAATGTTCGAGGATAACTCTTCTTCCCATCAAAACTCTTCCATATTCTCGTCACAGTGTGTACGTCCAAGTCTTTATCGTTCATCTATAGCGACGTTAGTGATCAATGGTTTATCGTCTCCCATCGCTATGACACTGAATGCTTTGATTGGTATGTTGATATGGACAACACCTTCTTTACGAAGTCCTTCGAACTATATGATTATCGGTCTTGCTTCGGTGGATTTTGTGACTGGTCTGCTTATACAGCCTGTATTTGTCGTTAAACAGGTTTTACAATTACTATGCACCGGCTCAAGAGATTTTAACAATACACTTATGCTATCTTTCATGATAATGTGCAGTGGCAGCGCATTTGTTATCATCGCTGGTTTAAGCTTCGAGATGGCATTAGCTTTGCAGTTTCACCTTCGATATCAATCCATTGTCACCAACACCCGTGTTGTGATATTCCTCGTTGGAACCTGGTTAAGCTGTGCCGTGTTAGTATCCTTGGATAGAGTCTTCCCTAGTACGCACATTTTAAACTACGTGTCAATTCTATTCATTCCTATTATCATTACCATCACTATTATTTCACACATTCGAATTTTCCTAACCGTCCGCCGTCACAGACGACAAATAAACATTCAAATGCGGCCGAGCGTCGAAAATGGCCAAATGGAAGCATCAAGAGCCACACGGATAGCCCGAGAGACCAAACGAGCAATAAACCTGGTTATTATCATTGGACTGTATTGTTTCTTTTTCTCTCCGCAATTCATTCTCCAATTGTACAAGTTTATTGGCAAATTTTCTCCCTATCAGCTTGGAGCCGGCTTTCTTTGGACTGAGACAATACTATTCCTCAGATCTTCAGTAAATCCTCTTGTATGGTTTTGGAAGAAATCTGAATTGAGATTAGCATTTAAGAATGCATGGAACTTATTGTGTAACAAGAGTTACAACAACGGTAACAGAAACATTTCAGTGCAGTAAGAACAACAAGATCAGCAGCTATAATAATACATATAGAACTGCGAAGAAGCTTGTTATTTTTTAGTAACTTGATTATTTTGGCCTTTCTCCAAAAGCCATCAACAGCAAAATGAACGGAATATCAATGGATAGCTCAATTTAACAGCTTTAATTTCAGAGACCAATTATTGAAAAAACAATAATACAGTACAACATAACTGTATTTGAAAGCTGATCGCCTGTTCAAGACTAGCAGTAGCAAGCGAAACGTCGCAGTTTCAAACCGACATTCGTGAGACAAATAAATAACATACCGTGTTTCTCAGTCCAGGATGAACAATCTTTCTAGTTGTATAATCTATTACTGTATACTGCAAAATATCGACATTTGAAACGAAAACAGCAACAGCAACAAACTTACTAATAGATAAAATCAGCTAACGCGTTGATAGTATTTTGACCCAAGTCATATATTTTAAGAATAAGAGTCTTTGTCTTATTATGTATTACGATATCATCAGAATTGGAAAATTTTGGGAACAAAAGTTCATATTATTACCCAGAAGTTTTAAATTAGGTCGAAACGTACATAGCAAAGTGTTAGCCGATTTGGTCTATTACAGGTATAAAAACAGCAAAAGCAAAAACAATTATAACGTTGATCTTAAAGTCAGGCCAGCTCATGCGTTCCTATCAAGGTAAAAAGATTCAATTTGTTTTTCTAAACTTGATTTCTCTTTCAAAATATTAATTTCAATGGATTTTTTGAACAACAAAAACTAGTTGCTAAACCTTGTTTCTTAGTTAAACCTAGTTTACGTACACAAATATTGCTATAACTGATATTTTCTAAAGCATTTCACTACACTATTATTTTCAGTTATTCATTTGATATCTACTAGTTTCGATACATTTATACAAATTTCGAACTCAAAACTAATGTACATTCATCAGATATTCTACCATTGATTGGAGCACATCAGCTTGTTTGACTTTAAAACCATAGGTACTAGGTAGAATTACATGATGTCAAAAAAGGAAATGAATAATGTCTTAGTGCTCAATCTTACTAATAGGACAAAAGAGTTCCGTTTACTCAAGTGGAAAACTGATTGTTTCAAGGACACTTTTATTACATCTGGATACTTGAAAACAAACATACCTTTTATTTACGAAAATGTTATGGTCAACATTATTGTATTATTACCGAGACCTAGCTGTGGAGCCTCAACTGTTTATTATTATTAATATGTATTATTATTATTATTTGAATTATTCAGAATATATAATTCATTCCCGTTTGCCAGCTGAACTCAAGTTAGCCATTTAAAAACGTTTCTCAAAAAAGGTGATTAAAATCATCGCATCGCAACTAGCAATTAAAATGCAAATTTGGATTTAAGTTTTGCTTCAGTTAATTTGGAGGCAGAGCAAACATCGAATTAACCAGCACATGGACTTCTGTATGGAATTTATACCAACAGAATTATAAAAATCCCAGACAAGACAAAAAATATATAAATTAAGAAACCACGATGCTACAATTTTGGCCATATTATTCTATCTTATTTTTTCTCAGATCTATCTTTTGTGAACAGAACTCTAAACGATAGAAATAATGATAAAAATACTACGACGACACACACAATTATATAAATTTATAAAGCTAGAGCACATTCAACATAAAGTGTACTTAAAACAAGACTCATAACTGCGTAAGCTCGGGATTATCTTTGATGTGCAAAATAAGTTTAATGTATACACCTAATAGGATCGAAATAAACCAATAGGTTGTTTGTAAGCAAAGACAATGCAAAGGGTCTTTACAAGCAATTGTTCCTGTAATTAGTTCTAAACCATGGTCTTTTTTTAATCTTTTTTCATGCATAATTAACGGCGACATCCAATCAGCGTCGACGATCTAAAAATAACAAATACATTTTTCGAGACTTTTTTCAGCATTATTCAAAACATCGCAGAGTAAATTGTAGCGCAGCAATAAAAAAGTTATTTATTTACTGGTAACTGATTTCTATGTAATTATCTTCGATTTCCGCAGCTATTGATCAGTGTGACACGAAAATTACGATTTGTATATTCACGCTGGCGGTAAAATTCGCAACGGTTCATTGTAGGCAATGGCTTACGCTGCGGCAAACATTCAAGGTATAAATCAAACTTGCATTTTATATTTGACATTTATTTTCTCATATTTTTTACAATTTATGTGTACATTGTGTAAACTTACTGTTTTTTGACATTAGGCAATTGTAATCTCACTATAAACCTTCGAGGCGGTTTATATGACAACGGAAGAGAGCTTCCACAAATATATCGAGAGAGAATTCTTGACTTACATCATCAAGGTACATCACAAAGAGCAATAGCTGACGAATTGCGAGTTAGTCCAGCATATGTAACAAAATTGTACAATATTACGATCAACATAATACATCACTTCCCGCAGTGAAGAAATGTCCATCTAGAGCTAAAGTAACGTCTGAGGTTTCAGAGTACATAGAAAACGAAAAGTTATGCCAACCCACGATATACACAGCTGAATTAAAGAATCGCTTGCTACTCGATGGTGTATCTTTGCCTACAAATGTGCCTTCTGAATCTTCAATTCGAAAATCTGTACGAGAGGACTGTATGATGACAAAAAAGAAAATCACTCAGGTGCCGACAGAATCATTGTCACAAGCAGTTGTCGATTATACAAACAATTTTCTTGATCAAGTCTCACAGATAAACTATACAAAAATTCATTTCTTCGATGAATCCAGTGTAATTGTAACATCAGGGAACCGCACGTACGGCCATTCTTACAAAGGTGAATGTGCAGTCGAGTTCCAACGCTATGCTTCGAATGCTAATTACACTGTGAATTTACTTCACTCTGTCCATGGAGTAGACTATCACGATATACTGAAAGGTCCTTCAAATGGAATGGAAATGTTGAACTTTTTTGACGATGCTCTGTCAGTTTACAGACCCGATGGTTCAGCCATCATTGAACATGGTGATACTATTGTTATGGACAATTGTAAATTTCATCACGGACAATTTGCAGAGACCTTGTTGAGAGGTATTTTGCAAGACAGCGGTATTCAACTACTGTTCCAGCCTGCCTACTCCCCTCATTTAAACCCATGTGAATATTGTTTTCACCAGGTAAAATCCTACTTGAGGCGAAATACCACTCTAACTAGCAAAGAAACTGAAATAGCAATTCGTGAAGGTATTTCTACGATAACTGCAGCAAACTCGATTGAATATTTCAGACATTGCGGATATGTTGATTGACAGGTCTAGCGCGTGTAAAATCCGCGCCAAAAGTTAAACGAATTATACTAGCGTCACAGTCTCGCAACATGGCATGTGAAAGGGAAACTGAGGTTTTCTCATGGCTAAAATCCATATCTCCGAACATGAAACTTGAACGACTTTCCCCTCATTTCGAAACAAGAGGTTTTAGATCACGAAGGTCATTGGCGTATGTAAAAGTAGATGATCTCGACGTATTTTTTGACTCGCCAAACAAGTTATTACTAGCGGAACGACGAGTTTTAGAAGCCGAATTGAACAAAATCAAAGCACAAGAAAATAAGCACCAGCAGCCTGAACGTCCAGAATCTGCGAGAAAACTACACTATGATAGTACTTGTAATGCTCAAGCTTTGCTGTCTGCCCATTCAAGTTCGTCATCTAGCCATGAAGCTGGAGGTACAATGAGCGCTCTAGATCGAAGAGCTATGGAGCACAAAGAAAGTTTGGAGTTGCTAAGTGCACAAGTTGAAAGTGTAAAACAACATCTAGAAGGAAAGAGAAAGGCAGTAGAGAGATATTCTACTGCATCTGTTGGTCGACGAGGTAAAGTCTGTACTTTGTGCCATAAATCTGGACATAATAAAGCGAGATGTAAAGGATTTCCGTGCCCTGATATAACTGTATGTCAACTACAAGATAAACACCCCGAAACACAAACCGAAATCCGTGAGATTCAAAAAGAGTTGAAAGAGCTAGAGAGCAAGTACACAAAGGCAAAGAGCGATAACGACGCTTTCATTGCTTCACGACTGCGTGCAAAATCTAACTTCTTTGCAATTATGAGACCGCGACTAAAGCAACAAAACCAAGCCAAGTATGTAGATCGTAGTGCACTAGATCGAGACCTGCAGATATTGCAAAGAGCACTCACCAACAAGATACCCATAGACACAGCTAATGACTGGCGACTGCCTACGATGATTGAAGAATATAAGAGAGGCGTAGATGCATACTGTCCGCTGAACAATCATGATCAAGCTTTTGGACCCAGTTATACATCAAGCAGCTCGACAAGCAATACTTATTACCACATGTAACTTATGTAAACACCAGTGTTGAAATTGGATAACTAAAACTATATTGTTGTGTTGAAATATGCACGGTATTTTGAAGTTTATTGTATTTTTTTGTATCTAGCAAATTGTGAAGGGCGCAATGCTCTTTGTGAGGTATCTTGAATGATGTATCTCTCTCGTTGTATTTAATTGGCTACATTTGTTGGATGCAAAAAAAAGTTTAAGCAATGTACGTACACAGAAGTTGTAAAAAATGAACGTTAATAAATATGAAATATAAAATGCAAGTTTGATTTATATGTTGAATGTTTGCCGCAGCGTAAGCCATTGCCGACAATGAACCGTTGCGAATTTTACCGCCAGCGTGAATATACAAATCTTAATTTTCGTGTCACACTGATTCAAATTGCTAAAACTCGTCAAATAGCTGCGGAAATCGAAGAGAATTAAATAGAAATCATTTACCAGTAAATGAATAACTTTTTTATTGCTGCGCTATAATTTACTATACGATGTTTTGAATAATGCTGAAAAAAGTCTCGAAAAATGTATTTGTTATTTTTAGATCGTCGACGCTGATTGGATCGCCGTTAATTATGCATGAAAAAGGCCGAAAAAAAAGATTAAAAAAAGACCAAAGTGTTCATGGTTCGAGTGCTTTGACTGTAAAAGACCTGACATCAGATAGTCTTATTTCCTGAGTTCCACCGACGGCAAAGTTTGTTTACAAAGTACGTTACAGTCGCCATTTTCTCTTCTCCGTGAGTCAGCTTGAATGACTCTTTTAACATTTTTTCTTGAAACTATACTCCAATGATTTCACTTGAATCGCATACAGGACACATATTCGATATCAGCCTTAAGAGGGCGTCTCAGTAAGAACGGACCACTCGGTCTGGGATCCAAAAAACGATTTCCCTTATATTTCTACCATCGAAAGTACTATCTATCCTTATTACAAAACTGGACTTAGAATTGTTCTAAATAAAATATTTCGGCCGCTAGGCGAATTTTCGTACATCGACCCAAAAACCGCCGAAGGACGCTGATTTTCAAGTTCGCAGAGGCCTACTTTCAAAGTCCGTTTTCTCGGCTTTTTCTTGAAATGAAAACTTATTTTTTGGGTCTAAAGTATGGTTTGACGTCTCGTCTGACTAGAAAAAGCAAAATATTTCTTTAGGATGTACAAATTACGAAACGTTATTTAAATTTATCGAGGCTACTTTATGCGTGACACGAAAAGCAAAGATTAACGGGTTTAGAAAATTGCAAATTTCTCAAACGTGCAACCTATCCCCGATATAAAACATCATTCTACCTTGAGATGAGATGTTATTTAGTAGTTCTGTGCAATAACATTTGTGGCACATTGCGTTTTGAAGAATTTGACGAAGCCCAAACTTGTACATTTTTACAGATATTTCCTTGCGTGACACGACTTGCCGTTGAGTCTAGACAACGTCAATCCTTATAAAAAATAATTAAAAAACAAAAACAAATAATAGCTACAAGTTTATATTCAGGTGTTCTTATCCGTCATATTTAGATATTTTAGCTCCATTAAAATTTTATCACAATAATGTTTTTTTTTTTAATGAACAATTTGCATAATTATATACCGAAGCTAGTCAAGTTGTCTAACAATATTCACATTTAAACAAAGTTTTATATCTAGAAAATCCTCATCTATGAATCTTGAAACATGATTGTCATATTAAGTTGGATAAAACCTGGATGATTTTTAAATCTTTTATATATTTTAACTGAGTTGTTTTATGAGATTATACAATTGTGCACGATACAAATATGATTCACCACGATGCATGTTTTTCTCTAAATGTGCTAAATAGCGGTGATGCCATTTTTCTTTTTCTGCTTTTAAAAAAAATCAGAGTTGATAGAAAGCGACTTGATTCTTACACGAGTAAGAACACGAGTGAAAAAAATAAAATAAGATAAGAAAAAAAATGAAAGAAAAAAAAGAAATGGAAATGAGAAAATAATGGAAATGAAAAAAAAGACGAAAAAGCCTCCCGAAAATAAGCTCAAACAGGCATGAATGTATCAAATGTATGCAAATGCACATTTAAAAAAAGTACAATATAATGTCTATCCTGTGAACGGCTCAATGGGATCATGAGGAGGTAGGGGGCCTTTCCCCTTCCTTTCCTATCCCCTCCCCCTCCCCAATCCCCTCGAACCGTTCACAGGCTATATAATGTCAATTTAATGCATCGAAAATTGATAAGGATTGTAATTAACTATATAAAGTTTGAGATCACAATGTTTCCATAAAGTATAAATAAACGTGTTACGCCTATTTTAAAAGAATCCATGGGATTGAACAAGAACACATATGACATAATGGTAAACATTGTGATCTCAAACTTTATATAGTTAATTACAATCCTAGCTTATCAATTTTCGATGCATCAAATACGTAAATACGCATTATATACGTTAAGGTAATTGGCTACTTTTGAACGCCTTTTGGAGTTTAACAATATTTTCAAAAGGAGCCAGTCACCTTAAACATTTGTTAAACATTGTGATTTCAAATTTTATATAGTTCATTACATGTAATCCAGTTCAATTTTTGATGCATTATATTAACATTATACTGCATTTGTTAACGTCCATTTGCATGGACTGCCGTAATTGTGAAACGATAATTTTTGAATATGAATTCATTAAAATCCCATTATTTCTTCTTTTTATTTCTGTTTATCAAACTATAATTCTATTTTTTAAATATTTTAGTAATACCACTAGCTTTGATACAATCATGTCTAGTTGGGCCTATTTTTTTGGTTATTTATTTTTTTCTTTTCTATTTGTCTCATTTTCATTTCTTTTTTTTCATATTCATTTTTATATTTCATTTTTGCTACTCGTGTTCACTCGTTGCTCATGTTTACTCGCGTTCACTCGTGTACACTCGTGCTCACTCGTGCACTCATGTTCAATCGTGTTCACTCGTGTTCACTCGCGTTTCCTCGTGTTCCGACTCGTGTTCACTGGTGTTCATTCGTGTTCACTCGTGTACACTCTTGTTTACTCGTGTTCACTCTTGTTTACTCGTGTTCACTCGTGTTTACTCGTGTTCACTTGTGTTTACTCGTGTTTACTAGTGTTCTGACTCGTGTGGAGTTTTAGACGACATCAAATCAACAATATGCAAATATGTATTAGTCATCGACATAGTTTAATAAGATTTTGGCGAGCACCAAGAACCTGTCGCTATACACAGCACAGTGGACCAAGAAAGCATTGTAAGGATCGCCATGTGATCAATGTTGACATGTCAAAAGCAATGAAAGTCGATTTTCAATGTTACTGTCGATTTAGATCACGTGAGTATTTGTTAACACCCTTTCGAATTTTTTAAGTGAAAATATTTGTATATAGTCTAATCACAAGCAGCCCAACAAGTTGATCTGAGAATCTTAAGATCCAATAAAATTAACATTTTGTTATTCTTTATAGAGCGCGTGGTTGATTGGTTTGACATATCGTCATTACATTCATTTAACTTGACCAACTCTGTAGTTCCTCTCCAGCAGCGTATTTTACAAGCTGCTGTATAACTACAAAGACTAAAATCCATTCTTTCACAAGATAGTTCTACTCACTGCAAACTTGGTGCAACACGATAGTTTTACTCACTGCAAACTTGGTACAACTAATTAACAAAATGTAAATTTGTAAATTTCATATCTGAAGTCATTAATAATTCATGACAAAAGTAGTCTGGCAAAGACAGCCATGTACTGTATTTAATAAATCATTGATAATTTACAAATTATTGTATCGAAAGGCTTTATTCTCTTTAGATATTAATTCAGACTTTTAAAACATTAAAAAGTTCACCGCTATTTTGCACATTTAGTATAAAACATATATCATGGTGAATCATATTTGTATCGTGCACAATTGTATATAATCTCATAAAACAACTCAGTTAAAATAAATAAAAGATTTAAAAGCCATCCAGGTTTTAACCAACTTAATATAAGTATCATGCTTCATAGATTAATAGATGAAGATTTTAAAAATATAAAACTTAGTTTAAATGTGAATGTTGTTAGATAACTTGACTTAATTTTGACATATAATTATGCAAATTTTTCAATAAAAAAAACAACATTATTGTGGTAAAATTAATGGAGCTAAAATATCTAATTATGACGGATAGTAACACCTGAATATAAACTTCTAGCTATTATTTGTTATTTTTTATAAGGATTGACGTTGTCTAGACTCAACGGCAAGTCGTGTCACGCATGGAAATATCTGTAAAAATGTACAAGTTTGGGCTTCGTCAAATTCTTCAAAACGCAATGTGCCACAAATTTTATTGCACAGAACTACTAAATAGCATCTCATCTCAAGGTAGAATGATGTTTTATATCGGGGATAGGTTGCACTTTTGAGAAATTTGCAATTTTCTAAACCCGTTAATCTTTGCTTTTCGTGTCACGCATAAAGTAGTCTCGAGAAATTTAAATAACGTTTCGTAATTTGTACATCCTAAAGAAATATTTTGCTTTTTCTAGTCAGACGAGACGTCAAACCATACTTTAGACCCAAAAAATAAGTTTTCATTTCAAGAAAAAGCCGAGAAAACGGACTTTGAAAGTAGGCCTCTGCGAACTTGAAAATCAGCGTCCTTCGGCGGTTTTTGGGTCGATGTACGAAAATTCGCCTAGCGGCCGAAATATTTTATTTAGAACAATTCTAAGTCCAGTTTTGTAATAAGGATAGATAGTACTTTCGATGGTAGAAATATAAGGGAAATCGTTTTTTGGATCCCAGACCGAGTGGTCCGTTCTTACTGAGACGCCCTCTTAATATCTGAGTCTGATCAATTAATTACAGAAGAAGAAAAAACATTGAACATATATTTATGTGAGTACCTCTACTGAGAGAACGTGCTACGAACAAGTGCTATGACCAGGGCAACTCAAGCGTGACGCGCATGCGCAGTGAAATGGCCCCTTGTTATTAGACTATACCTTAGTAGTCTCTAATTCTATTGTTGTTGTTTTTTTCTGTGTGTGTGTGTCTATTTGACTATTACACTTTTTTTGCAATTTCTATTTCACGGGTTGAATGCCTGCACTATAATATGTTTCCTTTTAGGTAAGCATACTGATACACATATATGATTGAACGAGTTGTCTTCCCACGCTAATTTATTTCATGTCTACAATCGACAATAAACTCGTCATAATAAAATATTCGATAATATGCGCTTTCGTAACTTGGCAATAAACTCAGTCGGCGAAAACTTACTTCTGTCAAACTTATTAGAACACTGATACATTAGTTAAAGTGCTAGTCTTACCAAAATAAAAATTAATGAAATATGCTCTCATGTATTTGTCATTGTCAAAATGATTATAAATTACAAAGATAAACAAAATTGATATAGAAAAAGATTTGTTTTGAGTCTAAATTTCATGTGAGAGATCGCATAAATCCCGTCCGCCATTAATATGCAAAGTAATTCCCTATAGACCAGAAAGCCATCGTGTGACGTCATATGCTCCACGGCATTTTCTTGTTACATACTTGTTACACACTGATTCAAGCAATGGCAAACAACAATTCAACTGTAACACATAAAGAAGACGATGACAGTTTATTCACGCAAAAAGAACACTGTAAACGCTACTACAAACTTGTGTTTTATTTGCCGCGATGGAGCATATGACGTCACTTCCTGAGCTGGCCGGCACGAACGCGATTAATGGCGGACACAAAAACACGAAATTCATTCGGCTAAAAAGAAATCTTCCCGGTCGTGTATCAACACAAAAATTAGACAGAAGATTATTTAGTATGTGCATTTTATTCAGTATAATTTTCAAAAAAAATAATTTTTTGATAAGACTAGCACTTTAAAGGATTATTATCATTATTGGAGTGTTTAAGTTAAATCATACACAGAATAACATGTGTTTTATTACGTGATTTGAATCGAAGTACCGGTTGTGTTTGTGTCGGCCGGTTCTTAAACGCTTTCAAAACTGATCGCTTGTTGGCAATAAACACGGCGAAAACTTACATTTGTCAAACTTATTATAACACTAATACATTAATTAAAGGTTTATTATTATTATTGGAGTATTTAAGTTTAATGATACACAGAATAACATGTGTTTTTAATTGATTCTTGAATCGAAGTACTAGCTGTTGTGTTTGTGTTTCGGTCCGGCGGGGTTCTTAATTAAAGCGCTTTCAAAACTGATCGCTTGTCGGCAATAAATTCAGCGAAAAGTTACATTTGTCAAACTTATTATCACACGAATACATTAGTTAATGGTGTATTATTATTAATGGAGAGTGTTTGAATTAGTAAACAACGAATTGCCGTAATAAATCAGTGTGCATAAGTGAGATTGACCATACTGCGCGTGCGTGGCATTTCGGCGATGAAGATGAAAAATAAAGCCGAAACCTAGACTCGGATTCCACAGGAATCCCGAATAAAAAGTGTAAATTATCACTGGAAATCCTAGAGAGGAGTGATTAACAATATCTGTATTGGTATCTAGTCTTCACTTTATAATCGTGTCTACGTTTTTCAAACGTCGCTGTCGCAGCCTAAGCTACAGTCAACGCTCTGAAAAGGATGACGATAATATATTAAATACAATTTGTATTTTTATTACATGTTTTTAAGAAATATTTGTTTCGTCAACTACCACTGCAACAATGCTATGGTCATATAACGCAAACACGTACAACCAGATTTTGTATTTTATTCAGCGGTTTTAATTCGCACACACATCGTTGGCTCTAATAGAACATTCAAAAGTAGCTAGCCACCTTAATATGTACTTTGCATGGATAACGTTAATTGCTTTAACTATATGTATCTATGTAACCCCGGTTAACAATACACTACATTTAAGGTTTCACATTTAACGTTATATTGGTCTATTTAAGCTACTGTATATTCTCTGTTTCATATGGTTTATTGTTAAGCCAGTTAAGAAATGCCAGTTAAGGACGTTGGCAAGCATTAATGTTTCTGCACATCCTTTCTGCGCGCGACGAGGAACGCCTGGATGATTTTGCTTTTATCTCGAAAGCGAATACGGTGAAATTTATAAAGAATTACAAAAGCTGTAAGTTTTCAAAATTTGAAGTAAAACTTTATGGTTATAAATTAACTAATAAACGTATTTGGTGCATGTGTTCACATATATGCCCATGTTAATTTACGCCTAATAAGTAATAAATCATTAGTAGTACTAGTATTTGGATGAAAACATCAATCTTCATCGGTAGAAAGCGTGTTACACGATAGTTGCAAATTGTAGCCAAAACCAGAAGTTAGTTATATTTAAACACTATTTACACATAATATTTATTTATAGGTTATTAGAAGTTTGTTTGAAATAATTTTTGGCAATCCATTCAGTTTTTCTACTAAAAAATGACTTTTTTTACTCGAATTGTTCGTTTTGCGCGCTAGTGATTTTTGACAAAAGAAAGGCTGCACTTTGAGTTCAACTAACTCCTAAACAAATACGGTGACCCACATTTATTGTTTGCTCATTAAACGTGTATGATGATCGCACTTCACCATGGAAAGTTTGAAGAAATGTTTTGCCCGCGAACTTTCTTATCAGAAGCTATTTGCTGAAAATCCAATAATTAATTGTGTTTACGTTGTGACTTTTGAAATCAAATATACACTTAATTTTATTTTTTATAAGATACTGTTAGGTAGCGGTCATTATTCATGGTGAGGTAGTTGGTGGGTGATCTTTGGGAAGTGCTTTGACATTTAAGAGAATTCTGGATGATGGGATACTTAATTTCCCTGATATATTGAAGTAGTGGTCACAAGGAGGTTGGTAATACGATTTGTCAAACGACAAAAAATATGTCTAGTGTAGGTTTGTAGGTTAGAATCATTGCATAAAGAAGTAAGAGTCGTCAAAATGTTTTAGATTATTTAATCCGACGTTTCGGGCTAAGCGCCCATCTTCAGGGATGTTACAGAATGATTGGTAACATTCTGTAACATCGCTGAAGATGGGCGCTTCGCCCGAAACGTTGGATTACATAATCTAAAAAAGGTTGATGACTCTTACTTCTTTAGACAAAAATATGGTTCACGAGAAACATTCTTAAGGGGAGGGAGGAGCTTGCAAGTGTTAATTTGAAGCAAACAATAACCCATTACCGTACCATAAAAAATGTCCCCACACCTTCACTTTTTTTGAAATTCAAATGTTGAAACTGTCTAGCAAACAAGGGAAAACGTCTAGGCAAGTAAGGAATATTATCCATTGCCAGTCTATTTTTGTTTTAAATTAAGTGTTATTTACACAAAGTTTTTTGTTGAATCAGAAATGACCTTCAAAACTTTCACACCATTTCATGTTTCAATTCTTTACTTCTGTCCCAGAATCCGTTCCTTTCATTCTTTCAAACGTCACTTGGCACGGGTTGCTAAAGGACTGACTATGGGAAGGTACCATAGAATTATGAGAGAGTGATGACGAGTGTGTCTTCCCTGATTGGCTGTTGGACAGTGATGACGAGTTGGTTTTCTGTGATTGGCTGTTGGAACTGCGGAGGATTTGCATGACTCTGTTCTTTGTCTTCAATAGACCCCAGGCATCGCGAAAATCTTTCTTCAACAGACCGTGCAAAATAAAGATGAAGAAGCCCTGGAACGAGCATGTCACAGTAAACAAGTACTGGAACACGTGGATTGGTGTAGCAGCTGCTAGCCCGGCAAAGATCCAGTTAAGACCCAATAAAGTGAAGACAGAGACAGTTGCACGGAACTGTGCCATTTTGGAATGTTTCTCGTGAGCTTGTGGCATCTTGAAGATCTCTCTCATTACAATAACAAATATTACCGTGTTACCTATGACTAATAGGAGAACTGGGGACAGCAGAGCTCCATAGAAGGCTTCCAGCTTTAACCAACATCTATGAAAAACATTTGAATTTTATTGAAATATATTTTTTTGACGATACAGTTTTCTAATTTGCTTGAATGTCAGAATGCTTTGCGAGCTCTTTTATAATATACCGAGGTTTAAAAATGGTAGACTCTGAACAATTGGTGCGAATTATTTCACAAAAGTCAATAGGCAAAGCATTTTGTTAATGGTAGAATATCAAGCAATAATGCAAGTGAACTATTTTTATTACAAATAATTGAATTACTGTGATGGAGAGTACGGTTCTATTGGTTTAAAGGATGATGTTTAGATAAGGCAATGGGGGAAAATAAAGCAATTCATTACCGAGACACCTTTAAAAACGATTTACCTTATCTCAACCTAATTCTTGAGTTTGCTAATTTTTGATCGAGCCTGCTCTATTGTTAATTGAAAATGTTTATTCATAAAATACTCACAAGGTGTGTTCCTTGTCAGGGACGTGAAAGCCATAGCTAGTGCTGGACACCAAGACAGTTGCTCCAACTATGATACCAGGCGGCACTACAAAAAAATTGGTTTATTTTAATCCATTTTAAAATATTTAATTCGAGGCTATATCCTGTTTATGTTAGCGTTGTTCATGTTTCATTTAGCGTTTTGAAAAACGAAGTATCTCGTTTCGAAGCACGGTGAGAAAAGACATCGTTCTTACCCCATCCAGCAAGACTTGCTCTGAACATGAACTCGTTGTGAGAGAGAGTTGACGTGTCAAATACCTGATCAACAACAATAGAAAAAATATGAGACATGTTTTGAGCACCGACAAGATGTGAGTTAGTTAAAGTCGGGATAAACGCAGGTTTAAAGTTCGGTGGATACTAAAACAATAAATTATTCCCTCGGTCTCGTGGGCTACCGATATGGCCTATTGGTCTAATGTTAAATTAGTCGTAACAATTGAAACACACTCAACAACCATAAATTAAAACGTTTAGCACACAGCTCTGACATGTTGAGTCTTTGTGTAAAATTATTTGAAATGTTGAAATACAAACCTTGACAAGGTCTTGGTACAGGTTGTATGCTTCGATACTGGCCCATATCATGGAGGCAAGAATGAAATAGTGTAGCAGTGCAGAAATAGCTTTGCATGTTTCAATCAATGATTCGTCCTTAAGCTGACGAATACCAAACGCATAGAATAATAGCGCTCCAAGAAGAGACATGCACATTTGAAGAAGAATCTGATTTGCTCTATGTCGGCGAAGTTTTCTAGAAAACAAATACATAACTACTAAATGATTTCTTAGTGATCATTTATTATCCAGCAAGAAAAAGATTCAAATTAATCAACAAGTATCAAAGATACTTGAAAACAGTGCCATTACCATATGTGGTATTTTAGGTGAGAAGTAGCAAAAATAATTTGATTAGCGCGCGAGGTTTTTTTTTCTTTTTTTAACAGGTTGAGATTGCAACAGAACAATAGGCATATCTTTGATACGATAGGGTCAGTTTGTTAAAGTAGATACTCGAAGCAACTCTCTATACACTAAACGCTGTGTTAGTTGTGCAATCTTTTTCCCTCGCTTGATCTCCAACTTACTAATAAACGAGATACCAATTTAAATTATAAAATGATTTGGGTTCTAAGATAGAATATAACTAAAACATTGAGTTATTTACCTCGAGGCAATGATAGTCAATATTGTTGTGAATAGTCCAAAGAGAGAGAAACCACATCCGACATATGATATAATTGAGAGGATATCACGATCAGTGTCTGACACTACATTTTGGTGGACAAACGTTGGAACGAAATGGTTTCTAAATTTAACGATATCAGCCAAGCGACGTGCAACAGCCAGTGAAATTTCCTGAGAAATATTTGATGATAATTAGTTGCCATGGCAATGCATGTATTGAAGGAAAAGATTAATAGACATGAAACATGAATATGAAACATTAAGTGCATTAATGTTTAAAATCTATATGCAATTTGTGAAAGTTGTCGTGACAATGGGGTGTCATGGTCGTAAACTACCATTTCACCGCACTCGTCGGTCAACCTCAGCCTTAAATTGACTCTCAGATACATTTAAACTTGAACTTATTTTATGTAGAAACTAATTCTGATTTCTAAAAAAGGGATCAAAATTTCCATAAAATAATTGTTTCCCACCCAAAATGCAATTTTAATATCGATGAAAACATGTTTTGGGATTCCTGTGATTTTGTCATGTTGTCTGATGACGTCACGATGACGTATTCTGTAGAAATTGATATTGTTTAAAAATTGACTTAGCCAGTTGAATTTTTAAATGTTTCAATTGTTTGTTGATATGTACATTCCTAAAATTACCACGGCCTATAGTCGATTTTTAAAGAATATATTACATGTTATCGAGGCTGACAATAACTGTAAAAAGGTCTAGTTTATTGCTAAACATTTATCAAATGCCCTATATATGTACAAATTTAATAGAACGAAGAAACTTGCTGAGTGACATTTTTAATATATTCTTTCCACTTGTATAACTAATGATGTACATTAGAATATAGAAATAGTGAGTCATGACTCAATATTTCTATATTCTGATGTACAGCATGAGTTATACAAGTGGAAAGACAGAGCACGCCCGCAAATGAATCGCAGGCTACTATGTGAATATGCAGATGTGAACAGATTTTGATTATTTTTATATATAAATATATGGCTTCCTTACCTCGGAATGTAGTGTCGTTACATTAAGACGTAGTAGTGTGTTGCCCAGAAAGTCAGTGCTTTTGAACCAAACGTACTCAAATACAATCTTTTGAAGATAACTGCTCATTCCATTAATATTATTGAAACTACCTTCTGGTTTGCTGATGTCGAATTCAAGACGCATAATTGTCAGGAAATAAACTCCACTGTTGAAAAGATCGAATATTTTGTATGATTATCTGTAATGTATACCACTTGTAAAGTATGGCATTGCAGTCAAACCAGCTCATGCTTAAAGAGCGGATATCTGAGACGGTCACGTATATGACCGGTAAGATGAAAAAATGAATATCCTTCAAACTTTGCCAGAATGTAGGTCTATATGAACTATTCATACTGTGTGAGTTTAGTTTCCATCGGATAAATATTTAAGGAAAACGAGGATGATATTGGATTTTCAAAATATCGGCCGATTTTTCGAGGTCGTTCTACAGTTCATGTGGTTTAAGGCTTGTTTTTTTAGAGAATCAATGAAAACACGTTTTCTCTTATATTTCTGTTAGTTTTTAAGACATTGATGTCATGTTTGGTATTTAGGTAGCCTTTAGCAATATCACTATTTTAAGAATAGTTGTATGGACTTTGGATGGTCACATGACCTAAAGGCGACAAAAATAGTTTTCTTCAAATGGGGTGTACAAAAACTAATCGTTAAAACTACTGCAGGTTAACCTTCCGCGCTAGGATACCATGTTTCTGTTTAATGACGGATTACATAAAATCAGTTGAATCGGTTTTGTCAAAAATATGCTTCATATCTATATTGTTTGTCCTTTTAGATTTAAAAAAATGTATACTTTGTCGGGGTTTGCGTATAAATTGATCGCGGTATTAGCTTTTTTTTAAAAACGTCTCTGTTTTGTCCGGTGTATCCTTAAGTAAAAGAGGGAAAATGGTAATTTGGACACAAGAAAAAGTTTTAAACTGAGTTAAGTTAACATAGAAGAAATATTGTCTAAGACGCTCCATTACATATTAGCATTATCAGTTATGTATGGACCACAGATCGTGATTTCGCAACCATTAATATCGAGTGAACAGTGAAGCACGGTGTTTAAAACAGCACAAAGAACTGTTAAAAGGGAGTATTGGCTTAGCATTACAATAACACTGCAAAGATCATGGGTTCGAATCCCGAAGCGCTGTGTTTTTTATTATTATTATTATTATTATTATTTTTGGAAAAGCTGTGAGGTGGGGTGGGCTGGAGTGCGGGTGAAGTTGGGAATCGCTTTATAATGCAATTGCTTAGATTACCGCGAAGATCATCAGCAATTCATTGTTTAAAACACACAGGTAAATCTTTGTTTATATCATATTCGTCTTAATTTCACTCCCTCCGCGCCGGCCTTCGTTTAATAATGGCCGGCTCATGCACACACATGACCTACCATCGTTGGGTTAATAGGTGTTGAATGAAACGAAATAATGCTACTCACATTTCTGGATCCTCAAACTTGTGTCTTTTTTTCTCTATAAGACTTGTGTTTTCAGACTCTTGGAATGATGGAGAACTAACAAAAATAAAAATAAATCGTTTAAAGTACTAGTCCAAAACAGAATGAGACTCGCTTATTAATGAACATACCCAAAATATATATCTTTCATTATAACTTCCTTTAGTTCTGCTTTATATGTTGATATGTATTTTTTAACTTGTAATTCATAAATATATTTCAGCTGCAAAAAAAATACAACACACCATTAATTCATTTAGAGTAATAAAATACCTACTATCCATACGACTTTTTAAACTCCAACCTGCATTCCTTGCTTTACTTATAACAACAAATCGAACAAAATCAAGGTCGATCGTTCTGTAAACTAGGATAAAAGAAAGCTAAAACATTGACTTTCAGAAAATAGAAAATTAATTTTAGAAAAATACGCACCACCATCAGAAAGAGCAAGCAAAAATTAACCATAAAAAAATATATAAAGCCATAAATATATAAAACCATAAAGCCTTTTGGAATCAAAATTACAAAGATTTGTATTGGTTCAGTGAACTGCTTCCTTGCTAGCTTTGTCGTGATGTTTTTTTTTGAAATTCTTCTCAGGAATTTAATATTTTTGTTTCGAACTTTTTTCCTTTGGTGATGTTATTCCAATCTTTAATTTTGATGTAGTGGTCAATCAAAATATGAATTTCAATTTAATTAATAAATGGCGGTCATATTGGCATTCGGTGTATGAAAATATATTGAACGTCTGTTCAAAGAGCTTAGAAACCCAGTTCTATTTTGATTTGATTAACACTCAATTATAGCTATATTTGAAACCTAATCTCGTCAAATTCTCAAATTACGTCCAATCAAAGCTCTTCAAAGACTTAAAACCAATCAGAAGGCCGTGGTCAGACAGTGCGCTTCAGGTTGGCTCGGCGAATTCAAAAAAACTAGGCTCGTTTGGCTAGAGGGTTTGTTTTGAAAATAAAGAACACAGACGTACTAGTCTAATGATGAATACAAATGCTAGATCAAGAGATCAAGAAACCCTTTCTAGGGTACAGTTTGACTCACTCCTTGCAGTATTTCTGTTGTCATGTTTTTCCGTGCAGTGCTTTCTAGATCCACCATGTTTTTCGTGAAATTGCGATTCCTGATAACCGCAGATACTCGGAAGTAGTATGTATGATTATCACATGATGACAGGCCTATAGGAAAAACAATAGACAGGTTAAGACAAAGATATACTCTCCTCTGTGACAATAATGAATTCAACAAAGCGACTACTACTACAGTGAAACCTCGCCTTACGGCTACGCTCTTAATACGGCCACCCCGTTATTGCGGCCAGTTTTTTAGTTCTCGACGAAATGCATGCCCATAAATTTTCCATAAAATTTAATTGCTTAATACTACCTGCCCGTTTATACGGACACTTTCCCTTAGGTGGCCGGATTAACGGGTTTCCACTGTAACAGCATAACTGGATACATAGCTAAGTTGGTAGTACATTGCACCGGTACTTCAAAGGTCTTGGGTTCGAATCCTGTTTGCGTCCAGAGCGTATCTAATGAAACGCTTAAATAACCAACTTTATAGATATTTTGGATCATACACAAATGAATCAGAAAAGAGGCTCTAGGGAAACAATGTGCATTAATTTTTGTTTCTCCAGATTCTTGTTTTGTTTTATATTGTGTATGATCACTCAACCAAAATATCGAAAATGGGCTATTGATCATGACTTATATCGCCAATTGCCAATGACAACCGTTTTGGAAATAGGTGTAACAGTAATAACTGAAAATGAGCTTTATAGATAACCAGAACAAAAATAACGCAGCAGAAACTCTTTTTATGTTGTACTTTCTATGTTGTAGTTAAACAGCACCATACACCTCACCTATTAATATATTGACGGTTATTACAAACCCCAGAATATGTTTTATCCAGCTATCCATAGTTTATTCTGAAATATAAAAGAAAGGTTTTACCTTAAAATACCTAATCCATTGTAAATAGAGTGCAGACACTATGTCCGTGAAATACCACCAAAGTTATTTGCTGCTAACTAGGTGTTAGTTAGTAACTATTTGTCACTAACACTCAACCAGAACATACACTGGAGACACTAAATATACAAGAGATTTGGACCATGGACAATGACTTTAATGATTTGAAAATACGTTTTATTGTTAATATCTATTGTATGTACAATGTTCTGGTTGAGTGATAGTGACAAATAGTGACAAATAGTTACTAACTAACAACTAGTTAGCGACAAATAACTTTGGTGATATTTCACGGACATAGTGTCTGCACTCTATATATTTTTGTTTAATGATAGACAGTACATCATTATTTACAATTAAATTAACGAATACAAGTACTGTATCCGATACAGTACTTAGAATACATAATACATACGATACAGGGCCTAGAATTTATTTAATATTTATGAATTTACGAGAAGCATATGAATGAAATTTGTAGCACACTAAAAAGTGTTAACTGAACTTTACTGAAGTTTCGAGCCTTAGGCCTCGTCTACACGAATCCGATCCGGCTGAAACCGCATAGAAATATTTTGGTCCACACGAATCCGCGTATCCGGAGAATTCAAGTAAAAGTATGCGGTTTCGGTGACCGGATTCACTGGATTCGTGTGGACGATAAGCCGATTCGCATCAAAAAGTATGCGGTTTCAAAAGTATCCGGATCCGTGTAGACGGGGTCTTAGGCCTTTAGCTGATTTACCCTGAAGAAGGGCTAAAGCTCGAAACGTCAGTAAGTTAAGTTTACATTGAGTTAAGTTTACATTACGATGTTCCAAATTATATTCTATAGACTATCGTTTATATCAAACCCCGACGCATCTACTCTTTACTTATTTACTAGCCTGCGTGCAGCCCCTCTTTTTACCCGTAATAAGGGTCTGCGAATTATTGCAAGATTCCGTGTTCTGGACCCCCAGCCGAGTTGCACGATTATATATAACAGGCTCTGATTGGCTGCTACGCCAGCTCATTCTTACATACTCTCTGATTGGCTCGAAAGCTCGTACTCGCATGCGCAGTAGAGACTAGTGTCATGATCGAGTAAAAACAAGATGGCCGCTCAAAGGCGGCGAAAAGTTGTCTCTTCTAAAATGGCTCGGAAATGCCAAAAAACCGCAGTAAATGCACTAAAACTTACTTATGGAAGTAACAAATTTATCAGAGCCCCTGTATGGGTTGATAGTTCTCAAGTTTATCGTCCACTAATCGCCGAAATATTGAATTCTACTACTCGATGTAGATGAACTTCGCTCGCGTCTCAAAGTGTTCGATGTCACGTCGAAAATCGTCAAATATAAGGACTGACATGGATATATAAGCTTCATACTTCGGTAAAAGAACAATTATTGATTGATGTAAAACATATCAAAATACATCTGAAAAATATTTATAATATTTTTCAAACGAGGCATTTGAAATTCATGACACGTGGCAGTAAACAATTTTTACTTGAAAAGCGTTTCGTGAATCATATCTATCGAGTCATCTATCGATTGTAGTAAGTGAAATACATTTTAAACTGATTAAATGTCATTATTATGTTTGTGTTTGGTGAGTTCTTTTATTTGTATCAATCATACTGGCTAATGTTGGCCGAAGAACATATTTTCATGTTATTATTTACAATAATAATAATAATATGATGATGATGAAGATAATGATGGTATAAGTGATGTTGATGGGAATGTTGTAGGTGTAGTGACGATGGTGATAATATTCATCGAACACTTTGAGACGCGAGCGAAGTTCATCTACATCGAGTAGTAGAATTCAATATTTCGGCGATAAGTCGACACAGGGACCCCTAATCAATAAAAAATTATGGGTAAAATAGATGAAAAAACGCGCGCGCATGCAATTGTTCATCGCTTGGGCTTCCTGTGTCGATCACTGCTCGTTATATCTGTTGGGCTTTCTGTGGCAACCGTTGCTTGGTAACTTGTCCACCCCTTGCGATAATATATATGTGACAAGGGATGAAACTCCCATTACGAATTTCTATAAAAACGCTTATTTGAAGTGGAAAAATTGCTTCTAGTGGATATAAAACGACACATACATGTTGAAAGACGGAAAAACATACCATTTATTAACTTTTTATAAAATACATTTCATGAAAACATTTTTTTTTTCGAAATATCAATTTTACGAACTGCAGTGCAACGTGGAGGTACCGGAAGTCAGGTTTTAGATAGTGAGACATTATCAAATGTCTTCACAACTATTTCGGAAAGGTGACTTTGCTCCAGCGGTGTGTCGGATTTAGCAAGACTTACCGTTTGATGTCTTCAAAGTTGTTTATATTGTCCATCGGACATCATCTTGTTCACATTTGGCAGAAAAAAATAATCACTTCCGGTACCTCCACGTTGCACTGCACATATTTTGAGTATTTGAGAGTTTCATCCCTTTCTCGTATTACTAAACTAGAGAGATTTGCGGAGAAAAGCTACGCGAGAAAAGTTTTTGAATTTTGCCATTCGTCAGCCATTCGTCACCAAGCAACGGCGGCCACAGGAAGCCCACCAGATATCACGAGCAGTAGTCGACACAGAAAGCCCAAACGAAGAACAATTGCATGCGCGCGCGTTTTTCGTCTATTTTATTAATAATTATTGATTGATTAGGGGTCCCTGTGAGTCGACGATAAACTTGAGAACTATCAACCCATACAGGGGCTCTGATAAATTTTTTACTTCCATAAGTAAGTTTTAGTGCATTTACTGCGGTTTTTTGGCATTTCCGAGCCATTTTAGAAGAGACAACTTTTCGCCGCCTTTGAGCAGCCACCTTGTTTTGCTCGATCATGACACTAGTCTCTACTGCGCATGCGAGTACGAGCTTTCGAGCCAATCAGAGAGTATGTAAGAATGAGCTGGCGTAGCAGCCAATCAGAGCCTGTTATATATAATCGTGCAACTCGGCTGGGGGTCCAGAACACGGAATCTTGCAATAATTCGCAGACCCTTATTACGGGTAAAAAGGGGGCTGCACGCAGGCTATTATTTACTCGCTAGTTCCCATTTATTTATCAAAATCAATTAAAACTGGCTTTTCAAGCAAACATCAGATCCAAGTGTTAAAAAGATCATTCATATCATTAATCTATTGTACAATACAATACTTAAAAAGAATATCATCTAATCATTGGTTTAAATATATGTGAAATATATTATTTCTATGTGTTTAGAACGACTTTTCTTGGTGTTTCCGTAGAAACGGAATATTCTACACGGCATTGTAAGTGCTAGAACGATTACCGTGTTTAACTATTACGTCACAGTGTATTTCGCATAGTAACCAATGGTGATAGCATAAACAAAATAATTAGTTATTATATCTGAAGGAGGGGAGGACATCATTAGATAATTACACCTTAAAGAAAACTCTCAGTTTGTTAGAAAGCTAATTTTATCGGAAATTTAAATATGGATTGGTTATTGAAACTTTGAAACGCCAGCAATGATAATTCAATGACTTGTTTCGCGCAAATTCGATGACGTAATGAAACAATATAAAAAGCTTTATGTAAACTCCCTGGGGGGATCTTCCGGTGAACTTTCAAGATCAACTATATGTTATAAGCTACAAATGAAAATATGAAATGCATTCAATGTATCTATAAAAAACTAAGAATTATTAAACAAAGCAAGCTAAAGACAACCGTCCAACGCTTTAAACGTCTATTTCGATTGCGGTTCTACATCTTAAAATGGCACATGCAGCCAAGGCTCTTGACTTTTAACTACTTTAAACTAGCGACTTTTTCAGCTTATAAACAAATCAATTAGTTAGCAACTTTTCACCTTATAAATACCTAAAAACTACATGTATACATGCATTGATGTGTAATTAATATTCAAGCGATTTGTGCCGTAATATTTAACCTTTTTATAATAACTGCCCCCCCCCCCCCCCCCCCCCCCCCCCTTTCCTGGGTCTTAGAAGACTCCCAAATCCAAGATATATGGGGGAAGGGATATTTAAAAAAGGGTAAATACAACACAAATCGCTTCGATATCAACATATCAATGAATGTAACTTAGTTTTTTAGTAGACGAGAACTCGCTAATTTTTATAAGTTTGAACTTGTAAAAGTGTAGAACATGGGCTGTCTGTGGAAATGGTTGGTCTGAGGCCAATAGTAATTTTGGGAATTCATTCAATATCTTATGAAGTATTTTAATCACGTTCTATTATTCATAATACTATCAAATAAATTAATATGTAATACAGCAAGATCCAAACGTGATCAAAACAATGTATTTGCAATCGTATGAACTCCCACAATTCCTATCGGTCTCAAATCAACCATTTTTAGATGAACAACTTGATCTATCACAAATAACGATACAGACTTGCCTCTAGAATTATGAAATAATTCGATAAAACTATTCATCTTCAAATTTTTTCGATATATGTCTATTTCGGTGTGAACGTACAGAAGCTTACATAGAAACGTTAGCTAATGGAATTGGTCACAATGTTTCTTTGCGTGTACTTGAATCTATATTAAGAGGCTAGTCAGTTCACGACAATTGATCACTATATTTCTATTCGTGCATTGTGAGTCTAGAAGAGTCCATTCAGTTGACGATAATATGTTTTGATTCGGTGTACACGTACAGGCTAGAAACAATAGCTGTTTTTATAGGGTCACTACGATTCTTTCAAGAGTTTCAGTTCCCAAGTGCAAAACAACTTAATGTAATCAATGGTGAAAATTACTAACTTCCTTATATAATAATAATAATAATATATAGCTTATAAAGCGCTTTTAAGAGTATTATAATAATTAATATTTATATTAGGAATAAGAATAATACAAAAAATAAGAAATTCATTTAACTTCTAAAGTGTCATCGGTGCATATTAGAAATAGAAGTGAAAAAAAACACAAACTTAGTATTAAAAAAATAAAAAAATTAATTGGAGACATTAATTTATGGAAGTAAGAACATGATTCTGACGTAATTTCGGGGACGTTTGAACACCCCAAAAGTGATTCAAATTCATTAAATAGATTTTGTGTTTTGTCTCTTAGTTTATTCAGTGTATTTGTTTTTAATTTTTTGCAGCCTTGGGATATTCACCAGAACTTCGTCTTTAAAAAAGTTCTTTTTACACGAAAGATGCAAATGAGTAAAAAACAACTATCATATCTTGAATTTTTTCATTCAAACAATATCTCTCTTGGACACACAAATATAAACATATTTTTATGGAATTGCTCATGGAATATGCGCAGCCCCCGAACAAGGGCCGTTTTTTACGCTATAATGTTACTCTACAACAACATTGGAATTAATTTTCTATCAAAAGCTATATTTAATTTTTCTTTGTTGGTTGGTTTTTCATTCATAGTATAACGTTTCTTCAACCAAAATGTTTTTATTTCCCAAGCTTTCGGACCTAACAGCCCATCAGGGTTATATAAAAGCTATATTCTTTATTTCAAAGTTATTATACTTAACCGCTTGACCATTAAATTATCTCCCTATCGTAGTTCTGATCAATAAGGGGACAGTGAGATCGAGAAAAAAAATAAGCACCGAGGACCTTAGTCGAGTAAATACGGTACTCTCATTGAAGTTTGTAACTAATCAGTAAAAAGGCGTGCCATATATAATATAATGTATCGAAAACTTTCCGCTGTTTTAAATTAAAGATGATATCGGTTGTGACAACGAGTATAAAATTGCAATAACTATACAACAACAACAGAATTCAATTTTTCAATCAGTTTACTGATAAACGCTATCGTCGTGCTCGAAACGCCTTTTAAAACACTAAATAAAAAGAATATATGTTTTTTTAAACATGAGTTCTAACCGGCTGATTTCATAAAAATATACTGATTATAAATTATATGATATCAAAAATTTTAATTATAAAATACTAGTAACTAAAATTTATTTGTGTATGTTCATTTTAAAAACAATGATATATCAAGGCAAAAACGCACATTTCTTGCGCTTACCGAAAAGAAAGCGATTTTCCGCTATTGAACAACTGGAAGAACCTTACATATGGCCGATATCTTAGAAAATATTTTAGAAAAATATCAAATATACTTAACATAAAACAAATGAAGATACCTTTATGTGGGTTGGGAGAAAACACTCTTTGATCAACAGAAAACTAATCACAAGTCAAAGGCTTGTATAATTTATATAATATATAAGAGCCTTTTGCGCCTACTGACGTGAAGAGAATTGATGATGATATTATATAGATATATACGTTTCGATTCGTTTTGTTATTTAGCCCCTGTGATCCCGGAACAAATAGTGCTAATTAAACTTCTGTTACATATTGCTGTTGTGTGATTTTTGTTGTGTTCATGTTGTTGTGTTTTTTTTTCGGTTTTTGTTGTTATTGTTTAGTTCTTTTAAAACTGAGTAAGTATCTAAATTTATTTGAGGTAATCTGTTCATAAGTGAATACATCCAAGTTATGCGACAAGACAATATTCAAACATAGCCCTTCTAATGCTTGTCCGTTTGATCTACTCGTTATAGTCAAGACGGTAATAATACAGGTAACTCAGAACAACCATTCTGTCTTGACATAGATCAACTATGAAAGTTCTTTTCACTTTTCGTTGAAAGTTCTATTATTATTATAACAATATTTGATTGAGTACAAAATATAGTAAAATAGATACTTACTAAGGGACGAATGTCTGTGGAAATACGTCTCAATAGTCGGTTCGGGTTCTATTTGAGTCGTTGAGTGTCTCTCTATGCCTTATATGCATAATATTTCTCACGCATAAATTCGTAATTATACATTTGTAATTATCCGTTGCTCGCCAACGACCAGTATAGTTGTAAGACTGTAAATGTTTAAAATCCACTTGCACGGTCAAATTATATTCTACTTATCTTTTATGCAAAAAGGCGTCAGCACTTACTTATTTCAAAAATGATTGTCAGAGAAAATAACAAAGCCAGTTGCACGGCCGAAAGGAGTAATGGGTTTTCAATATTTTTCGCAATACGTCTTGGGTGACAAAAGATTAAGTTAGTACACTGTACCTGCGCCATTAAGTGAAATGAAGCTTACATTTTATAAAGCTGTTCTCGATAACTGAGAATAACGCACTCACATGTGTTGTATGCCTAACCATAATTCTTTACTGGCGTGCAATCGCCGTTAACTTTTTACCATTTTTTCCCTACAACGCTTGTTAAAAAAGCGTTTAAATATAGAGCAAGATGTTGTTGAGATAGCTCTTTTGTTTCAGTTTACCTTTAGGCATAATATAAGTGATTGCATCTTATTACGCTGTTATCATAACAATAGCTCTCTTATACAACGTCGACAAGATAGCCATAATCATGATTTTTTACGCCTTCACACTTTTCAAGAGATCACTATCGTGCGCCAATATATCCTAACATTGGAAAAACTAATGATTAACCTTGAAATGAAGTTTTGATTTACCTTGACTTTATTGAGTAACATATACAATGCGGCAATATACAACATACTCTAAATCTTTGATTGGAATAAAGTCATTTTTCAAATCATTTTGTTCTTGGCATCAAAAAGGCAAATCCAAGGTACGTCGCAAACAATTTAATTTATTTTTAAAATTCTCACCTTACAAGTCTTCAGTGATTCCTCACATTGAGTGGCATATAGAGATAGTGCGGCAATATGTGAAAGAGACTTTAAATCTTTGAGTGGGCTGACAGTCTAAACAGAGAATAGGTTATAACGTCAATATTGCATAATGTTTAGTAACAATTATTCATCGATTGCTCAAGGTTGAGTATCAAAGAATAAAAACAAAAAGGAAGAATCGAGGAATCGAGGAGTAAAAATAAAATAAAGTTAAAATCATTACCGACCGTATATTCGAGCCTGTAGGCCTGAAGGAGGAAATGTTTTACCGCTTATCAAAAATTATCTCTGGTGATTATTACAATAATAGCAGCCACTTTTACAGTGCGACTCGCCGTACCGTAGTCACCTACACAAACTTTTGATGAATTTTTGACATTATTTTGACATTTTTTTCATCTCAATTGGACCAATTACAGACATCAAAGTATCTAAAGTCTCCGCCTCTGATCGATATTAACTCCGCCTCTCGATATAAACTCCGCCTCTCGATATAAACGTGTATCTGATTGGTCCGATTGAGATGAAAAAATGTCAAAAAAATGTCAAAAATTCATCAAATGTTTTTGTAAGTGACTACGGTACGGCGAGTCGCACTGTAACAAAAAATAATATTTGTATTTTTTTCATACAAAACAGGCGGGCTGAATATTTTAGGTGATAAATGAAAACTTTATTCCGAACAAGTTCTCCACAGTGAATCAACGCTATCAATTTCCCATTATCAGCCGAGTATATATATACAAACCATTGCCATAGTCGTATATATTAGTTTTATGTCAGCAATGGAAAATTCTAAAGAAGAATGCAAATTTCCTATTTTGTTTTTTTCTCTAGCTTGTGACGTACAGCAAGTTTAGGTTATTTTAGTTTAATTTGGCTAATGTTTTTTCGTTGCCAGGCATTTCTAAGGGTGGCCACTGGCTTTAACATACAGTTAAAGTAGCCCTTATCGTTGCATTAAACAAAGAGTTTTTAAATATTGTTATAGTAAGAACCATGCATCGATTTATCAACTTGATATAAACTATCGATAAACTATCTAAAATCGTTAAAACACGTTCTCTATTTATTGCTGCAAAATGATCACTTTATATATGTATTTTTTTCTGGACTTATTCAAATGCTAATTTGGTTGAAATGGGAATATATCATTTATACAATTATAATTAATGTATTTTCTAAATCTCGTAGTGTATATTATGTTTATTGTGCCTTATGTTTAGGCCGGTTGCTCGATGAAATCACCGTCTATCATTTAATGTCACTTTTACTTAAAGCAAGATAGTTTTTATCAAAGACTGTTTTATAAACAGAACACAAAAAAAAATTTACTAAGTCAATAAGTACTGCTCAGAAATCATCCCAAGCACAGCTGAATTGTCGTTCTTTAAATGGGTTTGGATTCCATCTGCTTCAGTATTTACAGTGCTTTTATGATGGTAAATACAAAATATCTCGAAAATGCGTCAGTAAAGGCAATATTTGTTGTTGTACGATCATCAATACAAACGACCACAAATAGCATAGGGGGGACTCAGGTTCAAAATTTTCGGGTATGCTCGCCGTATCTCTTTGGGTTAAAAATCAGCGATTTGGTATATTTTGGATATTAAGATTATATATTAGATTCTACACATTTCTTGGCATCTGTTAGGGTATCGAAAAGGGAAAAATCCATTGTTTTTTTGTATGATATAATTATTTGTATGCACGCAATGCCGCACTTTTGTTGTTTTGTGTTGTTATGTGCTATCTCTTAAAATTGTGTTAAAAAGTATTAAAAATCGTCCGAGCCACTCCCGTTTATAGCGTAGGACATCCGATAATTTTAAGTGCTGTTTTTTGTTAACTAGCTCCATGTTAGATACAAGTAAAAACACACTGATTTGCAGCTTACTGGTGTCATATTTGTTAAAATTGAACATGCCAAGTCTAGGATTTAGTCAGCTCGACCAAAAAGACTTTCCTTAGTCTGTGTGGTGAGTAGAGACATTCCTTACTAACCCACTTTCCTTACTTATAATTAGATCCGTATTTTTTAATTCAAATAACATAAGACAACCTACATAGATTAGTCTCGGTTGTGTAAAAGTTACTAGAGTGCTGTTGTGCGAGGGTTACATTTGACAATCCTCAGTTTTATTATCATCTGTAGTACTGAACGTAATACCCTGTGTACAACTACTGACTAGCCACAATGATACCTATGGCGATGCCAATCTTGAGAGTAAAATTGCAATAACTATTCAACAACAACAAGATTCAATTTTTCAATCAGTTAACTGATAAACGCTATCTATAGTTGTGCTCGAAACGCCTTTTAAAATACTAGATTAAATGTTTTTGAAACCGGATAAGTTCTAGCCTGATTCCATAAAAATATACATTTATTAATTATATTATATCAAAAATTTTAATTATAAAATACTAGTAACTAAAATTTATTTGTGTATGTACATTTTAAAAACAATAATATAAAGGCAAAAATGCACATTGCTCGCGCATACAATAATCATGACAGCTCTAAGTTTCAAATGTAAATTTGCTAAGTCGTCTAAATTACATTCATTTTACCAATAGACTAGCTAAATTTCACTTTTTAATATGTTTTTGAAAATCACCGACGAGTATAAGCGATACTTTTGCCCCTAAGATTCGCCCACCCTGGACAAGTAGGTGTCAATAAATCTAGCAAATATTTTAGGTTAAACTCAGTGATGTTCATTATTAAATAAATACAATGGCTTTTTTTCACCCTAACTTTGTTTTTGCCGACTTTTCTTGCTATAGCCCATCTCTAGGGTGGAGGCACACTTGTATTCTTAATTTCAAGTGCATGTAAAGTAGTCCTTTTCACAGTTCAAAAATGGAAACTAGCGAGTAAGCTAGTATAGGCTGCGTCGGTGTTTGATATAAACGATAGGTAATAGAATGAAATTTTTAAACCGTAAAAAATATAGACTTAACTTTACTGACGTTTCGAGCTTTAGCCCTTTGAAATTTCTTTATATTACCTAACTTTCACAGCTCTCTGCGCCATTTTGAAAGGGAGCCGTGCCTTTGCATCTAAGCGAGACGAAGGGTGGGCTTGAAATGATAGAGACATATGAATAATTGTGCAAGGTGTTAAAAACGTTATCTATCATTAAAAGCGTATATAGTTCATTTCGCTTAATTCGAATGGCACGGCTTCCTTTCAATATGGCAAACTGTAAAAGAGACTATTGTGTATGATTTTTTTTTTTTTTGGTCTTTTTTTTTCATTATGGTTTATTATAATTATTTGTAGAAATGGAAGCAATGTACATAATTATATATAAAACAGCAGGGCCGTGATTTGAACCATGATTTGAGTGTATTAAATGGTAGTCATTTTCAGGGCTATCATTTTGAGGGTGCTACGGCCCTGAACATGCAGACAAAATAAGTCATATTTGATTAATGATATAGAAAAAACATCCAAGGTAAAAATCAATGGAACAATTTCACAAGAGTAATTTATTTGGCCAACTATCACTAAGATTTGTTAGAAAAATATTTAAGCTATAGGAGACTGAAAACCAGGCAAACTAGACCTGCTCTATACACATTGAGTTATTGGTAAACTAAGTTTAGCTGTAATGAAGGATTACAGCGGGTATTTAGCTTTGTCTTTAAGTGGATACACCCTTTCCGAGAAACTGTGTCACCCGTGAAGTGAAAAGCCTACAAGCTAGTAGCACAGGGGATTATGGGTAACCTGTATACTTTATTAGAACGCAGGGATTTCATTGCCACATTGTTACACTAGTTGTCAACATTTATTGAGAAATGTCCATTTTGACTTATAAAACAACAAGAAAGGCGTTCCGAATGCACACTTGTTTAGTTTCTGAACTGATCCATGATCCTTTGCGGCACTGTGATTTTTACGGGTGACAAACTTATCGGAAAGGGTGTATACATAGTACGCGCCTGAGTAGAGTATCATAAACTAAACATTAAGTTATGTTAATTAAATTTGGTAGGAACCACCTACATAAAAGAAACACATTGAAGCATTTTAGAGCAAATTTTTTATCTATACCGAAGAAGAAGTTTGGTAGAATTTACTAAATAAATAGAATAGAGTCCAATATCTACATGGCACCAAACCTCGTGATTGGAGGAGAGAGTTAACGGTAATACAGCGCCCTTGCGCCTGAAGCTCGTGCACACCTTGTCGTGTCAGAAATACCGTATGCAATCTTGAAAACAATGCCATTATCATATATGGTATTGTAGGTGAGAAAAACAAAAGACTTAGCGCGCGATATATATTTTTTTTTTAACAGGTTGAGATTGCAACAGAACAGTAGGCACGTCCTTGATACATCAAGAAAATTATAAACATTCCAGTAGCAATAAAGGCAATCAAAGCAAAAATAAGCTTTGAACAAACTACAAAATGATAAAGAGAAATATTGAAAGCGACCCCCAATCGACCAAAACAATTGAATTGTTGAATTTTACTGACTATTTTTAATTGTAGCGACAGGACTAACACGATTACACCCAATTGTTTTTTTTGATTTTTTTTCATGGCTAATATCATAATCTTTTAGTATCTTGAACAAAAAATATTTAAGAATCAAAAAGAGTTTTAAAAAATGCTATCGATGGGAATTACGAAACCCGAATTACCTTACCACTTATTACTATAACAACTGTGTTGTATAATAGTAAAACAGCAATATGCCTATTCTATAAGCTATCCTCCACCACGATCTAAATTCTAAGGATAAAGGTCTAAGTGAAGAAATTAATAAAGCATTTATCAGCGTTAGACAGGATGTATGCGTATCTATGGATGATGAAATGTCAATCCCTGTAACAATAATAATACTAACCTAACAACTTTCGAAACACTATAAAGTAAAAAAGTAAAGTAAAAAGTAAAGTAAAGTAACCTTATTTAACGTCGGTAACTCGTGACAGTCATAGACTGATAAACTTGAGGCCGACGGTGCTCATTTTACTCCCCTCTCTCTATCAGTGATCTGTTTTACGGTTATTTAAAGCTACTAAAAGCTACACGGAATGGAGAGAAGTTGAAACAAGAATGTGAGGTCACTGGGTATCGAACTCGGGACCTCTCATTCTCTTACCCAGACCCTTCCCAGCTTCACTGATCAAAGGCTCTGGTCGGCCTTAAATCCAGCGTCAATATGATTGGTTGTAATAATTACATGCGCAATCAGCGATAATTACACACACCTTCTACGCAACGATTTTGTTTTGATGTTGCTAGAGACAACTGTCTACTAGAAATGTACCTTTGAAAGCATTTACTTGGTTTCAGACTAGATTTACCGACGAGGCCGTCACATTCGAAAAAAATAATAATAATTTGGGAAATTTGCTATCCATCAGTTGTCTGCTGCTAATTACTCGCCAGCCAGTATTTCGCAACAAGCCGTTGAAATGTCTCAGCCAGGAGGGAGGGGATGACTCTATTGTATTCAAATTAGCTTCTCTGTTTATGGATCGAACAAGTGTGACGTCACATGGATACGCCAGTTAATCTTATCAGTTTAGTTCGAGCGAGCCATTTTGAAATTTAGAAAACGAGGTAAAAATGAGGTAAAACAGCACATTATAAAGTAGTTAATCCATAGTGAGTGTTCTTTGCTTATATATTTACTAGTTGAGCGCAATTGATATCGAAATACTTTTATATTTGACTGTATTTTTTGGTTACAACTTCTCGGAAGGCTGCAGTTCGTAATCGATAATGGCCAACCTTCGTTTGAAAACATAGTGATTTCGTTGGTAAAACTTTATGGAGAATTTTGAAAATAGGATGTTATATTGGTTATAGGTTTAACTCTAGCCAGTTCGATTTTGGTTTTATTTGGCGCTGTAGTTCTTCTCATCAATCGATTTTTGTGTAGTTTCTCGCCCTTTTGAATGGTAAATAACTTATCCTGTACATTATTTCGATAGGTTATGATTTTTTTTTTGTTTGTCTATCACTATTTGTATCAAAAAATACAAATTACAAATTACACTAATTGCATTAATCTGAGGTAATATTGCTTTGTATACATTGAAATTGTTGATATATTTTTAAAAGTTAAATCAATAAAGCACTTTAAATACTTTATCCCACAGGTAGCCCAAGCTCACTATCTGTGTTGATTTACTATAGAATATATGGGGATTTTTCAGCGTAAATATATTCTATAGTAAAGGCAGCTAAATTCCAACGAAAATCGCTGAAAGTCAGTCAGACGGTTGATGAGAGCAACAAAAAGACACTGTAAGAGTTTCATTTTATTTTATTAAGAATTAAGGCAAAAAATTGTACGCTGAAAAATCCCCATATATTTTTCAGCGTAAATATATTCTATGGTAAAGGCAGCTAAATTCCAACGAAAATCGCTGAAAGTCAGTCAGACGGTTGATGAGAGCAACAAAAAGACACTGTAAGAGTTTCATTTTATTTTATTAAGAATTAAGGCAAAAAATTGTACGCTGAAAAATCCCCATATATTCTATAGTAAATCAACACAGCTAGTGAGCTTGGGCTACCAGTGGGATAAAGTATTTAAAGTGCTTTATTGATTTAACTTTTAAAAATATATCAAAAATTTCAATGTATACAAAGCAATATTACCTCAGATTAATGCAATTAGTGTAATTTGTAATTTGTATTTTTTGATACAAATAGTGATAGACAAACAAAACAAAAATCATAACCTATCGAAATCATGTACAGGATAAGTTCTTTACCGTTCAAAAGGGCGAGAAACTACACAAAAATCGATTGATGAGAAGAACTACGTACAGCGCCAAATAAAACCAAAATCGAACTGGCTAGAGTTAAATCTATAACCAATATAACCTCCTATTTTCAAAGTTCTCCATAAAGTTTTACCAACGAAATCACTATGTTTTCAAACGAAGGTTGGCCATTATCGATTACGAACTGCAGCCTTCCCTAGAAGTTGTAACCAAAAAATACAGTCAAATATAAAAGTATTTCGATATCAATTGCGCTCAATTAGTAAATATATAAGCAAAGAACACTCACTATGGATTAACTACTTTACAATGTGCTGTTTTACCTCATTTTTACCTCGTTTTCTAAATTTCAAAATGGCTCGCTCGAACTAAACTGATAAGATTAACTGGCGTATCCATGTGACGTCACACTTGTTCGATCCATAAACAGAGAAGCTAATTTGAATACAATAGAGTCATCCCCTCCCTCCTGGCTGAGACATTTCAACGGCTTGTTGCGAAATACTGGCTGGCGAGTAATTAGCAGCAGACAACTGATAACCGTTGGGTCCGTGGGAATGTCTGAGAACAGAAAGACTGTTAGCAGATATTATACAAACTCTCCAATTTCTTTACTTTCTTCGAGCACTTGACATAACTATAACCATAACCACAATTTGTTTATCTTTAGGATCGAATTTTACGTTTAGTTTGGGTTAACGCATCAGCGATAATTAACTTGAAATTCGCCATTTTTTTACCGGAAGTTAGAAAATATTGAGCATGCGCATATCTGACGACCCAGATTCTGGGTCTTCCGGTTTGTGTCCGACCAGAGCCTATGATCAGTGAAGTTGAGAAGGGTCTGGGTAAGAGAATGGGGACCTCTCGCACAGAATGCCGCGCACTAACCAACTCGGTGCTATATGCTCCTGCATATATATCTATGAAATAGAATCAAATTGTTACTGTGTTGTGGTAAAAGCTGTAATGAGGTATTGTTTCCTTTTTTGTATTAGATGTTTCTGGTTGAGTGATAATGACGAAATAGTCACTAAATAGAAACTATTAGTTAGTAACTATTTTGTTATTAGAGTGAAGGCATTTGTAGCACACGGTACTTTTGAAGTATACGTTATCTTTTATTGGGAGGTCTCAAATACTGACAACATTGCGTCGTTGACGTAAAACTAGAAAATAAACGAATTACAAACATAAACAAATACGTAGTTACAAGTATAACTGAGAAAAAACGATTACAACTTACCAATGTCCAAAAAATAGTAGATCGAGGTGCTTTACGATAATGCCGTTGACGGTTTGACGAAGACTGAATTTAAATTACCAAAACGAAAACTAGTACTATAATTTGCATACGTTACGCATGTGAACACAAAAGAACGAAGGGAACTGGCTAAAATATACGATAACAAAGAACGATAACAAAGGACGATAAAAAGGCTATAACAAAAGCTATTGTAGCTACAGCACTTAACCCGTGAAATAGAAATATAATTGCTTGCTAAAGTGTAATAGTCAAACAGACTCAAAAGAAAACAATTGAATTCTAGACTGCTAAGGTGTATTAGTCTAATATCTATTTCACGGGTTAAATGACTTCACTCTATCTCATGATTATAGGGTTTTTTTCGCTTTACAAGAATGAAATTTAAGTTGAATATATACATACACTCTTTTCTAGACCAGTTTGTCATCCGTGAAAAAGGATCATGGATAAGTTCAGCAACTATGTACGCATCCCGCTTACTTTCTGGTTTTCTAAAGTCCAAGTGCCCTTAATTTTCTCAATAACAAATTGACAGTTTTGGCGAATTGTCTAAGCGCTCTATTTTTGTCTCCAAAACATCCTGTTTAACAGACCTTGATATCGCCTGACATCTTGAATAATGTAAAGCTTTGTAAACATCCGATCAGCGAAATTGTAAATGTCATGTCATTGCAAAACACATGGCGTTTTAAAACTTCCTCTTTGTTGTATTTTTCACACTTGATTATTGTATATATAGAAAATGATATTATTTTTTCAATAACACATCTACATGAAATAATCGCTTCTGATTGGCTAATTGACTATTAAGATTTTTTCTTAATTTGTGCAATAAATTGATCGCACAGTGCAATTATTTTATTGTACACATCCAGGAACTTTTTACTTTGTGTTGCTTTATGATTTTTGTTCTCTTTAAGAATTTTCCAATTATTTGTTAAAACTCAAATACACATGATATTTTTCCTTATTTCTTATCGTACAGTGGTACTTCCTATATAAATATAGCCTTTGTGTCTGAAACTTTACTACCCCGGCATATGGTGCACTGTGTCTTCAGGCTCTTACCTACCTCATGCAGTGTTTTGGAGGCTATAACTGATTATATTCATAGTTAATTTGAGTTTCTCTCTAAAAAATTGAAGACAAAAATACTAAATTCATGAGGAATTATGAGAATTTCAAAAGTATGAAAAACACCACAAAGAGCAAGGAAACAGTTTACAGAGCACATACAAATCTTAGTAATTTTGATTCCTAATAGCTTCAATTGAACTATATTTATTATTCGCTATAATATGTTTATTATACTATTAAAAATGTATTATACTATTAAAAATTTCCAAAAGTGCATATTGACAAGAATAGGAAGGTTTTTTTTAGTGTGAGTATATAGTCCAAAGACCTAAACTAAAAAAGATGTACCAGAAACCGTTCATTTCGCTGTCATCCTCTTTCAAAAAAGAACTTTTTTTAGCGATTTGACGTGGGCGACTTAAAACGTTTGGTAAAGTAATCCTGTCTACGCAAATAAGAATATGTGTTCGCAAACGAAAACGTGTGGCTTTGAATTGTATTTAAAGGATTTATTTACAATACGGACTATTCACTTGTGCGAATTGTCGCGCGCTGATTGCATTGGGGAATTAGCTGTCGTCAATAATCATATATTCCACTTGAGTTTTGAACATTTAATGACGTCAAGAGTGTGTCAATAAGGCTTAGCACAGGAGCTGTTTGTACTAAGCCTGAATAGCGCTCTGATAATAATAATAATAATAATTCTATAAGGCTAATATAGATATAATACAGTCATTAATTAATTAATGTTTAAATATTGCCACATACCTAGAACTTAGAAAACTGACTATTCCTATGTAATTTTGGATGCTGAGTTCAAATTTGCGCGTTATTACTCCTCAAAATGAATTTCAGGGGGGTTAATTTCAATTTCTAATTTTCTTCGAGCTTTGCTCGCATCATGCCGAAGCGACATTTTGACCAAAACATGTAGACCCAATAGATTTGTTGACTAACTATACTTTGGCAAAGAAACTATCTCCCTGTGACTCCTGTAAGATGCTTTTTTAAAAAAACGTCCTTTTTAGGAGGGGGAATGGGGACGAATTACCTTAAAATACCCCTTAACACCATCCATCGAAAACATTTTCTCTACCCGCGACTCATATTTGTGACCGACTCATGCTAAGGAATCAGGAAATCAAGCAAAAATTCAGATATCTTCAATATGTTGTCTGTTATTAAATTAAATGCTCCTTTATTCTATAAGGCTAATATAGATATAATACAGTCATTAATTAATTAATGTTTAAATATTGCCACATACCTAGAACTTAGAAAACTGACTATTCCTATGTAATTTTGGATGCTGAGTTCAAATTTTAATAATAATAATAATAATAATAATAATAATAATAATAATAATAATAATAATAATAATAATAATAATAATAATAATCATAATAATCATAATAATAATAATAATAATAATAATCACTTTTCTACAGTGCCTACTCCAACTAACACACTTGCCTCGATATCAATCTCTGTCACTGAGGTACTTAAGGTGATAAACAGTCTTGATACTAAGAAAGCATCTGGACCTGACGATATACCAGCAACTCTACTAAAGGAAACTGCGTCTGAGATTAGCCCGTCCATCTGTCGCTTATTTAATCTGTCTTTGACCACTGGGATTGTACCCTCAAACTGGAAAAAAGCTAACATTACACCTGTTTTTAAAAAAGAAGACCCATCTCTAACACTGAATTACAGACCTATCTCTCTACTCTGCATCCTCTCAAAAGTTCTTGAACGCTGCATCTTCAACCACTGCTACCCACATTTCTCCCCTCAACTATACCATCTACAACATGGTTTCTTGAAGGGACGCTCAACAACGACACAGTTAATAGAAGTCTACCACGATATATTCGACGCATGTGCAGGAGGGAATGAAGTGGATGCAATACACTTAGATCTATCAAAAGCTTTCGACAGGGTGCCACATCATCTTCTATTACAAAAATTACAACGACACGGAATTTCAGGTCCATTATTCAATTGGTTTGGTAATTATCTGACGGATAGACTCCAACGTGTTGTCATTAACGGTGCATCATCCAATTGGCTCAAAGTTACATCTGGAGTCCCCCAGGGGTCTATATTAGGTCCACTTTTGTTCATAGTATACGTTAATGACATGCCATCCTGCCTTTCGTGCAATTCTAACATCGCTCTGTTTGCTGATGACACAAAAATGTACAGAGCTATGGACACTGTAAGTTCCCAACATCACTTACAGCAAGATCTGACCAACTTACATAATTGGAGCCTTACATGGAAAATGGCATTCAACACTGACAAATGCAAAACGTTACACATGTCAAAGAAAAGGAAAAAAGATGATGTCAATATCAATAAGTATTTCCTTGGTCAACACGAGCTTGCAAATGTGTCGCACACTAAAGACCTGGGTATAACAATCTCTGACGATCTACAGTGGACAACCCATATTGAACAAATTACCAGCAAAGCCAATAGAACCCTTGGTCTGGTTAAACGCGTTTGCGGTCGAGAGCTTTCTGATCACTCAACTAGAAAACTACTTTACTGTTCCCTGGTACGTCCGCAACTGGAGTACTGCTCAAGCCTGTGGTCCCCGCACACTGCAAAACACAAAAGACTGCTCGAAAACGTACAAAGACGTGCTACAAAATTCATACTAAATTACCCTAAAGATGTGTCCTAGTAAATCTAGTAACGCTCAGGTCATAGCTGATAATATAGCCAACTGGTCCTTAGAAAATAGGGTACAGCTAAATACAGATAAATGTAAAGACCTTAGGATCTCTTTCGCTAAAAACAAACCAGAGTTTTCCCCTATTGTAGTTAATGATAAGCCTTTAAAAGTTATAGAAAGTACTAAGTTATTAGGTCTCACTATCAATTGTAATCTAACTTGGAATACTCATGTAGATGAAATAGTTAAAAAGGTCTCTAAGAGGTTATACTTTCTCGTACAGTTAAGAAGGGCTAAGGTCCCAGTATCCGACTTAGTCTTATTTTATGTCACATGTATTAGATCAATTATAGATTATGCCATTCCAGTTTTCTACTACGCTCTGCCTAATTATTTAAAGCTAGAACTAGAACGCCTACAAAAAAGAGCCATGGCCATTATTCATCCTAACATAAAGTACGAAGACGCTTTAAGTTTATCAAACATTGAATCATTAGATAAGCACCACGAACTATTATGTAGCAAATTATTCAACAACATCTTAAGTGATAGCAGTCATAGTCTGAGAGACTTACTTCCAACCAGGCACAAGGCCAATTATAATATTAGAAATAAGCGCCTTTTTAACCTACCTAGAATACACACAAATCGTTTTAACAACTCATTTATTATTAATATGTGTAGGCTTTACAATTAAGTAGTTTTAGCAGTGTTTAGACCATAAATATTCATATATTTTATATTTTAACTTAATCAATTTTAGTATATCTTTTAATAATTTAGTATTCTTATATTTAGTATTCTTATTATATATTGTATCAAATTGTAAATATTACGCAATTCAGTTAGTAACTACTACTGCAATGTAATTTTATTAATAAACCTATCTATCTATCTACCTATGCTGACCGACTGCGAACTCTCAACATACTTCCTTTGGAATACAGACGGGACATCACAGACCTAACTCAATTCCTCAAGTTCCATACGGGAACTATGGACATAGACTTAAGCAAATATATCACTCCTATCTATTCAAAATACAAGACCCGAAATTATGATCCAAATAATTATCGTATGATTAGCTCACACAAACAAAACTACTATATGTGTTCCTTTTTCCCAAGAGTCTTAAAGCTCTGGAACAATTTGCCATCACATTTCAAGAATCTCCACTTGAAACAGTTCAAAGAACACCTACACAATATGTATTATAAAGAACTGCAAATGTACCAGCCACCATAAACTGTCTTTAACTTTGGCTGTTTCCCCTTGTACTTATTTTTGTAATTTCGTTCAGTAATTGGCGTAAGCTGTCATTCATACAGCTTATTATCTGTATTTCATTATACCTTTCCGTTATATCTTATTTCTTAGGGGATATTGCCAAGCAATTGGGGCCCTGCCCTGTGTCTCTATCCCTGCCATTGTGGCAAATTGATTAAAATAAAAAAATAAAATAAAAATAATCATAATCATAATCATAATAATAATAATAATAATAATAATAATAATAATAATAATAATAATAATAATAATAATAATAATAATAATAATAATAATAATAATAATAATAATAATAATAATAATAATAATAATAATTGAATGTATTTCTATGGCGCATTTCTAGTCTCAATGCGCCTTACATGTACAATTTAAATATAGGTGATCAAGTCATGCAAAATATTGTGAGAAAAGGAAAGACTTAGGCCTCGTTTACACGAATCCGATCCGGCGGAAACCGCATAGAAATATTTGTGTCCACACGAATCCGCGTATCCGGAGGATTCAAGTAAAAGTATGCGGTTTCGGTGACCGGATTCACTGGATTCGTGTGGACGATAGGCCGATTCGCATCAAAAAGTATGCGGTTTCACAAGTAGCCGGATCCGTGTAGCCGGGGTCTTAAAAAAGATAATGATTTAGCGTTTTTAATATCCACCAGATAAATCCCTATCCAACGGATACAAACCTACATCAATTTTATGTACTGGATCACTCTTATCCAGTGGATACCTGACTTCTAAGGCCTAGAACAAGATCACGCAATATAGATATTGCTCTATGCAAAATGTATACGTGTATAATTTGCAGTAGATCGGTATGAAAACTGGCTCCTTCTGCGTGTAATGGAAACCTATTGTATTCTTTGTTAGCTTCGTTCTTTGTTTAAATTAAGTCTTTTGTTATTTCTATTGAATTACGTAGACTGTGTCCAGTACACTGAGACCCCGTCTACACGGATCCGGATACTTTTGAAACCGCATACTTTTTGATGCGAATCGGCCTATCGTCCACACGAATCCATTGAATCCGGTCACCGAAACCGCATACTTTTACTTGAATCCTCCGGATACGCGGATTCGTGTGGACGCAAATATTTCTATGCGGTTTCAGCAGGATCGGATTTGTGAAGACGAGGCCTGAGAAGGAGCCAGAAAACTTGTACATGTCCATGTCACGTGATGTATCTTTTAATGTAGCAGTCAGTTTCAGGTAATAAGGTAATGAAGACATGAAATATAAACCACAATATAGCTTCTCAAGGATAGAACATTAAACTTTTTTGTACAAACTGACTTTCTGTCGAGGGAAGATAAACTCGAGTTACGTGCTTTAAGTAGAGTGGAGGCATTTAACCTTAAATAGAAATTGCTTGCTAAAGTGTAATAGTCAAATAGACTCAAAAGAAAACAATGGAATTAGGGTCTACTGTGTTTGTCTAATATCTATTTCACGGGTCTAAAGAGCTTTGAGATACACTCTCGGACACACCCGTTTGGCCGAGTCAAAGCCTATTTTAAATTGTCAAACACTATTTTTAGTTACGATCACATGTATTCATTACCTTTACAGTAATGAAAATAGACAACAATAAGTCCATAAAGAAACCCGCTTTATATAGGTTATTAAAAGTTGGGTTCCGTCATAATTACTTAAGCGATGACGCAAGGGTTTATCACGCAGTCTAATTTCGATTCCGAAGCCACTGAGGAAGGTTATTATATTTTGTGTCAAAAAGTATTACATTTTGCGTGGAAAAAGTTATTACATTTTGTGCCATGCAAATAGTATTATATTTTGCGTTAATCAATTCAAGTTATTACATTTTGTATCAGTTTGTATTACATTCTGGGTCAGTCTTTTGTGCGAGTAATTACATTTTGTTGCGTAGCAGCTGTGCTCTAATTTGCTTGGTAATCACACAGACCCCCCTCCAATATCTATAATGGTACGTTCGTTTTCCCTTATATGTGCTGGTCGTCTTATCATCATGTATCCGGTATATAAAGCTATATTTATTATCAGATCGATTACGGTAAACATGCTATACGCTTCGCATGGGAGATAAACACTGAACAAATTCTAGATGGAAAATATCCGGTTTCGTTCAGACAAGGTCTAATAATAATCATGACCAAATATTGTAAATATGGACACCTATTTTCAACCGCTTGATTAAATTTAGTTTTAGTTATGATTTTGCTATAGTTATTGACAAATTATGAGAAATCAGAATAAACTCTTAAAGAAGAAACTTCGCAGGTCATGATCGAAAATCTGCGCCTTTTCGTTAACTCCAATATTTCTAAACGAAAACAAACTATAAGCAACCTTTAACAGTCGGTAGGCGGCGCTCCTTTTTGCGCAACCTAGTATATTCTATATATGTAGAGTATTAAATTAGTGGTAGGCGGCGCACGTTTTTGCTCAACCTAGTATATTCTTTATATGTAGTTTCATGACTATTAAATTAGTGCCTTCTATATTTAAATTTTAGAAGAAAAAAATTGAAACTAGAAATTAAACGCGCTCTAGCAAACTGGTCTATCGATTTCCATGAAACTACAGATTCCCTGTAAATAGATAGTCATAATCAAGATCAAACAGAATGTCAAGGTTTTAATAACGAAAACAACTGAACAGGAAAAAAATAGAAAAATAGAAAACTAGAATTGTAAATGAATAAAAAAAGTGAAAGTTGTAAACCGAACTTTTTTTATTATTATTAATTTACGAATGCCACAATAAATGTGACACACGAGAAGACTATAGTTAATTATTTTTTTTACATTTAACCTTCCTAACACAATAACTAAATATTTATATATTTATAACAAACAACAGAGAAAAAAAAAACATTAAAAACATAAAAACAACTTAACGTTAGCAAAAAGGAAATGTCGAAATTCAATTTTTTGTGGTTACTCCGTCCTACGGAGTACCACTTTGTCATCACGCTGAGCAAGTCCGTCTGTAACAATAGAATGTGACGTCACGATAGATGACGTCTCTGCCCCAAGGCCTAGGTCAGTACGCGCAAATAAAGGTACTTTTTCGTTATTTCTTTTAAAAACTTAATCGATTAAGGAGATCCTATTTCAAGTTTCATCTGCCGGATAATTGGAGGGCAAAATTCTTTTTTTTATAAAGACGAGGATATCTTGGCCGGAATGATCCGCCGTTAGCGAATTCCTTTCACAGAAGATGTGCCACGCCAGCAGAATTGCATTCGCTTCGGTATATTATCAAGCACTTTCAAACAGAAATCTTGAGTTTATATTGATTAATGTGCTATTTTTGTTCTTCATAATGTCAGAGAACGTGACTTCCTTCACGAAGCCTACAAAGCGAACACCGTCAACACGACATAAAAACATTCAGATCGGCCTGTCTGAAAACCACTCTCAACAGCCCAAATCGCCTCAAAAATTACACAAATTGCTTAAATAACTATCTATCTTTCTTGTTCTGACGTTGCATTTTCAAGAACAACTTCAAGTTTTCGAAGCATTCAAGTTAGTTTCTTGTCAAGTTTTGGAAATATACTTACATTTCCTTACTTTTTGCTCGTTAACATGTTTGTCAAAACCAACGCTCGCGCTTAATCTAGCATTTGAAACTCTCTCTTCGTCGGCTGTTTTTGATTGTTATTGCATTTCGTAATCGTCTATTCAATGGTGTACACTCAGTTTGAATATTAAAAGGGTTAGAGACTTCTAGTTCGTGCTTTACCGTCAAATACACGCACTTGCTGGCTGTAGAATGAACTCGAAATCTTCATACAGCACTCGGCTATCACCTCGTGCTGTATTTGATTTCTCGTTCATACAGCCAGCGCGTGCGTGTATTTGCCGGTAAAGCACTCGCATCAGTCTCTAACCCATATATAAAGCACTACTTGGGGATTTTCAGAACACTCGAGAAGTGTTGAGAAGCACTCCGCTTCGCGTCTTGCTTCTCTTCACACTTCTCTCGTGTTCTGACAACCCCGCGTGCTTTATAACTGCACACAGCACGCGCGCGCGTTTTCTATTCCTTCAGTACATGTAGGCTCATCAAAGAAAATTGTTTAAAAACTAACGATGCATATATATAAAGTTCAAAAATCAAATCAAAGTTAAATCAAATTGCTACTTTGTTGTTCCTGTCGACACCAATAAGTGAAGTTTAATACAGAAAAATTTAAGAATTCTATTAAAAAAAAAAAAAAAAAAATATCATCAATAAAATAATAATATTTTAATATATATGTATGTATATGTATCATAATTTTATTTGCTACTTTATATAAGTAAGTTAGTTTTGAATTTGGCGTTTTTGGTCACTATCACAGGCAAATCAAGTTACAGAAATATAAGTTTTTCAAATGAATGGGGTGGGAGATATACAGTTGTACTGATAAATATTGTTTAAACTTCACTTAACAGCGTAAGCTATAGCATAAAAGGCTATATAAAGATGTGACCATTTTGTTTGTGCATGTATAATGTTTTTGCGCCGTGGTAAACTGTAATAGAATTAAAAACTTACCTTATCTTGTTGTGGTTGTAGATTAGAGCTACCCAAAGCAATGATTCAGGAGCAAGTCATCGCCGACCAGCTGTATATGCTAAATTGACTGACAACATATTAATACTGTCATCTGATTGGCTAGATTTTTAGCTAAGTTTACAATTCACCATTGTTGGTCCAACACTGTTTAAGATTTGACGACACGATTGGTTAAATATATGCAAACCATGTCATAACGATAAAGCTTTTTTGTTGACTTTTGTTTCAACATGTTTTTCACGAAACGGAAAACGGCATTTGAGAATAAAAGGCCTTTGATTTGTTGAAATGGTAAACACTGTCAATCAATTGTCAATCGGTTTCGTCAAGAGGAATGAAATAACGATAAGTACAGCTAATCAATGTGAGATCCAAAATGAGTATTTTTTCAAGATAATAACCACCACTGATTGCTCATTTATAGAACAATTCCAACAATAGTTTGGGTTTTTTTTAAAAAAAAACGGCTAATGAAATCCAACAAAAACAAATACAGTTCAAACCAAAATGTCAAGTTCAAATGTGAAAAAAATCGAATATTTAATCTAGTGTATTTGTTTAAAGATCAGTTCTAAAAATACGTTCACCAAATTTTAGAATGAGAAAGGAAATATATAAAACGTAAAATTGATTGTAAAAGATAATAGAATGACTTCTAAAATAGCAAAATAAGGAGACTAATTTCCGATAATTATAGAAAGAAAAGTATATAAAAAAATAAGGAAAATAACAAGAACCAAATTGTCGACCTGTAAGAAAAACGAAAGATGTATATATGAAGATTTACGGTCATTAAAGCAGCAACAAACGAATATATTAAAGGACATTTAAATTTCAGGCTTTTTCGAGAAAATAACAAAATAAAATTGACAAGATGGACAGCAGACAGTAAGCCAATTTAAAATTCTACGTAAAAGTAATCGCCAAAGTTTCATTATAACGGGACATGCTGCTCGATTCAGATTAAATAAATCTACCTTGCAATTTCTCATTACATTTTATAAAAGGTTTATAAAAGATTTTAATAGCTTTAGGCGTTGAATAAACTACTTCCCCAACCAAAAGTTTATAATATAAAACTTTCCGTTTTAGCTCAAATTATTAAATTGCCACAAACTTCCTTTGGTAGAAGCGAAGCTAATTACTGAAGTTTTATTTGCACTTTATTTTCCGTTTAAAGTTATAGCTCTCAAATTACATCAAATTGACTTTCATTAGAGCAAAGCTTCAATTCACAGACCACCTTGAGATAATGCGAAACAAAATAACATACAATTATAGTAAGACTTTTAGACTTGTATATACATCAATTAGTGATATTTTTTTCAAAGTTCTGCCTGTGTATAGATTATAGAAATGTATAGATTTTTAATTTCATTTATTTCCTATTTTTTATAAACATTTTATTTTAGTTTTCTTCTAAATGTAAAGCGCTTTAGAGTATTACATATAAAGCGCTATATAAATAATAAACGTATTATTATAGTTGCTTTGTTCGGTGTCATGCAATACAATTTTCGGTTTATTCCTGGTGAATTCAGGGGTCAGCAAATTTGTTGTTTATAGCAAAACATACACAGTCTTATACTATATATATGTTATATAAGATTTAAAATGATATATAAAATGTCTATTATTATTGTAAAATAGAGCGGGAAACAATTTTTTAACTGAGAGCATGTGAAAGCTTCGCGAACGTGGACTGTATCCTTAAAATTAAAAAAATTGAATTTCGACATTTCCTTTTTTCCAAATTATAAGAAAAAGCCCATCGTTTTCATATGCATTGCTTCGTTTTTTGATATTTTAATGTGGTATATTTTAAGGATTGAAAGTTCTTCGTACCGATTTCTTTTCCCCGGAATTCCTCCCTCCGCTAGAGGTCGTACAAGGAAGATATTATAAGGACAGTGACAATAGAACATGTTTAACATCACGGCTCCATAGAAACTAGATCTATGGTAAACGTCTACAACCAAGGCTGTGTAATCAACTCCCGCATTGCCTAAAAACTGTCAGCCATCATGTTTTCAAAATCAACTAAACTGAATTTTTTTTTTTTTATCCAACCACCATTTAACATTATTTTTTGCTTTGAAACTTTATATTTTATGCTAAATATGTATGAAAATTACCTATTTGTGAATAATCATTAATATATTCCTATATTTATTTTATAGCAATCTATTGTTTTGAATCAATTTCTAAGGGCATCGGGAATTATTGGGGTGCACTAGAAAGAAATTTATGTTATTATTAATTATAAGACATCATCTCTGAAGACCCTTTCCACCTACTAAAAATACAATGTCACAGCGAAAGTTTAATGGTAAAAAGAAAACATAAATAATCTACCGAACAATACGAAAACAGAAACGAAAAAGAGAGAATGAAAGAGCCACACAAACAAAACTTAGTCACTCAATCAAACAACCCTTTCCACTTAGTAAGATACAACAATAACAGATAAAAAAAAGACAGGAATATAGAGAAAATATTTTTAAAGAAGAAAAAGGAAGAGATATCAACCATTATGAATATAATATATAGTCAAACCAAATCAAATCAAACAACCTTAACCACCTAATAACATACAACAGTGGCAACTAAATGCAAATCCAAAACTATAAGATAAGGAGCAAAGAAATGGAAAAAGAGAATTAAAGCAGAAAAAAAGAATTAAATCTGAAAACTTGAAACTTGAAATGTTTTTTTATTTATTTTATATGACAATAGCTTTACTAACATAGTTGATTGACGATACTTCACATGCGTCACGTTGCTCAGTACAAAGTACTTGATATACGCTTTACGTTTGATTGCATGTGCACCTCTATAACGTGTACACTTAATCATTGTCAGGTTCAGGTTCAGGTTGGTCACTCCCTATACTTCACATGTGTCACGTTGCTCAGTACAAAGTACTTGATATACGCTTTACGTTTGATTGCATGTGCACCTCTATAACGTGTACACTTAATCATTGTCAGGTTCAGGTTCAGGTTGGTCACTCCCTATACTTCACATGTGTCACGTTGCTCAGTACAAAGTACTTGATATACGCTTTACGTTTGATTGCATGTGCACTTCTATAACGTGTACACTTAATCATTGTCAGGTTCAGGTTCAGGTTGGTCACTCCCTATACTTCACATGTGTCACGTTGCTCAGTACAAAGTACTTGATATACGCTTTACGTTTGATTGCATGTGCACTTCTATAACGTATACCCTTAATCAATGTCAGGTTCAAAATAATACTGAACATAGAAACTAGGACCGCTAGGATGAATGGCTAACTTTGAAAGTTCGAACCAAATAATATATCTCTCTAGTATAAGCATACTTTATACACATTAAGAAAATATATTACAAATGAGCTATGTTAATTAAATAAGTGGATGTTTTCCAAGATATCCTTGCGGTCTTATCTTCTAAAGGCCCGTGCAAACGTACGCAACATTGTTGGATCAACATGGTTGCTCCAACATGTTGGGCCCGTTTAAACACCCTGTTGGATGATGTTTGATGAAACTCATCCAACATTTCTTTTGTTCTCGTGTTCAACAAACCGTATCGCAACAATGTTGGCCAACAATGTTGCGTGAGTTTGCTCGGGCCTTTAGTTCTGTGATTTTGAGACCAACAACAATTATTGATGAGTGTGTGTTCTTTACGCGAGATCGTGCCTTTCATTTACGTAATCAATAATGACGTCATTACAAGAAGTATTTGTCGCACTCTTTTATTTGTTACAAAATGACGTCATTGAATGTTATTTCATGGCTTGAAATAATTAACCATTTGCAAATAGAAATTCGCATTACTAAGAAGTGTTTGTCAACGAATATGTCGCACGCTTTGGTTTGTTTTAATACACAGATCTCAGGGTGAGCCGTTCAGAGCCCGATTAGCGATAATCCAATGTTAAATTCACACAGGGTTAGGGTTATAGTAAGCAATTAATGGAAGGATTATCGGGGACATGAACTTTGAAGCACCGATATGGAATGTTCTGCTACTAATTTTTTCCTCTTTAAAAGCACATATATGTAAACAATCAATTAATATGCGTAAACAATAAACAAAGACTCGAATCGTCCTCCGGCCTCTGTTGTTTCACTTACCTCGACCTTCATTATTCCTGACATCACGAAAACCTCACCTAATAATTGTCTAAAATTATTTTTTTTAAAAGCTCTATGCAATTCGATATTTCATATTTACCAGAGAAGCCAAATAGAAGAAAATCTGATAAGAAAATGTGATTAAGTTGTGTAAAAAGCGCATAGAATTTAAAAATTATAAGAAATAATTATTAATTTTTATTTTATTTTGTTAAAAATATTTAAAAACAAACAAAATAATTGTTAATTTTTTTTTAACTAAAGCTGAATGAAATTCGATATCTCTGGATACAATAAACATGGGTGGCAGAAGTGGTCCAAGTTCAATTTCCTAGTTGGTAATGGATAATATGTGAGTTGAGTTTGCTTGATGTTGTCTCCTAGGCGACGAGGATTCAGTTACAGTTCTATAATTTTTTCCTCTTCACAAATCAGCATGTAAACAGAGATGTATCGTATAGTTACTCGAATAAGCGCCGCGGCGCTTATCAAATTGTTCTCGATCTCACTGTCCCCTTTTTGATCAGAACTATGAACATTGGGGAGATAACTTGATTGGCGAGCGGTGAAATATAATAACTTTCAACTGAAAAATATAGCTTTTGATAAAAATGTATTTCCAATGCTATTCTAGAGTAACATTATAGCGCTAAAGAGTCATGCGGCTCTTATTCGAGTAACGTAAATACGATATGCTAAAATATGAAATGTAGGTTGGTGAGTAATGGACCATAGTAAATATAGGGGACTACCAATCTACCTCGTTCCCAGGGCCCTCTCCCTTCGCTTTTTTGGACTGAGACATGCACTACCTGCCTACTTTTTTGTTAAAGAGGTAGTACCAAATGTTCTAGTATTCTTAAGGTATCAGGATACAAATTTCCGACCTCTTTTGACGAAATTACGTTTTTGGTATATTCGGAAAGATAATATCGTAATCTTTTATTTCCATGCAAAAAAATTTGAAAATGAGTTTATCTTTGATCAAACAATAAAAATATCTGTGACTTAATAAAGACTGGAAACTGTTAACAAACGAGTGCTTTTATCTCGTCTTCTCATTTCGATCAACTTCGCAAATTTAAAGAGTTCGATGTCAAGACGATTTCAATGGATTAAAATCAAATTTTAAAGACGATGGTGGCGATTTTTGATTGACGCAATTGAAAGCGAGTTATGATCTGTTTTATGTCGAGCAACACTCAAAACGTCATTGTTCAACTTTGACGTTAAATTAAAATTGATCTAAGGCAGATATAACAAAACGCAAACACCGTTTCATCTCCTGAATGTGTTGATGTAATTTTAAGCGTCATAGAATGCGTACTTTTTGACATCGAACATTTTGAATAAGGCACGGTCAAATTTCATTTCTTGGCTAACAACGTCTGAAAGTTTAGAAATCATTAAAATCAAACTTCACTACGGAAAACTACATATATTCAGCTTTCAGAAAATAAATACTTTTATTGAGTTAAGACAAAAAGAGTACGCTTAATTTAAATTCGCGCACATAGGAGTCCATTTTGTATTCCAATACCTTAAAAGGGAATACAAATTTGAGTAAGAATAAAAATCCGTAAAGCATGCTGGTACTGATAGTACAATGTCGTCATCGTGCAAATGGCCCATTAATTAGTAGAACACTTGTGCCTGGCTGTAAGATTGAGAAATCAACAAAGATTCTGTTTTGAATATTATCTTTATTCAGTCAATTTCAAAGTATAAGCTTTCTTTCTATGCACGTTTGTTGGTTGATACTCAAGAATAAAATATGTCTACCAATTATTATTTTAAACAAGTTTTATTATTCATATTTCACTCAAGTTTCTGTTGAGGATCTTATTGCATTCATGTTTTATTTGTAAACCGACAATGGCACTCGTTAGCCAAGTTTATTCCGTCTTAATGTAGTTGACAATATTTGCCTTTCAGAGATTCTCCTTGATCGGGCCACTTTGGTGTTTGTACTTGCTTGCTTCGTTAGACTGAATACAAAATATTAGGTTATTTTTACTTTATCAGTATAGAGCCATGGTCCTACCAGAATGCACCTCGCGATAGTCTGAATTTCGTCGCGGACCATGAAAATCACACATTCAGACATTTTGATATCTTTTAATATGTGAGTGGGTATTTACACACTTACTAAATCGCTTGGCGTTATGTTTTATGTATTCCTTCGTAATACGACTGACTGCGAATGAATTATAACACTTTAAAATCAAAATAAACAACGCAAAGCATGCTGGTAAGTGAGTATAAGTCATAAATCAAAATACAGTAACACAAGAATATTGCCATATGAAAATACTAATATGGTTTATATTTGCATATCTGGTGAAGTTAAAAAACCAACATTTTTGATATTATCTAATTGATGTATTGAAGACAAAAAATAATTATGCTAATCGATTCCGGGGGCTTAAATAGAAATAAATTAAATAATATTTATAACTTATTCGATACGGTGTATATGCTAGCCTCCTCCGCAGGTATCTCTTAGGCAGAATAAAACGAAGAAAAAGAAAAAAACACGTCGCGGGCTTCCTGTGGCATATGACCCCAAAATCACGAAACTCACTCTCGGACTCAGGAGTTGCCTGCGGAGGAGGCTATGTATATGCTATGTTTATTTCTTCAATAAAAAATATATAGAACCATAAATCAATGCTTACCACAGAACTTGCATGTTTTCCTGCATTTTGATATCATGAAGCTTGGATATTCCTTGCAGTAGGTTGTGATACTAGCACAAGATAGATACATATCCTGACAAACTGACAAACACAATAAACAAGTGAGTAAACCTTTTACCCGTTAGAATGTGTTCCCTATGCAACGGAAGATGTTGATGATCATGCGCAGATTTAGGAAAACGTCACATTATGGTCTTGATATCTCGTTTCATTATAAACAATCGATTGCAAACGTAAAGTCCCTTTTTACGGAATGTTTAATTAGTACCTAAATTAAACAAACTATACAAATTATACAAATTATTATTTACGAGTTAAATGCAGCCCTTAACAATATGCAGTTCAGTAAACAGTAATGGGTATTGCTGTTTTACTGGTTAACAATTACTTTCCTTGTAGCGTTATCAGTTTTTTTTAGTCTTTTGAGTAGGAATGCATATTACTATGAATAATAAAATAATATATAATATTATGGCATGTAGTTACCTGCAGATCCTGGACTATTTGTTCCGCCAGCTGAAAACATAAAGGGCACAAATAAACCTTCCCTTCCTTCCTTCCTTCCTTCCTTCCTTCCTTCCTTCCTTCCTTCCTTCCTTCCTTCCTTCCTTCCTTCCTTCCTTCCTTCCTTCCTTCCTTCCTTCCTTCCTTCCTTCCTTCCTTCCTTCCTTACTTCCTCCCTTCCTTTCTTTCTTCCTTTCTTCCTTCCTTCCTTCCTTCCTTCCTTCCTTCCTTCCTTCCTTCCTTCCTTCCTTCCTTCCTTCGTTTTTTTTTTATACTGTCTTTCATTCATTCAGTAAGTAAGTCAGTCCGCTATACTTCCCTTCTTCATTTATACATTATGTCATTCATTGAGCCACTCAATGATTAAACTACACACAACACTTAACTCATATGTTTTTGATATTTTTTGGTGGAGGAATAAAACATCATGCCATACTTACCATATAGATATCTAATAGCATTCTCTTTATATTTAACCGGTTCATACTCACCATATAGATATCTAATAGCATTCTTGTCGTCTTTACCAAGTGTTAGGTTAGGTACATATTGATGAGCCACTGGGTACATGATAGAGTTGATATCTGTGGAATGAGCCAGGCCCATGGTGTGTCCTATCTCATGTATGGCTACAGCTAGAAGGTTAGTACCTATGTGTGTACCGTCTGTGAAATACTCATCATCATCGAAATGTAGTTGACCTGATTTAGGGTAGAATGCATGGGCCAGGACGTTACCTCTCCCATCAAACGGTGTAGTGCACTGGCCGTGTTTAAGCGTACCAAACCTGGAAAATGAAATCATTATTTAGTTGATTACTGTCTCTTTCGCCCCCATGACGATTCTTCCCACAACGATAAACATCTTAAAACAACTAATTTTCGCTAATATGGAAATGCTTTAACAAAACTAAGCATTTTGTTTTAAAGCTTCCCTAGGTTATTTAGGTTATATAATAAAAAGTAACAGTTTTTTGTCGTGATGCAGGAATTAAGTTTCCGTGTCACTTGGCCAGATACTATTCAGTCTGAAACATTCCCGTCACTTTACCACAACATACAAGACCACATCACATTAAACAAACTCAACTGACATACATTAAATACCCAAGCCGAGATGCTAATCTTAATCACATCCATCCACATAAAAATATACATTTATCTTTCAACGTATTTTGTTAAAAATGCTGATTAACTTGGATTTAGCATGCACATGCAGTAGCAGTGTCAAAAATCGATAACAAAATAGAACATGTATAGACTGCTCAGAGGCTCAGGAGGGGAATGGTGAGAGAGCGGAAAATCCGGTATGCAGACTAGCTTATTTATGTATGGGATGATACCGTGTTGGTAGCCTTAACGATGACAAAACGTCCGTTTACATTTAAAAATACATTCGAAACATTTATATAACATTGAAATTTTTAAAAAACGATTCCAACCATACATAGTCTGACATTGCCTTACATAATTTTGATGTTTGCTTTCGACAGGTCGTTAGTGAGAGTAAATACCAGCGGGCTGACGTCAGACCACATCTTGAACGCTCGAGCTATGACGGCTTTCTGAGTCTGCACTGACATGTCAGTGGTATACGTCTCATAAGCATAGTGTAGTGCAGTTTTGTCCCATTTCTTTTTAGAAACAGCAAACCGCTTCTTTCGTCGTCCTGTTAATGAGAATCAGAGAAAATGTTTAAGACCAAGAAAAGAGGATACTTTAATTAGGAATATCACAAAATGAGTGAGGCTCAGCTCCATCTTGTCATATCAATCTTTCTTCTAAACAAAATTGTAGTACATTCTACTTTCGAGAATGCTAAACACTATAGGCTTTAACATACATAACAAGAACCAAACAAATAATACTGTGAGAGTTGTGCCAATGAACGTTAATGAACCAATAACAAACAATAGCTTGTATATTGTAGGATACTTTAATTGCCCGTATTCCCCCATAAAGAAATTACCCCTTGTACAGTTGTATGTCTACTAAAGTGATTCCCAAAATCGGGTTTTGTGTTTTCTTTTCAATATAAAATATAAGTAAAGCCTGAATCACTTATCAGTCGAAACCAGAATTTTTACTGAACAGCCTATAAGAATAATTTTTGGGCTAAGCAAGATTTGCATCCACTACCAAATAAAAAGTTACACATTTTTTAGCAGGCATATCCAGCTGTCCGAAAGACCTCGCGCGAAAAGGATTGTTGTTAGAAATGGAGCGGCCCTCGATCCAGTCCCTAAATTTCAGACCGCGCGGTTCATCATGTGAATTTTTTGTCCGCCATCTTGAAAATTTGACTTATTTGGTAAAATGTGGCAAAATTTCCCATTTTTGTGCCTCAAAAACCTCATCTAAGTCAATTTATTAATACACAAGAATTATTGGTGATTGTAAAAGAAAGAAACATGGAGAAATATAAATAAAAATTTGACTCAAACGATCGTGACTTGTCGTCGTTGTTCACTCGTAAAAATAGACTTTGTTTACATTTGATTTTGCTTGCAATGTGGCGAGAAAATATTCCAAAAAGCATGACAAAGTACTTCAAAACGCTTTTTGTGGCTTAGGTGAGTTATTCAGCGAGAAAATTGCGAATTAACAATGTGTTTAGCTTACCGCTTAATTACAAAGGAATAAATCGTTGCGCGTACGCGCCCGCGTCAATATTAATATAAACTTACTTCGACTACTGCAGGTGACTTCTGTTTTAATTTAGTGTTTTCTTGAGAAAATTGTACAATTTATCCATTCTAATAGCCAGGTAGTTCAATTATAAAGTAATGTTGCAATGCCTAAAGTATTTAAGTGCTGCAATTGCCCAGCTGAATATATTAATGACCGTAGTTTGCGAAAACACTATGAAAAATTTCCTGATCATCGACCACAAAAGCAAGAGGTATGGTAACATTCATATGAAAATATTTTTTCCCACTTGTCAGGAAATATACTTGCTGCTATTTTACACAAAATTTTCTTTTCTCATAATTATTGTGTTTTTAAGACTGACATGATTGATTTAGGTAAATGCAAACACAAAACAAAATGAAATTTTTGAAAATTAAAAAGACAATTTTTCATTCATAACAAGCAAGTGCAAACAAAAGTATAAAAAAAACAAAAAAAAAACAAAACAAAACAAAAAACAAAGAAGAAGATTCAAATTGCAACACAAATTTATATCAATAATATCTCTTTATTTAGATAAAACCATCAAAACAAGCAGTAGTAAACTTCCTAAATGTCCCAGCCATCAACCGGCAAAGCAGAGTTAAGGAACTTTTCAAAGCCCTGACTAGTGATGAACTAACTCATGCTCTTCCTTTGGTGGCTAAACATGTCAGTGTCTTTCAATTTGCTAAAGAAAAGAGCAGACAACCAAGTAATAATGAAATAAATTCGACCAGACTATGGCTAGAGATGGAAAATCTGATCACAAATATTAAAATGTTTCATCCTGATGTAGCCAAGCACATACAATTACAAACATCTGTCAACACCGCACCATCAAAAGAGAAAACCTGGATTGAGACAATTACTAAACGAGTTACAAAGTTCATGGATGATATAAATGTTCCTCAAAAAGATTTGGACATTATACAAACATTAAGCAGTCAAGAATTGACAAACTTCATAACAGATTCTCCAGAAGGTCAACTTTACTTTAAACAAGTATTAATGCCTGCAGTTTACAACAAAAACAAAAACAGTTTTCAAAGGTTTTCTACAGAGCTAGTAAATAACTATGAAATAGGCCAGCAGTCATATGCACATACCCTACGTTATCACATTGGCAACAGTATTGAAAAAGTATTGGGAGTAAATATTTTTGTACCAAGAGACGAGATGGTCAATGAACAGAAAAAATCAAAAGAAAATCTAAAAGAAAGTCTTGATTTAAAATTTTTTGAAAAGGATGGAAAGGTGGCAGGGTATATAAATGTCTCCAAAGCCTTAACCTGGTTCCTGTCTCATAAAGGAACAAACAATGCTATTCCAATGCCAAATGACAAACTTTTAGTTTATGCCTATACTGATGCATTTCCATGGATGCTCTGGAGCAAATTCTTTTCTGGGGAAACATCAATTAGAATAAAAATTGTAGAGCCCAACAATTTGATGTCTACCATAATAACCATATGCCAATGGCTTGGACCTGATGATTATTTCCATGTAAGCACATTTGGTAGTTTGGTCTTCAGCCAGCTCAAGGAATTGAAAGAAATAGTCCATCCAGTGTCAAACAAGAAAATTCAAGTTCTTGTGCGTGGTCTTGCTGATGAGGCAAGCAGGTGTACCAGTACTGGTCTATCATCACAGGCTGCCATGTATCCCATTACAGAGGCTCCTGAACACAAGACCCAGCTTGGAGATATGAGGACTGTTTGTCCAGAACCCACAAGAACTGTTGAGAAAGCAGAAGAAATGTCAAATGAGTTCAGCAAATGGCTAGGTGACAAGAAACCGAATATCAACAACAGAAGAGAATTTGCAAAGTTACACTATGGATACAAAGGGAGAAAGAATGCTACTGAGATTGATTTGAAGGATTTTTACCCGGGAACTATGCACAAGTGCTTAAGAGCAACAGAGACTATAGCTAGACGAATAGGTGTAATAGCAGAAAGCATTGGTGCAAAGAATAAATGGTTTAAAGAAGTGCAAAAAGTAGCCAGAAAGGTTACTGAAACATGGGATGTGAAATTTGATCAAGTTGGTGTGTTAGCATTCTATAAGCAAGCTCCAGAACTACTTGCTAATGCTGGATTTAGAGGCATCAAACTTGATGTACTTTCTGATTTCTGCTCAAACCTACATAGCCTGTTCCACACAGTTCTTTACACTCCATTGACAACCACTCGCTCAACTTATGATGTGAATGCACGCACTCTACTAGGTTTTAATTTCATTCTCATATTTGGAACTCTGTCTGTCACTGCTACTATAAAACATCTGGTTGCTTACATGGGTTTCTACATTGACAAAGCTCTGCATGATGGAAAGCTGGTTGGACTGCCATTATCACTAAGAAATTTTAGTGATGGTCTCATGGAGACGAAGCACAAGGAGGGCAAACAGGGCAATTATATTTATAGTGGAGGTAAAACGGGAGAGTCTGGAAAAGTAGAATATCAGAAAAGAGTAATTGAGCAGCAGTTCTGTAATGAGTGGATTAGAATTTCAACGCATGAAGACAACGAGAGAACATCATCATCTCACAAAGCAAATAAGAAGCAAATGGTAGAAGATCAACCAAGTCACTGTAGAAAACAAGAGGTATGTGAAAATGAATAAGATTTGCATTGCTTTGCTAGCCTATTTTATAATATTATGTCCAAGCTCTTATCTATCCTGTATTTATTAAAACTTCTTTTGAAAAAAAAAATATGTTTTTAATTTTGTTGTAAAACAGCATGTACCTTTTCAAGAAGTGGGAAAAGTTGACCATGATGATGATAAGACACATTACGAAATACTGGAACAGGTCAGTATGACAGTATATATAAATAGCTTCAATCGTTTGTTCCCCTTTGAAGTACTTTAAAACATGTTTGTTTTTATATAGGCTACTGAAGAGCAAATTGAAAAACTCAAGATAAAGCCCAAAGTGCAAGAAAACTACGAAGACCTAGAGCCTCTGAAGGAAACTCTATTATACTCGGCAAATCAGACCAGCTGTGTTGATTCTACGAGGAAGATTACAGACGAAAGTGCTACTCAATATCGCAATGAAAATATCTATTCAAACACTAAAGGAACTGTTCACCTATCAAGCATTAAACTAGGAACCAAAGTAGAAGAAAAATTTGTGGATGTCATCAGATGGACAAGACAAGACGAGCGCGTTACACATGACATTCTTCGTGTGAAATCTACAAGCGACCAACTCTTAATCGAGCATCAAAGCCTTGGTGAATGCACAATGGAGAAACTAACCATGCAACTACGTTCTGTCATGGGATGTGAACTGAGTACAGACAAGATAACCCTCGATGTGTTCAAACCTCCGACCTTACAAGTTAAAGATGGGAAAATCTGGAAAACTATAAGCTTACTTGATGACTCACCTCTGCTCGATCGATCCTTAGCTTCCCAAGGACAATGGCGGGTGAATATCGTCGCCAAACCAATCTCTGTTAGTCCAAGAAATCATGATTTTCAGTCCTTACTGTCACTGCATCCATGTCTCCAAAGTGCACTTCAAGGCGGAATCAAGCTGCAATACGATAGTGTTCCACAACAAGAAAACCTGCACGAATCCTTTCCATTGATCCAAGATCCGACACTCGTCCGAGCAGCACAGATAGCAGTTTCAACTCTAATAGATGGGCAGAACGACTTGGAGGCATCCATTAACTTCTTTAGAGGGTTGTTTACGAAATTTCAAACACTTTTAAGTCAAAGACAGACGGGCAAAGAAGAATAAAACACCAAACTCGAAGTGCAAACCGTCTCATTCGTGAAAGCCAGAATCATCAAACACTGCTATAAACTCAATCGTCTCTCTTCATAATCGTTGTCAAAATATGAATCCAGGTAAATAGACGGCTAAATATCCCATGTAGATAATTTATATAGCTATTCCAGTGTGTTTTAAAGGCATTTTCTATCATTAATCCGTTAGAAAATTCGACCGAACTTCGTCGAACCGCGAGTATTTATCTTGAGAGAGGACTGAGAACGAGGGCCGCTCGACTGAAATTCAAAACGCGCTGTGATTGGTCAGTTCGCGCGCTCACCGGACAGCTGGATAGCATTCATACGGCTCACCTCCCCAATTCACAACATGCTTTGTTAAATTTAAAAAATTGCCTGTAGCTTGCTGTAACTGTTTGATATGCTCACCTAGTGACGAGTCGTTAATCTCGACATCAGGAACACCACACCGTTTCTTTTTCATCTCTGCCAAAGTGGTATTGTCCAGCATTCCAGTTACTGGTAAATGCATGAACCTTTGGAAGGTTTCAAGGGCTGTTCTGACGTCTTGGTTGCCTTTGGGTATGGGCGAGATGTAGTTGTAACTTTTGAGATAATTCTGATAAAGAATAATAATAATGTTAGCGCGTTAGATTATACTTTATAAATACTTGATACAACAGTCCCCTCAACACTGAGTTCCGTGCGCCATCTTAAAGGCAACCGGTTTTTTTGCATCGAAGCGAGACGAACGTTTTTAAAACTTAAAAGTTTTTAAAACTTAAAAGTTTGAGATAGAGAACTTTTAACACGTTGCGGGGCAATTTTCACGTGTTTCTATCTTTGCAAACTCAACGTTTGTCTTGCTTCGATGCAAAAGCCTGGCTACCTGACAAAAAGGGGCAGGGAACTGCGGTGAAGGGGATCATTATTATTTTTGGTTCGCTAAACTTATTAAGGTTGCTTATTGTGGATATAAAATTAGTATAGAAGTTATTCGTTTGTATCCCGAATGTCGAAGGTCTGGACTGCAGCGTTTCGAATGCTACTGCTAGTCTTCATAACACAGAATGGCGTTTATTCTTACGATCGGTATACAGCTATTTCAAAAAACGTAGAATACTGAATAGTGCATTCCAAGACCGAAAGGCAGTTTGGGGCATTTAATATTGTTTAAACTAAAACAGATGATAATTAGTTATTTTAGTTTTCTTAGTGCATTCCATTCAAAACAATATGACTATATATACCGGTATTTTTATTTCAAATTATTGAGACCCACAATGCCCTGGTCTTAGAAATCAACCTTTTTTTTTCGCCTTATGAAGAATAGAAGAAGAATTCAACACGAAACGCCGCGGGATCTTTCTCGACAAAAAAATATTATTATCTATTTTATGTGAAGTAGATTGGATTTTTAAACAAAAATTATTCGCCTAATATTCAAACATGTTCAAACTAATGTTAAAATTAATCGAATAAAATTAATAAATTAAGATATGTTGCTCAATACTTACAAATGCTTTGATTATTTCATTGATAAGGGTTGGCTTAGACGTGTTTGTCGATGTTGTGGTTCTTTTTAGCCGCGTTAGGCCTTCAAACGATCGTTGTATTTGACTAAGTTCGTGATCTTTCAATGGTATTGATGAATCATCTGAGCGTAGTTGTATAGGCCTTTGGTCGTCAGCTATGCCACTATCGAGTTGGGATAATTTTTCAACTGAAAGTGGTGAAACAGGAGAGAAATAAAACAACCATGGCAGGCAAAGCAGCAGGATATTAATGGTCTGGCCCATGGTCGTAAAACTTGTGCAAATAAGTGTGAAAATCCCTAGTATTTATTGATGGTAGAAGTCATACAAAACCCTCTAAATTTTATCCCACATAAGTGTTCGAGTAGATGACAATTGGTGTTATAAATTAAAAGGAAACGAAGATACCCAGAAATAAGGTTATTAGGAGAATACATTGAAGTGCACTACACAATTTTCATGATAAGCTACTTACAATCCATTTAAGGTAGAATAACTATCAAGGCGACGTGGGGTGAGGTTACGTATTAATGGAGCTTCGTGCTTATACTTTAGTGTTTTCAAAACAACTTTTTTAATTTATAAGCTTTTTAACAAACCGGCTGATGCTTCTCTATCCGTATTAATTTTCATTCAATTTAAGGTAGAATAACTATCAAGGCGACGTGGGGGTGAGGTTTCGTATTAATGGAGCGTCGTGCTTAAACTTTAGTGTTTGCAAAACAAATTTATAAGCGCTTTAACAAACCGGCTGATGAGCTTCTCTATCAGTATTAATTTTCATTTTTATTCGATATACTGTAGAATAACTATCAAGGAGACCGTGGGGTGAGGTTACCATTAATGGAGCGACGTCGTGCTTAAACTTTAGTCAGTTCAAAACAACTTTTTTAGTTATAAGCTTTTTAACAAACCAGCTGATGCTTCTCTATCAGTGTTAATTTTTATTCAATTTAAGGTAGAATAACGATCAAGGAGACGTGAGTGGTGAGGTTACCTATTAATGGAGAGTCGTGCTTAAACTTTAATGTTTTCGAAACAAATTTATAAGCGCTTTAACAAACCAGCTGATGCATCTCTATCATTGTTAATTTTTCTTTCCGCACATCTTCTTTAACAAATTAACTGTGTGATGTATCTCTATCAGTATGCGGAGGGTGACGGTCAGGGCTTGTATAGCATTGCCAGAAATATCGGACAAAATGGCGTCGCGCATGCGCATTTTGCATGGTAATGGCTTCAGAACATTACAAGAGAATACTAGGCAAACAATGCTAGCTTAGATTAAAAGAATGAATGATAATGTTTTTCGTTTCTCTACCTCGAATTGTATTCTGTAGTATTTTTGCTACGTTCGGAAGTTAGCAACAATTACAACTCCTTAGCAACAACTACAACTCTTTAGCAACAACTATAACTCTTTAGCAACAACTACAACTCTTTAGCAACAACTATAACTCTTTAGCAACAACTATAATTCTTTAGCAACAACTATAATTCTTTAGCAACAACTATAACTCTTTAACAACAACTACAACTCTTTAGCAACAACTACAACTCTTTAGCAACAACTACAACTCTTTAGCAACAACTATAACTCTTTAGCAACAACTATAATTCTTTAGCAACAACTACAACTCCTTAGCAACAACTACAACTCTTTAGCTAGCATACATGTATATTTAGGCAAACCAGCTGATAATTTCTTATCAGTGTTAGAACAATATTTCTAAAATTAAACTAGAGTAGAGTACACTAAAAGTGTGCAACATAAATACCACTAATTACTGCATAAAATAACCTCAATACACAAGTGAAATTGTTTTCGAGTCGAGTCTCTATTCCTTCGCGCTGCTGCAAAATCAAGACACATGACACATCTAGAGCTAAAATAACCACAATACACAAGTGAAATTGTTTTCGAGTCCATTTCCCTTCGCCGGCGCGCTGCTGCAAAATCAAGACACATGACACATCTAGAACTAAATAACCACAATACACAAGTGAAATTGTTTTCGAGTCTCTATTCCTTCGCGCTGCTGCAAAATCAAAACACAAGACACATCTAAGGCTAAACTAATCACAATACATAAAGTAAAATCGTTTTCGAGTCTTCATTCCTTTGCGCTATTGCAAAATCAAGGCACACTAAAGAATAAGTGTTACTCACTCTATTGCATGTAGTTTACATTATAAATACGTACTCTGGCTGGCTTTAAACGTTAATAAACGTAACAATGACCTCCATTCGCTTCTGTAATGGATCTTGAAACTATTTCCACGATATTTAGGTCAAACTGCTGCATTCTAGATATTCATGATTTAATTAGCTCCAAACAAAATCCCATGCTCGCGTGCTCGTGTTATGGACATGCGCAATTTGGCGCTAACTTTAATCGCGGTTCAGTGATTGCACGTGCACACTAAATTTACTAATTACTAATTTGTACAAAATAGAGTACAAACACTAAAAGTGTGCAACATAAATACCACTAAATACTGCTAAATTATGCAAATTATTTTGTTCTCTATTGTTTAATCAACACTATTTAGTGGTAAATAGTACAAAGTATTGCACACTTTTAGTGTTTGTACTCTAGTACAATAGACTAATTTAGTGAAATTTACCAAAATTTAGCAAAATTAGTTTTTGTTAATGTTTCACGGTTATATTGTTTGCACTCTATTTAGTGGTAAATAGTACAAAGTATTGCACACTTTTAGTGTTTGTACTCTATGTTTATGTTGTTTGAAAAATCCATTGAAAGTAACTTTCTGTTTTGAGAATTAAATAAAAGGTGTAAAAACTGAATTTTCACTTGATCAGTTAAATAATAAACTAAGATAAATAAACTGAACAACAAATTTAGATTAAAGATTGCTTCATAAATGTATCATAAGTTTAAGTTTGAGTTTAAAAGCGTTCCAAGTTCATTGACGTCAATGGAGCGAAAAATCACACTCCCACCCCAAAAAAATGGCTAGGTTACGTTGCGAAATTCGAGATACGAGCAAAGAAAAAAATATGGAATTAAGTGGTTTTTTTTTCTTTGTTTTTTTTTTTCATCCTATTTCAGAACGCTGAGTAATCATGCTCAAACTATTTGCTTCAATACAATGAAAACATAAATAAACTTTTTTAAGCCACATTTTCATTCAAAATTTTAATATATTTCTTTTCTTAATTCCAAGAAAAACAGGAAGTGGATTCTCTCTTTTGTACTAAACTTAAAGAGAATATATATAATTACCGGCATTGATTTCAATCTCTTTGGTTTGTTATTTTGTAGTCAAGGGTTTTAATGTAGTGATGATGACACTTACAAGATCATTATCTAATGTACTTCGACGAGGTACATTTACTGACAGTGATATCACATGTCAATGACATACTTCTCTTATCAAACGGCTATTATCACGATACAATTCTCTTACCCAGGAGAGCCGGTAAGGGTAACGAGTGACTGAACTCGTTATTGATAAAGTTATCGTGTTTCATCCATTGAAAATTTGATCTACAAAACGCTAATGAACACCCACGGTGCAAGCACTTTTACACTCATATATGCTACTGTTTCCAGTTCTATAATATAGTACGCACATCAAACATTATCAATAATAATCACTGGTTTATACTGGTTGTACTTTTTTTAGCTGATCGGTCTTTATCAGGGTAATTAAATGAAGATATTATTATCATTATTGTAGCTATATTGTTGTTTTCTTATAGAAAAAGTAAGGCATTCTAATATGTAAGTGAATGAAATTAGACAATTTGTGACAATGGAGAAATTGGTGAATCATTTCATTTTTAGTGTTCATGTATAAAACAAATTAGCAATAGATTTATTGATTATTTAACTTTAAATATAAACTCATTTTTTGTATTGTTCGACAACTAAAGCCTTTTTCCATTGCATAATTTCAATAAAAAACAAAGATACGGTACATTTTAGTAGAGTATATATATATACACACACAATTATGGAATATTACACTTCTAAGCCTAAGCACAAATAGTGCCTCAAAACCCGTAAAAATTAACGTCCACACACATATTCTGCAGTTTCTTTCGGGGAAAAGAAGCAAAACTTATAAGTTGAATCAAATTATTTCGTTATTCAAATTAAATGAGGCATATGTCCAGCATTCAACCAATCAGGATTTTTTTGTTTATCAAAAGAATAAAAACAACAATTGAAACGAAACAGCGATCGAAACAGCTTTGTGTTTCATAGTTGTTTTTTTTCAGAGATTGAATATTTAAGTAATGTTTAATAAACGAGCAGGAGTGTTTTATCAGGATTTAAAACCACGAGGCGCATCCAAGTGGTTTTAAACCTGATAAAACACGACCTGCGAGTTTATTGAACGACTTCAAAAACCAACCTATATTTTGTGTTTTTGTAAAACAAAATCAAGGATTTATGAAAGTTTATTAGAGAAAATTAAGGTTAAAGTTGATGTAAATTAGGGTGAATCTATATCTTCAGTTAAAACACTCGTCACGGTTACGATATCTTTTGAAAATTTCTCATGAATTATTAATGAGTTTTTGAATGTTAGTTGAATATTCGGGAAACAAGAAGTAATAGCAAATGTCAACCGGAAAAGAAGCAGATTTTTATTTAAATTTTTGGACATAAAAACCGACAGTACGTTATTACGGTCTGTGCATCACAGAAACTGAATCAAAATGAATTTTAATGTAGTTTGTATTATTAAAAGAACATGGAAGTTATTTATGATATATCACGCTGAGCATAGTTCTTATATATATAGTCATATGCCCGTAATGTAACTGACCAATGACATTACACGATCTAACCAGCTTGTTCAGTTGATAGGTTATACAAACATCGGTAATCAACAATGTGTTCAAGGTCAGTGTTCGTTGGGTGTGCGTAAAACTTTTGACCTCTGTAAACCTGTTTGTATTTTTTATAATTATTTGGTAATCACTTTATGGGACCAGTTTGAGGCGATTTAAAACAAATATATATTGTTGTTGTAGATTTTGTATTTTACGATATGAAACGAAAATAAAATACGTGTTTATTTATTTTTTGTTCGTTTGATATATTTTATACATATTCTATATTTTTTTCCTTTGTCCGTGTTTGCCCAACACCAAATCATATGTTTATTTTTATATGTTTATTATTTAGACACAATCACAGTTTGCGAATACAAAAGGTTTTTGGTGAGTTTGTCGCAAAAAGTAAACTGAAGAAAAGGAAAAACTGAAAAGATTTTTTGATGTTAAAATTGAGTTATATTAAAAATTGAGGAATAGTAAGATAAAACAAGAATGAAAAAAAATTATATAATAAAGATGAAAATGGACAAAAAATAAAAATTAGAAAATATTATGCACACCCATTAGAAAAAAGTAAAAAAAAAATTGAAAAAAAATTATCGTCCGTCTCGTCCGTCTTGTCCGTCTCGTCCGCCGTCCGCCTCGTCCGCCGTCCTCGTTTTACGCACACCCAGTGTTCGTTGCACCGTAAACCATCACAACAATGTCTTATCGCTGTAATCTGAGTCTGGTAGTTTATGGATTGCTTGGCATATCGCTGTTAATTCTCAATATTGGTAAGATATACACATAATCAGTAAAAAGTTCTATATAAATCATGCAGTTTCATGGCCGATATCTTAGTTATCCCGGATATTTCTGAAATGAATGTAAAATTACGCAAAAGAAGCAATAGTTATTACAGCGCAAAGCCCAAAAGTGTGACCGCAGATAATTTATTAACATTCTTTTGCTAGCTGCTTTGAATTCAAATGGACTTCATTCTAACTATTTCCACCTCAAAATTCATCAATCTTCAGATGAATTTTGAGGTGGAAATAGCTAGAATGAAGTCCGTTTGAATTCAAAGCAGCTAGCAAAAGAATGTGAATAAATTATCTGCGTTCACACTTTTGGGCTTTGCGCTGTAAGTGGAAACCAGCGCACATACAAGCTCTAAAATTGACTAATTATTGATAATAATCATTTGAAAACCTTTTTTACTCAAAGTGAAATCTACTTCTCTAGCTGAAACTGTGAATTTGGACCATTGTGATGTCCATATATATTGCTAATGTAACTACCGTTCAGGCCTATTCTTTCAGGCCATAAGCAATTCCATCAGCTTTACAACCATATCACTTTCACTTTATTAGCCTTACAATGATTTGTTTCACTGGATTTTGGCGATCAAGCAACTTGTTCTTTGTCAGGGTAAAGTTAATTAACTCTGATGTTATGAATCCAAGCACTGCCCGTCTACGGACATATAGCTAACAGTTAGCATCGTCGTTGAAAAACATTTACACGTAAATTATAGATCCGGAAATGCTTACGACCTTTGCTGGTATTTCGATCGTTCAATTTACTACTGAATATATTGTTCTTAGGGACAATAGGATACGAATAGGATTCGAATACGGTACGGTGTTGAATACGTGGTCTTAATTATCATTACTTCCGCGTGTACTGCAAACATTTCTCTGTCTGCTGTTAACTCAAATAACTGCATGGAAAATAAGCAAAATTACCCCAAAATTATTTTATATTTACTAACATCAAAGCTCAAGTACACACAAAATTGTTTCTGTACATCTAAAACAAGGTTTACTAAAGTTTTTATATTTTCTTATTTGCGATATTTTATTTGTAATGACCATGCATACATGCATATCGACAAATAGGAACAATGGTTTGTTCTTGAAATATATTTTCTTCTATATTTGTGCGCTTGTGTTTTTTCTTGGTTTCATTTTATTTTTTGTTTAATTTTTGTCTGTTCTTTGTTTGCATTGTTAGCTTGTTCGGTCGGTCGGTCGGCTTTTGGATGATTTAGTTTTGTTTACCTGTTCGTTCTTTAATTTGTATTGTTTGGTTGTTGTCGCTGTTGTTGTGTTTAACCATCGTTAATGTTGTTTGTAGGAGGTTTTTGGTCCTGCTTTTTTCCTAGTTCATATTTGATAATCACTTATTTTCACTTGCTTATTTTAGATGCAGCAGTTAAGTTTATCCAAAATCCTCCCAGCCAACTGTATGTAGTAAAGGGGCATACTGCCAAATTTGTGTGGGCATACTCTGTTGGTTATAAAAATACAGAGTTCGATGCTTTCTCACCAATATGGTTCTATGAAGACAATTTAAAAGTGATTGGTCGTGATAATGGATATATTGGATGGAAATTTCAACTTTCCAACTCCTCTTGTCCATCTCGACTGCTAAGTCCTACCATACGAGTGAGTCGAGAGGATCAAGCTACTTTGGTCATTGCTGATGTGACCACAGCTGACAATGGTGTTTATGGATGTACATTGGATTTAACGAGTGGAAGAGATAAAACCAGCACAACAACACTAATTGTTACAGGTAGGTTTAATAAATGATTAGTATGTACTAAATACAATATAATAGCGGCCAATCTGTTAGTGATAACAATTTCTCGTGAATTATTAATTAATTTAAAATATATGTATTGTATGCTGCAAAGTATGTTAATAACCGAATCGACAACAAGATAATAAAGGTGTCAACCAACTACTAATAGCTAACAAAAACTTGAAATAAAAATGTAGCTTGACTAGGTTTATAAGAAACTTTGTGTTGCTCAAATACATAATACTGTTTTGATTTTATGCCGTTTTTCGGATTTAAAAGAATATCGATTCATTAATGCAAATCAAAGCAAATAAGAAATGAAATAGCTATTTTACGCATGATCCGATGCCTACATCGAAATCATGGATAACTCTCGTTTTCAGTTCACTTTTTAACGGAAGGGTTGGTATAGGAAATTCGATAAATTGATTGCCTGCCTGAATATGTTTTCAGAAACTCCAACTTTTACCACTAAGCCAAGTATAAAGACATTGATCACTGAGCACTCTGACCTGAGAATCTTGTGTACAGCGGTTGGTCACCCAACACCAAACGTCACGTGGATACACGGCGTTACCAAGACAACCATAGCACAAGGAGTTGGGAATGCTATTCTTCGTATATCAAATGTTACCAGAAGTCAGAGTGGGACTGAGTACGAGTGCCAGGCCATTAACAATCCTATCCAAGGACCAGTTAGAACAAAGACAGGGGTTATTGTGTATTGTAAGTAAAAATACTAATCAATATAAGGTTTTACAAGTAAAAAACAAATTTATGTTCGAAAATCCCAAGCGCTTGAAATTGAGGTATTAGCGAAATTAAAGCATTCTATAAACAAATCCACGAACATTGAAAACTGAAACATGAATAAACCGAATGTCAATAAGGCCGCCATTGACTTTCAAAAACAGAAACATAATCTTATAAGATGAGCACCACCATTAGAAAGAGAAGGCACAAATATGTATTTTTGAAAAGTTTTACTGCTATGAATAAAATTTAAGTGAAGCGATTTGAAATTAAGACTACAGAAATTTGTATGTGTACAGATGTGAACTGTTGCATTGCTAATCTCGTTGCAGTGTGTTTTTTATACTATTCCAATTCTCAAAACTTCTAAAGAATTTAATATTTTTGTCTAAAACATCAACACTTTGTTAAAATCATTCTAATTTATAAATTTGATGTAGTGATCAATTAAAATACCAATTTAAAGAAATATGATAATGAAGTGGCGGCCATTTTGGCATTCGGTCTATAAGCCTTTTTGTCAAAACAACAAACTGAATCAATGTAATCTATTATGAAATACCAAATTTAAATTGTTTATATTAAATTTTGTCATACCTAGACGCACCAACGATCGACAAATCTTTATCGACTACTAATATCACTTCCTGGAATGGTAACAAGATAACACTAAGGTGTAAATATTCCAGCGCAATACCTGGTCCTACCTGGAAATGGTACCGACCCAATGGTGACCTTCTCACGTCTAATATCCACAGTATTGGTGATGGTAGTGAGGTGACAGTGACGACTGGACAAGATAGTGGTGACTATGGTCGTTATAGATGTAGAGCAACTAATGTTGTTGGTAGTGATGAACATAGTATTACTGTTAGTCAACTGTGTAAGTCATTAGATAATATATTTTATTATATATTTGAGATACTACGCGCGGTGTGATTGGTCGAGCGCTGTGCTTTATAGGTGAACGGAGCACAGTTGTGACGACATCATGACGAATCTCTGTCACGCACCGAACTCGATTTCCGCTTCAAGATTTGGCAAAATTAGAAAACAAAACACTAAAATGAGATGTTTTTAATCAGGAAATACTGAGAATCAGCCTATTTTCCACACAGAAATACAATCTATTGTTTATATTTAGAAAGCAAAGTGAAGTTTGAAAAAGAAAGAACGTACAATACAACCAAAAAGTCTTTAAAAAATCACAAAATAGGACTCAAATTTAAAATGACACCAAACTTGAGGAGTTCAAAATTTCTACCAAATGCATAGATTTTCAAACGATCCATAAATACTACATTCTCTAACCAAAACAACTTTGAGCATGTTTTTGCTGAAAATAAGATTACTATCTGTTTCAGCAAACGGTTCGCTGGGACGATTTTTGGCGAAAATTTGTCAAAAGGACTGCAAAACGGCATAAATTTAAAAAACACATGCTCCATGAGAACAAACTGCATTTATTACAATTTTTTACTTACAGAAAAGTAATTCCCACTCATCGTTTATCCATATAATCTTGTTTTTATCAGCCTTTTGCAGTCCCTTTTGCATCGATTGAATTTCATTCGCACGACTGTAGCGTGGCGTAACAGTGTTATAGGAAACCGAAATAGGAAACCAAGACGGCAACCAATCAGCGCTCGAGAACTCACACGAATGTTAGTAGGGAGAATTTTGAAAAAGAATCAGTAACTTTATCGATAAAAAGCGTGAAATTAAAGTGATTTAAGCTTAAAAGAAATGAGCAAATATATAATAAAACAAATAGAACAGTCTTTTCTGTGCTCTGTTCAGTTATAAAGCACTCAGAAAGTGAAGAGAGCACTCAAGAAGTGAGGAGAAGCACTCGCTTTCAGCTCGTGCTTCTCACATCACTTCTTTCGTGCTCTCGTCACTTTCATCGTGCTTTATAACTGAACAGAGCACGGAAAAGACTGTTCTATTTGTTAATTAAAAGTGTGCATTCATTAGTAGTGTTTTGATTTAATGGTCACCACTCACAACTCTGACCGATCCATTTGATTGTACTAGCATTCAATTACTTTAATTGTTCTATTTATTGAAGCACCCATTCATAGCCTAATGTATTTTTTGCTCATTCAAACTTTATTTATTAATATTTGTTGTTATTAATTCTTTCGACATCATTTATTGATTTTTTTACTTGCCAATTCATATATTTTTAATTAATATTTTATACAGTTTTCTGCATTCACTTAATCGTATAATTATTCATTCATTCATTGTCCATTCATTTATTATTTTAAATTTGTTTTTTATTTTAGCATATAAACAATGTTTTTAAAATTAAAATAAATCACTTTTTTAACGTCTCAATGTATTTAGCCAGTGGTAATTGGGGAGACTCAGACACACACTCACTACCTCTACATTAATCATTTTGCACACAACGCAGCTCACATGTTCATTTTTGTGGAGGGAGGAAAACCGGATAACTTGGAGAAAAACCTTCGTGGCATAGGAGAGCGCATTTACAAGTACCATAAAATAACAAAACAAACAAAAAGGAAAAAGGAAGGTTCAAATTAATGATACTAGAATCAATCTCATGTTTTACCTCCAGTTCCACCAGGGCCACCACAAGTGTTTGTTACAGACAAAGAATCAACATCAGTTACTATAAGGTGGACAAAACCATTATACAATGGGGGTAGTCCAGTCACTGGTTACAAGTTAGTTATGGACTCCAAGACATTTCATATCAATGACACCACAAAAATGTACTACTCACTTATTGGACTGATGCAGAATACAGAATATGAAGGCCTATTTTACTCGCGTAACATTGCTGGTCATAGTACTAATACAAGCATAGCTTTTACTACAAGAAGTAAGTGGTGGTACATTTATTAGAGTGGTCATTACATAAAATGTTAAATCTTCCGTTAAATAATTAAGCACGGAGACATGCTTAATTTTAAATATATCGTCTGTTTTAGATTTCTTCCAAGCTCAAGGTGGATGAATTAAAACCCAATATCTTATTTTGTGCATACACTTCCACATTTCTCACTACATTCTGTTTTAACATGTTTTTAAATATGAACTCGTAAACTGCGTGTTTAAACATGTTAAGACTTAGTTGCAGTCTTAGTTGCAATGGAGCAAATAACTCATCAAACAAACTTAATTCTCATCTCATCCTTAAATTAACCACTCCACCACTCATGCTGTGTCTTGTTCTTGGGGTTATGTACTTTCAAATAAATAGAACAAGAAACAGTGTTTTACCGGTAGACAACACATAATTACCCAGCCAATAATAATAATAATAATAATAATAATAATAATAATAATAATAATAATAATAATAATAATAATAATAATAATAATAATAATAATAATAATAATAATAATAATAATAATAATAAATATATAATAAATTGTTTGTTTTTTTCACAGGTCATGAATGTTCCTGCTCAAAATCATCTTCACAACAAGAGTCACAAGGTTTGAATGTACAGTTGTACATGACCACGTGTTGTTTCAATTCTTTTGCGTTATCCTGAGCTCGTTACGTAAAGTTTTTCTTACATTCATTTATTCTTTCATTCATCAATCCATCCATCCATCCATCCATTCATTCATTCATTCATTCATTCATTCATTCATTCATTCATTCATTCATTCATTCATTCATTCATTCATCCATTCATTCATTCATTCATTCATTCATTCATTCATTCATTCATCCATTCATTCATGCATCACTTAAAGTATATTTACCTTTGTGTAATTGTCATCAATTTAAATTCATTGCATGTATTTTGTAGGTGGAACGGTAGCGGCTGCTGTGTGTGCATCATTTCTTGTCATCTCATTAATTGCCATCATTCTACTTGTTGTGTACATTTACGGAAACAAGACAACATCAAAGTAATGCTTTATTATATTCATATGAGATAATTATATCATTAGAGCATTGTAGAGTTATTGCATACATTATATTTGTTTATGAAATTATTCTATAGAAATATATATCAATTCATGAACAGTCAATAGATCAAATGATTATAATTAGTTTTACTTAGAGGGTTCTGAAGGGGTAAAATGTGAGTTGGGATAACAAAATGGAAAATGGAATGGGATTGAAAACTTGAGTAAAACTTACACCTCTTTGTTTTCCAGGAAAACTACCGATTCAGGTTACAATGTAAGTCACTTCTGATCAATTTATTTTCTTAATGTACCGATTCTCTATGATATTCTGTGAACAAATACATTCTTCATATTTAAAGAACATCGGAATGAGAGCAGTAGAAAATAAACAAACACACACAAAGCGATCCTGCAGACGAAAGAACGAACAACGTATACGTAACGCAAACAAGCAAACAAAACAAACAATGAAGCGAACAAATGAACATTAACAAATAAAATTATACATGTTTGTTTTCATTTTTGACAGAATGAAATGGTTGAAATGGCTACCGCCCCTTCTCCTGTTAAAACATCCCAAACAGATTATGAAGCACTAGAACAACCCCACACCAAACCAGCCGTATCAAGTAAACCAGTGATATATGAGATACCAGGAATTCCTCAGACCAGTCAGGACTATTACCAACAACTGAACCCTGAGACAATACAACACGATCCAACAGTACAGTACGAACCTCTACGTACAAAACACGTTACCACTGATCAACGTAACGATACGTATCAACCGTTACGTGACCGTCCTAAGGAGTATCAAAGCCTGCATAATTATTCTAACGTAAATAATTCATCTGTAAGTTAAAACACTTACGTGCGTCTTACGTAGTCTTTATCACGTTAACAATGGGTGTTCTAGTTAAAACTGTTACGTGAGCCAGTGCGTAAATTATAGCGGAGCTCCGCACGGGCCGAAGGCCCGCGCAAGCGGAGCACCATACTTAAGAAAAAATGGTAACCCATCCGTACGTCCGTACGTCCGTGTACATCGCGATTCTGATTGGCTGTTACATTTCGGCGGGAACGAAAGTGATGCGCGCGAAAAAGTAAAACAAACAACAACAAAATAGTACTTGCTATTAAATAGCAGAGCTTTCATTAATTAACAAATAGAACAGGCTTTTCCGTGCTCTGTTCAGTTATAAAGCACGATGAAAGTGACGAGAGCACGAAAGAAGTGATGGGAGAAGCACGAGCTGAAAGCGAGTGCTTCTCCTCACTTCTTGAGTGCTCTCTTCACTTTCTGAGTGCTTTATAACTGAACAGAGCACGGAAAAGACTGTTCTATTTGTTTTATTATATATTTGCTCATTTATTTTAAGCTTAAATCACTTTAATTTCACGTTTTTTATCGATTAAGTTACTGATTCTTGTTCAAAATTCTCCCTACTAACATTCATGTGAGTTCTCGAGCGCTGATTGGTTACCGTCTTGGTTTCCTATTTCGGTCTCCTATAACACTGTCACGCCACGCTACACTTGTGCGAATGAAATTCAATCTATGCAAAAGGGACTGCAAAAGGCCGATAAAAACAAGTTTTGCAATCTAAATTAGTGCAGCAATCTTCAACTCGTTTCGTCGTAGTTTTCGTGTAAAAGTAGGGACTGTTTTGCAGTCTAAATTAGTTCAATCTTCAACTCGATTTGTCATAGTTTTTGTGTAAAACTAGGGTCTGTTTTGAAGTCTAAATTAGTGCAATCTTCAACTCGTTTTATCATAGTTTTTGTGTAAAAGTAGGGTCTGTTTTGCAGTCTAAATTAGTTCAATCTTCAACTCGTCAGTTTGTCATAGTTTTTCCTCATAAACGGAAAACATAAAAGATGAATTGATATACAAACAATTTAAAATTGGTTGAATAACTTCTGTTTATTTAGCAATATTGACTATTTTATGGCTACTAAACGAGCTTATTTAGTAGTTTTTACTTCAAAGTCGTTTACAGAACAAAATGATGTTTTACACGAAGTTTTTCATAATAAAATACCTTGTTAACTTATTCTTGAGGCTTTTGTTTTGAACTGATTTGCCATGACTTCTTTTTAGTAAATCTAATACGATGAAAAGGTTTAACCTTTTCTATCCGGAATCCTAACTAACTTTGAAAAAATAAAAGAAGGTAAAAAGCGGCCGTAAAACGACTGTTCAGCCGCAGCACTTTTTCAAGGCGTTATCAAATTAATAAGGCTATAAACACTATCGTTTGGGAATCGTATTTTCCATCAAAAACATTTCTGAACACTTTTTTGTCTGAACAAAACTATTGACTGAAATGACAGTTGTAAATTTGAGAAAAAGATGAAAAAGTGCATAGAATGAAAACGAAAACCAACCTAAGAAAAGGCAGTGGAATTTATTACAATTTTTTACTTACATTAAATCAATTTCCATTCATGAATTGTCCATTAACATGCTTTTATCGGATCTTTTTTCAATAAGAAATCTCCGCCCCTCGTGTAAATGACAAACTTTCCTTTTGTGCGTTGCGTTACATGTTGGCGTCATCTACATCGATAGCCAATGAGGTTTTTGACATTATGTCAATCAAAAAGAGAGCGAGAAATTTCTTACATTTTACTGGCTTTTCCAGGGCTTTGTTTTGATTTTCTCTCCGCGCGCTGAATCTCGGAAAGGTTATATTTTTCGATTAAAGATGCTATAAAAATTACAATAAACAGTAAGTTGTATAATAAATCCCTTTAATATTAGATATTTTCTTGGGTATTACGGGCTGATATTTTACTCATTGTTTGTACGCAACTCGTAAATAAAATATTAAAAAATTAAACTGGGGGCTCCGCTATTAGGTATTACCTAATTTGTATATTATATATTAAACTAAAACAAAATTCACCTATGATGTAATTAAACATTATATGCAAAGTCATTTTTTTGTATTGTTTGACAATAAAAGCATTTCCATTGCACAATTTCAATGAAAGACCAAAATTCTATAAAGTTTAGTAGCGTATATATACACAATTATGGAATATTACACTTCTAAGCCCATGCATAAATAGTGCCTCAAAACCCCTAGTTTCTGAGTAATTATTTAATACAGTAGCTATCTAGGAAACATTAAATGATTTCAAATCTATCAATGTATAGTCGTTTAAAATACATGTATCTTGAGTTCAAACCTGTGTATCTGCTCATAATGCTTTTGGTTCTCTGTCAGCTTTAGTGCTGTAACTTCCAAAATTAACGTCACATATATATTCTCGATGTATTGGCCTGTATTATTAGTTGACTCGAATTATTTCCGGCGTTATCAAAAGTAAATAAGGCATATGTCCAACATTCAACCAATCAGGAGTTTTTGTTTATCAAAAGAATAAAAACAACAATTGAAACGAAACAGTTATCGAAACAGCTTTGTCTTTCATAGTTTTGTTCTTTCAGATATTGAAGATTTAATGTAAGTTGAATATTTTGGTAACAAGAAGTAATAAAAATGTCAACCGGAAAAGAAACATGTTTTTATTTAAATTCTTGGACATAATAAACAACTAGAACGTTGCTGTCTATGTATCAGTAGTTTGTATTGTTAAAAGAACATGGATTTTATTTATGATATATCATGCTGAGCGAACTTCTAATATATACTCATATATTTTAGCGTTTGCATGTGTATGCCCATAATTTAACTGACCAATGACATTGCACGATCTAACCAGCTTGTTCAGTTGATAGATTATACCAACATCGGTATTCAACAATATGTTCAAGGTCAATGTTCGTTGCACCGTAAACCATCATAACAATGTCTTATCGCTGTAATCTGTGTCTCGTTGTTCATGGATTGCTTGGCATATTGCTGTTAATTCTCAATATTGGTAAGCTAAACACATAATTAGTAAAACGTTATTTTGAAATCATTCAGTTTCATATTACTGAGCTAGGGTTAACAACAATGGCCGATATCTTGGTTATCCCGGATATTGTACAAATGAATGTTAAATTATGCAAAGGAAATAATATACAGTTATCGAGTAGAAACCGGCGCACAAAGAAGCTCTAAAATTGAATAATTATTGATAGGATAGTAATCATTTGAAAAAGGTCGTACCTATTTTACTCTGAGTGAAATCAACTTCTGTAGCTTTGAAACTACTGAAGCTGTGACATTGGACCATTGCATGTGCATATATATATTTTAATTAACTTGTCGTTAAAAAGCTTCAAGCTAATTATTTTAGGCCATAAGCTGTTCTTTCAACTTTGAAACCATCACATTTTCATCAGCCTTACAACAATGTTATTTACCGAGCGTTCGAGCACATTCGAGTTCTTCTTCAGAGTAAAACGCTTGATGAAGCGGAAGTGTTATCAGAGTTAATTTTACTTTGGTGTTTTGAATCTATACACATCCTACAAACATCTTCAGTTGACACTTTAAAATAATTATAATTGCATCATAAAATGCAAATATATAGCTAACAGTTAATATTGTCGTTGAAAAATATTAACACTACTCACATGGATTATTATAGATACCTCCTTAGCTGGTTAAAGAATATTAGGATATACGAGGTAATATAAGTTGTATCTGAATGTGGACGGGGAATATGATTCGAATACACAGCGTATAGTTGCGGGTTTGCTTCAAATTGTCATCGAAATAGTAGCGGATTCAAATGATTTTTTCGATGCGTTGATGGGGGCACATTTATACGTAACTCAAATAACTGCGTGTACGATAAGCAAATTAACCACCATATTATTATGATAGGTAATATAATGAAATCTGTAACACCGTAAAAAATGTTGACTTAAGGTTACAGTAAACCTTCGCGGGGTCTCACGGGGTGTCGTAAAAAAAATCATTTGAGCGCTGGATTAAACATTATTTCAAAGAATTATATATCATGTTAAAGCCTTATAATCACAGAATATGCCTGTGTAATTTGTTTTTAAGAAATAGTTATGTATAAAGAGTTTTGATTTTTCAAACTCAAGATGACCGTATGTGTTTGAGCGAATTGCATTGATCTCAAAAAATGTTAATTGTTTTGTCAACTTTTCTGCTTATTGTGTCTCTAAAACTGTGTCAGGCTTTGTTGAATAACAGCATAGTTTTTGATCTAAGGGTTTTTCTTAAAGTGAAAGTACTTACAGTACTTACTGCTGAAACAATATTACAGTACTAGTGTAATATACAAATTAGGTAATACCTAATAGCGGAGCTCCCAGTTTAATTTTTTCTTACAACATCATTATGTGCATGTAAATAAGCAATTATTGGATGAGGTTGAGTATGATATCGTAAATTATCAAGACCGAGGTCTGTGTTATCTGCCGAAGCCTCCTGCCTGAGGCAGATAATACTGACTCGAGGTCTTGATAATTTACGATATCATGCGAAAACCGAATTCAATAATTGTTTTATTATACATTTTTTAAAGTAAAAGTACAATTATAATCAGGTAAAAGAGACAATAACAAGCAAATCTCGCTGACATTTTCACATCAACTCCCTGAGAACGGAGAGAGCCTGGGAACTTGACAGTGATAACTACAGACAATGCAATTATCACTGTCAAGTTCACATGCTATTCAGATTTAGCCGTGTGCTCTCAGCCAATCAGATTCAATGTAGTTAGTAAAATGTATAATAATACCACTTATTAGATATTTTCTTGGGTATTACGGGCTGATATTTTACGAGTTGCTTACGTATTTTGCCGGGCAATAAGAACATTGAGTGGGTATCAGTCTATCAAAGAGTGTATAGCTTAACAAATAATTTTAGATTAAGAGAATTCCAATATAAGATACTGAATAACTGTTTATTCTTAAACATGAAGTTATATAAATTTAAAATAGTGGACTCGCCTTTATGCACATTTTGTAAAACATCAAACGAATCTATGGAACATTTTTTTGTCGAATGTGTAAAATCAAAGGACCTATACTTTAACATTAACGAATATCTAAGCAGCGCAAATGTAAAGTTAATACCAGAGCTAAGTTTTAAAAATGTTCTCATTAATATGGAGTTCTGAAGACACTATGGAAGGTTTCTTATTTTTACTATACAAATATGTACTTTATAATTGCAAACAAAAACAGTTACTTCCTGTCATTAAATATTATCAAATAAATCTAATAGACTATGAAAAAATCGAATACATCATTGCAAAAAATAACAACAAGCTATACACTCATTTGAAAAAATAAGAGAAAATCCAAAGCTTAATTCATAATTTAGTCAGTATAATTTAATAACGAATTAGCCAAAAAACGTTATATTTAATTTATGTACTTTTTCAGTCTTTTGTAATTGTGTTTATGTAAGTGTAAAAAACTATCAAAAAATCAATAAAATATATAAAAAAACCTGTTAACTGTTAACTGTTTATTGTAATTTCTATAGCATCTTTAATCCAAAAATCTAACTTTTCGAAGATTCAGCGCGCGGAGAGAGAATCAAAACAAAGCCCTGGAAAAGCCAGTAAAATGTAAGATATTTCTCGCTCTCTTTTTGATTGACATAATGTCAAAAACCTCATTGGCTATCGATGTAGATGACGCCATCATGTAACGCAACGCACAAAAGGAAAGTTTGTCATCTACACGAGGGGCGGAGATTTCTCATTGAAAAAAGTCCCATAAAAGCATGTTAATGGACAATTCATGAATGGAAATTGATTTAATGTAAGTAAAAAATTGTAATAAATCTCACTGCCTTTTCTTAGGTTGGTTATCGTTTTCATTCTATGCACTTTTTCATCTTTTTCTCAAATTTTCAACTGTCACTTCAGTCAATAGTTTTGTTCAGACAAAAAAGTGTTCAGAAATGTTTTTGATGGAAAATACCATTCCCAAACGATAGTGTAAATAGCCTTATTATTATCCCTTTTATTTTTAAGTCATTAAGCTTATTTTGCTTTTGATAACGCCTTGAAAAAGTGCTGCGGCTGAACAGTCGTTTTACGGCCGCTTTTTACCTTCTTTTATTTTCCAAAGTTAGTTAGGATTCCGGATAGAAAAGGTTAAACCTTTTCATCGTATTAGATTTATTAAAAAGTAGCAAATCTTCAAAACAAAACAAAAAGTTCTTTTGAAATAGAATTAAAAGCCTCAAGAATTATAAGTTCTACCAACACAATTGATCGATTTGAAAAGACAAGGATTTTAAAACAAGGTATTTTATTATGAAAAACTTTGTGTAAAATATCATTTTGTTCTGTAAAAAAAACTTTAACGACTTTGAAGTAAAAACTACTAAAAAAGCTCGTTTCGTAAGCATAAAATAGTCAATATTGCTAAATAAAAAGAAGTTTTCAACCAATTTTAAATTATGTTTGTATTTCGATTCATCTTTGATGTTTTCCGTTGATGAGGTTAAAGTACATAAATAAACAACTTTTTCAATCGAAAAAAGGCTACGAAAAGTACAATTTACACATGCACAAAGGATTTTAAACCTTTTCTCTTTTGTTTCTAAAATAAAACAGAGAACGGATTTTTCCTTTTTGAACCTTAATTATTTTAATTAAGTTTTTAGGTGTATTTTCTTACGCTCGTTATATCAAACAGTTTTTCAGTATTAAAATAAGCTTACTGTCTCTCAAAAACTTGAAACAAAAATTAAACTTGAACTTACTTTATCGGTGATTGTATTTTCCTGAGGTTTTCTACTTTTCAATGACGTCGACATTGATCATATTTTGACGAATAAATGTATGTACTTGAATTTTGATTGATTAAACATTGTTCATAGTTTAACTGCCAAGCTTGAAAATCCTTCAATAAACTGTGCTAGGACAGTTTTCATATCAAACAAAGTCGCTTCTTTATCATTTTTTTTTTAATTGCTGTAGTCTTTTAATATTCTTCCACGGAGGTATCTAGAAATACGTTTTCTTGATCTTTTGGAATCAGTCTTTTGCTTTTCTTTAGTATAATTTCTTCGTTTTTGTGTCCTTCAAGATTATGTTCTTCTTCGGTCAAAACTTTCTTTATGTTCCTCGAAATTCATCTCTCCTCGTTGATATTTTGTATTAATGAAAGCCCTGTTTTCCTCCAAAACTTTCGTTCTCGAAACCCTTTTTCTTTGGCGTTCATTTTCTCTGTTTTTCGTTTGACAAGTTTCGTCTACAATCTCGCTTTCTTTCTTTCTCTTTCAAGCCTGCGCTGTTCTTCATTGAAACTCCTTCGCCGTTCTCTTTCTCTTTCTTGTCTTCTTGTCTTTTCCTCTTCTGTTAACTGTCTTTTTCCCTTATTAATTTCGTTTTCTTTTTCTTTTGGCATTTTTTTAAATTGAAGAAAGCTCAAGTAAAAGCGATAAAAAAGTTGATAAAACGTCGAGAAAAGCGAGAAAAACGTTTTCTCAATGAAGGATATTTTGACGCGCGCACCCTCTTCAATTCCCGCCATAAATAAGTAGCCAATCAGAATCGCGATGTACACGGACGGACGGACGGACGGACAGAATCGGGATTCCTGTGTCGGTCGACGAAAAATCAACTAGATGGGTTACCATTTTTTCTTAAGTATGGTGCTCCGCTCGCGCGGGCCTTGGGCCCGCGCGGGAGCTCCGCTATAATACTTACAGTACCACTAACTATGGTTACAGTTACCATGGCAACATTGTTTCAGCACGTTTCAGCCTGAAAGTAGTGTGTTTCAGCACTCCTCTCCCCCCTGGAGCTCGTAGAGGAACAAGCCCTCGCAGACTCGAGTTAGAAGTCGCGCACTTTCAGTAAACTTGAGTCAACATTTTTTTACGGTGTTACAAATTTCATTATATTACCTATTATTTATATCAAACACCGACGCATAGGCATACTAGTTTACTTGCTATTTTCCACCATATTATTATATATTTACTACCCACAACGCTCAACCACTACATGCAAAGCAGTTTGAATTAACTGAAATGTTCGATTTGTTTTTTCTAGTCAAACTAAGGATATTATGACGATGTCTTGATATGATCTTTGTGTTAATTGCCATGCATATCAATAAGCAATAGAAAAAATGATTTGAACTGATTGGTTTTCATGCATATCAACAAGGAAAAACAATAATTTGAACAGTTTTTCTACATGTTGTATTTTTTGCTGGTTTTGCCTTTATTTTTATTAACGTTTTGCATTTTGTGTGTTTTGTTGTTAGTTTCTTTGTAAGCCTGCATGCTTGGTTTTTTCTTGATGGCTGGTTTGATTGTGTGCTTTTTTTTTTGGCTTGAATTCAATTTCAGTCGTTCTTTTGTTTTGTTTAAATTCTGTGTGTTGTTTATGATGTTGTTCATGATTCTTGTTTCTGGTTCATTGTTGATAATCACTTATTCTCACCCGGACTTATGTTTAGATGCATCTGCTGATTTCATCCAAACTCCTTTAAGCCCAATGTATGTAGTGAAGGGACAAACTGCCAAGTTTGTGTGGACATACTCTGTTGGTAATAAAAAAAAAAGAGTTCGAAGCATTATCACCAATATGGTTCTATAAAGACAATTTAAATGTAATTGGTCGTGATATTAGATATATTGGATGGAAATTTCTACTTGCCAACCACACTTGTCCAACTCGGCTGCTAAGTCCTACCATACGAGTGACTCGCGAGAATCAAGCTACGTTGGTCATTACTGATGTGACCACTGCTGATGATGGTGTTTATGGATGTACATTGGATTTAATATTTGGAAAAAACCGTAAAACCAGTACAACAACACTAATCGTAACAGGTAGGTTAAGGACGTTCGCGCGCAATGTTCACGCGCATCCTACTACGCACGATAACGCACGGTGAGGAACGCCTGGGTGAATTTGCCTCTATAAGAAAAACAAGCAACCTAAAACAAGCAACCTAAAACAAGCAGACAAACCGATTTTCGATGTTTGAAGCACAATAACTCAAAAGAACGAATAGTGACCCCCATTTTTTATCTTATAAATCGAAATAACTACTAAAGATAAGTATTTGAAGAAAATGATTATTTTTTTGTCCCACAGAAAATCGGCTTTTTCCATCGAAAACGTGTTGTAAAAAAATCGGATGTGGTTTAGCGTTGTCTGTACTCTTATCGACAACGATATTCGTCATGACAGTGGTCAAAATGTTGTGGATTCGCGTCGTGAGTCCACAACATTTTGACCACTATCATGACGAATAGCAACCTCCTCCACTGTTGTGATTTCTTTTGTAAGTTTCATTAATGAGATGGCAAGATAATGCTTCAAGACCTGTGTATAACCGACTCATCAACAAGCTTTTTAAATGTCAGCCAACTGGTAAAAGTTAAACAAATATATAACTAGACTAGGTTTAGCACGTTTCTGTTGCTCAAAAAATACAGTGTTGTTTTGATTTGCAATTGAGGCAATTTTTGATTTGATTTGCAATTTACAAGATAAATTCGATTAATTTATGCAAATTAAAATGAATCATAAATCTAGTACGTCACATATCATTAAGGTAGGTTATTATAATTTTTTTCAGAAACTCCAAGTTTTACCACTCGGCCAAGTTTAAAGACATTCATCTCTGAACACTCGGACCTGAGTAGCTTGTGTACAGCGGTTGGTCCTCCAACTCCAAACGTCACGTGGATACACAGCGTTACTAAGACAACCATAACACAAGGAGTTGGGAATGCTATTCTTCGTATATCAAATGTTACCAGAAATCAGAGTGGGACTGAGTACGAGTGTCAGGCTATTAACAATCCTATCCAACGACCAGTTAGAACAAAGACAAGGGTTATTGTGTATTGTAAGTAAAAACACAAATCAATTATAAGGTTTTACAGATAAAAAAAAACAAATTTATCCCACGCGCTTGAAATTGGGGTACTAGCGAAATTAAAGCATTCTATAAACAAATCCACGAACATTGAAAACTGAAACATGAATATACCGAATGTCAATAAGGCCGCCATTGACTTTCAAAAACAGAAACCTAATCTTATAAGATGAGCACCACCATTAGAAAGAGAAGGCACAAATATGTATTTTTAAAAAGTTTTAATGCTATGAATATAATTTAAGTGAAGCTATTTGAAATTAAGACTACAGAAATTTGTATGTGCACAGCTGTGGACTGTTGCCTTGCTAACCTCGTTGCGGTGTGTTTTTTTATACTATTCCAATTCTCGTAAATTCTAAAATTTAATATTTTTGCCTAAAACATCAACACTTTGTTGATGTCATTCTAATCTATAATTTTGATGTAGTAATCAATTAAAATACCAATTTAAAGAAATATGATAATGAAGTGTCGGCCATATTGGCATTCGGTCTATAAGCCATTTTGTCAAAACAACAAACTGAATCAATGTAATCTATTATGAAATACCAAATTTAAATTGTTTATATTGTATTTTTACATACCTAGACGCACCAACGATCGACAAATCTTCGTCCACTACTAATATCAGTTCTTGGAATGGTAACATGGTAACACTGAGGTGTAAATGTTCCAATGCACTACCTGGCCCTACCTGGAAATGGTACCGACCCAATGGTGACCTTATCACTTCCAACATACACAGTATTACTGATGGTAGTGAAGTGACAGTGATGACTGGACAAAATGGCGGTGACTATGGTAGTTATAGATGTATAGCAACTAATGTTGTTGGTGGTGATGAACACAGTATTACAGTTAGTCAACTGTGTAAGTACAAATCATAAAATAGGCTTTATCATGGCTTTTTGTGCATTGGTCTCACCACTGTGATCCGACCGAATTGAAAGTACAAATTCTCAATCACTGATCAATAACTCCAATTGTTCATACTTATTAAACACCTATTTATTCGTCTCATTTATTTATTCATTTTTCCATTTATTCATTCAAACGTTGATACAATGAATAAACTAATCAAAAGAAGGATCAAACACCTAGAGTCTAATGTTTTGTTTTACCTCCAGTCCCACCAGGGCCACCACAAGTGTTTGTTACAGACAAAGAATCAACATCAGTTACTATTAGGTGGACAAAACCATTATACAATGGAGGTAGTCCAATCACTGGTTACAAGTTAGTTATGGACTACAAGACATTTCATATCAATGACACCACAAAAATGTACTACTCAGTTGTTGGACTGATGCAGAATACAGATTATGAAGGCCTGTTTTACTCGAGTAACATTGCTGGTCATAGTACTAATACAAGCATAGCTTTTACTACAAGAAGTAAGTTAATGATACACTTATTAAACTGGTCATTACATAAAATTTTAAATCTTCCTGAGCACTGATACATATTAAATTTGAAATACATCGTCTATTTAATTGCTTGAAAAAAACTTAATATCTTACTTCGTTAGCACATGAAAGCCTTTCATTAGATACCTACGCTACGTCACGTGACTTCATGTTCTATATTTCTTCCCTGTCATATATATTCCCGGGAAAAATTTCTCGTCTTACAAGTGACATGTCCCCAGCTAATGAGATACTAGAAGAAACTTTGATACTTGGAATGTAAAAAATCATTTTTATTTCATTACCAGAAATCTAAGACATTTTACGTCCGCGATATTATGACCAGCGGTCTACTGGCAGTCCAGAATTATCCTCGAATTTCTATCGAAATAAATCAATTTATCAAAACCAAACTACTATAAGTTTGTTTAGAAGTACCAAGCGCTTCTGGTGCAGTTGAGATATTTAAAATTGAAGCGCTCGCTTACGCTCGGCATAGAATAATTCGAACGAATTAGGTCACTTAGAAAACTTCAAAAGGACACAGGAAGCCCATGCTATGAACTTTGAATTTTGAATTTCCCGCTTAAGAAGCCTTCGGATTCTTTAAACAGCGGTATAACACGTAAAATCACCAGGCTACTAAGCTGTAAACATTGCAATCGACTCGACGATCGAAACAAGCTTCTTTGCAGGATTTATCGGTCATTTTTTATGATATTTTGGTGTAAAATTGAAATGTTTAAAACTAAAAAAATATCACTTTTTACCGTTAATCTGCGTCATTGTTATATTATTTGTAAAGACTTCTAAAACAGCATTGAAAAGCCCGTAATCTCAGGAGCATTTTAAGAAGGCGGCAAGGATGGATCCATGTAAACTATTGATGGCAGGCGATGCTGAACACAAGGTAAATTACACATTTTTCGCTGAAATACAGACTAAAGTAAAGCAATTATTTCTCAATAATGTTATTCCTTTGTGCTGCATATTGAGAAAACTAAATCAAACGTAACTTGCATAAATGAATAGAACTTATACTCAAGTTAAAAGTTAGAAGGCGGCACCGATAGTACAATGATATTTAGCAAATATATTAGACATTTTCTTTCTGAGCCCATACATTTATCAGTAATTCTGAGCGGCCATTTTTAAATGCCACAAATCTAACTTTAGCATGCGGTGACGTCACATGTCTTCGATTTCTGGTAATGCATAGGACAGGAAAGATCATCTTCACAGCAAGAGTCACAAGGTTTGAATATACAGTTTAGAAAGACAGGGGTTTGTTAATTTAATAACTATTCAGTGTTCCCCTCGTTATATAAAGTTTGCATTCTTTCATTCATTAATGCATTCATTCACTCATCATTGATATAATTTAAAAATATTAAGATTTATGTCTTTTTCATGAGTTTAAATCAGGTTTGTGATCCATTTTTGTAGGTGGAACGGTAGCGGTTGCTGTGTGTGCCACATTTCTTGTCATCTCGTTAATTGTCAACATTCTACTTGTTGTGTACATTTACAGAAACAAGACAACATCAAAGTAATTCTTTATTATATTTATATGAGAACATGTACAGCGTTATTTATATCGTTAGAGCATTGTCGATATATGATATACATACATTATACATATATGAAATTATTCTATATAAATATATAACAATAAGTCACGATCACTCAATCGTTCATATGATTAATAATTTACTCCTATCTCTTTTCCAGGAAAACTACCGATTCAGGTTACAATGTAAGTAACTTCAACTTATTTTCATAATGTATCGATTCTTTTTGATATTCTGTGTTCAAATATATTCTTCATATTCTATTAACACCGGATCAATGAAAGCAGTAGAAATGAAACAAACACACACACACAAACAAAAAACAAGCTATCCTGCAGACGACAGAAAGAACAAATGAACGCAAACAAGCAAAGAAAACACACAATTAAAAGAACAAACAAACGTATGGACAAATCAATCTATATAATTTGTTTCATTTTTGACAGATTAAAATAGTTGATCGAGATGGCTACGGTCCCATCTCCTCAAAACACACAATTAAAAGAACAAACAAACGTATGGACAAATCAATCTATATAATTTGTTTCATTTTTGACAGAATAAAATAGTTGAGATGGCTACGGTCCCATCTCCTGTCCAAACAGCCCAAACAAGTCAATCGATTGCAGAGTATGAAACAGTTGGACAACCCCACACCAAACCAGCCGTACCAAGTAACATTACCAGAAATCGAAGACATGTGACGTCACCGCATGCTAAAGTTAGATTTGTGGCATTTAAAAATGGCCGCTCAGAATTACTGATAAATGTATGGGCTCAGAAAGAAAATGTCTAATATATTTGCTAAATATCATTGTACTATCAGTGCCGCCTCCTAACTTTTAACTCGAGTATAAGTTCTATTCATTTATGCAAGTTACATTTGATTTAGTTTTCTTAATATGCAGCACGAAGGAATAACATTATTGAGAAATAATTGCTTTACTTTAGCCTGTATTTCAGCGAAAAATGTGTAATTTACCTTGTGTTCAGCATCGCCTGCCATCAATAGTTTACATGGATCCATCCTTGCCGCCTTCTTAAAATGCTTCTGAGATTACAGGCTTTTCAATACTGTTTTAGAAGTCTTTCTAAGTAATACACCAATGACGCAGATTAACAGTAAAAAGTGATGATTTTTTAGTTTTAAAAATTTCAATTTTACACCAAAATATCATAAAAAATGACCGATAAATCCTGCAAAGAAGCTTGTTTCGATCGTCGAGTCGATTGCAATGTTTACAGCTTAGTAGCCTGGTGATTTTACCTGTTATACCGCTGTTTAAAGAATCCGAAGGCTTCTTAAGCGGGAAATTCAAAATTCAAAGTTCATAGCATGGGCTTCCTGTGTCCTTTTGAAATTTTCTAAGTGACCTAATTCGTTCGAATTATTCTATGCCGAGCGTAAGCGAGCGCTTCAATTTTAAATATCTCAACTACACCAGAAGCGCTTGGTACTTTTAAACAAACTTATAGTAGTTTGGTTTTGATAAATTGATTTATTTCGATAGAAATTCGAGGATAATTCTGGACTGCCAGTAGACCGCTAGTCATAATATCGCGGACGTAAAATGTCTTAGATTTCTGGTAATGACCAGCGATATATGAGATGCCACGAAATACACAGACTAGTCAGGACCATTACCAACAACTGAACCCAGAGACAATACAACACGATCCAACTGTACAGTACGAACCTCTACGTACAAAACACGTTACTACTGATCAACGTAACGATACGTATCAACCGTTACGTGACCGTCCTAAGGAGTATCAAAGCCTGCATAATCATTCTAACGTAAATAATTCATCTGTAAGTTAAAATACTTACTCTGTCTTACGTAGCATCAAAGTCTTCATAATGTAAACAATGCATGATCAAGTTAAAACTGTTACGTGAGGCTTATTTCAGTACCGATACGTACGTCTTACGCGCTACTAAAGTATTTTGACGTAATTAATGCGTCGTTTAGTTACTCTACATGGCGTATAAATTTGCCTCAATTCGCATTTAATCGCACTATCTTACACTTACTACCAGCGACAAAAATGGGTTTCTCACTTAACTCGCTCTAACTCGCGCTCCCTAGCACTAACTCACTGCGACAAAAGGACTCACAGGACTAGATAAGGGTGTTTTTCCTTCAACTCGCTTCAACTCACTTTAGCTCATCCAAACTTACAGTCAAGTTTAGTTAAAACACTTACGTGCGTCTTACATAGTCTTTATCACGTAAACAATGGGTGTACTAGTTAAAACTGTTACGTGAGGATTACGGGATATCAATACGTACGTTTTTTGAACTATTAAAGTCGTTTAATGCAAATAATGAGTAAATTGGTGAATAATTTCACTATTTTTCTTTTTTTTTTCATTATTCATATATTAAACTAAATTAAGCCACCTATGATGTAATTAAACATTCTATGCAAAGTCATTTTTTTGTATTGTTTGACAATAAAAGCCTTATCCATTGCACTAATTCAATGAAAGACCAAAATACTATGTTATAATGGGTATTAGCTGCAGTGCTGTAACTTCCAAAATTAACGTCCACACATATATTCTGCAGTGTATTATATTATTAGTTGACTCAAATTGTTTCGTTATTCAAACCAGGTGATCTTGACCGCCTGATCAAAATTCTTGTCGCGCGCTGATTGGCTAATTTTTTGATCCGAGATCACCTGGAAGTAAATGAGACAACTTTTTTTTAACATTCAACCAATCAGGATTTTTTGTTTATCAAAAAAATAAAAACAACAATTGAAACGAAACAGCTATCGAAACAGATTTGTGTTTTATAGTTTTGTTTTTTCAAAGATTGAATATTCAATTTTAGTTGAACAAGAAGTACTATTGACAAATTTCATGCTTCATATACAGAAAAGATTGGATTTTTATTCAAGTTCTGGTAGGATTTATGGTCTGCTTTGCCACAGAAAGTAAATTGAATTTTAATGCAGTTTGTTAAATTAAAGGACCATGAAAGTTATTGATGAGATATTATGTTGAGCATACTTGTAATATATGATATAATATAAGTGTTTACAATCATTATTTTACAGATTTAAAGGATATTTTGAGTTGAGATATTTATAAATGTTTATAGTCGACCAAATCATTTTGTCATATCTTTAACCGTTTGCATGTGTATGCCAATAATTTAACTGACCAATGGCATTGCACGATCTAATCAGCTTGTTCATTTGATAGATTATACAAACATCGGTAATCAACAATGTGTTCAAGGTCAGTGTTCGTTGCACCGTAAACCACCACAACAATGTCTTCTAGCTGTTATCTGTGTCTCGTTGTTTATGGATTGCTTGGCATATCGCTGTTAATTCTCAATATTAGTAAGTTATACAAATAATAAGCTCATTGGTTCTTTTGAAATCATGCATATCTTTTGTTATATATTGATAAAATGAATGTGAAATTACGCAGAGGAAGCAATAGTTATTGAGTGAAAACCGGCGCACAAAGAAGCTCTAAAATTGGATAATTATTAATAGTAATCATTTGAAAAAGGAGTAGTATATAAACGCCGATACTGGCACAATTCAAAAATTAAAAAATTAACGAGAAGAAAATTACTAACATTATTGACTGACACCCATCAATCATTAACCCACGTCAATCATTAGAAAATTGTCATGACCCACCCCACCCCCATGTCATTATCATAGGCATTTCTCTATGATAACGAATATATAAAAAAAATAAGAAAACGGTTTAAAGATATAGATATTATAATAAAAATGGACAAGAAAACAGTGCCGCAGTTAAAAGCCATGGCCAAAGAGCGAGGCATCCCGAGATATTATTGGATGCGTAAAGCCGAACTCATCGAAGCGTTGGGTAATACGCCACTACCAGTTCAAAGACCTATCCCAAAACCAGAGACTAATATACCAGTTCAAAGGCCTACCCCAACAATACATAATATTACTGACAAACCGATAAAGGATCACAAGAAATGTCTACATGATAAAATAAAATATTTCTGTAAAGATTGTCGCGGGCCACAAATCTGCCCTCACAACAAACAGAAAGCACATTGCAAAGTATGTAACGGTAGTAGCTTCTGTGAGCATAAACGAGCGAGATATCTCTGTAAAGAGTGTGGTGGAAAAGGGATATGTATCCATGGAAGACAGAAATTCTTTTGTAAGTTGTGTGGCGGCTCTCAAATTTGTGAACACAACTTACAAAAGTCTCAATGTAAAGCTTGTAACGGTAGTAGCTTCTGTGAGCATAAACGAGTAAGATATCTCTGTAAAGAGTGTGGTGGAAAAGGGATATGTATCCATGGAAGACAGAAATATGTTTGTAAGTTATGCAAAGGCTCACAAATTTGTGAACACAACAAACAAAAGGCTCATTGTAAAGCTTGTAAGGGAGTTGAGTCGTTTCGGCAGATATCAAGCCTCATCAGAACGCCCAGCTCATGACAGCGGTCGAAATGACCCCCACAGGAGAAGGAGAAGCGACTACGAACAACATGGAGTCCACAACCCGATAATGAAACAGTCTATCACAGATTTGTAACGCACCCCGCGTTACAAAGCTAATAATGATGTGACGTCATACATTCCCAACCTCCCTAACAACGAGCAATGCTGAAAATAGATTTTGTATTTACATCGAGAGTTCGGAGTTGTTAGGGATATCTGGTATGCAGTCTATTGTTTCACACGTGAACAGTTATTGTTTTATTGCAATACGTCACATCCGCCCGCGTGCATCGATACATGCTATCGAAATAGATACCAAGCCGAACCGGCCGCGAAGGCTGTGATCACAACAAGGTTAATGCTGTGACGGTCTGTTGTCACACGCTGAGTCTTCACATCCGGTTTCGGTTTTGCTACCTCACTCTTCACCTCTGGTCGATGTGGTAACACAACCTTTGAATGGCCCATATTATGCTTTATACCGACAGATTTCATTTCGGCGTTTAGCGATTCATTTAATCCGAATTTCATATCGGTGGAAGCTTTTTGTAGTTTGTTGTTGTAACCAACAGTCGACTGAGTATTGATAACTAATTTTGACGGTAATAACCAACAGCCTGGGGCGATTGCAAAGTCAAGTTTAACCTTGGCTTCTTGGATTGCTAATTGATATCTTTGGATGCTCTTAGTGATGTCACGTTCAACAACAGCGCTTTCAAATAATTGTAAAAACACGTTTTGAGTTTCTAAGGCCGATCCAGAATTTCCAATAATACTACTTCTAGTGTTTACTTGGCTTCCAAGAATGCAATAAACGCTAGATTCTAGACTTTGATTCAATCGTGACAGCCCGGCCTTTGTCAAGCCTGCTCCTTTCTGTAGGATAAAATATCTATACGGATGTTCTTCCAAGGGTGAAATATATTCCAAGCCATGATCGCCCCACGAACCGCTTTCGTCCTTGAAATGAAAGAAACCATTAGGCCACTTGGCGGTATATTTACCGTCTAGTTTATCGTCATACGTATTTTTCACAACCTTCACCTTATCGAATAACGTTTTGTAGATAATGCCCAACCCGTGGTTATCTCCCGCAGTATAACGAAAAGCGCTGTTGGCAGATATATCAAACTCGCGGCAGAGTTTATCATACGCGCTTCTATTATAGGTGTTGTTTATATTGTTGAAATATTTATCGCCGGGTAAGGGAACGCTCATTTCGGCAAGTATTCGTCTGGTGGTAAATAAGATGTGAAATCTCATCAACGAGCTTATCATGGGATCGTGGCCGCTACTCAACATATCGTAAGAAACACCGCAACCGGCAGTAGAACACCAAACAGCAAAAGACAGTTGTTGAGGCCAATATCTCATACTGGGAGCCGACAACCATTGATGACTTTCTTTAGCAGTAGTGTGTTTGATCATTAGATGGGTGAATATGTTTCTAGGTTTTACTGTAAACTTTGAGTGCGGTTCAACATATACATCAAGTGATGTAAGGTCTGCACTTGGAGGGCTTTTGTTAAATGACGTACACACAACGGGGTAATTGGTCTTTTGGTAAAGAAATTCTTTCGGAAAGGATGCGGGTCCGGCTCCGCTCCTCAGAAAATCGTTTATATTTTCGGGTGCATAGGTGTGTCCATTCCAGCTCGGAAATTCATACAATGTTTTAACAAGCTTTCCATCGTTATTGAATGGGTCGTAATCATTACCGTTAAATAAAAACCGCACCTCTGAATTCTCGTTAGAAGAGAAACGATATCTATCGTAGTTCGGATATGACCTCTCAAATTCTGTAAACTTCATCTTATATGTTTTTTCATTAAACATATAAGATTTTAAATCAGTTCTTTGTATATCTTAATTCGTAGATCCATCCATAAGGCGTTCTATCAAATAGAAATTTCATCGAGCGGGTACTTTCGTAAGGTCTTTTAGAATTTCTTCTCTTACTGTTTCCCTCAGCTTGTTCATATCGATATTTTTTTCAGTCTCCTTTCTTGACTTTTGACGAATATGGAACTTCATCTCCTCAAACTTATCCACCTCATTCAAGATCAAGGAAAACTCTTCGTCTGATATTTTGTTGTCTTTCAGAGCTTTAGAAACCAAGTCACGTATGCTATTTACTTTTGCCCTTGCCACCGCCGCCGTTTGGTCGTGCTTAGAGACTTTTTGCGACAGTCGTTTAGAAACCGACGCACAGCCTACAGACGTAAGACCAAAAACACCTGCTAAAGCTCCCAACGGAACTCCTACGATAAGGCCAAAACCGGACAGAGACGTACCTAAACCACTAGACCCAAGAATGACGGATAGGACTCCCGTGCCCATGCTTAACTTTGAAAACATGCTCTGCGTTCGTTTATACTTTTTTCTCACGTTCTCATAATGTTTGACTTCTTTTTCCAAACTTCCCATGGCGTCATAGGTCTTTCGAAGTCTGAAGTTATCACCACTTTGTGGCACATTTGGGTAGATTTGATTATAATCCTCCATATTTTTATTATGGAGAGAGGTTATTCTTTAAGTAATTTCTAAAATTAGACGCATCGGATAGAGATTCTCCATCGTATTTCCATCACCGTCCTTCACACTCAAACGAAGACTACTCACGTAATCAACCGATCTGGCACCGTGCTGTATCGGACTGTGTGGCCTGCAGTTTATCTTTTCCCCAAATCCTTTATCAACCTCTACACATGCCAAGATTTGTGAGGGAGCTCCTTGTTTGAGAACGCCGTCTGCGCTCACAAGGTCGCAGTGGATAAAAATAGCGTCAAGAGTCTTTATCTGTATCTCGTGTCGAGAATCTGATTTCAGGCTTTTGTTTTTGAGGCCTAACAAATCGGCAAGCGAATCATTCAACACAACGTTTGGATGAGCTTTGAGTGATGATGTTTCAATAGAGATTGGGCTTTCACCAAGACGCAAAGCCACACCTATTTGACGGTTTAGCGTTTCGACCGTATAATGTCCTGCGGGGATCCTGAGGATGATGCGTTTACCGTCAGAAACGGTTCCCTCACTTGAAAGATTATTCCAGCGATTTGTCATTGTACAACCTCGCAACGTGATAAACCACGGCTTTTCAATGGGTCGATCTAGATATACTGTGAAGTCACCAACTTTACCTTCAATGTAGAGTAATACCATTTATTTAAGAACGACCCTTTCTTTTAAATTGCTCTACAAAATATAGGACGACAGCGACGATGAGAAGCCACGCGTTTTTGGCTAAAAAGCCGACAACTTCACCTGCCGTTTTGAAAATGAAACTAGCTATCGCACCGACCATTCCGGGGAGCATTTCACCCAATTTTTTGCCTAGGGCTTTCAGTCCATTTCCAACGCCTTTTGCAACGCTTGTCAATCCCGCTTTCATATTAGTGACAATAACACCGATGACCACACCCACAGCGGCAACCACAGCAACGGCGGTAAATCCATATTTCTTAAAAATCGCCTTTACGCGGTCCTTCAGAGACATCCTTTCCTCTATGATCTCATTCTCCCGCTCTAGTTGCTCAATCTCACTCTGTGTTTCCCCAATCTGCGTATCTATGACCTCTCTTTGATTCTCAGGGACCTCATTTCGACGGGTCGCTAACCGCCTCAACCTTTCTTCTCTCTTCGCAACCTCTTCTTCATTGGAGCGGACAATCTCTTCAGCAGACGGTCCAAGACGTTTCTTGATGTCCTTTGGGAGCTTTCCGTTCAACTCACCTCCTGCGTCAAATAATTGATGGGGCCTAGCACCCCTCCTGTTAATCTTTACGACGACGTTTCCATAGTCATCGAGAGCAGCTGTGAAGTTTGATTTCGCAGGGTTTATATTAGGGTATCTTTCACGAATTCTATCCCAAGCGTTTTCCATCCTCTCTTCTCTAGGTATTAGTAGGGCATGTTCATCCACATCCATAAACGATGTTTCATCTTCAGTGTGCCGGTGGAAAGGATCATGAGTTGATGTGGATGTCATGGGGATTGACTCACCCTCATTATCATCGCCCGGTTCAACGGGTTCGAAAGGATTTTCTCTATCGGGAATCTCTGGGTCAATGTCCATTTCTTATTTTGTTTGAAAATAAGGAATCTTTAAATCTTCACCGAAGAACTATAACCATTTACTCGCTACATAGCCAAGAGCTAACATTCCACCACCGACATATGCCATCTCTCCCATCTTTTGGTTGCCACTCGGTCTGTAGTAATCTGGGAGCGCGGGCTCTTTCAAATCAAAATCTGGATGTGTTTGAGAATATAATCTGAAAGCCTCATCTGTCTCTTTATCGTTCTCATCTGCACGAACTTTATTATTGTATTCTTCCGCCAACCAGTCCTGATATTCCTGTCTTTTTTTCTGCCACGTGCCCATTGCTTGTTGATACTTTTCAAGCGCTTTATCATGTCGTATCTTTTCTTCGTCAACATGAGAACCATCAGAAGAAAAGTATCTTGCTAGGTAACTTCCTCCAACAAACGCCGACGCATTAAGAATGGCTCCACCAATCATCAACGCTATAGTTGCCATTTATTATTCAAAAATAGTATTTTTTAGATGGTTTTAGGTATGATCTTTTGGGTTTCCAGATAATCTTTCAAGTACATACTTCCAGTCAGAACCGCAACCCACTTGGCATAACTAACGATAGATGAAGAGGGGTTGTTGGTAAACGATTCTTTCATGACTTTCCTTCCGGCGTAACCCACACCGGCAGATAGACCGATAAGCAGAGAGGCGTCGGTAACCGTTTTCACTAGTTTGTTTTGTTCGCTTGACATATTTTGCTTATCACCTAATTAATCTTTAAATCACAACATACCTATTTTTGGAGTTGTGGCTACAGGAATTTGAGAGGGTTGAGCCGACCCATTGCTCTGTTCACTATCATTCTTGATCTGTTCACCCTCTTTCTTTTTGTAAAAGCGCGCATACACATCCAACGCCGTAAGCCCTATTCCGACTGCAGATAACACGGTTGTAAAAGATAGCTCCGGAATCCAGGCTCGAGATTCGTTTGTTCCCCCATCGGTCTGTTCTTCGGACTCACGTTTTATTTCCCTAGCTAACGCTTCCTTCGCCTTCCTATTATATTCAGCAAGTTTCTTACCGGCAGCGACTTTTTTAGGATCTTTCTCCTTGCTTTTTGCCGGTTGTGGGGTCTTAGTGATCTGTTCAACCTCTTGATTTTCTTCAGACATTTCTTATTTTGTTTGTGAATAAGAAACATAATCTTTAAATGACATCTCAGTTGTGCTCAAGAGCTGACTCAGTTGTTGTGCTTGAAAGTTCTTGGATTTTAGTATCCACCTCATCTGATTCTCTTAATTTAACATGCTTGACAACCTGGAAGAGACCGCTGGCAAGAGCCACCATTCGACCCCCTTTCAACGCCAAGAGGCCTGCAAAATTTGAAAGTTCACGCTTTACCAAAGCGTCATTTTGCAGGTCTTTGCAAAGAGCATCAGAGTCATCAATGGGTACTACATATGATATGGCTTGGGTGACTACTTGAATAGTTGACTCCACTAATCCCCCCGTGATCTGTTTTCCCAATACAGTCTGATAGCGAACAAAGTATTTTTCAACTTCACTGTTTGAGAGTTTCTTAATATCACCTAAACTCATGTTAACGCCGAGATACTCCTTAATAGTACCCAACGATGCGAGAATGGCCAGTGACTCTCGTTTTATTTCAACATTTTCATCGTCTGGATCCTTTTCCGGCTGTTCTTTCATATAATCTTCAACGCTTGCCATCTTACTTTGTAATAATACACAGTTTCTTTTAAATCACCGCATGAATCTCCGCAGGAGGAATCTCCAAATAACACTGAAATGGATACCTCAAACAGAAACACAGCCTCGAATATTGTTCTGCTCTTAAAAGTGTTATGAATTTTTTACGTGTTTCAACATCCAAGTCACCTCCATAATCTTCAAATAGGGTTTTTGCACCAATTTGAGATGGATTGTGGAATGCCACTACACAGGCCACGTTGTCACGAAACGGTTTAGCTATCGAGGTTAGTTGTTGTGTCAAAACCCATACAGATAACCCCTCATGCCTACCAGAAAAGGCAAGATCGATAAACTTGTTAGACCGTTTCTTCAAGTCCTTGGACACGGCGCAGTCATCTAAAATAATTAACGTATTTGTACCAGAGAATAATTCTGTGGTTAACTTTAACAGATCGTTAATCTCATCGCTGTTGCTAGCATCTGGAGACAGCACCAAGAAGCGTTTGTCCCCTCTGGCAAATCTGTGATAGGTCTTATTCTTCGCATAGGTGGGGCATAAAAGAACAATGTACTCAAAGACCCGTCGAAATGGGCCACGGAGTTGTTCTATTAAATATTTTGTTTTCCCACAATTAGTAGGTCCTGTGATAATACAATGAAATGGTGTTTTATCTCGTAATTCTTCCATTCTTTGTATTATCGGGCGTGTCTTTTTTAATACATGATTGCTCTCAAATTCGAGTTCATGACCTCCATCAATGCATCGGCCACTACAAACATGTGACAGTTGATACTGCCGCTTCCTCCACCTTTCCGTTTCATTTCTAGTTTTACCCCGTCTCGCGTGTTGTTCAAGACCAGACCTCCTCCGTGAATGCTGTTATCTGGGTGTGTTCTCAAGTCGATCCACAGAGCAAACTTGTTGCCGGCGTAAAAATCTTGTTGCTTAAGTGGACTCGTGAATCCGAAACGTTTCTTTACCGATTCCCACAAGTCGGGTGGTATCATTCCTTTTGAATAGAGTCGATTTGGCATTCCGTCGATGTTAACGTGAACTGATTTTATATCTGGGCTGACAAATTTCTCAGAGTCTCGTGTTCCTCCTGTGTGGTTCTCTGTAAATAAACAAAGCACTCCTGTCATTGACTTTCTCGGTAGATTGATATGTTCGTTAATAACCGTGTCATTTAGCCTGGAGATGGTGAAAGTCTTGTGAAGAATGACGTTCTCGTAAAAGAAGCCTTTCCCAACTTGATAGGAGGCCGCTGCCTCCCTAGCAAGGTATTCGCTGGTAATGCATAGGTACTCCAGTTCAAGGTTTGTGATGGTGTACGTTGGAGTCTTGACCGTGTCCGAATAGACAACAATGTCTGACACGGGAGCGAGTGAAATCTCAAATGTAAGTGGGTGTGGCAGGGCCTTTGGGTAGAAAACACCATGGTCATTCAGAATAGGATGGTCTAGTGGGATTTTGTATTTTGTATTATGTACTGCTGCAAGAGCCGCCTCTGCTGCAAGAACCACCTTGTCACCTGCGTTCGTTCTGAGTTTTCTCATGTTCTCTGATGAGATGCCCTGACTCAACCGATCCTCACGTTCCTCCTTGGGGATGAATAGGTCGTGATACGTTTGAAATAGATCGTATCGTTGGGTGTCTTGCAGTGTTTCTCCGCCAAAAAGAACCTTGAGTCTAGACACTAGGTTTCGACCTACGTTGTTGACGAGAGTATTATTTGCGTGCCCTGTGACGCCCAAGTCGAACAGTAAGGATACACTGCCCGGGACGATGACTACATTTTCTGATAGCTGGGGAATGTTCACATACAAAGTCTCCCCAGGGCTAGCGGATGAGGGGTTCAGTGTAATTCGATTGAGTGAGGCTTCACCCTTCAAACCGAAAGGTTCTCGTGGGATCCTGTTCGGATTTATTTTCTCTGAAATTGCTTGTGCCATATTTATTTTAAGGAAAGGAGAGATAATCTTTAAATGAGTAACGAAAGCAGGCTATCAAAAATATACTACAGCACCGGGGGGTACTGGAAAGGCCATGAGGCCATCAATAAATTGGCAGACGCCGCCAAAGTGAGCCAATCTGAATCTAAGAAGTGGCTGGAGAAACAGGCATTGTGGCAAATCTATTTACCCCCTCCAATGCATATTCCGAGACCGCATTGGGCCGTTGTCAAACCAAACTACATCCACCAGGCGGATCTATTGTTCCTAACTCACGATACTGTAAAACGAAAGACTTACAAATACGCATTGTTAGTGGTGGATGTTGCATCAAGATATGTTGATGCTGAAGCGGTAACGAGTAAAGATTCAAGTGGACTTGCCAAAGCGTTTGAAAGAATCTATTCAAGGAAACTCAAGTGGCCAAATACGGTGATTGTCGACCCCGGCACAGAATTCATGGGTGATGTTACAAAACTCATGAAAAAGCATAATGTTCGAATTCAACGAAGTGAGGCTAAAAACCATAAAGCTCAATCCGTGGTAGAGCGGGCAAATCGAACTTTGTCTGAAAGATTGTATAGCCATCAATACGCTCAAGAGATGTTATTAGAAAATGGAAGGTCAAGAGACTGGGTGAAGAGATTGCCCAAAGTTTTGGAATCGATGAATAGTAAGCCGAGACGGATCACTGGAAAAGAACCTGATAAAGCTGTGAGACTCAAAGAAGTTAATGCTAAACCCGTCGAATACAAGCGGCCTGTCGGACTTGACGAAGTGAGACTACCCCCCGGAGTTAAAGTAAGATATTTGCTTGCCCCAGGAGAAGACGAAGGAGGTGATAACCGTCGTGCGACGGATCCGGTCTGGAGTTTGGACATCTATGATTTATCACGCAGTGTTGTTTCGGTTGGACAGCCCGTGTTGTACTATCTATCGGAGGGTGCGCCGAGGAGGTCGCTCGTCAGAGAGGAGCTTCAAGTCGTATCAGAAGATACTGAGTTACCCCCGATAGCGTTCTGAAATGACCATGAGCAAAGGTGTGAACACCATCCTCACAGATGATTCGTTTGTCATCCTCGTGACTTAATGCTACTTTATTCACCGTTTCAGTGAAAACGTCATGTTTGTGGCTACGAATAACGTTCATTTTCCTCATCTGTATCACTTTCTCGAAAAGACAATCCTTGTAATCGTCGAAACTGATGCACCTCTTAACGACCGCTTTCTTCACACCTTTACATCTCTTCTCCTCTTCACCTCCCTCCATCTTGTACGAGTAGAGCTTGGCTCTCAAACCTACAAATTCGGTTATCTGTTTACCCCCAGCTTCATCTTTGAACATGCCGATGACCTTTTTATTTGCGTTCGACTGAATACCGGACGGATGATCCTTTGGATAGTTGCTGGTATCAATCATAGATTCCACATCAGGGCTGATGTCCTTGTAAAAGTCTTCTGTCTCAATCTCATAGGCAAGAGAGTCGGTATCTGTGAATAAGAGCTTGGCTCTTTCATCATATTTTGGCTTTATGTAATTATAGTGAAAGTCATACATTAACGTCTTACTTAGATCCAGAATGGACATGCCTAAGTAAACGGGCTTATCAAAGATCAGCTTTGTCTTCTTCATGTGAATGGCGGCTAGATTCTCGCAAAAGATTGTGCGATGTTGATAGTTGGGCTTTGATATCAGCTTTTTCGCATCTTTTTCATTCGTGACCAATCGAATGTCTACCCTGTTTCTGATGTTTTCCATGGTTTTCCCAAAGACGGAGTTGTTCATCAACTTGAAGAAATCTTTCTCAAAGTCGTTGGATGCTTTCGCCCTCAGGTTGGTATTCAAGTCGATGTATGGTTTTAGCCATGCAGACTCTTCGAATGTGATGCCCCTATGAATCTTGGATACTCTTAGTCCGAGACTATTATAAACTTTCAAGGTCTCGTGGTGAACTACGTACTTCGTTTTGTTGTTGAGGTTTGGAATTAACTTTTCAACCTTATCAACCTTGATGCTCTCTGGGGCTAGCGGATAGTCGTTGTGTAAGTCATGAAGGCGTTGAGGATATTCCAGGTCGACCTCAAGTATGCATGGGTATTTTGTCCAGTCTGTAAGCTCTTGGTTAGTCATCCATCTAAAACCGTGAGTAGGGAGTGGTTTACTCATCGCCCACCCATAGAGATTGTTTGCATCGAGGTATGTAATGTATTTTGATGATTCATTCTTATCGTACTCTTTCATATATCTGTTGTTAGCTTTACCATATCTAGTAGATATCATAGACACGCCCCCTCGAATGCCTTTCTCAATCATGAGCAGCATGTCAGGGTCGGTGAGAAGCTCCAACTCCACTTTCGTTAACTTTAACGCTGCATCCCAAGCTAGTCCAGGCGCTGTGTAATACCAAGCCGGGTCTAGCTTGTAGTTCTCTAGGCAAACATCTCGAAAGTTCTCGAAGACGTCAGCCAAAAGAAGAACATCTGACTTAAGGTAGAGGTCGTGGTAGTCCCTCATTGTTTTCATCTTGAAGGTTTCCCACACCTTTTGTGCATGCCGGTGATCGTCATCACTTATGTCGGTGTCGGTGAGCTTAGAGTAGAATGCCTCCTTTGGTGGTAGTTGGATTGCGTTAAGTCTGTCGAAGCCATCAAACCAGTCGTATGGAAATACTCCCTTTCTCAATAGGAGGGCTAACTCTTCCCCTTCATAGCGGCTTTTGAGGTTTATGAAAGACTGTTTGGGTAGATTGCTTACAAGGTTGCTGAGACTGCTAGCCATGAATTTCAGACTGTCGATGAATCTAATGTCACGTTTTACGGTACAGGCTTTTCCATCCTTGTTTATGAATGTATCCACAACTATCTGCTTTGTAAAGGAAATATACTTTTCCTCGTTATTCGGTATACAGTTTATTTTACCTTTTGATGTACCAAGGTTCTTAATGAAAAGATGTGAATCGTAACCGGATAGGTTGTGAAAGATGACTGGGAAGAACTTGGGAATTTTGTAATTAATATTACATTCGTTATGGGCAGCTCCTCTGTACTTTCCCGTAAGGTGGCAATGATCTAAAACTTTGTCTTCTCCCAGCTCACCTTCACAGATGTGGCAGTGAGTGGCGCTCTCATAGCGACTTCTATTCCTTGGAGTCATCTTCACCTTCTTAGGAAACTTAAATTTGTTGTAAATCTCCTTAATGTCCCTCTCTAGGGACTCAACAAAACTTTGTGCAATATCCTCGTCTGGGGATTCAGCTGTGTGTCGTACAAGCTTGGGTGGAAATATTTGATCGTCAAAGCATTTGATGAGATAGCAGTAGCCTGATGGTTTATGCTTCTGATAGCGCTTTGTAAAGCTTTTACTTTCGTTCGGATCGCAGGTTGAGATAGTCTCTGTGAAACTTTCAAAATCGGCGTAAATGATGAATGGGACTCTCATTTTCCTGTTGAGGTTTCTAAATTTAATGTAAGGCGCGTTTCCCTCTTTGTCTTTTTCAGGCATCTGCATCTTAACCGCTTCGTGATTTGAGCAATATTCGGTATGCCTCTCCAAAGAGTGTTTGGTTGGAAATGAGTTTAGGCATCTATGGCAAAATACTCGCGCGTGTTGATGATTGTTAATCTGAGAATTTAATAGCCTACCCATATTCTTAATCCAACAGTAGTGATTTGTCTCTTCGTTTGATATGAGAAGTAAGTTGATCACATGAGCTTCACGTTTCTCGCTAATTCGTAGGGAGTATACATAACCTTCATATCCGTAGACGTTAATCGCATATTTATTTTGCTTTTCGAACTGATCGATCTGTCTCAGAGAGACGGGAAACTCTATTCCCGACCAATTAAACTTTTTAGAGTTCTCTCTTTGATTATCTAGTCGTTCAGGATGAACTTCTTGATTGTATATAGCAGAGGTGACTGCCCACTTGAAACACTCGTGATCGTTCACGTTCTTAACGTTGATGATTGCCTTCTTTCGCACTAAATGTATTGGTAGGGGAATATATGAGCTTCCAGAGACTGGGTTGAAGGGATCGATGTTGATATCAAAGTATTCGACTTGGTCAAACTGCCATCCAGAGCCTTGGTTTTGAAATTTCTCAATATTCTCAAGTATACGATTTGTCATTGTATTAAACAGGTCGGAGAAGTCGATCGATTCGGTTACTATTTCAACTTTGGAATGGAAGTATCCTGAGTTTTCATCAATCTGACCAGTAGCTGGATTCTCTTTTATAAACTTGCAAGTAAAGATAAACTTGACCTTGATTGGCTTCTTTTGTTGGTTGATGAGATCCAGAACTTTTGGTTTGACATTAATGATGAACGTCTTGGGATCATGCCCCTTTTCTCCATCAATCCTGTATGTTTTCAAATATTTCTTCAGTGCTGTTTTTTGAAGTTTAGGAGCAATTCGCTCTGATCTTTTGAAAATGCGGTTTACTTGTTCCTTCAAGTTGTCAACTCGTTCCTTCAATTTGACATCTTGTTTGTTTTCCTCCTTTTTAACAGTAGAAGGACTATACGATAAAATCCAATCTGCGAACTTGTTTATCTCTTTCTTTACTGATGTGGCAACTCTACCTGTCCGGCGCTTGAGCGATGAAACACGGGACTTTCGTGTGGGTTGGGAGGGCTTGAGAATGGGAACATTAATCTCAGGTATCGATTGATCCAATATATTCGAGGATGTGATTGGTATATTAGTCCTTGGTTTTGGGGCAGGTCTTTGAACTGGTATATTAGTCCTTGGTTTTGGGGTAGGCCTTTGAACTGGTATATTAGTCTCTGGTTTTGGGATAGGTCTTTGAACTGGTAGTGGCGTATTATCCAGCGCTTCGATGAGTTCGGCTTTACGCATCCAATAATATCTCGGGATGCCTCGCTCTTTGGCCATGGCTTTTAACTGCGGCACTGTTTTCTTGTCCATTTTTATTATAACATCTATATCTTTAAACCGTTTTCTTAATTTTTTATATATTCGTTATCATAGAGAAATGCCTATGATAATGACATGGGGGTGGGGTGGGGTGGGTTAATAATGTTAGTATTTTTTCTTCTCGCGATTTTTGACTTTGTCCCAGAATCGGCTAATCATAACTACTAAAGGTCCTACCTATTTTTCTCTGAGTGAAATGTACTTCTGTAGCTTTGAAACTGTCAAATTGGACCATTGTGATGTGCATATATATACAGCTAATGTAAGGTTAAGCGCCTGGTGAAGCGAAAGTGTTATCAGAGTTAAATAAGTCTGGATCTACCACAGCTTACGAACATCTTTAGTTGAAACTTTGTAATAAATTGCATGATGCATAAATTGTATATGTATAGCTAAAATAGTTAACATTGTCGTTGTAAAAACCGGGTGAAAAACATTTTCACCGCTCGCATGTCAAATATAGATCCGAAAATGCTTACGACCTTTGCTGGTACATGGTCAGCAATTTGGATCTTTCTTTATTAACCTGGTTCTTGATTTAAAGAACACTAGGATACTAGGTAAAGGATGTATCCGAACGTGAACGGGCGAGAACGACTCAAATACGTTCGATCTGTGTGGATTTGAAAAATTTCTAATCCGCTTCGAGAAAATTGCAGCCTCAAAAATATGCCAATGCGTGTTTTAACACATTCAAAAATACGTGACCTTAAATCGCATTACTTCCGCGTTTATACTGAATATATGCGTTGGAAAGCAACTCACCACAACTTTATTCAATATTTACTACAAAATAAGTACAACATTTTTCTCTACATCTAAAACAAATTAACGTTACCTGGAGTTTTTATATTTTCTTTTTGTACAGAATATTATGACGATTTGTTATTATAAACTAGACGCCCTGTGCACTCGTGCCCTGGATGCAAGGTGATGAGCTTGGGACAGCTGGAACTAGTTTACAGATTTGAATGGCAGAAATGCATTTAAGACAGTTGTCTCTGAACGCACACAATTTGTGTACAATGTTATGAAGTTGCTGAAGCTAAAAGAATATGAATATGAAACTATATAGTGCTACTAGATCAGAGTACTTGGATTCCTAGCTGCATAAGGGATGAAATACTATTTCTTTTGTAAGTGATCGAGACCCGAGCTACACTTCCCAGTATGATTTTACTGTCGTTTGCAACCTTATTTTTTATTTCGGGCACAGGGAGGAATCCGACCTCAGCACAGGGAGAGTCGTTGGCGTGTAATCAGATCCGGTAGTAACGCACTCGCATAGAGTACTAGTGTGTTTTAAGAGAGTGCGTTACTAAATTCGAATTTAATTACCACCGGATCTGATTACCAGCCAACGACTCTCCCTGTGCTGAGGTCGGATTTCATAGATTACGTAAACTGTTTACAAAGGTCACGAAATGTAGCGCTAATCTCCTAAAAACAACAGGAATCCCCAAAAAGCTACGCAATTTTTTATCTTACGTAAAAGCAACTTAAAGCCGGGCTCCCTGTGTTTCGGGTTCCATATTTGAATACATCTCCCTTTTTTATTGTTTATTTAATTGTTTGTTTAATTTAAATTTCCTTAGAGTATTGTGTCTTTCCTTATCACTGGATATTTGAGAACTGGAAAGAGAATATAGTACATATTTTGCATCAGATTGTGAGCTTTCTTCTTTTATGTCACAAAATGTTTTAATAAGACAGTTGCCATCAGTAATGTTGTAAGTTGTTTTATTTTGTTGAATAATACAGTTTCATTTCCAGAAATCTAATACAGCATGGCGCCGCGCATGCGCATTGACCATTTGGCCGAGTTAGTTTCATTCAGAAATAGACACAAAAATTACAAAGAAATGTATGTACCTTTTATTTATTCTTGAAATATTTCTTTTGTTATCGATGTTCCACTTTTTCCACAAATCGTAAACAGTAGATTGACGTTTTAACTTTCGTATGGCGATAGAATAAAAGTTAATTTGAAGTCCAAAGTTGTTCAAAAAAAGGACATGAAAAAGAGTCCGATATAGCCATAAGCCGCCATAGAGTTCTTTAGAAACCACTGTCACTTGGTGATAATAAAGTCCTTAAAACAACGCTTTAACTTTCAAACTTTTGAGGTCCACAAATCGTAAATTGTAAATTGTACATCGATATTGCGATATAAAATATGGTATTTTCAAGTTCAAAGTTGTTCAAAAATCAGTTTTAAAAGACACCAATATAGCTGTAGGCCGCCATAGCGTTCTTGAACATCATTGCCTCTTCGTGGTGCCACAGATAAGAACATTTACTGTTGAGAATTCCTTTCATGTAGACCAATCTACTCTTGAAACCACATCAATAAACGCGATTTTTTGCCAAGAAACGATAACTACTCTTTTTCAAGTGTCTCAATCCCTTTTAGAGAAATTTTGCATTGTTTTCTCACCTCACAAGGCGTAAAACTTACAGTTCAAGTCGATATATTTTACATTTGAAACGTAGAGAATCGATTTGCACGACTTGATCGGCCATGTTTTCTTGTTTAAATCTTAGTAGCCTCGCCTAAAATCTTTTGGGGTTCCTATGGTGAAAAATTCGCGGGTTTATTTTGCGCGAATTACAAATTTCAAAATTAAAAAAAAAATGTCAGATGTAATAGACGCCTCAACGATATCAAAATTTAAAGAAAAATTACAGTTGTCTGAGCCTGAACTAAGGTATGCACACAAGTCAAATAACAAGCCTCTTTTTGCTGTAAAAATACCATATCCTGTGCTAAGAGAATGGCATAAAATAGTTAATTACACAAACACAACAAGCTACATCAACCTTCTCGAGGCCACTATACCCGGTGGACTATTTGTATTTACTGACAATGATACTGTACGGGCAGTATGAGCCCGCGAAATTACCCCGAACCGCTGACTGTAGAGAATTTCTGGGTATGATAGAATAACCAGAGAAACAAAGCATGAAACCGGTTGTTTTGATATTAATATTATCTATAATACACTTCTTGAGGAATGTTTCACTTGAAGAACTACGTGATGTTCAGTAAACCATGGTAGACTTATGTCCATTCTAGGTAAATAATTATAAGGGTATCATATATCTTTAAAACATTTGGTAATTCACTGGCGGGTCGCGATAAAAAGCTGAAACTGAAATGACTGAAAGCTGAAAGAGCTGAAACAGCTGAAATACTGCACATTTTTTACATTTTTTAAATAATTAGTATAATTATAAAACAAGCAGTATATAAATTATTTGCATATAAATAAGCAAATATAAATACGCTCATTTCAGATCTTTATTGAAATGCTTACCTCTCTTCCTTTCTTGTTTTGAGATTGTTTCACACTCTTATATTTCGTTCAATTACTTTCGTTTCCAATGTAAATGGGGATTGAAATAATACTTAGTTTGAAAAATTGTACACGATTAGTGAAATAAAGTGGCCTTCATCAGTTGTTACATGAAAGAAAACTCCGCGCGCTGTTTTCTTCAAAAATTTGTACAAGATTACTTGCGTATATATGATTTAAAAAAAAAGCTTTTGTACTTATTCTGCGTTTTTAGCTATTTGGATAGCTAATAGGGAGAACTATAATCAAACAAAATCAAAATCATTTTAAAGTTAGCGAATAATTATACGAGTAAAACCTTTTGTATGTGAAGCTGACTATAATCTAAATGAGCTGTAGATGCTTACACGCCATACAGCAACCTCAACATATACAACCATTTCACCTAAATAACATTAACATTTGATAACGATAGTCGATATTTGTGTGATTTATAGTATAAATCATGTCGGTGAAGAGAGCTGAATAACTGAATTATATAATTTTTAAAACGATCATATAGGAAGCCGGAAATTGGCAAACAACTTCGTGTTTATGATATTTTTGAAAAAAATGTAAAACATTTGGGGTATTTCAGCTGTTTCAGCTCTTTCAGCTTTCAGCCGTTTCAGTCGTTTCAGTTTCAGCTTTTTATCGCGACCCATTCACTGGCATCATTTTGTAAAAAACTATTACAAATATTATACAGCTTAGCATGCTCATTGATGGCATCTAATGTTACATAATTCCAATATCCACAGGATTTTATAACACAGAAACATATTGCGTATGCTGCAATAAGAAAATATGGTTTATGTTGTCACTGCAACCATCAGATGTTAAATAATAATTATCCAATGCAAAAGTTGAAACATAATGTACTTCACCCACATGACCAATATTTATTGTAGTATAATTAATTCCTGTATATATAGGACTAATCAAATTAAATGGTGCAAAGCTAAGCCCTCATTTACACATCGGCCAAAGGCCAAAGGCCTGGGTACGAGTAATTATGAGCTTGGTGTTAATTCATGCATGCATGTCAACAAACAGTAGAAACAATGATTTGAATTGATATTTTTTTTCTACAGAAATGCATGATTTATTGGTTTGCCTGTCCAATCGTTTTTTATTTTGTTCTGTTTGTCTATTTATGTTGCTGTTATTGATGATGATGATGATGATGATGATGATGATGATGATGATGATGATGATGATGATGATGATGATGATGATGATGATGATTTTTTCTGGGTTGCGATTGTGGTTGTTATTGGTTCTGATTTTTTCCTATTTTTATATTTGATAATCACACCGGCATTCTGTTTAGATGCAGCAGTTGACTTCACCAAACATCCCGCCAGCCCACTGTATGTAATGAAGGGACAAACTGCCAAATTTGTGTGGACATACTCTGTTGATAATAAAAAAACAGATTTCCGCACATATTCACCAGTATGGTTCTATGAAGAAAATCAAAATTCAAACGAGGTTGGTTACGATAATGGATTAATTGGATGGAAATTTGAACTTGCCAACCGCACCTGTCCACGTCGGCTATTAAGGCCTACCATACGAGTGAGTCGACAGGATCAAGCTACGTTGGTCATAACTGATGTGACCACATCTGATAGTGGTGTTTATGGATGTACTCTGGTATTCAATTTTTTAAATGATAAAACCAGCAAAGCAACACTAATCGTTACAGGTAGGTTGAGTAAACTGTTTGTATATGAGATAACAAGATAATGCGTCAAAGTCCATCATCAACAAGCTATTTCAGATAGAATCCCATATCACATTAGAAACTCGCGCGCTGATTGGCTGAAACGCAAACCGGATGAGAGGGTATTCAGAGTGATATTCAACGCTCAGAAAGCTGAATACCACGATATATAGGGATCCCGCTCGATAAATTTTTGATAAATGTAGGTTTTTTCATTATTTTCCGTGCATGAAAAAGATAAATCAACCAAGCAAGTAATTTTAACTTCAAAGATTATAGAGGCAAATGATTAACTTGCTTATAGACGAATTTTGCATTGAAAAAGAAGAAATATTTTTCCTGCGACTATAGCTCGGCATGAAAAGCGATCATTTTCTTTCGCTTCGCTTACTTAGTTTTTAGTCGCTATTTTTCACGACTTGAACAGCAATTTTTCAATCAAAGACAACATTTTTAATCATCAAATTACTTTTCTAGAGTTGTGGAACACCAACTAAACAACCAGACAATTTCAAAACGGGTATTAACGAGCTTTATTTTCAATTTCACGGGTAGTTTGCAAACTTAAACCTAAAGTTTACACTAAATTAAAATACAAACATAAGCCAGAAAAAAAACTTATAGCTAATTGTTTGTGATTCAAAAACTCTAAGCTTTGAAAATATTTATTGCAGTCCTAGTTTCAGTGTAAAAGTTTAAGAATTTTACTCATCTTCGGCGTTTTTGATTGAAATGAAGCAAACACTTTACTAAAAAAAGATTTGTAATGTTTTAGCCTTTTCTTCAAAACTTAGTTTTAACTGAAATCATTTAAAAGAAAAAAAACATACCTAATCATGCATGATTTGTAGCCAACAGTCGGCTTTTGAGAGGATTTTGTTGGCGGTTTAACTTTCATGAAACAACATCTTCAGTTTGTTTTTTCCTTCGTCGTCGCATTGTAGCTGAATCCATTGCCAATCCATTCCGAATTTCAAGTGTCAAGTCCTTACTTCTTCATTGATAGCTTTAGTAGAGAACTCTGTTTAGATTTGTATATATGTGCTTCCTAACAGACTTGAATTGATCATCGAAAAACAAGTAATTTTATCACCACAAGGTTGATTGAAATGATGGTACGTTTCACTCATTCGTCTTTCAGCAGATTTCTTTTCGCTTTCTCATTGGCTAAGCGCACGCTGAGCTACAAAATGGCTTTTTAGTCGCGCGTAATAAAATTTACTTTTGTTAAAAAAAACTTCACATTACAATAAAAACCATGTCGGTATGGGATTCAAGGAAAATTCATTTTTGGACTCGGGAATTCCACGTTGAATTTCACTCGAAAAATCTATATCGCACTCATCGCTCCGCGGACTCCGCGATTCATGCGATATTGATTTCTCTCGTGAAATTCAACGTGGAATTCCCTCGTCCTCCAATGAATTTACCTATAGTAGTCAACTGTTTGTTTTCTGCTTTCAAGTTTTAATGACGAGCTTTAAAGGAAGAAAAATACTATGTATCTGTTTCATACTGAAACCATAACCAGTTATAAATAAAATAGCGCATACTTCAATTTATTATATATATAACAATAATTTTATGTATAATCAAAGCTTCTAAATAAAATTCTATATGCTATATTTTCACATGTGAAAAAAGCGATACGTCCATCAGCGTCGCATACACACTTTCGCACATATGAGAAATATAACCAATCAGATTTGAGAACTGAAAGTCCCAGCCAAACAGTGAACGAGAAAAGCACTTGATTGGCTTTCCCGACTAAAGAGCGAAAAGTGTTTTGAATAAGTGTTTGAAATGGAGGACTGCTTTGAACTTATTGAATGTAAATATTGTCGTTTGTCGACTTTCATCCCTTTCATCTGACAAGGCCTCCTTCGACCAATCCGCGCCTCCATAGGCAACAAGCTCTAAACGGCAGTGGATACCGAGACACACTACGTTACGAACCACCAACACAATCCAAACGAAAAAACAGACAACGAAACGACATCCTCTGGTACAATCCACTCTTCAGTAAAAACGTCAGCACTAACATTGGACACAGATTCCTCGCTTTAATCGACAATCACTTCCCGAAGGACCACAAACTTAGAAAAATCTTCAACCGAAATACTATCAAGGACAACAACATCGCACATTCCATCTCATGGCGAGTCTTATCCACCACCAGAGCATACAGCAACGTAAGTAAGAGATGCAATCTTTGCCTAAAGAAAACGTTTATTATCATCCGCCGACCGGAACTTTCATCACTCAACAAGCGCTAGTGTCTTCGTGCCGACACAGGAACAAAGCACTATTACGCCACAACTAACACTTATTCAAATTTCCCACCTGAATATTAATTATGTAAACAACAATACTTATAAGTGATGATTGTGAATATTTTTTTCATTAAATCTCCTGACGAGTGAGCCTCACAACTCACGAAACAGGCTTGTCGAGATGAATTTGTAGTTGTATTGACTCCTGCCCTCATGCACATATATTTTGCTCTACTTCATCGTATCGAGCACTCTCAACGGATGATTCGAACCATATACTTTATATATATATTTATATATATATATGCCAAGTAAATAATTTCGCTTTTATCGAGTTTGTTTGCACATGGAGATCTGGTTTACGATGTAAAATCAGCAACATTTCCAAGATTAAACAGTCCAGTCCAGTCCAGTGCATCTCTTCATGACTTGGGTACCAGAGGTCCGAAAGAGACTGGGTAAATAGATGACTAACCATTTGAATAATAAGTGAATGAAGGACTGATAAACTGATTGGTAGACTGATTGATTAGTTAATTGGATGGATGGGATTGATGGTTGATTTGATAGATGAATGAATAAAAAGGAGGTGGATGGATGGAAGATATATGGAGTATGGATGGATGGATGGCAGGAAGGAGGGGGTGGTAAGGAGGAATTGATATCGGAAATAGCTGTTTTGACAGTTATATGCCGAATTAAATTTATTCAAACAATGGATTTGTCACTGCTCTCGCACAAAAACAAAATTTGTCCCAAAAGCTTCGAATTAAATCCATTGTTCATAACCATAATAACAGCTATTGCATGAATTGATTGCCTTTTGATTTTTTCAGAATCTCCTAGGTTTACCAATCAGCCAAATATAAAAACAATTGTCACTGAACACTCGAAACTGAGTATCATGTGTACAGCGGTTGGCCATCCAACACCAAACGTGACGTGGATACACAGCGTTACTAAGACAATCCTAACACAAGGAGTTGGGAATGCTATTCTTCGTTTACCAAATGTTACAAGAAGTCAGAGTTGGACTAAGTACGAGTGTCAGGCTATTAACAATCCTACCCAAGGACCAGTTAGTACAAAGACAATGATTATTGTCTATTGTAAGTAAACTACCAATTAACTGTAAGGTTGTACAAGTAAAATACAAATTTATGCTCAACAAATCCAATGGAAGTTATCGTTATCGTATTATCTTGCAAAGCATGAATTTGGAGTCTTAGCGAAATTAAAACACTCTATAAACAAATTCACGTACATTGAAAACCTGAATAGATAAGTGAAGCTATTTGGAATCAATGTGACATGTACAACTGTGAACTGTTTCCATGCTAGCCTCGTTTTGGTGTTTTTTATACTATTGAAATTAACTAAGATTTAATTTTAATAATTAAGATTTTAATATTCTTGTCTAAAACATCAATACATATTGGCATTCAGCCTATAAGCCTTTTTGTCAAAACAACAAACTGAATCTTTTATGAAATACCAAATTTCAATAACGATTGTTTATATTGTATTTTTACATACCTAGACGCACCAACGATCGACAAATCTTCGTCCACTACTAATATCACTTCCTGGAATGGTAACATGGTAACACTAAGGTGTAAATGTTCTAGTGCACTACCTGGTCCTACATGGAAATGGTACCAACCAAATCGTGACCTTATAACTTCTAATGTACACAGTATTACTGATGGTATAGAGGTGACAGTGATGACTGGACAAGATAGTGGTGACTATGGTCGTTATAGATGTAGAGCAACTAATGTTGTTGGTGGTGATGAACACAGTATTACTGTTAATCAACTGTGTAAATACAAATCATAAGATAGTGTTTATCATGACGTTTTGTGTATTGGTCTCACCACTGTGATACGACCGAATTGAAAGTACAAATTCTCAATCACTGATCCAGTTGTTCATACTTATTAAACACCTATTTATTCGTTTCATTTATTTATTCATTTTTTTATTCATTAAAACGTTGATACAATTAATAAACTAATCAATGAACGACTCAAATGATACTAGAATCTAATCTCACGTTTTACCTCCAGTTCCACCAGGTCCACCACAAGTGTTTGTTACAGACAAAGAATCAACATCAGTTACTATAAGGTGGACAAAACCATTATACAATGGGGGTAGTCCAATCACTGGTTACAAGTTAGTTATGGATTCCAAGACATTTCATATCAATGACACCACAAAAATGTACTATTCAGTTATTGGACTGATGCAGAATACAGAATATGAAGGCCAGTTTTACTCGCGTAACATTGCTGGTTATAGTACCAATTCAAGCGTAGCTTTTACTACCAGAAGTAAGCCAATAACACATAATTATATTAAACTGGTCATTGCATAAAATGGTAAAATCTTCCTGAGCACTGAGACATACTAAATTTGAAATTTATCGTTTATTTAAGATTGCTTCCAAAGTTAGGGGGGGTGAAATAAAACTTAATATCTTACTTCCTTAACACATGGAAACCTTTCATTAGATACCTACGTTACGTCACGTGACTTCATGTTTGGTTATTACTGTCCAACAACATCAACTTCTTCCCTATCGGATATATTGCCAGGTAAACAGTCAAATATCCCGTCCGCTACACGTGACATGCTCCTTGCTAATGAGATAATAGAAACAACTTTTACACTTAAAATTTAAAAAATCATTTTTATTTCACAGGACAGGAAAGATCATCTTCACAACAAGAGTCACAAGGTTTGAATATACAGTTTAGAAGGACACCTGTTTGCTAGTTTAATAACTATTCAGTTTTACCCTCGTTATATAAAGTTTGCATTCTTTCATTCATTCATTAATTCATTCATTCATTCATTCATTCAGTTTAGATATATTTACCTTTATGTCATCAGTTTAAATCCCGTTTTGGATGCATTTTTTATAGGTGGAACGGTAGCGGCTGCTGTGTGTGCATCATTTCTTGTCATCTCGTTAATTGTCAACATTCTAGTTGTTGTGTACATTTACAGAAACAAGACAACATCAAAGTAATGCTTTATTCTATTTATATTATCATTACAGCATTGTCGATATATGGCACACATATACTTTATATATGAAATCTTTCTATAAAAATATATAACAATAAGTCGATGACAATCAGTCAATCGATCAAATGATTAATAATTTTTATTTAATAATCCTTCATTTCAGGAAAACTACTGATTCAAGTTACAATGTAAGTCACTTCAACTTATTTTCTTAATGCACCGATTCTCTTTGATATTCTGTGAACAAAAACGTTCTTCATATTCTATAAACATCGGAATAAAAGCAGTAGAAAATAAACAAACACACACTAAAAAAAACACAAGCGATCCTGCAGACGAAAGAACGATCAGCGTAACGCAAACAAGCAAACAAAACAAACAACGCAGCAAACAAACGAACATTAACAACTAAAACTATACACATTTTTTTTTCCATTTTTGATAGAATGAAATAGTTGAGATGGCTAACGTCCCATCTCCCGTCAAAACATCCCAAACAAGTCAGTCGATTGCAGAGTATGAAGCAGTTGGACAACCCCACACCAAACCAGCCGTACCAAGTAAACCAGTGATATATGAAATACCAGGAAATCCACAGACCAGTCAGGACCATTACCAACAACTGAACCCTGAGACAATACAACACGACCCAACTGTACAGTACGAACCTCTACGTACAAAACACGTTACTACTGATCAACGTAACGATACGTATCAACCGTTACGTGACCGTCCTAAGCAGTATCAAAGCCTGCAAAATTATTCTAATGTAAATAATTCATCTGTAAGTTAAAACACTTGCGTGCGTCTTACGTAGTATCAAAGTCTTTATAACGTGAACAATGGGTGTTCTAGTTAAAACTGTTACGTGAGCCAGATACGGGTTATCAATACGTATGTTTTATGGACTATTCAAGTCTTTGAACGTATTTTAATGTAAATAATGCTTAAATTGCATGTGAATAGTTCTACATTTTACCTTTTTCATTATTTGTGCATATACACCTATTTCAATTAATGTTGTCCATCTGGAATGGTTGATCTGAGACCGATAGGAATTGTGGGAGCTCGTTAAACTGCAAATGCACTATTATAATCACGCTTGAATATTAATGTTTACTTCTGAAATACTGTTATCTGTAATTCAGCACCATTCAAGTGTGATTAAAACAATGCATTTGCAGTTTAACGAGCTCCCACAATTCCTATCGGTCTCAGATCAACCATTCCAGATGGACAACGTTAATTGAAATAGGTGTATAAGACTTAAACAAAATTCACCAATGATGTAATTAAACATTATATGCAAAATTGTTTTGTGTATTGTTTGACAATAAAAGCCTTTTCCATTACACAATTTCCATGAAAGACTGAAATACTATAAAGTTTATTAGTGTATATATAACACAATCATAGAATATAACACTTCTAAGCCCATGCACAATTCAAATACTGCCTCAAAACCATTGTTTTTGATTTAATATTGCAACTATATACCTGGACGTACACTGAAGTATTTTGTTATGGTTTTGCCAACCAACAATTGTTACTAGAACAAATAAATTAAAAAATCTATTGTGCAAATGGTTGACAAAATAGCATCAGAATGCCAACACTTGTAAACACTACGTTCACCTAAGGGAAAACAACATGTGAAACAATCGATGGTAAATATTACAAATCAATAAATTGATAGTTTTTATACAAATTGCTTGAAAATGTGAAATGTGTATCTTCCCATAATGCTTATGGGTATTAGCTGTAATGCTGTAACTTTCAAAATTAACGTCCACATATATTCTGCAGTGTATTATTAGTTGACTCAACTTGTTTCGCTATTCAAGGTAAATAAGGCATCAGCATATATTTCCAACATTCAACCAATCAGGATTTTTTTTTAACAAAATAATAAAAACAACAATTGAAACGAATCAGTTATCGACACAGATTTGTGTTTTATAGTTTTGTTATTTCAAAAATTGAATATTTAGTTCAGTGAATGTTTGAATAACAAGAAGTAATAACAATTAAATGTCATGTTTCATATACTAGTACTGAAAATATTTTTATCTAGATTCTTCGGCATCCAAGAGGTTACGGTCTGTGCATCACAGAAACTGGATCAAAATGAATTTTAATATAGTTTTTATTGTTAAAAGAACATGGAGGTTATTTATGATATATCACGCTGAGCACACTTCTTATATATGACATATCAATATTTGAAGTGTTTATAAGCATTATTTTATAGCATATATATATTATATATTATTCGAAATTTCATATATATTTTATTTAATCTTTTAATTTGGAGATAAGATATCTTTAAATGCTTACAATCGACCAAATCATTTAGTCATATATTGTTTTATTTTTTTTCGGTCCGGTATCCTGTGATTCGCGCGCTGTGATTGGCTAGCGAGCGGGCCAGTTTTTCACGATCTGCCCGGTCCGCGGTATCCTGTTCGTTGGTACCATTTCTTCCCAGTGATACTAATTTTTGAAAAATCTTCTTTAATAGGTAATTGTTAATTATGGTAATTAATCGAACAAAATAGTAGGAGATCTAGAATTCTGAATTGACCAAAACACTGACAGAATGGACAGAATGTGATAACCGACTGAGAAAATTAAAAGCTACGGCGAGCGTTGGTTGTTTTTGCAAACATAAGCAAAAGTTGAGAAAATCAAATCAATATTGCAAAAACTCACGAGAGAATACACGAGAATACACAAAAGGTTGTGATAATACACCAGCTTTTTTTTAATTTTCTAAAGAATATAAAGCTCGTTCACATACCTCGATAATAGTTGAAAAATATACTTGTAGTTTTTATCTTTCCTTGCATTGTAAACAACACGGCGGTGAATTGAGCTATCTTTCTTGATGAGATATGTCTTTGCTTTTCAGTCACTTTTAAAATGCTATAAATTCACGAGAAGTTTATGTACAAAGTCTACAACGTTTTTGAAGTAAGGAAGTGTTCTTGTCTTTCTTTTTCTGCACACAAAAGGATAAACAATCTTGAAAAAGGTCGATTTGCTTGATTCAAAGTGCTTGTCAGCGATCCTAATGCTTTCAACTTCATCTTCTTCATAAATTACGACACAGACAAATTAATTCCTTCAACAGTTGTCGGTGACTTCGACTAAATTTCTTATTTCTTGTCATTTATCGAAAAATAAGCTTCAGTAGGCTTTTTTCTTGATGCAAACGTCCACAAGAACGACGAATTTCAACTCGTTTCAACATCCATCTTGGTTCACTCAGTGTTCGTGTCAGCTAAAATCCTTTGTAAAACTTGTTTTTTGTTTCTTGACTTTCTTTGATGTTGAGATATAAACAAAACCCTTTCTCTTTAAACGATATTTGATTTGGAATGATGGAGAAAGCTGCAGTAATTTAAAATATTTTGGCATTAAAATTTCTGTAAGTTTGTCGAGGCGCCGTCACACTGAATGAAAACCGGTTTCTGACAACCAGCTCTTTTTCAGTAAAACTACTGGGAAGCCATTTGAAAGCAACGCGCGTCGTACAAATATCAAAAACATTAATAGAGAGAGAATAAAAAAAATAAATAAGTTATTTACCGGCTAGAGGTCGGTCCGTATAGTGAAAAACTGCCCGAGGTCTTGGATGTACGGACCTCGGCGGACCTCGGTCCGTACATCCAAGACCTCGGGCAGTTTTTCACTATACGGACCTCCCAGCCGGTAAATAACATATATATATGACATACATATGTGTATGCCCATAATTTAACTGACCAATGACATTGCACGATCTTACCAGCTTGTTCGGTTGACAGATTATACAAACATCGGTATTCAACAATGTGTTCAAGGTCAGTGTTTGTTGCACCGTAAACCATCACAACTATGTCTTCTAGCTGTAATCTGTGTCTCGTTGTTCATGGATTTCTTGGCATATCGCTGTTAATTCTCAATATTGGTAAGTTATACATGCATAATCAGTAAAACGTTATATTAAAATCATGCAGTTTCATAATACAACAATGGCCAATATCTTGGTTATCCCGGATATTGTTGAAATGAATGTAAAATTACGCAAAATAAGCAATTGTTATTGAGTGGAATCCGGCGCACAAACAAGCTCTAAAACAGGCTAGATATTGATACTAATCATTTGAAAATGCTTCTACCTTTTTTAATCTGAGTGAAATCTACTTCTCTAGCTGAAACTGTGGATTTGGACCATTGTGATGGCATAATTTTATATTGCTAATGTAACTAACGTTGTCGTTAGAAATCCGGATTCAAGACTATTCTTTCAGGCCATAAGCAATTCCATCAGCTTTGATTTGTTTCACTGGGTTTTCGCGATCGAGCAACTTGTTCTTTATCAGGGTAAAGTTAATTAACTCTGGTGTTATGAATACAAGCACTGACTACGGACATATAGCTAACAGTTAGCATCGTCGTTGAAAAACATTTACACTGCTCGCATGTAAATTATAGATCCGGAAATGCTTACGACCTTTGCTGGTATTCAATTTGGATCGTTCAATTTGCTACAAAAGAAATTGTTCTTAGTGTAAGGGACAATAAGGATACGAATAGGATTCGAATAACGTACGGTGTTGAATACGTGGCCTTAATTATCATTACTTCCGCGTGTACTGCAAACAATTCTCTGTCTGCTGTTAACTCAAATAACTGCATGGAAAATCACAGGCAGCCCAAGCAATTCACTTTTACAGTATAGAGATATGTGAGAAAAAAATCGATATTTGTTATTGAAATAAATTTCAACATATTTCAATCCTGTGTTCTTGTTAAACTTATTTGGTGTCATTCTGGGTGGTTTTTGAACGTTTTAGAGAATTTCCCCTAATGTTTGCCCACCTGTACTTAAATATGGAAAGGCTGGTCACTCGTGATCGAGATCGCTTGTCTTCGATGGTCGAAAAAATCATGTTTAATCCTTCCTTTGCCTTAAAAATCCCCTCAGCACCATATGTTAATGATCCTTTTTTCCAGAAACCAGCAAAATGTTCATGGATCTCGAGTCAGAACTCACGAAATCATAGATATTGAGCGATTTTCAACGACAATTTTCCTTCAGATGAGCTGTGATCCGCGCTTAACGGACACCGAGAACCGTAGCCGGGCCTTCTTTTGTAATTGGACTACTCTATTCCATGGTTACCAGTCGTCCAATCAGAATGAGTTTTACAAAAGAAGGCCCGGCTACGAAGTTCTCGGTGTACATTAACGTACATTTACTCACTACTGATATCAACATAACGTGGCTGGTTTGAGTTGAGGATCGGCTTGGACATTTATCAATCAAGTTAGATTCAACGCTAATTTCGGACCAACAGAATTAATCGCCATGATAGTGTCGATATTCAGGTAATCCGGCTTTGAACAAAAAAAGATGTATTCCCCGTTCTTATTAAATGAATGCATTGATGAATACTTACAATATTGACTAGTTATATCGTAAAGCATCTGTTTTTGTAAGCTTATTTATTCAAGTGGATAACTTTTGGGCTAAACTAAGTCCGTTAGATGCCGTGGTTTGCTTTGTTTGGAAATGTGAACTTGAACTTTCGATGAGAACTTCACTTTCTTCATTGAGCATCTATCTTACTTTATTCGTTGACATCAATAACCTGATTTGGCTGCTCTTTTGTACATTTTTCTTGCTGTTTTGTAACGTGTATGCCGTTTTTAGGCCTCCAGCGTTGCGCAGTGTGCTCTTTCTTTTTATTCAAAAACAAAACAGTGAAATGTCAAACGTTTTGATCTTTTTTCGCTCTTATTCAACAATAAAAACTACCTGTTCTGTTAATGTTATGCATTGAGTATTTTTGTTGTTTTTAATTTGTTTATATCAGCTTTTTAACAACAAGAAAATATTTACTCGGCATTTTGGACGCCATTTTGAATAGTGAACAGGGAGCTGCAAACAACAACTTTTTCGTTGTTCCTTCGAAAATGTGAGTTTATCGGTGTAATAGATCACGGCTATCGGCCAATCAGAGCGTGCGTACTATCGTAGCTATATTATAATGATTTATTGATTTATTGATTTATCTATTTATTGATTTATTGATTTATTGATTTATTGATTTATTGATTTATTGATTTATTGATTTATTTTTTATTTTTTATTTTTGTTTGTACATGTTTACCTGTTCGTTCTTTACTTCATTTTGAATGGTTGTTGTGGTTAATGCTGTGTATAGATGGTTCTTGGTCCCACTTTTTTCCTAGTTCATATTTGATAATCACTTATTTTCACCTTCTGTTTAGATGCAGCAGTTAAGTTCACCCAAAATCCTCCCACCCCACTGTATGTGGTAAAGGGACATACTGCCAAATTTGTGTGGACATACTCTGTTGGTAATAGAAACAATGAGTTTTCTCTATTATCACCGATATGGTTCTATAAACAAAATCAATACATGATTGGTCGTGATAATGGATTTGCTGGATGGATATTTCAACTCACTAGCTCCACTTGTCCACCTCGGTTGCTAAGTCCTACAATACGAGTGAGTCGAGAGGATCAAGCTACGTTGGTCATTACTGATGCGACGACAGCTGATGATGGTGTTTATGGATGTTCATTGCGTTTGAGTTTTGGAATGGATATAACCAGCACAACAAGACTTATCGTTACAGGTACTAGGTTTAATAAATGATTAGTATGTACTATATACAATATAATAGCGGTCAATCTGTTAGTGATTTCTTATGTCAATTTCTCGTGAATTATTAATTAATTTAAAATATGTGTATGCTGCAAGAAATGTAAATAACCGACTCGACAACAAGATATTTTAGGTGTCATCCAACTACTAATTAATAGTTAAAATAAACTTGAAATAAAAATGTAGCTTGACTAGGTTTAGAAACTTTCTGTTGCTCAAATACATAATACTGTTTTGATTTTAAGACATTTTTTGTATTTACAAGAACATCGATTCATTAATGCAAATCAAAACGAATAAAAAATGAAATACCTATTTTACGCATGATCCGATACCTACATCAAAATCATGGATAGCTCTATTGTATAGGAAATTTGATAAATTGATTGCCTGCCTGAATATGTTTTCAGAAACTCCAACTTTTACCACTAAGCCAAATACAAAGACATTGATCACTGAGCACTTGGACCTGAGAATCTTGTGTACAGTGGTTGGTCACCCAACACCAAACGTCACGTGGATAGACAGCATTACCAAGACAACCATAGCACAAGGAGTTGGGAAAGCTGTTCTTCGTATATCAAATTTTACCAGACTTCAGAGTGGGACTGAGTACGAGTGTCAGGCTATTAACAATCCCATCCAAGGACCAGTTAGAACAAAGACAGGGGTTATTGTGTATTGTAAGTAAAAAATACTAATCAATATAAGGTTTTACAAGAAAATAACAAATTTATGTTCGAAAATCCCACGCGCTTGAAATTGGGGTATAAGCGAAATTAAAGCATTGTATGAATACACCTACGTGCAAGAACGTTGTCATACAAAAAAAAGAACATTTGTATTCAGTGTGTTAGGAATAAAATAAAAGTGCAAAAGAAAGAGTTCAGCTTCAGTGATCATCTTTTGTACTTTTAATTTATTCCTAACCCACTAAATACAAATGTTCTTTTTTCGTATGACAACGTTCTTGCAAGTAGGTGTAAATTCGCGAACTTTGAAAACTGAGACATGAATATACACCCTTTTCAAGAAAGTTTGTCACCCGTGAAAAGAGCACAAGCTAGTGGTGCAAAGGATCATGGATTAGTTCAGAGACTAAATGTGCATTCGGAACGCCTTTGTTGTTGTTTGATAAGTCAAAACGGTCATTTCTCAATAGCATATTAGCAAGTGTAGCAATGTGGCCATGAAATACCTGCGTTCTAATTAATAAAGTATGCATAGGTTACCCATAATCCCCTGCGCTACTAGCTTGTAGGCTTTTCACTTCACGGGTGACAACGTTTCTTGGAAAGGGTGTATACCGAATACCAATAAGGCCGCAATTGACTTTCAAAACAGAAACTAAATCTTATACGATAAGCAACAACCATTAGAAAGAGCAGTCAGAAATATGTATTTTTGAAAAGGTCTACTGCTATGAATATAATTAAAGTAAAACTATTTGAAATCAAAATTACAGAGATTTGTATGTGAACAGCTGTGAACTGTTGCCTTGCTAACCTCTGTGGTGTTTTTTTTTTATATTTATTCAAATTCTCATAACTTCTAAAAAATTTAATATTTTTGTCTAATACATCAACACTTTGTGGATGTCATTCTAATCTATAATTTTGATGTAGTGATCAATTAAAATACCAATTTAAAGAAATATGATAATGAAGTGGCGGCCATATTGGCATTCGGTCTATAAGCCTTTTTGTCAAAACTACAAACTGAATCAATGTAATCTATTATGAAATACCAAATTTCAATAACGATTGTTTATAAAGTATTTTTACATACCTAGATCCACCAACGATCGACAAATCTTCGTCCACTACTAATATCAGTTCCTGGAATGGTAACATGGTAACACTTATGTGTAAATATTCCAGTGCACTACCTGGCCCTGCCTGGAAATGGTACTGACCCAATGGTGAACTTATCACTTCCAATATACACATGATTACTGATGGTAGTGAAGTGACAGTGATGACTGGACAAGATAGTGGTGACTATGGTTGTTATAGATGTAGAGCAACTAATGTTGTTGGTGGTGATGAACACAGTATTACTGTTAATCAACTGTGTAAGTACAAATCATAAGATAGTCTTTATATGGAGTTTTGTGTATTGGTCTCACCACTGTGATCCGACCGAATTGAAAGTACAAATTCTCAATCACTGATCAATAACTCCAATTGTTCATACTTATTAAACACCTATTTATTCGTCTCATTTATTTATTCATTTTTCCATTGATTCATTCAAATTTAACGTTGATACAATGAATAAACTAATCAAAGGAAGGCTCAAATAGCTAGAGTCTAATGTTTTGTTTTACCTCCAGTCCCACCAGGGCGACCACAAGTGTTTGTTACAGACAAAGAATCAACATCAGTTACTATAAGGTGGACAAAACCATTATACAATGGAGGTAGTCCAACCACTGGTTACAAGTTAGTTATGGATTCCAAGACATTTCATATCAATGACACCACAAAAATGTACTACTCAGTTGTTGGACTGATACAGAATACAGATTATGAAGGCCTGTTTTACTCGCGTAACATTGCTGGTCATAGTACTAATACAAGCATAGCTTTTACTACAAGAAGTAAGTTAATGATACACTTATTAAACTGGTCATTACATAAAATTTTAAATCTTCCTGAGCACTGATACATATTAAATTTGAAATACATCGTCTATTTAATTGCTTGAAAAAAAACTTAATATCTTACTTCGTTAGCACATGAAAGCCTTTCATTAGATACCTACGCTACGTCACGTGACTTCATGTTTGGTAATTACTGCTCTATGTTTCTTCCCTGTCAGATATCTTCCCGGGAAAAATTTTTCGTCTTACAAGTGACATTTCCCCAGCTAATGAGATACTAGAAGAAACTTTGACACTTGGAATGTAAAAAATCATTTTTATTTCATAGGACAGGAAAGATCATCTTCACAGCAAGAGTCACAAGGTTTGAATATACAGTTTAGAACGACAGGGGTTTGTTAATTTAAGAATTATATTCAGTGTTACCCTCGTTGTATAAAGTTTGCATTCTTTCATTCATTAATGCATTCATTCACTCATTTACTCAATCATTGATATAATTTAAAAATATTATGATTTATGTCTTTTTCATGAGTTTAAAATTAACATTTTTGCATGTAGGTGGAACGGTAGCGGTTGCTGTGTGTGCCACATTTCTTGTCATCTCGTTAATTGTCAACATTCTACTTGTTGTGTACATTTACAGAAACAAGACAACATCAAAGTAATTCTTTATTATATTTATATGAGAACATGTACAGCGTTATTTATATCGTTAGAGCATTGTCGATATATGATATACATACATTATACATATATGAAATTATTCTATATAAATATATAACAATAAGTCACGATCACTCAATCGTTCATATGATTAATAATTTACTCCTATCTCCTTTCCAGGAAAACTACCGATTCAGGTTACAATGTAAGTAACTTCAACTTATTTTCATAATGTATCGATTCTTTTTGATATTCTGTGATCAAATATATTCTTCATATTCTATTAACACCGGATCAATGAAAGCAGTAGAAATGAAACAAACACACACACACACAAAACAAGCTATCCTGCAGACGACAGAAAGAACAAATGAACGCAAATTAAACAAGCAAACAAAACACACAATTAAAAGAACAAAAAACGTATGGACAAATGAATCTATATATTTTTTCTAATTTGTTTCATTTTTGACAGAATAAAATAGCTGAGATGGCTACGGTCCCATCTCCTGTCCAAACAGCCCAAACAAGTCAGTCGATTGCAGAGTATGAAACAGTGGGACAACCCCACACCAAACCAGCCGTACCAAGTAAACCAGCGATATATGAGATACCAGGAAATACACAGACCAGTCAGGACCATTACCAACAACTGAACCCAGAGACAATACAACACGACCTAACAGTACAGTACGAACCTCTACGTACAAAACACGCTACTACTGATCAACGTAACGATACGTATCAACCGTTACGTGACCGTCCTAAGGAGTATCAAAGCCTGCATGATCATTCTAGCGTAAATAATTCATCTGTAAGTTAAAATACTTACTCTGTCTTACGTAGCATCAAAGTCTTCATAATGTAAACAATACGTGATCAAGTTAAAACTGTTACGTGAGGCTTATTTCAGTACCGATACTTACGTCTTACGCGCTACTAAAGTATTTTGACGTAAGTAATGCGTCGTTTAGTTAGTAATATGCCTACTCTACATGGCGTATAAATTCGCCTCAATTCGCATTTAATTGCACTATCTTACACTTACTACCAGCGACAAAAATGGGTTTCTCAGCTATTATTAGCTGCAGTGCTGTAACTTCCAAAATTAACTTCCACACATATATTCTGCAGTGTATTATATTATTAGTTGACTCAAACTGTTTCGTTATTCAAAGTAAATGAGACATATTTCCAACATTCAACCAATCAGGATTTTTTGTTTATCACAAAAATAAAAACAACAATTGAAACGAAACAGTTATCGAAACAGATTTGTGTTTTATAGTTTTATTATTTCAAAGATTGAATATTCAATTTTAGTTGAATATTCGGGTAACAAGAAGTACTATTGACAAATTTATATATATATATACTTGTATACTTGTAATATATGGTATAACATTGTAAGTGTTTACAATCATTATTTTACAGATTTAAAGGATATTTTGAGTTGAGATATTTATAAACGTTTATAGTCGACCAAATCATTTTGTCATATCTTTAACCGTTTGCACGTGTATGACAATAATTTAACCGACCAATGACAGTGTACGATCTAACCAGCTTGTTCAGTTGATAGTTTATACAAACATCGGTAATCAACAATGTGTTCAAGGTCAGTGTTCGTTGCACCGTAAACCATCACAACAATGTCTTCTCGCTGTAATCTGTGTCTCGTTGTTTATGGATTGCTTGGCATACCGCTGTTAATTCTCAATATTGGTAAGATATACAAATGATACGCTCATAGGTTTGTTTGAAATCATACAGCCTCATAATACTGAGCTAGGGCTAACAACAATGGCCAATATCTTGGTTATCCCGGATATTGTACAAATGAATGTAAAATTATGCAAAGGAACTAATATACAGCTACTGTATTGAGTAAAAACCGACGCACAAACTAGCTCTACAATTGGCTAGTTATTTATAGTAATCATTTGTAAAAGGCCCTACCTATTTTACTCTGAGTGAAATCTACTTCTGTAGCTTTGAAACTGTGAAAACTGTGAAAACACGTTTCCGCTGCAGATTGTTATGTATATTATATATATATTTTGTTGTTAAAACGATTCAAGCCTGTTCTTTTCAGGCCATAGCTTTCGGGCCATCTGCTTTGCAACCATAACACTTTCATCAGCCTTACAATAATTATATTCCCCGAGCTTTCGATCAACTTGCTCTTCATCAGGGCATAGTTAGTAATAACTATGATCAGGGTAAAGCGCCTTGTGAAGCGGAAGTGTTATTAGAGTTAATTAACTCTGGTGTTATGAATCTAAGCACAGCCTACGTACGGAAATCTTCTGTTGAAACTTTAAAATAATTAAAATTACATCATAAATAGCAAATATATAGTTATTTAACAGTGAACATTGTAGTTGAAAAACCATTTACATTGCTCGCATGAAATCATAGATACGAATTGAAAATGCTTACGGCCTTTGCTAGTCAGCAATTTGGATAGTGTAATTTCTTGATTAACTTCTGAAGAAAGTGTTCTTAATTTAAAGAATACGATAAGAAAATACGAGGTAATTGAATGTATCTGAATATGGTCGGGGAATACGATTCGAATATATACGCTGAGTGTGGATGTGAGTTTGCTTCAAATCGACATCGAAAAAGTAAAGGATTCTGTGTAGGACAACAATCATTTTGGGCGTTCTTTCAACTTGGTTTTTTAATGAATAGAAGTTTACAACAACATTTTACGGTTCATCTCAATCAAGTAAAACTGAAATACAAATTACGATATTTTACATTAAAAGAAAGCCTAAATTTACACTAAATAAATGACAGAATCAATATAATACAATAAACTAACGATTACTTACGATCTTAGCCCATTATATCCACAAAAGAAGGTAAAAATACGTAAATAATGTAAACGAGTGATTATCGAAGCACAACGCTGTCAATGTCAGTAAAATCACGGCCACGAGACCCTGGACATGTGACATTGCCACAGGGATCCCGCACATACCGGCCGCCTTGGGCCTACTCCGGTAGGAACCAATCTAACTAAATATTAACGATACATAACAGTCTATAACAATCTTTGACGATGCAGTCAATCTAAATTGTTTTCTAACAAACAGAGTTTTTGTATGGGGCGTACAAATTCACCCGATCTTGTCTTAACCTTGACAGTCCTGACGAGGCCATCACTTCCCGGATAGCATTCAATTATCCTACCCAGATTCCAGTGACCTCTCGGTGAATTGCCATTGACTAGAAGTACCAAGTCGTTCGGCTTCAGGTTAGGCTTCACGGCAAGCCATTTGCATCTTACTTGTAACAGCGGCAAGTACTCCTTGATCCACCTAGACCAAAAGAGATCAGCAAGGAATTGGGCCTGACGCCACTTTCGTCTCAGTATACCATCTGCTTCACAGAAGACACCAGGAGGTAGGGAAATGACCTTTCGCTGTAGGAGGAAGTGAGCTGGAGTTAAGGCGTCCAAATCGTTTGGGTCGTCTGAGTTGTTCGTCAAGGCCCGGCTGTTGAGTACACGTTCTACTTCGGTCAGCACCGTAGACAAGACGTCATCACACACAGTATAGGTACCAATAATGGACTTCAGAACTGTTTTCGCACTCCTGACCAGTCTCTCCCAAACTCCGGACATGCTCGATGCAGTGGGCGGTTGGAAGATCCACTTACATCCTCGTTGAATGAGCTCCTTCTGTATTTGATCTTGGTTCCATGCCTCGAAGCTTTCCTTTAACTCACGCTCCGCTCCCACGAAGTTGGTACCGTTGTCGCAGCGCAGCTCTAGCACGTCTCCTCGGCGATTCAGAAACCTTCTTAGACATAGCAAGAAATCATCACTACTCAGAGAGCTAACGACCTCCAGATGGACGGCGCGTGTTGTAAGGCAGGTGAAGAGGCAACACCAACGTTTAGCTGTTCCTCGGCCATGTTTGACGTGTAAGGGACCAAAAAGGTCCATACCAGTGCGAGTAAACGGTGGCTCATATGCTGCTGTGCGAGAGGTTGGTAGCGGTGCCATTTTTTGTGTGAGTGGCCTAGAATTCAGCCTTTTGCAGGTGAGACATCGTCTTAGAATAGATCTGGTTAACACTCGTGCTTGAGGGATCCAATACTTCTCTCTAAGCCTTGACAAGACGTGTTCACGTCCCAAGTGACCACACGATTTGTGGATGTGCGTTATCAGTAGGGCAGCAACATGGTGGCCTTTGGGGATAATAAGAGGTTGTGTAGTGATTCGTAGAGTTGGCCCTGGTGTGACTCGCCCGCCTACTCTTAGCAATTGCTGGCTGTCAAGTATTGGATTTAGAGTAGCAATCTTGCTTGATGGACTCACACCTTTAGCAGAGCGCAGGACTTTGATTTCGTCTTTGTAACAGGCTCGTTGTGCAATCTTTGTAACTTGCAACTCAGCGTTTGCAATCTCGTCGAGTGTCAGATTACCAGTAGGCACGTTTTTACGATCACGGATGTATTCGACGAATCTCGCGAGCCATGCAATACGGCGAAGCAAGGTGGTCCAGTTTGAGCAGCTCTCGACGACTTTGTGTAGCGTTGGCATCTCACTAGAGGCGGAAGAGTTTTCTTGAACTTTGACAGCAGTGGTGTTCACGTGCTTCTCTTTCTTAAGCTCGAGGACCTCTTCAGTGGGGGTGTTGATGTCACCATCAGGCCAGCAGGACTCATCACGCCATAGAAAATCGGGAGCGCGTAGCCATCTGCCATCGGGCGAAAGCTGTGAGGGTGCATACCCTCTTGAAACATCATCAGCCGGGTTTAGGACACCGGGAACATGACTCCATTCTTCAACACTCGAGTTTTCTTTGATCTCTTGTACACGATTCGCCACAAAGGTTTGAAGGCGAAGCTTTGGATTCCTTAGATAATGCAAGACTATTGCACTGTCTGTCCAATACTGTGTTCTTTCGATGTCCAGGTCAAGTTCGGCTCTAATAGAGTTGTTCATCCGTGTTGACAGAACAGAAGCTTGGAGCTCGAGCCTTGGGACAGTGGTGAACTTAACGGGAGCATTACGCGACTTTCCCATTAGAAATGAGCAATGAATAGTACCGTCTGGGTATTTCACTCTTAAGTAAGACACAGTTCCATACCCATGCTCCGAGGCATCGGCAAAGTGGTGCATCTGTAGTTGGCACTGTGACAGGATGGTTCCAGGAGGGAAGTAACACCGTGGGATACGTACATCAGCCATGGTCTGCAGGGCGTTTTTCCAATCTCGCCATCTGGTGAGGAAACTATCAGTCAATGGCTTTCGCTCGCCAAAGATCTTGCAGGAGGTTCTTAGCTTGAAGAACAACTGGAGCTGCCATGCCGAGGGGGTCGTACAATGAACACACAGTTGACAAGATTCCACGTTTGGTTTCAGGTCGATCCAGGTCTTTGATTGTAAATCCGAGTTCGTCAGGCTCAACATGCCAGCGAACTCCGAGAGCTCTCTCGACAGGTAGTTCGTCCAAGTCGAGGTCTAACTCAGGTTTGGCTCTTTTCTGTGACGGGATTGCGGCCAAGACGTCTTGGCTGTTAGAGGTAAACTTTGTTAAGTTGAAGCCTCCTTTGTGAAGAAGGTCAACCAGTTCATTCGCTAGAGAAGCTGCCGACACTGCGTCGCTACTTGATGGCAGTCCATCGTCGACGTAGAAGTTGTGCTTTACAGCTGCGACTGCTTCATCCGAGAATTCATCAGAGTTCTCGTTGGCGGTTCTCCTGAGAGTCGAGTTAACCACGCATGGTGAGGAGGTGGCTCCAAAGATGTGCACTTGCATAGAATACACGTCAGGGGGCTCGTCGTAACCATGTGTCCACCAAAGGAAGCGCAGAGCTTGTTGGTCCCGTTCTGGAACATGAACCTGGTGGAACATAGATTCAACGTCGGCGGCTAGAGCTACATTGCCCTTTCTAAAGCGTAGGAGCACTCCAATGAGGCTGTTTGTGGAATCTGGACCCTGCAGTAAAGCCTTGTTATGAGAGGTGCTTTGGAACTCAGCCGCAGCGTCGAAAACGACTCGGACCTTTCCCGGCTTGTAAGGGTTGTACACGGGATGGTGCGGTAAGTACCAACGTACTGGGCTTTCTGTGTCGATTTCATCCTTAGTGAGTTTCTTTGCATACCCTTTGTCTATGTAGCCCTGCATGGTTTGTCGATACATCGATTCAAGTTCCTTATTGTCAGGTTTCACGAGCCTTCGTCGTAGCATCTCAAGCCTTCTTTCGGCCATACTTCGATTGTTTGGGAGCTTGGGCTCAACATCCTTCCACGGAAGACCCACTTCATAATGTCCATCGACAAATCTTGTGGTGTCCTCTATTATTTGGAGTGCACGTCTATCTTCAAGAGATAGTTCCTTTTTAGCGCCAGATATTGCATTGTCTTCTATCTTCCAGAACCTTTCAAGAGCTTCATCAAGACGACAGTCCATTGATATGGAGTTCAACGATGCAGTATGTTTAGTAACTGCATTAATTGGACCGCACAGGGTCCATCCAAGTGGATAGCGATATCCGTAGAGGCCATTCTCGTCATCATTAGGAGACCTGACTTCCCTCTGTACATGTGCACTTGGAATGTTACTGCCTATCAATATGGAGATGCGGGGTACGTCGACGGTTAAGAACTTAATATCTTGTAGATGAGGGCAGTAGGACGTGTCGACGGATTCAGGTAACACCTGCTCGGACTGGTGTAGATCTGGGAGGACGTATGCATCGTTGACCTTAATTTCCTCGTCATCCTCACAGACTTAAGGGTGAAGCTTACATGTTGAGTTTCAGCTTGTCGACTGGACGTAATGGTCGTAATTTGAATCTCCTCTGGGACTCCCTTTATGTTGAGTTCATCAGCTAACTGTTGATCTATCAGGGTATCTGTGCAGCCATTGTCGAGAAAGGCGTAAGTAGACAAGCTCCTATTATCACTCGAGGTGATGACAACAGGGAGCACATTAAGAACCACAGATGAGTTCAAGTTGTTAACTGCGGCAGAAGACACTCCCTTTAGCTGAGGCTTTGGATCAGGCTTCTTTACATGTGAAGGCTGTGCGGACTCCTTGTCATTGTAGGTAGAACCTTTATCCTGACTGGGTGTCGAAGAGTACTGACGACTAGGGATTTTATCTTTGTGAAGGATGTCCAAGTGGCGACCACCGCAACGTGAGCAGGACGGCGTATCTGGGCAAGTCCCAGAACCATGACCTGGACGTTGTTTTCCGCAGTTGAAACAGAAGTGGTAGGCGGCAGCGTATTGACGACGTACATCTACGTGATCACATTGCTTGATGATTGGGCAACCTTTCAGGTTGTGGCGAGGACCCTTGCATACATCGCAACGGTCTACGGGTGCAGTTGGCATCCTTTTGGCATCTTTCTCGACGCTTGTGTTTGCAATGGTCGAAAGTTTCTGTATAGGAAGTTGTGGTTTTAGTGTTGGCCTTGTGTTGGTCTTAATGTCCTTGTTTTCTCTTTTTGGTAACCCATAAATCGGGTCATTCCTAATGGTTGCATGCTTCTTGACAAAGTCAGAAATGTCCTTTAGACGTGCGGATGATCCACGTCTAAGTATTTCGTAGTTCACGTTTTGCCATTTTGAAATTAGATCGTTTGGTAGGCGACTAATAATCTTGCGCAGATTGGTAGCAACGCTGATCTCCTGTTCATCGGCTCCAGTCAAGATCTTGGTGGCTGTGTTCAGCCTTTCAGCGAAGTTCAGTAGTCCAACGTTATCGCCGTAGTTCAATTTGGGGCCGGATATCAGTTCCTCTATACAGGCCTGCGATACCTGTACGGGGCGACCGTAACGATTTTCCAAGATGTTGACCAGATCGTCGTATGAACAACCGCGGTTTCTCCTAATAACTTCTAGAGCATCGCCGCACAAGAACTTTGGTAGATATTCAACACGCTGGGCATCTGATAGAAGTTGGGATTCCAAGTGTTCGCTTAACTGCTTGCGCAGGAAAGGAAAATCCGCTGGCTTACCACTGAACTGGGTTGGCTTTATACCGTTAAGAAGCTGTATCTTTAGCATTGTTGCAATATGATCCATGGAAGTTGACTTAGGATCTGTGATAGCTGAATTCGAGTTATCTTTCACTGAGGTCGGGGATGGTATGTGTTGCTCCTTAGCACTTTGGTTGTTATCGAGGGGAGACGCACGTGGTTTCGGGGAACTTTGTTCATCGTCAAGCGAAAACGCACATGGTTTCACAGAGCTTTGTTGATCGTAAAGGGAAGGTACACGTTGTTCTGCAGAATTCTGTTTTTGATCGTAGCCAGGACTCCAGCTCTTGGTAGGATGCAGATTGGATGCAGGTGGCGCAGCAAAGGAATCGTTGCAAGTCAGTGGGCGGGCACTTAGCTTTACGGTTGAGATACCAGTAGGGGGAACCTCAGGTGGCTTACAAGGGTTGTCGATGGGAGTACTGTATTGGATACGACCTTGGGCGCCATCAACTATGGAGTGTACGTCGTTATTGGTGTTGCATTCCGTTTCTACCTGCCACTCAACCTCAGCTAATGCTGCGTCCTCCTCCAATTTCCTGATTTCTCTTCTTGCGTTCATTTCTCTTAAGAGTTTTGCGGTTTCGACTTCCTCGTGCTGTCTCGCTTTGGCTAACTCCAGTTTCTTTTTTGCTAAGAGCATTGTCCTTAGTTTTTCTCTTTGTGTTGAGCTTGACGACGCCTTTGATAAACGACTACAGTCACTTTTAACATAGATACTTTCAAGCGCATCATCATTTTCTGCTAGTTCATTAATCTGTAATATTTATATTTACTACCAAAAAAAGATCAACCTACACACAAAATGGTGTAAGTTGACTGAAGTGCTGGATATTTTCTTATAGTCAAACTAAGAATATTATGACGATGTCTTGATATGACGTCCGTGTTAATTCATGCATATCAACAAGCAGCAGAAAAATGATTTGAACTGATAGTTTTTCATGCATATCAACAAGTAAAAACAATAATTTGAACAGTTTTTCTACATGTATTTTTGGTGATGTTGTCTCTATTTCTATTAACGTTTTGCATTTTGTTTGTTTTGTTGTTAGCTTGCTTATAAGCCTGCTTGTGTTTTTTCTTGATTGGCTGGTTCAGGAGCCCATTACCTTTTTTTCCTTTGTGTGTTGTTTATGGTGTTGTTCATGATTCTTGTTTCTGGTTCATGGTTGATAATCAATTATTCTCACCCGGACTTAATGTTTAGATGCATCTGTTGATTTCACCAAAAATCCTCCAAGCCAACTGTATGTAGTGAAGGGACAAACTGCCAAGTTTGTGTGGACATACTCTGTTGGTAATAGAAACAATGAGTTTCGTACATTATCACCAATATGGTTCTATAAAGACATTTCAAATGTGATTGGTCGTGATAATGGATATATTGGATGGAAATTTCATATTTCCAATGACACTTGTCCAACTCGGTTGCTTAGTCCTACCAAACGTGTGAGTCGCGAGGAACAAGCTACGTTGGTCGTTACTGATGTAACCACAGCTGATGATGGTGTTTATGGATGTATGCTGTTATTAAATAGAGGAAAAAATAAAATCAGCACAACAACACTAAAAGTTACAGGTAAGTTTTTTATCCGAGATGACAAGATAATGCTTTATAGACTGTTGGAAAAGGTATTTTAAAAGGTCAGCAAACTGTTAAAAATAAATGTTTCAAACAAATGTAATAAGCTGGTTTAGCAAGTTTCTGTTGCTCTAAAATACATAGTAATGTTTTGACTTTAGTCTATTTAAGCAAATCAATTGCAAGACAAACCATCAATCAAATACCTTGAACGCATGAACCGATACGGTACCTACATCGACGCCACGAATTATTCTTGTTTTCAGATCACTTTTTCACGGAGGGGAGGGGTTTATTTAGGAATTAAATTGGATGAATTGATTGCCTTCCTGATAATGTTTTCAGAAACTCCAACTTTTACCACTCGACCAAGTATAAAGACATTTATACTTGAGCACTCGGACTTGAGAATTTTGTGTACAGCGGTTGGTCCTCCAACACCGAACGTTACGTGGATAGACAGCGTTACTAAGACAACCATAACACAAGGAGTTGGGAGTGCAATTCTTCGTATATCAAATGTTACCAGACGTCAGAGTGGGACTGAGTACGAGTGTCAGGCTATTAACAATCCTATCCAAGGACCGGTTAAAGCAAAGACAATGGTTACCGTCTATTGTAAGTAAAAATATCAATCAATAATAAGGTTAGGTTCAGGAGGGAGGGGATGACTCTATTGTATGCAAATTAGATTCTCTATCTACAGCGAACTCTAGTGTGACGTCACATGGATACGCTAGATATTCTTGTCAGTTTAGTTTGAAAGCGCCATTTTGAAGTTAAGAAAACGAGATAAAAGAGAGGTAAAACAGCACATTGTAAAGTAGTTAACCCACAGTGAGTGTTCTTTGTTTATAGATTTACTAGTTGAGCGCAACTGATCTCGAAAAAACGTTTATAGTTGACTGGATTTTTTCGTTAAAACTTCTCGAGAAGGCTGCAGGTCCTAATCGAAAATGGCCAACCATCATTTGAAAACATCGTGATTTCGTTGGTAAAACTTTATGGAACATTTTGAAAGTAGGAGGTTATATTGGTTATAAGTTTAACTCTAGCCAGTTTGATTTTGGTTTTATTTGGAGCTGTGGTTCTTCTCATCAATCGATTTTTGTGTTGTTTCTCAGCCTTTACAACTTATCCTGTATACGATTTCGATAGGAATGTGACTGTTTTGTTTGTTACTATTTTTATCAAGTAAAAACAACGATCTTAACTAACAGTTATTGCATTAATCTGCAGTACTATTGCTTATAGTTAAATTGAAGTTGTTGATTTATTTTTAAAAGTTCAACAAATAGAGCACTTAAAATTAATATTAGTATATAACTTTATCCATGAAAATGTATGCAATTATTGCTACTGACTATGCAATATTTCCTATTTACTGACTATTGGTCACAATGAGTCATTGTTTCCTTTGTATCTGATTTTTTGGTTGAATGACATTTAAAATAGAAACTGTATGTTATAGTAAACTAACTACATAATTTGTATTTTTTTTATTTGTTTTTATATATCATGGTTTCAGTGCTTTTGCTCTAATTTATTTGTATAAAATTTCATGTTGAAATTGTGCTTAATTATAACTTATATCATGTTTGTGTACTGTATTATTAAAGGTCAAATAGAAATACTGGTATTGCTGTTTGAAAAAGCTGGGGGGGGTGGGGAGAATTTCAAATTTACTTCATTTTAATGTTTAAAAAACATTGTCTGATGATACATAGAAATAAAATCAATGTTTTTTATTAAAATAAGCATCAGTCTATTGTACCTTGTTAGTAATGAATGGGAAACTGCTATAGGGTATCCTGTTGCATTCAAAACAGCAGCTATGGGGCAGGGACAAAAGTTTGATAGAGCAACAACACTATATCCATGAAAATAAAATTGCAACTGTATAATAGTTCTTCTGTAGTGACCGTGAGGTATTGTTTTCTTTTGTATTTGATGTTTCTGGTTGAGTGGTATTTACTAAATAGTCACTGGATATAAACTATTAGTTTAATAGTAACAATTTTTTATATTGCATGGTTTTAGCGTTTTCGCTCTACAAAAACAACATAGTTACTATAAGCAAAAGAGTGGTTTTCAGTAACCCATGAAACAAAGTGTATTGATTAAAGTGTAATAGTCAAATAAGAACAAAAGAACACAATGAAATTAGAGTGTATAAGGAGTAATACACTAAAGAGGGTTTCACGTGTTAATGAAAACCACTTTAGTTTGTATTTATAGTCACTATATTTATTCAGTATCACTCAAACAGAGTTAATAGAGGGGTTTATCCAGTCATCCGTTGGCATAAACAAGATGACAAGCATAGAATAGTTCAGTGTAAACCAACAATAGTAATTATTATTTCACTGTTCACATTGTTGAAATAGTGTGTTATCTTTTCCAGCCATTTTACCTGCAAAAAAAAAAAACACACAAAATGTTTAACTATATAATCATCATTTAATTCAATTCAAGTTTGTTACAATAGCTGATGGAAGCTTAGCTTGATAAATCTCAGATTTTATATCCTGATTTTCAATCATAATTTGAAATGTTATTCAATGAATTTCATGTTATATATTATCATTATTTAATTCCGTAAGCTAATGTGAAAACAGGACAGCAGAAAACTTTATACTGCACTGTATCAAATTCTTCTAACAAAGCAACTGATATACGAATTGATTTTGAAGACAAATAATTAAGAAAGTGGGTACAGCTTGGGTATTTATGGTAGCTAGTTTCAAAGCATTTTTAGATAGCTATTATAAAATACACATAAATACGATCTTAAAAGCATGCATTTAGCTCATTGAATAAGCATAAACATTCATGTCAAGGTTCAAAATCAAGATAATTAAGGACTTGACTTCAATGGGAATACATTTACTAATCTGCAAAGTTGTTTTGTTCGGGTCTCCCAGTTCGGGTTCGTAATTTCGACTTGTAGTTCGTGAGATCAGCCTTCAAATCGATTGATGAGACCAACCACAAAGCCAAACAATGAGAAACTTTGCAGATCCGAAGATTATCATATACTTGCATAAACCTCCTATTCTGGATGAAAAATACTGATCCATTGTGATTTTACGTTCGTGTACTTGTAAAAAACTGCATATCAACAGCACTGGACCGACATCACAGTTCATCACGAAATTGGCTAGAAAAGCAGTATTTTCGTCGAATCTGATCAACAAATTTGGCTATAGTGAGCTATTGGATACTATTACATATCAAAGAACTCCCACTAGTAAAAAAAAAAGTTCAGCAATGCAAAAAAAATCGAATGTTTTTGTGGAAACAACCGAGTTAAACAATGGTCGCCATTTTGAATCGAGTCGTGACGTCACACTAGAGCGAGCCCACAACACGCCTTTTCCCTGGAGACGCCCCCTCCCTCCTGGTTAGGTTGTACAAGTAAAATGCTAATCGACAAAATCCACGGAAATTGTCGTTCTTACTTACAAAAAGGCGAAAACACGAAAAAAACTCTAGGTATATACACTAATCAACGACCATTGAAAAATGGAAAATGAATCTTGTTTACTAAAAATTAGACCGAGTTGCATTGTGGTTATGGTCATTATTGACTTTTATACAAATCTTGTTTACTAAGCCATGCCAGTTTTAAGCCAATAAGCAGCATTTAATTATATATTCAACGTTCTTGAGAAAGCCGTGAATAATAGAAATGTAAGTTTAGAATACATTCTCTGTTATTTAAAACTGTTTTTCCAATGCACTGCTGCCATGCCTTCCATTATTTAAGGGATTACAATAATATCTTAAACTAATTGTGTAATTAACAATAAGCGTTTATGTCGTAACAATAAACTGAATCATTGGAATCTAATTTAAACCTAGACACACCAACGATCGACATATCTTCATCCACTACTAATATCAGTTCCTGGAATAGTAACATGGTAACACTAAGGTGTAAATGTTTCAGTGCACTACCTGGTTCTACCTGGAAATGGTATCGACCCAATGGTGACCTTATCACTTCTAGTATCCACAGTATTAATGATGGTAGTGAGGTGACAGTGATGACTGGACAAGATAGTGGTGACTATGGTCGTTATAGATGTAAAGCAACTAATGTTGTTAAGTACAAATTAAATCATTAGTTTTTATATGGTGTTTTGATTTACTGCTCTCACCACTGTGATCCGACCGAATTGAAAATACAAAATGTCAATCAATCAAACCGTGGGGTTCAATTTCTGCCAAGGGCACATGATAATTTTCTCATGTATCTATATTTCACTTATCAGCACCGAACGAATTTCAATTCATAATTCACTTCATTTCTGCGTTTCCATTTACGGTGCTCAAATTTACCTATTAAAGAGATTAATATCGCTCTTGGACCCCATAGTTGCCCTATACTACATGTGCATATCCAGCATGGTCGTCTTTGTGGTGTAGCTGTTAAAACATCGGACTAGAAAGCCGAAAGCATGGGTTTAATTCCCGTCAAGGGCATATGATAATTTTCTCATGCATCTGTATTTCACTATTAAACCGAACGTATTTCAATTGACCTATCAACAACTAACACCAATTGTTCATATCAAACACCCATTTCTTCGTCTCATATTTCATTTATTCAAACGTTGCTACAAATTATATACTAATCAAAGAGAATATAATATCATATTTTGTCTCAGTTCCACCAGAGCCACCACAAGTGTTCGTTACAGACAAAGAATCAACATCAGTCACTATAAGGTGGACAAAACCACTATATAATGGGGGTAGTCCAATCACTGGTTACAAGTTAGTTATGGACTACAAGACATTTCATATCAATGACACCACAAAAATGTACTACTCAGTTGTTGGACTGATACAGAACACAGAATATGAAGGCCTGTTTTATTCACGTAACATTGCAGGTTATAGTACTAATACAAGCATATATTTTACTACAAGAAGTAAGTTATGGTACATAAACTGGTCATTATATAAAATGTAAAGTCTTCCTAAGCGCACACCGAGACATACTTAATTTGAAATATATCAAATATATGTCTGTTTTAGATTTCTTCCAAGCTCAAGGTGGATGAATTAAAATCTCATATTCTAGTTTGTGCATACACTTTCACATTTCTCACTACATTATGTTTTAACATGTTTAAACACATAGTTTTCGAGTTCATATTTTTAAATATGAAATTGAAAACTACGTGTTTGAAAATGTTAAGAAATAAAAGTGTTGGAGTAAATAACTCATCAAATTAGCCACTCCACCACTCATGCTGTGTCTTGTCCTTGGGGTTATGTACTTTCAAAAAATAGAACAAGAAGCAGTGTTTTACCGGTAGACAACACATAATTACCCAGCCAATGATAAACTAGAAAAAGCTTGATATATAATAAATTATTCTATTTCACAGGTCATGGATGTTCCTGCTCAAAATCATCTTCACAACAAGAGTCACAAGGTTTTAATGTACAGTTGTACATGACCACGTGTTGTTTCAATTCTTTTGCGTTATCCTGAGCTCGTTACGTAAAGTTTTTCTTACATTCATTTATTCTTTCATTCATCAATCCATCCATCCGTTCATTCATTCATTCATTCATTCATTCATTCATTCATTCATTCATTCATTCATTCATTCATTCATTCATGCATCACTTAAAGTATATTTACCTTTGTGTAATTGTCATCAATTTAAATTCATTGCATGTGTTTGTAGGTGGAACGGTAGCGGCTGCTGTGTGTGCATCATTTCTTGTCATCTCGTTAATTGTCATCATTCTACTTGTTGTGTACATTTACAGAAACAAGACAACATCAAAGTAATTCTTTATTATATTTATATGATATTTTATCATAAGAGCATTGTCGATATATGGCATACATATATTTTATGTACGAAATTATTCAATAGAAATATATAACAATACATTATGATCAGTCAATGAATCAGATAACTATAATTATTTTATTTACTACTCCTTTTCAGGAAAACTACCGATTCAGGTTACAATGTAAGTCACTTCAATTTATTTTCTTAATGCTCCGATTCTCTATGATATTGTGTGAATAAAAACATTCTTAATATTTAATGAACATAGGAATGAGAACAGTAGGTAGAAACTAAACAAACACACACAAAGCGATCCTGTAGACGAAAGTACGAACAAGTTAACGCAAACAAGCAATCAAAACAAACAACGAAGCGAACAAACGAACAGTAACAAATAAAATTATACATATTTGTTTTCATTTTTGACAGAATGAAATGGTTGAAATGGCTACCGCCCCTTCTCCTGTTAAAACATCCCAAACAGAATATGAAGCAGTAGAACAAACCCACACCAAACCAGCCGTACCAAGTAAACCAGTGATATATGAGATACCAGGAAATCCACAGACCAGTCAGGACTATTACCAACAACTGAACCCAGAAACAATACAACACGACCCAACAGTACCGTACGAACCTCTACGTACAAAACACGTTACTATTGATCAACGTAACGATACGTATCAACCGTTACGTGACCGTCCTAGGGAGTATCAAAGCCTGCATAATTATTCTAACGTAAATAATTCATCTGTAAGTTAAACACTTACGTGCGTCTTACGTAGTATCATAGTGTTTATTAAGTAAACAATGCGTCTTTTGGTTAAAACTGTTCCGTGAGGCTTACGTGTTATCATGATCAATATACGTACGTTTTATGGACTATAAAACTCTTTGAAAGTATTTCAATGTAAATAATGTTTAAATTGGTGAATAGTTCCACATTTTACTTTTTTCATTGTTCATATATAAAACTAAAACAAAATTGTATTTGAATATTATATGCAAACTCATTTTTTTGTATAGTATGACAATAAAAGCCTTTTCCATTGCACAATTTCAAAAAAATTCACTATGTGAATTTTTCTCGTTATTTTCAATTAGTGATTTCAAAACATTTCACTAGGTGAATTTTTCTCGTTATTTTCAATTAGTGATTTCAAAACATTTCACAAGGTGATTTTTTCTTGTTATTTTCAATTAACGATTTCATATTCTCGTCATATAAGTTTTCTTTCTCATATAGTGAATTATATATTTCATATAGTGATTTCTTATTTCACATAGTGATTTCTTATTTCACATAGTGATTTCTTATTTCACATAGTGATTTCTTATTTCACATAGTGATTTCTTATTTCACATAGTGATTTCTTATTTCACATAGTGATTTCTTATTTCACATAGTGATTTCTTATTTCATTTGGTGTTTTCAAAATCAATATACTTTTGTCATGTTTGGCTTGCTATATATCTGCCCATAATGAATAAATGTTATTTACCGGCTGGGAGGTCCGCCGAGGTCCGTTTACCGACCTCTAGCCGGTAAATAACTTTTGTTTATTATTATTATTATTATTATTATTATTCTCTCTCTCTATTATTAATCATCGTAAAATATCAAAAACATTAAATGTTTTAAATATTTTACGATGCGCGTTGCTTTCAAATGGCTTCCCAGTAGTTTTACTGAAAAAGAGCGGGTTGTCAGAGACCACTTCTCATTCAGCATGTGACGGGCTGCCTCAACAAACTTACAGCAATTTTAAATACAAGATATTAAACTTACTGCAGCTTTCTTCATCTTTCCAAATCAAAGATCATTTAAAGACAATGGGTTTTGTTTATATCTCGAGTTGTAATTCGTCGGTCTTGTGGACATTTGCATCAAGAAAAAGCCTACTGAAGTTTATTTTTCGATAGATAATTCGGATGATGTCTAAAAGTACACACGAGTGACCACGAGTGACCACGAGTGACCTCGAGTGACCACGAGTGACCACGAGTGACCACGAGTGACCACGAGTGACCACGAGTGACCACGAGTAAAAAAATGAAAATATGAAAAAAATGAAAAAAAGAAGAAAATTGAAAAAAAGAAAAAAACGACCAAATAACGTAACAGTATAAAATAACAAATATGGAAAAGAAAATGAATTAAATTTAAAAATTTAAAAGTTAAACATGAAATGATCATTTTGCTATATAATTCATTTTTTAAAAAGGAAAAAAACCGCTGAACTAAGACTGTTACGGTTTTATTGTTACTATTAGATAATTTAGACATTGTTGCTGTTTTAATAGAGTACTAACACTACAACCGTGAAACAACTTAACTAAACTTAAATAATAGCAAAATCCTTTGTTTTTCGGTTGTCTATTCTATTGTTTGTTTTAGTTAGTGTATGTTTCACCGGTAAAGAGTTTTTACTCTGTGTTTACGTAAATTATTTATTGATTAAATAGGCTACGAACGGTAGCAACTGAAATGAATGAATAAAGCTTTTAAAATACTTCTTGTAAAAAAATGTTTTTCTTTCACGTTTTCATTATTTTTCATTTTTCATCCATTTTTCATCAGTCCTGATGGTTATCAAATTTGATAACCACAACATTGCAGCTAAAAGGATTATGACGTCATCATTCCGGTGTTGAACAAATTCCGCAGTAAGATTTTATTTATTGAGTTTTTATTGTCTTTCCAAAATGTTTTTGCGAGATTATTTTATACTACGTGGAAGAGAATTATCTTAAGCACAGTCTCAGCATGTTTCCGGAGTGTTAGAGCGAAATGATGGTAAACGGTGAGTAAATTTCTTAACTACACTGGTACTTCAAAGCTTCAAATCAAACCCCGGTTTCCCAAATACTTGTTTTGTTTTCTTGTCGAATGATTTTTTTGGTTCCACGAAAAAAATATAGGGGTATTCAGGAGATATTCTTCTATCATTGTGTGAAATCTCAACATGGGCCGGTCTATAGAACGCTGGGCCGCTTTGATTTTGTGTATGAGGCCTCGTCTACACGAATCCAATCCGGCTGAAACCGCATAGAAATATTTGCGTCCACACGAATCCGCGTATCCGGAGGATTCAAGTAAAAGTATGTGGTTTCGATGACCGGATTCACTGGATTCGTGTGGACGATAGGCCGATTCGCATCAAAAAGTATGCGGTTTCAAAAGTATCCGGATCCGTGTAGACGGGGTCTGAGTGTGTCTATTCCAGCTCATCACCCCATACTAGTCATACTGTTTACATTCAAGAAACGTTGCTCGATTGCTCGATAAATAGGCTGTACTTTTGTAAATCGGTTATAAGACGAAGGCCATTTCATGTTGGCTAAAACATGGTATTTGGTATTGCATTTTATTTTAAGTTTTTTTTAAAACAAGAGTCAAGAATTGTTGATAATTTAAGCCTCGTCTACACGAATCCGATCTTGAAACCGCATAGAAATATTTGCGTCCACACAAATCCTGTTGATCGTTTCCTATTCAAAAGTATGCAGTTTCAGTGACCGGATTCACTGAATTCGTGTGGACGATAGGCCGATTCGTATCAAAAAGTATGCGGTTTCAAAAGTATACGGATCCGTGAGGCCGGGGTCTTAGACGGGCTTCAAGCCGTACAAACTTATGATCCAAATTCTTATTATTACTTTTACTTTTTTTCTTCTGTATTAATCGCCAGTGCTTCTGCTTCTCTTTCAGAAAGCTGGCAGTTTGCATGTGTCTAAGACCGTTGTAGAATCGGACGCGAATATGTTTTAAATTGAATACAAAATGATAATCTTACGAAGGTCAATACTATAAAATTATGTTGACCTTCAGCAATACTCGCAGTCAAATGTTTTCATATTTTCCTGATATTTTCAATGGCTTGAAGAATCCAAGTCAACCACAATGCTTTGCGCTCCTATATTATTGTTTACATGCGGGTTATGCAACACATTAAGTCACGCGTGCCGCAACAATCTGTAGATTTTATGGATAAAAAGATAGTTTATTGATAATAATTGATACCATACAAAGCTGAATTACATATTCATAAATTACAGTTCATATACAGTTATTTTTACAATAAATTCATAATTAAATTCACGATAAAAGTTACGATAACAAATCTACTTACTAATATGAACGTTTTAGTAATAGAAAATTGTCTAAAAGTGTTCTGAGTTGCTTTTCAGACTTCAGGATGTATTAAATCTGTTCTTGAAATTAACCGCTTTCCATCTGGGTAGAGAGAAGGCTCTGTTATATGTTGAGCGAATATGCTGGAGTTGACTTGTCATGTGTCGAGCATGACAAGAAACAATAACTTCTATTGACCTTCTAAAACCATCACAATAAACAGAATAAATAGCGTTAAGTGGCTGGATAGTCACTAACTGTCTAAATTCTCCATCCTTTGATTCCAGAGTAAGTAGGTTGAATGTTTTAGAGACATTCTCTTCACAAAATCTCGACTTTTTGGCCATTGTCAGACGGGGAAATCAGTAGCGACCATTGAATTCAAATAATACATCAATAAAGGATCAAACTTTTTCCAAACCATCGAAAAACTTTGAGAAGTACCACTGGTGAACTTTTCACGATATTTATGACCCATCTTGCAGTAATTCAAAGGCCGATGGAAATGGATTCACTTCACAAACCCAAAAGTCGGCCATTTTCCATGGTCAACAAAATGGCGACTAGCGATTATTTGGCAATGTCAAGCGTGCAATGCATTGTGGTTGACTAGGATTCTTTAAGCTATTCTCTTATATGAAGAAAAATGTTATTAATATATGATCCAAATAGAAATATAAAAGTGTTTATGATCTTTATGCAAGACAGAAGAGTTATGTTTGAGTTTAGACAAAAGTTATTTAAGATTACCGATAGGTATTAATGGAAATTTGAAAGATTTGATGTAAGAATACTTCAATTATGAAATAAATAGCATCTTGTCATGAAGAATATAATAATACTTCTGCCTTCGTAACCAAAGTACAATCTCGATTCTTTGTTGTTGTTCACTTAGATGTGACGTCACCTACTAAAACCGAGTTCTGATTGGCTGATCTACTGTTTGGTTTCTCAAATATCATAACAAGTCAGGGTTATCAAATTTGGTAACCATCAGGACTGTTCATTTCTTTTACTCTTCATTGTAGAAATATATAATTTCTTATGCTCTGCTAAGTTTTATATAATTGTCGTCATACTAATGAGATTTTTGCTCGATACTTTTACGTTTATTACAAGCCATTTGTTTTCGCGTCCTTTTGTTTATCATTTGAATTGTTTGTTGTTATATCATTTCATGTTTAATTTTCTGTTAATTTTTAAATGTAATTCATTTTTCTTTTCTATTTCTTCCATATTTGTTATTTTATACTGTTACGTTATTTGATCGTTTTTCATTTTTTCAATTTTTTTCATTTTTTTCAATTTTTTTTTTTTTCATATTTTCATATTTTCATATTTTTATTTTTTCAGTCGTGGTCACTCGTGGTCACTCGTGGTCACTCGTAGTCACTCGTGGTCATTCGTGGTCACTCGTGGTCACTCGAGGTCACTCGTTGTCACTCGAGGTCACTCGAAGTCACTCGTGGTCACTCGTGTGTACTTTAGACAGCATCGATAATAATAAATAAGAAATTTAATTGAAGTCACCGTCAACTGATAAAGGAATTATTTTGTCTGTGTCGTACTTTATGAAGAAGATGAAAGATGAAAGCACTAGGATCGCTGACAGGACTTTGAGCAAATCGACCTTTTTCAAGATTGTTTAACCTTTTGCATGCAGAAAAAGAAAGACAAGAACACTTCCTTACTTCAAAAACGTTTTAAACTTTGTAGATAAACTTCTTGTGAATTTATAGCATTTTAAAAGTGACTGAAAAACACGACATATCTCATCAAAACATAGCTCAATTCACCGCCGTGTTGTTTACAAGGAAAGATAAAAACTACAATTATATTTTTCAACTATTATTGAGGTATGTGAACGAGCTTTATATTCTTTAGAAAATAAAAAAAAAACTTCATATATTCTCACAACCTTTTTATGTAATATTCTCGTGTATTCTCTTGTGAGTTTTTGCAATATTGATTTGATTTTTCTCAACTTTTGCTTGTCAAAATGATTGCAAAAACAACCAATGCTCGCCACGTTGCTTTTAATTTTCTCTCAGTCGGTTAATTATCGCATTCTGTCAGTGTTTTGGTCAATTCAGAATTCTAGATCTCCTGCTATTTTTTTATCGATAAATTATCTAAAAACAATAACCTATTAAAGAAAACTTTTCAAATTTTCAAAAATTAATATCGCTTGGAAAACTTAACAATGTTACCAATGTTACCGTGGACCTTGAAAAACCGGATCGCGCGCTAGCCATTCACAGTACGCGAATTACTAGGATACCGGACCGGAAAAAAAATAATTTTAAGTATTAGTTGTAGTGCTGTAACTTCCAAAATTAACGTCCACACTTATATTCTGGATGTATTATTAGTAGCTCGGCTGAGAAACTAGACGCTCTTTCGTGGAAGAAGCGAAAGAACGTCTGTATTCTTAGGCTATATAATTGGTTGACTCAAATTATTTTGTTATTCAAAGTAAATTATACATTCAACCAATCATGATTTTTTGTTTATCAAAAGATTAAAAACAACAATTGAAACGAAACAGCTATCGAAACAGATTTGTGTTTTATAGTTTTATTATTTCGGAAATTGTATATTCATTTAAATGTTAGTTTAATATTTGGTTAACAAGAAGTAATAACAAATGTCATGTCTCATATAATAAAAATATTCGGATTTTCATCTAAATTCTGGGAAAAACAGACAGGAAGTTATGAAAAGGAATTTTAATGTAGTTTGTATTGTTAAAAGAACATGTTATTACAGTCGACCAAATCATTTAGTCATATATTTTAGCGTTTGCATGTGTATGTCAATAATTCAACTGACCAATGACATTGCACGATCTAACCAGCTTGTTCAGTTGATAGATTATACAAAGATCGGTAATCAACAATGTGTTCAAGGTCAGTGTTCGTTGCACCTTAAACCATCACAACAATGTCTTATCGCTGTAATCTGTGTCTCGTTGTTAATGGATTGCTTGGCATATCGCTGTTAATTCTCAACATTGGTAAGCTATACAAATAATAAGCTCATTTGGCTTCGTTTGGAATCGTTTCGTTTCATAATACTGAGCTAGGTTTAACAAAAATAGCCGATATCCTGGTTATATATTTTTAAAATGAATGTAAAATTACACAGAGGAAGCAATAGTTATTGAGTGGAAACCGACGAACAAACTAGCGCTGCAATTGGCTATTTATTAATAGTAATCAATTGTACAAGGTCCTACCTATTTTACTCTAAGGAAAATCTACTTCTGTTTCTTTGAAACTGTCAAATTGAACCATTCATTAGTGTAATGTCCATATACACCTATTTCAAAAATCGTTGTCGCAGCCGAAGCTACAGTCCACACTCTGAAGCCTGCAAAGGCTGTCTGTATTATGGACATGATTTCTGATTTATAACACGTTTTTTAAAGAACTATCAGTGTTTCATCATCTACGACTGTAACAGTGTTATGGTCATACAACACAAACACGTCCATCTAAAATATGCTATGAATGAATTGAAAACAACTTAAGAAATACCGACATCCTTTGCAGAGTCCAGTGTGTGTACTGTGTACTGTAGCTTTGGCTGCGACAACGATTTTTGAAATAGGTGTATATAGCTAATGTAACTAACGTTGTCGTTAAGAATTTTCAAGCCTTAGAAAGATTTGATTCACCTAGCTTTCGAGCAACTTGCTTTTCATCAAGGTAAAGCGCCTAATGAATCTTATAGTACCCTACGAATATCTTCAGTATAAACATGGTAATAAATTGCATCATAAATTGCAGGGGCGAATACGATTCCAATACGCTATGTGTGGAAGTGAATTTGGTTCAAATCCAAAACTTTCCGGATACGTGTAAATTGGGCATAATTTAACTTTTATACTTCCACCTCTACTGCAAACATTACTGTCTGGTATAACTACGTGGACGAGAAGCAAATTTACAACCACCTTATTCGATATTTACTGCCAAAAAAGCAGGACGCACATTCAAAATGGTATAAATAAACTGAATTGTTGAGTATTTTTTTTTAGTCAAACCCAGAATATTATGACGAGGTATTGGTATGACCTTTGTATGCATATCAACAAGTAGAAACAATGAAGTGAATTTTATTACTGAAATCCATGTTGTAGTTTTCAGTTATTTGTTTTGTTGTTAGTTTGGTGGGTCGGTGGGTCGGTGGGTCGGTGGGTCGGTGGGTCGGTGGGTCGGTGGGTCGGTGGGTCGGTGGGTCGGTGGGTCGGTGGGTCGGGTTCATATTATGATATCATATTTGTCACTTATTCTTGGCCTTCTCTTTAGATGCATCAGTATATTTCATCCAAAACCCTGCCACCCCACTGTATGTAGTGAAGGGGCAAACTGCTAAGTTTGTGTGGACATACTCTTTTGGTAATAAATATAAAGAGTTTAAAACATTTTCACCAGAATGGTTCTATAAAGGACATAATCAAAGTTTAAAGGTGATTGGTCATGATATTAGACAAATTGGATGGAGATTCGAACTCACTACCGCAACGTGTCCACCTCGGCTGCTAAGTCCTACCATACGAGTGAGTCGAAAGGATCAAGCTACGTTGGTTATTACTAATGTGACCACAGCTGATGATGGTGTTTATGGATGTATATTGGATTTAAGGAGTGGAAATGATAAAACCAGCACAACAACACTAAAAGTTACAGGTAGGTTTATGTTTGGAGATAAGATAATCCCTCAAAGCTCGTAAATGTTAAATAGATAATTGACTCATCAACAAGCTATTTCAAATGTCAGTTAGCTGTTTGATGTTTGGTTTTCAATATTATAATATTTCTTGGTTGATCGATCGAAATTCTGGCTGAACGAACAGACGACTAAATGAATGAATAACTAATTGCTGACTAATGACTTATTACTGGGATACCTGTGGTAGATCAGTCATAAAATCCGTTAGTTGTTCCTGCGTTCTACTCAATAATAAGTACAATTTGTGCAATAATACCCTCATTACACATGACACCAACAATTTAGTTCAATTATATCAGGTCTGTCTCATTATTAGACTGTTTTCGTATTCATATTGGTAATATGATTAACGGTGGTTGTTGTTTTCATTTTTTTGGCACAAGACGAGTCACAAAACTACGGATAAATTGATCTGTTTACTATTCTAACTCTGATCCATATATGTTTTGGACTTAAGATCGATAAGATATTCCCTATCATTAGGTGCTGTACTACAGAGTAATATATGGAATATTATACACTTATTGAATTTATCCGAACCCGCAAAATATTTAAGTCGAAAATTCAATATTGGGCGAGACCTCCTGTTGAGTTAAATAAGAAGTTAATTGCTGGTTCATCAACGTGTGCTCCGGCGGCTACGCTGGCTGGCTGGCTGGCTGGCTGAATGACTGAATGACTGACTGACGGATTGAATTGTCTCATATTCTTTTTCAGAAACTCCAACTTTTACGACTCGGCCAAATACCAAAACAATTATCACTGAACACTCGGACCTGAATATCATGTGTACAGCGGTTGGTCACCCAACACCAAACGTCACGTGGATACAAAGCGTTACTAAGAAAAACTTAGCGAAAGGAGTTGGGAATGCTATTCTTCGTATATCAAATGTTATCAGAAGTCAGAGTGGGATTGAGTACGAGTGTCAGGCTATTAACAATCCTATCCAAGGACCGGTTAAAGCAAAGACAAAGGTTATTGTGCATTGTAAGTAAAAACACAAATCTCGTATTTTATTGAATGTATACAGTGCTAACAGTCAAATATTCTGAAACTATAAGCCTTGATGTAAACGCAATAAAAAAAATAATAAAGTGAATCATTGAATCTATTTTTTTGAAATACCAATAATGATTGTTTATATAGTAGACGCACCAACGATCGACACATCTTCACAACAAGAAAGTTCACGACAAGAGTCAAAAGGTTTGAATGCACAGCTTACATATATTTACCTTTGTGTCTTTTTCAACATATTATTTCCATTTTTGGACAATTTTTTAGGCTACTGCCCTCCATACATGAGTGCATACCCTGTTATGTAAGAAGGAGTAAGGGACCGAAAGTAACCCGTCCCCAGGGCATCCTCTTATCGTGTTTTTTTTGTTGTTGTTGTTGTTGTTGTTGTTGTTGTTGTTGTTGTTGTTGTTGTTGTTGTTTTTTCGAGATTTCAAAACAAAAATAGCGGACACCTATGTGGCTGAAAAATAGCCAGCTTTGAACGATCGAAGCGTTTTTATTTTGGCTGCTACTTCATATCTGACTAAAGGAAGTTTAATTTTCATATGTATTTGTACTATTAGTATGGCAAATCTTAAGTACAATTTGTAATTAATAAGTACAAGTGATGTTTTGTAAGTTTTCAAAATTAATTTCAACATTAATTGGAAGAGTCCAATTTGATTACTTTCAATCATCATGAGTATCTATTAATTATATTAAAAGATCGTGAGATTTTTTATTTATAATATACGGAAATAGTAATTGCTACTCTGCAGAATACAATTTAGGATTAAATTGTACTCCTCTTGTCAAATCAGATTTGAGTTATTTTATACAGTGTATTGTAAATGAAATTATTTAGGTTTAATAAGACATTTAATACCGTGAAAATGCATGATTTGTTTTGACAACAAAAGCACTAGCCCGGCACTAGTCACTGGACACACCTATTGGAGTGCCCCTCGATTTTTGGATCAACATATATAAGGTCAGTAATCTCATATTTTTATTTTTATTTTGTAGGTGGAATGGTAGCGGCTGCTGTGTGTGCATCATTTCTTGTCATCTCGTTAATTGTCAACATTCTACTTGTTGTGTACATTTACAGAAACAAGACAACATCAAAGTAATTCTTTATTCTACTTATATGAGATCAGCGTTAGTTATCATTAGAGCACTGTTAGTATATGGCATGCATATAATTTCTATAGCTAATCCAAAGAAGGTTGGCGTGACAATACGTCATTATTATTTTATTTGTCACGCAATTTAGATTCTAAAACCGTCCATATTTTTGAGATAAGCTATATTTGGAATTATTCTATATAAATGTATAGCTATAGGTCAGTCAATCGATCAAATACTTAATCATTTTTATTAACTCCTATCTCTTTTTCAGAAAAACTACCGATTCAGGTTACAACGTAAGTCACTTCAACTTATTTTCTTAATGCACCGCGCTAAAGACGGAATTTCGTTGACCATGAAAATTGACAGACATTTTGATATTATTTTACGATGTGATTGGGTATTAACTCTCTTACTAAGTTAACTTTCTTACTTAAAACATGACGGTAAATGACTATGGGCCTTCAATGCACCGATTCGTTATGATATTCTTTGAACAAAGAAATTCTTCATATTCTATTAACATCGGAATTAAATCACTAGAACATAAACAAAGAAACACACAACTACAAACAAAAAAGACATACATTATTTAAAAGAACAAATTTGAGAAATCAATTTGATTTGATTAATTTGGTTTTTTGATTTGATCCTGCAAGCAGTAACTAAAAATATACATATAGTTGTCTATGTTTCTCATTTTTGATAGGATGTAAGAGTTGAAATGGCTACCGTCCCATCTCTTGTCCAAACAGCCCAAACAAGTCAGTCGATTGCAGAATATGAAGCAGTTGAACAGCCCCATGCCAAACCAGCTGTACCAATTGAACCAGATATATATGAAGAAATACCAGAAAGTCCACAGACCAGTCAGGACCATTACCAACAACTGAACCCCAAGACAATAAAACACGACCCAATAGTACATTACGATCAACGTAACGATACGTATCAACCGTTAAGTAACCGAGCTACAGAGTATCAAAACCTGCAATTTAATTCTAACAAAAATAATTCATCTTTAGGCTAAAACACGTTCGTTCTACACAGTTTCAAAATCTTCATAACGTGAACAATGCGTGTTCTAGTTAAAACTTTTACTTTATCAATACGTACGTTCAAGTCTTTGACAGTGTTTTTTAACGTAAGTAATGCGTCGTTTAGTTAGTACAGTGAAACCCCTTTATACCGGACCCTCAATAAGCCGGAATCCTTTTTAAACCAGACGTTTTTTTGGTCCAAAGTTTTTCTACATATATGCTTTGTAAAAAAAACCTCATTATTACGGAACCTCTCAACTACGAAAACCGGACAATAATTACAGTCCCAAACAATAACTAACAAAAGGAATCAACCTCTTTAAACCGGACGCAATTTTTTGTGTGAATAGAACAAAAGGTAAAACAATAGGCAAAACAAAGGCTATTATAATAAGTGCTTATTACTTGTAAGCGCAGTCAACAAGTGAGTTAAAACAAAAGGCATTAATACCACTTGGATGACGGCATTTATTACACTGTCATCTAGAATTCTCGTGAAATTAACTATATAGTAACTATAACACGATGAAACCACCCGAAAAACATCGTCGATGAAACTGCTTATTGAGTGTTTATATAATGGTGTTGTTCTTATGAAAACTTTTTTCAAAGAAAACCTCAATAAACCGGAACCCCCGCTAAACTGGACATTTTTCTTGGTCCCGGCACTGTCCGGTATAGAGGGGTTTCACTGTAATAGTAATCTATTAACGGCGGTCCCACTTTACTCCTGGGGCCGGTTCCTTGAAAGCCGTATAGCTCTATCCTAGGATAAGTGCTATCCTAGGGATAAATTCTCTATCCGGTGGATAGCTATCCTAGGGATAAAAATCGGTTCCTGAAAGCAGTATTTATCCCAGGGATAGTTATCCGTTGGATAGCTTCGCTATCCAGTGGATAAACCGGGGAAAAAACGGTTTTTATTATGGCGGGAAAATGAGACGCGGCCGCGCTTTTGTTTACATTGTGTCGGGCTACCTGTGGAGGGAAATAAAAAAAATAAAAATAAAATAATTTTTATTACTAAGTTCAATAAAGCACTGTTCTTATTATTATTTTATTGCTGTTGTTGTATATATGAATAGCATATCTAGCTACTTTTATTATGCAAGTGAGAGAGCCCACACATGTTATTTTTTGAGTAAAGGGCGGTTAGCTCTCCACTCAATGATTTGATGACCTCACTGTACGCGATATATAGCTTTTCGTTATTTGGATTGCTAAGGTAGCATTGAATGAAGCTGGTGATGCCTCCACAGAACTTATCAGTTTTCTGTTCGTTCTTGGAAAACTGATCGATGCAATGTAGGTGAGTGGCTTTGGTTTTTCTATAGGATTCCACAGGTGGAGTATTTACTAAAATAGTAAAGAGATGCAAAGGAATTTAGCAATAATGCTTATGTAATATATACAATATCAGCGGCCGGTATGGGATATATATCTCATACAGATCGGACGCAAATATTGTCTAGCACATATTTTACTAAAATTTTCAAGATAAAAGTAAATCTGGAGGAAAGAATTCAAGTTAAAACTAATGCAAATAAGGACGATTTTGTATCTAAAATACAACCTTCGTAACGGATGTGATTTCTTTTCTCATGAATTATTCATGAATTTTATAATAATACTTTATGCATTTACCTACAAATGTACAAGTCACAATTTCTGCCTTACTTCTCGTCATCTATCAATGAATTCAAGTCATCCCAAAGGCAATAAGAGATATGTCATTCATACAACTAAACACAAATAATCGAGGTCTACAATACGTAATATCTCGACATTAACCGCCGTGTTCTTAATTTAAAGGTTTTTTTGGTATTTAGAAAAACTATACATAAAAAAAAACTACTTAAACAATAGAAAACGAAGGGGGAGGGATACTCGCTTTAATTTGTCCAATTGGTATGGAAGATCGGCGTACCTTTTAGGGTTGAAAACATTTCCTGTGCGTACCTTTTAGGGTCCATTTAGGGTTTTGGCTCCAAAGTCATTTATGTAACATGAATCCGTACCTGTAATTGTCATTTTTACTCTTCTTTGTTGCTAAAAGTAATCTTGGCTGGCAAGAACAGCACACAACCGTACGTTTTAGGGGTTGAACTCAACAAGGCTTTAACAGTTATTTTCGTCTGTGCGTACCTTTTTGGGGTCTTTTTCAAAACCTCCGCCGATCACCCCTACCACTTGGACCAAAGAGAGTACCCCGGGAGATGTAGAGTACTTGAACAAACTCTCTGACTTACACAAAGCTGCATTGACAAAGAACTGCATAGGAGAACCTTGGTATTCTTTCAGTGCTTGAACTAAGGACAAGAAAATAGATATTAAAAATTACTTTGGTAGGTGGGTAGGTGGGTAGGTGGGTATGTGGGTAGGTTGAGTGGTAGGTATGCACAGCCTCTACTCACCGCCAACTATGATTTCATCTTGTATATCTTGCGTGTCTACAGAATGTGCTCCACAGAAGTTAGCCAGTGAGTCCATCTTCAGATAAGCCAGCACAACAAAGTAGTATTCCTTCAAGATGCAATCTTCACCTCCACAAGATGTCATGAGGTTCCTTTTCACACAATCATAGAGTTTCTGGGGAGAAAAAAGACACGAAAAATATCATCAACTCAAATTATGTCTTTGTAACTGGGTTGCAGACATCACGCTTTGCAGCTGTCAGTAGAGAATATGCAGCAGAACTATTTTCTAGAGAAAAGCATGATTGTCCCCAAAGCTAGTTACCTCCAATGATTTGCAATATTTCACTTCATCATCATCGGCAGAATTTTTTTGATTCAGGAGTTCTTGCTTTGCCGCTGTATTGCATTCAGCCATCTTTTGTGCCTCACAAGAGTCCAATTTTGCTAACGTGTGGGCGAGTGACAGCTGAAGTATCGCTAGAACAGCAATAACCAAGAAAGCAAAGCGAGCCATCTACATTAGAAACAAGAAGGTAATGAATGACTGGTTTGCTTTTGTTGATTTGTTTGTTTGTTTGATTATTCTTTTGTTGTGTATTCGTCTTTTCGTTTGTTTGTTCGTTTTTTTGTTTGTATGTTTATTTGTTTGGTCGGTCGGTCGGTCGGTCGGTCGGTTGGTTGGTCGATCGGTCGATCCATTTGTTTATTTATTCAGTCTTTGTTTGTTCAGTTACTTGTTTATAGTTGCTGTATTGTTGTTATATATAGTTTATAGTAAATTACGTATTATACCTTACAGAACTAGAAAAAATATATATTTTTTTTTTTTCAAACTTGTCGGCTAACTGCAAAAACATGTTTTTGTTTCTACAGCAGGTATCTACCCAATCTTGGTATGCAACTCTCATTGGTATAATTACATCAATTACATAACAATTAGAAAGTGAGATTAGTTTTTATTAGATTAGAAATTAGTGGAATATATTATAATCTTAAGTGTTTGTTTGCAGTAAAACTTCGCATTTGTTTCAAATAATTCATGTGCAAACAATATATCCTGAAATTCAAAACTAAATAGTACAAAATAATGCAATAGAATTTGAAAAAGGTGTACTATGTAGTACTTATTAATGTTTCACGCATATACTATTTGCACTCAGGGTAATTGGAAATCGAGCTTTTTGAAAAACCAATCATTAGCTATTAAATTGACAAAATCAAAGCCTTTTTGAAGTTTTTGTTTATAATATTTTGGGCTAGCACGCGCAAAAAAATGGCGTTCGTCAACAAAAAAGGTTAGAGCGAAATATCAGATTCTAAATTTTCCACACAAACCTTGGTCAGTTTTGGTATTTCTCTTGACGATTTCTCGACAATGTTCAAACAAATTCTGCTTAATTAAAGTAGAAATGGGTGGCATTGGTGGCCTAGCGGTGAGAGTACTGGCCTTTCACCGCTGTAGTCCAGGTTCGAGTCCCGGCTCGGGCATGGATTATATGTGAGTTGAGTTTGTTTGATGTGTTCTTCTCTCCTATGGCACGAGGGTTTTTCTCCGGGTAATCCGGTTTTCCTCCCTCCGCAAAAATAAACATGTGAGCCGAGTTGTGTGCAAAATAATTAACGTAGAGGTAGTGAGTGTGTGTCTGAGTCTCTCCAATTAGTAGGGCACACGTGTCCAGCTAGAACGATTGAGACGTTAAAAAAGTGATATATTATTAAGTGTTTTGTTTTTACTCAATATATAGGTTTAGTGTTGTATTCTGTTTTTTTAATATTCCGGCAAAACATTTCTGTCAAAATAGTATAAGTGAAATTTTTCCTACAACTCGAGCTCGTTTTTCAAAAATGTTTTAAGATGAGCCTTTAGTTGATGTCATGACGATTTCCAATATATTATAAAGAATGTCGAAGGCTATTTCAATATAAAGATAATCCTTTTAAAGTACCACCTCACACGCAATTCAACGAGTACCTCGTGTTACATGTAGAAATATTGGTATATCATAATGATAATAATACAAGATTTTCGGAGCAATACACTAAGTTCGATGCTCTTACACAAATCAGTATATACATGTTTCCGCACTTCTCATATGATAGGGCAGTAAGTTCCATAGTTTAAGGGCTGAGATTGAATAACCCGTCCCCATAATTTGCAGTGTTTGGATTTGATACAGTGAGCAGGTTTTGTCAGGAGGTCTTAGATGATCTTAGCTGGTTTGTTGGGAATTAGTAAGTTGGAGATGTAGTCCGGGGATATGCAATTTAGGGCCTAGTAGGTAATTAGTAGGTATATTGTAATTTATTCTAAGTCCGATAGGTAACCAGTGAACTTTGAACACTGGGGTATAATGTTCTAATCTCTTGGATCTATAGGTGGACGTACAGTGGCGTATTTTGTTATGGTTTTGCCAACCAACCATTGTTATTAGAACAACGAAAATTATAAAATCTATTATGAAAATGGTTGGCAAAATATATAGCATCACAATATATACCAACACTTGTAAACACTACGCTCACCTATTTACAAGTCTAGCTGCAGTGTTCTGTATTCGTTTTTTGTCAATCAGTTTTGTGTAAGTGTATACATCGAAATATTATTATCATAGTTTCTTCTTTGAACTGAAAGATTTTAAAACTTTTAAGAGAAGATTTCTGTAAAAACCATGCAAACGCGGCAACACTCAAAAAATCGATTTTGCTCATATTTTAACCATAGGTAGCCCTCAACATGAAACAAATCATGATGCCTTTAGTTAAGAAAAATATTGCATATTTTACGAGAAAATCACAAAAAACGAAATTTCGTCAAATCGCTGCTCCGAGACGCTAATTTTTATGTCAACTTTGACAGCCCCGTATGGCAAAATTAATTACTCTAATGACTCCAAACTTTCATAATATTGTTTATTGTCATCTTAACTTTAAACTCAAGCTTTTATAGAAATATCCAGTTAATTAAAGATCCTATTCTATTTATGTTTCTATGTCATACTTTTCGCCTTAGAAAAAATAGGGTATAAACAAAAAAATATTTTACTATGTGCAGCACAGCATTTTTCAATAATAATCTGGGTTCTGAATGTTAAGATACTAAATATATAACTGTGAAAAATTCAGTTTGGGTAAATGTAATTGAACAAAGTTATTGAGCTGCGAACTTTCGCAAAATATTGTTTATTATGCATAGTCTACTGTCGGCTAACATCACTCAATTTGCCAAGTCGCGGACGTGATTTGCATAAATAATCACATTTTCCTTCTTTTTAACAGCAAAATGCTATCAAATAAAATCAGTAAACCCCAAGCAAGGTTTACCTTTTAATTAGTTTAAAAAAATATTGCATGTTTTACTAGAAAATCGCGAAAAACAACATTTCGTCAAATCGCTGCTTCGATCGAGATCCTAATTTTTCTGTCAACTTTGACGGCCTCGTACGACAAAATTAATTACTTTAATGACTCCAAAACTTCTTAATGTTGTTTATTGACATCTTAAGTTTAAAGTCAAGAGTTTACAAAAATATCTAGTTAATTGAATATATTATTCTATTTATTTTTCTATGTGAAACGTTTTGTCTTGTTAATAGTAGGGCAAAAACAAAAACATATTTTACTATGTGCTACTCACAATTTTTCAATATAAATCCGTATTCGGAATGTTAAGGTATTAAATATATAACTGTGAAAAATTCAGTTTGGGTAAATGTTATTGAGCGAAGTTATTGAGCTGGGAACTTTCGCAAAATCTTGCTTTCGCTGCATAGTCTACTGGATACCGTCTACTGTCGGCTAACCTATCAGTCAATCAAATCGAGGACATTTACACAAACAATCACTCTCCTTTTTTTCCTGCGAAAGTTCGCAGCTCAATAACTTCGCTCAATTAAATTTAATCAAACTGAATTTTAAGAAGTTTTGATGTCATTAAATTAGTTTATTTTGTCATACGAGGCCGTCAAAGTTGACAGACAAATTAGCGTCTCGATCGAAGCAGCGATTTGACGAAATGTTGTTTTTCGCGATTTTTCTCGTAAAACATGCAATATTTTTCAAAACTAATTAAAATGTGAACATTGTTTGGGGTTTACTGATTTTATTTGATAGCATTTTGCTGTTCGAAAGCAGGAAAATGTGATTATTTATGCAAATTACGTCCGCGACTTGACAAATTGAATTTGTTAGCCGACAGTAGACTTATGCATAATAAGCAAGATTTTGCGAAAGTTCGCAGCTCAATAACTTCGCTCAATTACATTTACCCAAACTGAATTTTTCACAGTTATATATTTAGTACCTTAATATTTAGAATCCAGATTATTATTGAAAAATGTTGTGCTGCACATAGTAAAATCTTTTTTTTTGTTTTTACCCTACTTTTTCTAAGGCGAAAAGTATAACATAGAAACATAGATAGAATAATATCTTTATGTAACTGGATATTTCTATAAAAGCTTGAGTTTAAATTTAAGATGACAATAAACAATATTATGAAAGTTTGGAGTCATTAGAGTAATTAATTTTGCCATACTGGGCTGTCAAAGTTGACATAAAATTAGCGTCTCGGAGCAGCAATTTGACGAAATTTCGTTTTTTGCGATTTTCTCGTAAAATATGCAATATTTTTCTTAACTAAAGGCATCATGATTTGTTTCATGTCGAGGGCTACCTATGGTTAAAATATGAGCAAAATCGATGTTTTGAGTGTTGCCGCGTTTGCATGGTATTTACAGAAATCTTCTCTTAAATCTAAACATGCACTTTCGAATTGTCTCCGTTAGTTTTGTAATAAAGGATTTAGTGCAGAGTTTGTTTACTTCAAGTTTCGTGTGTTCTAGCTAGCACCGCTATACTGTTTGACAAAAACCGCATTTGCACGAGGATAATCTCGATCCGGAGTAAATTTAAAGTTGTTTTCTATTGTTTAGCGGTAGTATTTGTCCGTGCTTGGCTTGGAATATTTGAATATTTTTACAACAAATCGAGGCTTTTCGTTTAAATTAATAGTACAGCTGTGCTAGATAATGTGAAACTTGAGTATTGTAAAGTTTGTCAGTGCATAAAAAGAGCGAAACAATAAAAAAAAAGATTAAATTAAAAAAAAAAATGTTTCCACTAACCTTCTCCTTGTGATTCGGTCGAGTCAAAATAATCCAAAAGCAGCTTGCGCTTAATAAATATAGCCATAACATACAGCGGTACTCTCTTTCTTCGCATGCGCATATGGTATAAATCCTTCTAAAACTCATGAATAATTAATGAAGAGAAAACAAAGAGAAAATTACTAGCGTGAAGGAGTTTGAAATCTGATGAAACACTTGCATAAAATTAAGCCAACTTCGCTTTGTATTTCTCCAATAATTATCCAATAATTTGAGAAGTAATATCCAACACGGCTGCGCCTCGTTTTTTCAAACCATTTTTCGGTGTTTGAAAACCTGATGAAACACTCTTTCTCGTGATTGACCATCCTCAGGAACCCAGGGGTATTCTTCTGTCGCTCGTTTCTCGCTTCCACAACATATACCCCTGGGAACGTAGTCTGTTGGAGCTTGTTCCGGAAGTCAAAATTCAGCTCTTTCCTGATTGGTCGACCTTATTAGGTCGACCAATGAAAATCAAGATAGCCATTAAAAGAAATTCGTTAAATATGTTTGAGTTTTGACTTCCGGAACAAGCTCCAACAGACTACGTTCCCAGGGGTATGAAGCGAGAAACGAGCGACAGAAGAATACCCCTGGGTTCCCGAGGATGGTGATTGATATATTACATGAAGCATATAATGTGTTGTTGATGTTTAGTTACTGAAACAACGATGTTTTGAACATTAAATGCTAATACGTTAACCGACGTCAAACTATAATGTGGAAGATTTGAAATGGAAAAATTTTTTATTTTTTTATTTTTTTAGTTCAAATTATCGCACTAAAACTCAGGATATGTTGTTGAATTTTTGAGTTAATTATGTACGTTTGCGCAAATGTTGGTTTTAATAATAATAATAATAATAATAATAATAATAATATTTAATTCTTGAAAATACGCATTTAAAAATCTCAATGCTTTTACAATATAAAAATATATATACACTAACAAATATATTATTACAAGATTGATAAAATAATTTAGAAAAAATAGTAAAAATTGATTGATATATATTAGTTCTCTTTAAAAAGATAAGTTTTAAGTTTTTTCTTGAAAATGTCAATTGACGGTGCATTCTTAATGTGCATGGGGATAGTGTTCCATAACTTGGGTGCACCGACTGAAAAAGCAAGTTTTTAGCCAAAATAGCGGTGTTTTGAACATTGTAAAAACGTCAATAGACGACAAACAATAATTTGGAGGATTTCAAACCCAAAACGTTTGTTTTTTAGATTTTTTTTATTTCAAAATACTGCAGTTAAACATAGGATGTGCTGTTGAATCTTTGCTTTAAATATTGTTAAAACGTCAATACTACAAACTACAATGTAGAGGATATCAAATTATAAAATAAAAAAAGTTTGGATGTTAAAGTTGTCAAAATTATAAATAAAAGTTTTGATTAAGAGTCAAAAATATATGTGTTGCAGATTATTAATTCACGGGTTTTTTTAGTAACTCTGAACAGAATGAAACATATATAATTTTTTGAAATAAAAATACGCCTTATTCGTCATGTATTTAGCATTAATTATCTAGCTTCGATGCGTGGTGACTCACCAATTTTCCGTTTTAGATAGCCCATTGGGTGTTTGAAATAATTAGTATAGTTTCAAAGAAGTAAAAATTAGGGAAAAAATATGCCAAACAAAGAGTAAAGATACAGAAATTTTTGAAATTCGTTGTTAATTTTTGACATGCATGTGTCCGGACGTGTTACAAATTACGCATGATTTGGTTTGGTTTCGTGGTTTGGTCTTTCCGGCTGTGTTAAGTTTCCGTTAACGACTCTCTCTCGTAAGCGACCACTTTCAACTGGTCCGAGGTCAACTTCGAGTCAACTGTATTAATATTTTGGCGTCCGAGCTGAATCTCTTATGTATCTCCATTTTGCTGTAAAGGAACAGTTTGTCATACGTTTGGCTTTGTTCATTGACAGTGTCGTGAAAAATGATTGTTATATATGAACAATTAAAATTGATTAAATTGAATTAAATTTAGATAAGTATTTTGATAGTTTTCCAAAACTTTAGCTCCCGTCAAGTATGGTTTTGGTCACATCGCTACATTTATGTCCCGCGAAATATACCCATCCAGTTTCACAGAATTAAGCTCCCGCAAAAATAAGTAAATATTAAATCGTGAACCACTGATTAAAAATTCTTATCTAGTCTATTTATTCGACACAGGCAGCCTTTTTCGCATTTTTATTTTATTAAGATTTATGATCGTAATTAACAAACATTCGGTAGTGACAAAAACAATCAGTCCATTGCTTAAAAAGCAGTTTATTTAATATTTTTAATGACATCAGATTTCGGATCTATTTATTTCTATTTATCGGATATTTACACATCACGAACGACAGATTAAAACTTAGCTCCCTAGGTACTATTGAAATGCAAAGAAAAACATTTAAGATAATCGATTTTTTTTAACATCTGCAGGGCTATGATGCATTGAACTTGGTCGGCCTTTCTGTGCAATGCTTTATTTATTCGTATGATTACATCTTTAAAAGTTATTGTTTATTCTTTATTATTAATTTGCATTTTTGTAAAACGAGCCAATATTTGTCTGAACCACATGGTAGAGCGCAAACACTTAATCCGTGAAATAAAATCAAAATTATTACGAACAAAAAAATTTCTAAGAAAAGGCAATTACAAACGAGACAATACTTCATAACATCTTTACTCTAAAAAAGTCACTAATAGTCACTAAATAAGAACTATTAGACAGTAAAAAATATATTTTATTTCACGGATTAAGTGTTTGTGCTCTAATGTTCAGACTATGTCAGACGCATCACTTTCTGGAACACTGATCATTAATGGCTTCAAGTAACCATCATCATCTTCGCCGATTGTCATCATCTCAACGTATGGCTTGTCACGTGTCATTTGTGTTTCAATCCTTTGGATGACGTCATTGAACGATGGTCGATCCTGCGCATGCCCCTGCCAACAGTCTTCCATCAAGGTGTACCTAAAGAACGAATGTTGATAATCAGTGATTGTAAGACAAAGGAAAATCGTGTTCCACTCAATGTAGTACTTTATATCATGCTAGCAGAGGAAGTGCTTTGCGCTCTTTAGCAGAGAAGCAAAAATTCCCTCTGCAGTAAGAAGACGCTGCTTTATTGCCAGTTCCAATAGTTTCGAGTTAAGGACGTATTCTATCACATGTACATGTTTGAACATTTTACACCATGTAAATTCTCAAAGACTTTGGGAATGAGGAATAAACCTTAGATACACCTTTAAGAGAAAGTTTGTCACTCAACAACACACAAGCTAGTGGCGCAAAGGATCACAAATCGCTTTCGCAAAACTAAATGTGCATTTGCCACGCATTTCTTGTTTTCTAATCAGTCAATAAATGTCTCCTGGTCTCCTGTCTTAACATTCTTCTTCCCATAATAACACGCATGCTGAACTCTTCTCTGACCGCTGGCCATTTTCCTGATATGTGGAAGGAAGCGCTTGTAACTCCGCTTTTGAAGTCTACTGGGTCTCCTTCTGAGTTTGCAAACCTAAGACCAATCAGTAACTTGCAGTTTATTTCCAAGCTCGTCGAGCGCGCTGTTTGTGAACAGCTGAATTCCCACATGAGTAGCCACAGCTTATACCCAGTATGTCAGTCCGCATACAGGAAATGTTACTGCTCTTCTCAAGGTACACAATGATATACTAATGAATATGAACTCTCAGCAAATTAACTCTCCTTGTATTGTTAGACCTCAGTGCCGCGTTTGATACGGTCGACCATAAGGTTCTCCTTAATCGTCTAAATACAACCATTGGCATAAAAGGAGCAGCGCTTAATTGGTTTACGTCATACCTCTCCAATAGATCTCAGCGTGTGTCATTTTAAAATAACCTGTCTGAAACCTTCCATTTGTCCTGCAGCGTGTCTCAAGACTCCTGCTTGGGTCCATTACTCTTCACTATATATGCGAGTAAACGTTTTGAAATTATTTAACGTCATCTAACAACGCATGCATACGCTTACGACACACAGCTATATTTATCATTTAGACCTGACTCTACCTCTATTGCAAATAACGCCGTTGACAGCATGGAACGATGTATTAGAGACATAAAAGCATGGATGATTATTGATAAACTGAAGCTGAACGATGTAAAAACTGAGTTTATGCTGATAGGAACCAGACAACAACTGTCAAAAGTGAATGTAAATGAACTAAGAGTTGGTGACAGTATTATACAACCAGTATCTGTGACTAAAAATCTTGGCACATGGTTTGACGAAAATATGACGATGGTAACGAGCATAAAGAAGATGTGTAAATCTTCATCTTATTATTTGTATAATATCAGACGTATCAGGAAATACCTAACTTACGATACAACACTGACACTGGTTCATGCACTTATTACTGCCCGCATCGACAACTGTAATAGTTTGTTGTTTGACGTACCAGCTGTACATCTCGCTAAACTTCAACGTGTACAAAATAGTGCTGCTCGACTCATCTGTTGTACTCCACGATACAGCCATATTAATCCAGTCTTACATTCATTTACATTGGTTGCCTGTCTCCTTCAGGATTGAATTTAAGATTTTAATGATTACATTCAAGGCAATCAATGGACTTGCACCAACGTATTTAAGTGGCTTGATTAAGCTAAAAGAACAAGCACGTTACTCCCTAAGGTCCACTAGAGACGTTGCTGATGCCTCCAAGAGTGAAAACTAAGAAGACACTGGGGGACAGGGCATTTGAGGCTGCAGCCCCAACTCTATGGAACAGGCTACTATCCAATATAAGATCTGAAAACAATTTCAACACCTTTAAGACTTCAGTTAAAACTTTTCTTTTTAAACAAGCTTTCGCTTGCTACGTACAATAGACATATAAATTTCACTATGCAATTTATATATATTTTATTAATGAACATATTTATATTAGATTTTACTGACATTTTATTATATATAGGATATTTCACTTGCATGTAACTTAGTTTTTATATTTATACATATTAACATATTTATTAATTGTTTTTTTCCAATACAATTTAATAATTTTATAGGCGCATTTGATCATATCCAAATGCTAATTTGCGCCTTCATATAAGTAATGAATTATTATTATTATTAATAAATCATTGACATGTGTAGCAATGTCGCCATGAAATCCCTTGTTTTAATATGTATACATCCAGGTGATCTCGGAAAACGGTCCGCACTGCATTGTTGTAGAAAATCAGACGAACCTATTCCCAATTTCTTAATATGCCAATTTTGCGCGGTCAGTGATTGCCATCTTGGATTTTTGCGATGGCGATTTTTTTTCAGTAAGTAAAAGGGTTAATAATAGACAACTAAACAACTATTGCCCATCTAGATGCAAAAATATTCTAAAGTACTATTTCAAGAGAACCTTTTAAGGTAGTACCGGATACTTGGCTTTCTTCAATGAATTTTTTTATAAATCCTGTCATTTATAGATCATTGTTAGGCAAGTCAAAAAACGTGAAAAAAAATTGGGGTCACCGTATTGGTTATAGAGTTATAAGATATAGTAAAAGTAGGTTTTTGCAATAATTTGCGGTGATTTGCTCAAAAGTACCTATTCAAAGCAGTCAAGAGAATGCGAACGTATTCTGCTAGGAAAAGCATAATATTATATCAAACGATAGATCTAAGGGTTATCTAACATTTCCTGTCATAAAAATCATTGAATCATTTCCAAATATTGGTATAAGTGAGCCATAGAAGCACAATTATACGCCAATTACGCACACTACATGTGTATAGAGTTGTACCATTTGTAAAATTTCAGAAAATCCAATCAATGAATATTTTATTTTTTATTCTAAATCGTAAGAGTAGTAAATGCAGTCTTGAATAAAAAGGGTCCCCGTACTAATAGGCGAGTTATAAGCGACCGAATCCATTTTTTTTTAAAAAACCACGGCCACGGTCCGCGCGGGGCTGGGTTCTAGTACTTTAAACATCTGCTTGAAACTTGTCAAATTATCCTTGTCATCTCCAGAAACCCTAAAAACTATTTTGTATTAGTTTTACGACTAAAGACGTCAAAATCATATTTTATCTATTCATTTTTACAAAGTTGTAAATTTGTTGTTTTGAGACAAAACAGCGACCTTGTCAGGTAGTGAAAATCTGAGCATGTTTCGAAAAATGTCCCATTTTACCTCAAAAGTTGCATGAAATGACATAATACTTTCTTAAGTTATAGATAAGGATTCAAATTAAAATATTATTTAGATAAATTTTCAAAAAAACTCAAATAAATGATGGAAAACAAGATGCGCGAAATGGATGCGCAGTAGCAAGTATCCGGTACTACCTTAAGTGTAAATTGATTTTTAGATGATATTTTACAGATAAAAATTGTACTTGAACTCGAACAATAGCGGAATTTTTACAAAACTTCAAAAGAACGCAACTTTTTACTTTCAAATGTCCATTTACAAGGCACAAATGAACTGAAGATTTGCAAGGTAGATTCTAAGTACTTCCAGACATGTATAACTATGAAATCATGTCATTTTTAAGACCAAAGAGTTACAAAAAAGCGCGAATTATATTATTTAACCATTCCACAAACTGTCAGACATATTGGACCACCTGATCAAATTTCATACCGCGCGCTCATTGGCTAATTTCTTGATCCGAGATCACGCTACTAACATGTAAGCTTTTTACTTCAGGAGTGATAAAGTTTCTCGAAAAGGATGTATCAGGAATATTTCGGACAATCATAATATCTCCATTAAGATATATTCAATGAAACTATAGCATTTCTTACATATCTTCTGGACAGAGCTCTGGCTTGTCCATCCTAATGCCTCTTTTAAGCACAGCTAGTAGCTGTTGGTTGTAGATAGTACTGTACGGATGCTTTCCTTTAATAAAACAAACAGTCAATATATATGATAAAATAAATATTACAAATCATGCATTCTGATAAGTTTAGGAGCGTGCTGTATGAGAGCACAAAACGAGAGCACGCATAAATCACTTAACGAATGACATAAATCTTGAGAACCCTCGAGTGTCTCAACAATGTGCGCGTCAGTGACATTCCCCGCGTGCTATATATCTACACAAAGCACGAGCACGTTTTCTTGACTAGTACCAACTTAAACTGCAATGTACTTTATAAGCCACAGACATGAATAGGTGACTCGATTTGCAACATATTCATATTATTGCAAATTTGAGCTCTATTTCATATCTTATTTGCTTGATTAGAAATTATAGGTGAGAGCAAATAAGAGTCTACTGTCAAATACACCGAATAGTTCTAGACTGGTTAACATGTGCTTCAACCGGCTGAATTTCGAAAACTTGCAGTCAAAATCAATAGGAGGTCACCAAATTTCGATTCGGTCTAATCATAGAGAAGAGCAAAACATATTTAGATATTAGGGATATGTGTACCAATACAACTCACCCAATGAGAATATCTCCCAAATAACCACGCCATATGACCAGCTGTCAATAAAACATAAATTTTACTATTAATTTAATATTCACATAGTGCTGCAATTTGTTTTAATTCAATAAAAATATTAATACTCACACATCACTTTTACTGGTAAATATCTGGTCTTCAAGAGCTTCAGGTGACATCCATTTTAGAGGAAGCTTACGGCTTTTCTGGGCCTGGTACACCAAACTTTCATTGGTCACTTCACGAGAGAGACCAAAATCAGCGACTTTAGCAACAAGACCATCAGCAACGAGGATATTACGAGCAGCGAGATCACGGTGGACAATACCTTTAGAGGACAAGTATTCCTAAAAAATAAAGCATTTCATGTATATCATTTCGCTGCAGGTTATTTAAAAATGTTCATTTTCGTTTTCTTTTCATTGTATTTTTCGTACCATTCCCTGTGCAATTTGCCAAGAAAAAGACATCAGCTCCTCTAGCAAACTTTCTACACTTTGAGTCTCCTCAGATTCAGTGTATGAACATGACTCCTCTGTAGTAGGGCGAAACTTGACATACGTCTAAAAAGGGAACATACTTCAGTAATAGCAATAATAACAATAATTGTTAATTACAATAATAATTTTTTTGGGGTAATCCGTTTGCTCTTTCCTCAGCAAAAACCAACATGGGTGAAGTGATTTATGAAAAATATTCAATGTAGAAATGGTGGGAGTGGGAGTGCCGGGAGATAAAGAACCACCAAGTGGATACACTGCAAAAACGGCTGAGTAGATACAACACAGTATATTGCGTTAATTAATCATGCATTCAAGATAACACTTTAAAGTGAGTAAACCCAACTCATTATTGATAGTAAACATAAATGTAGATGTGCCATTGAGTAAAATGTACTCAAAATATTGAGTTTAACCTCACTTGTACTCAATAATGAGTTGGGTTTACTCACTATAAAGTGATTTCCTGAATGCATGATTAACACAATATACTGTCTTGTATTTACCCAGCCGATTTTGCAGTGTATGCTAATGTGAAAATTTTATTTATTTATTATTATCTGTAAATCATATTTGAATTCAATTTTAACTTATTTTTCATATAAGTAAATAACTTGGGACATACCTTCTTGCGTTTTGCCCTCAGCAAGTTGAGCAAATCTCCATGCATTGCAAACTCTACAACTAAAAACACTTTTTCACTCTTAGTGCAGCAGGCAACCATACTAATTATGTTCTTGTGATACCCAACATTTTTCATGAACTCGATTTCGCAAAGGAATTCTTTCTGTTCATCTTCTGATGCACCGTCTGAAAGAAAAAAAACTCATATTTTAGAGCTTCAAAAACAAATTTGTGAAATCCCACATGGTACAGATTGCTGAGGTCGTCCATTTATTTTATTTTTCCAAGCCTCAAAAACGAATTAGTTATATCTTAACATTTAAGTAAGAATGAAGCTGTATTACTGTCGCTGTTGAATGATGAAATATTTAAATCAAATGTAAGCGATTGTGGTATAGAAAAGATCAAACAACAGCATTCGACAATATCGGTTGAAAGAGCACTGCAGCAGTACAAAATCGCAATTCAATACCGCAATTCAAATACATTATATCAATTCCCGTTCAAGCATCGTATTTTATTTATTTTAGACATGACTTGTTTAATTCCTAAGGTTTTTTCTTTTTCCTTGTATTATTATTATCATCATCATTTTCCATATTGTTATTGTAATCATTTATATTTCCTATTCGTTACTTTTTACATATTATTGTATATAAAAGCACTGAGATTCTGTAGTGCTCTAAGAATTAAATTATTAAATTATTATTAGTGAAGCGTTCCATTTTATCATCTAAATCCTAACGGTTGATATTCCACATAATACCGGACTTATGGTCAGTATATTCAAACGTTTGCAAAGCATGAGTGTAGTATGAGAGGTCAATGAGATAGGGCCATGATATAAGTCCATGCTAGAGATTTTAAAAATTACAATTGCAAATATTATTTTTTCTCTTTTTTGCCAAAATGATGTTTTGTAAAGCCAAATGGATTGATTCAGCGTTTGCTTGTGTACTTACCGAGTAACGTCTTCACTGCAACAAACATATCTATATCTTGTTGATCTTTTAATGTTTTACATTTTTTTTTCTGCATCAGTTCTATCGGTTTCTATCAAAGTTGTGTTCATGCGTGCTTTCCAAACTTTACCAAATGCTCCATGACCGATCTCTTGTAGTACTTCTACTTGATCACTAGAAACTTCCCATTGGTCTTTGCTTGTCAAAACTCTGTTCAATCAGTAAAATCAGTTTTGACTATTGTAGATGATCAATAATATTATCATTATTTTGAATTATCTATTCTTTTCCCACTAAGAATACCATGACCATTGCAATGACCAAATGATGGCTATGACCTTGATCAATTTCTATTATGACATTCAAACAGACCACAATGCCCACAACGACCAAAGGCTTGAATTCTAAACAAATATTACGGTTTGCAAAGATTGAGCAAATTGTATACGTATTCTGTGATACAGTCAATATCAATGTCCACATCAAAAGACGATACCACTAAAAGAAGTATTAAATATGAACATAGATTTTAGATTTGTTTTTCCATTCTCACAGTTACCTTTTATAGTTTGGCGGAAACAATGAACGAACGTCATTTAATAACAAATTGATATGCTATTTTATGTGGACAACATTGATGACATTGACTGTGTCTGTTGATGAAATATATTTACCTGTTCTGTGAGTCCCTTTTTCTTTTCCTGATGACCACATATAGTAAAGATACTATGACGGCAAGGAGGAGAATACCAATACCCAGGCTTACCCCTATTACAATACTTTGTTTGACTTTATTTGAATTGGGCGCTGCTGCTTCGTCAAATGAGAACCTTGATGGAGATTCACTCGATGAAGGGCTGGGCGCTGTTTCTCCGACTGCTTGCATTTTGTGGGTGCTAAAGTTGATATTGTCAGATGGAAACCTTGATGGAGATTCACTCGATGAAGGTGGGAACGATGGCCAAGGATAACTGCCTGTTAATATAGCAAATAGAACATTTTAAAACCTTTCACTAAACAAAAATATTCAATAAGTGTTATTACTGTAGTTACGCTTGTGATTTATCGTTTATAATAGTCACGCTGAGATCAAAAAAAAGAAAATGGACAGACGTTTTGGCTTTCACTTGAGCCCTCTTCAGTGCAAGTTAATTTAAAAAAAATTCAAGTTCAGCACGCGAATTGATTTCAAAATCGGAGAATTATAAAGTTTCGCAAGAACCAATGCATTGTTCCAAAACCCGTATCTTTGAAATTTATTAAAAAGTCTTGCTGCTTAAGGCTGTGCATATACTAACAATTTTGTCGTAAAATACTGATGAGCAGCGATTTCCGTATCAATTTTATATTAGCTCTGTCAACTCTATTTTGTCGCTGGGACAGGTGACAGAAAATCGCATGGAGTTGCACAAACAGTAGGAATTGTGGACAAAAGCACGATAAAATCGCCATTGAAACGCTCCTCAAATCGCGCGATAATATTGTTTAGTGTAAACAGGCCTCTTAATTAAAAGAGTGGTCTGTGGTATCAGTATTGACTCAATTTGAGCCAGTAGATATACACCTACTTGCAGTAAGGTTGTCATACAAAATAGAACATTTGTCACAAAGAAAATAGAACATTTGCGATTTAGTGCGAAAGGAATTAATTAAAAGACAAAAGAGAGAGTTCAGCTTGAATGATCTTCTTTTGTCTTTTAATCAATTCCTATCGCACTAAATCACAAATTTTCTATTTTCTTTATAACAAATGTATATTTTATGACAACCTTACGGCAAGTAGGTGTAACGTAGTTTGCAAAAAGAAATTTTAAAATTAGTTTTTTTACTTTGTGATGCATCGACAAACCAATATAATATCTCAAATCCTTGTTACTTTTCTCTTTATCAGCAGAAAACTTTATCCATAAATACTTCCCAGCAGATGTCCATACTCTATTTTTAAAACTTGATTTACTACTAAAATTCGTCAACACTCGAGCATGCTCATTTAGCAAAATAACACATTACTCGTTAAAATCGAATTAGCCACTTTCCTATCGAGTTTGGGGCCTGGGACGAGTGAAGTACGCAAAGGCGTCTGGGATCGTTAATCGGTACGCCTTCGTCAGTTGATTATAGTAAATGTGGCTGACAAACGATGTTTTCGCTAAGTGACTGAGAAGATATTCCAGGTGCAAAGCTTATGAAACCGATTGACCAATGTACTTGTTCTGTTTTACGACGGTTATTCTAAGAATATATATAGCTGTGTATTTTACGTTTATTGAGAAAAAATCAAGCAATAAAGACGATCAAGTAATGTCGTTTCGATACACCGCCGTAATCTATAATGAAAACCTCATAGTTGTTTAGCACATTATCACAAAACTTCGTAATTTTCCAATAAATAAATGCCTTAAATGTAGTTATTCCATGCAAGAATGAGATTATAGTTGTGTTTTAAAAGTTTATTGAGAAAAAAATCAAGCAATAAAAACGATAATTTAATACAAGTACAGTCGTTTCGATACACCGATTAGTTTAATATGTGACAAATTAACCGAGTAAATGTCTAATAACCACGCATAATAAACCAGTTTTTAGTATAAAAGTAAACATTTTGCGCTTAAATGTAGTTCTTCTAAGAATACAGTTGTGTATTTTAGGCTTATTGAGAAAAAAATCAAGCAATAAAGACGATAATTACGAGTAGAAGCGTTTTGATACAAATGACAACTTACAATCACCGCCGTAATTTATAATGAAAACTTCGTAGTTTTTTACCATATGATCACAAAACTTCGTAATTTTCCGGATCCAGTAAATCATCATAACATGTCTTTATAACTTGGTATTTTACGTTGCTTACTTCAACATAGATATGTATCGAATCGACCTTGAAAGGAGTATCGAAACGACCGGACACCGCGTCTGAACAGATACGAGTCATTCGCGAGTCAGCCTTTAAGGAATCATTCCTCAACAAAATATCGTATTTTTTTCGCAGTTCTGTATCTTTAGGGATGCAGTAAAACTTAAAGCCAAGAGATTTGTTTCGATGGCTATTAGAACAACTTGGAACGCAGCAGTTATAGTTTGGCATGATTGTTTAGTGAGGTAGTTTACAGTAATCAAACACGAAGGCGTACCGAGTAACGATCCCAGACGCCTTTGCGTACTTCACTCGTCCCAGGCCCCAAACTCGATAGGAAAGTGGCTAATAATGTTTTTTAGTATCCAACAACTTATGGTCTATCACAAATCGCGCGCTCTCATTGGCTACTCAACCATGGGCTATTGGGTGATAGCCAATGGTTGGGGAAAGCGCCGGTTTTGTAAACTATTGATAAAGTTTCTTGATTCTTCTATTTATTCAAAAACGGCTTAGTACTGAATATAATGCTTTTCTTTGAATCGTAAATTACAAATACGAGCAAGAAAATGACAAAAAAGCACATAATTTTGATGTTTTGTGAATGAATTTTGACTTGAAGAGCGCGCGCTACTGACGCCATCAGGCGATTCTTCAGTTTGATCGATTGAGAAAGCCAGATTTTTAAACTTTCAGCTTAGAACTTTTCTTAATTCCTTCGTCGTTCTAAAATGCATAGTAGTTTTAATACTAAAAGCATGCTATTTTCAGCCGTTAAAATTAAAATATTGAGGGAGAAAATGGCAAAAACAGTGGAGAATTTCGATGTGTTTTGAATACATTTTGCCGTCACACGTCATTGAGCGCGCGCTCGATATTTTCTGTCAATTTGTCAAAATAAAACGATTGAAATGTTATTTTTCTTTCAAAATATGGCAAAGTTTGACCTATAAGTTGTTGGATACTAAAACAATTAGACCTCTCGAAGACTCGGCCTCGAAGACTCGGCCTCGTGGGCTATTGACCCGTAGCCCATTCGGGCTTCGGGTCTAATTGTTAAATATTCCCCATTTTTAATTAAAATGTCTAAGCTAATAATTTGGTATACCTTGTCACGTGACATCCCTTCCAATGTGAAAATGTAGCAGAAAGTTTCACTTAAAGAATATTTGACAAAATATACCAACCTATTAAAGATTAATACTAAGAAAAGGCCACGATTCTCTTTAAACCTATTTTAATATGCAAATTAGGCTCAAGCCAGGCGTTAACACACCTGAGTAGTAGGATGGATAAAAAGGATAGTTATCGTGGCATTCATCACTATTTGAAGTGATCATGATGATAAGGAACAAGCTGTGTATAAAATACCAAAACATAAATGTAGGTGTGTAGTCCCATATATTTCCTACACGGACGTGTGTTGCTGGGAAGTTATAGTTTTTGGCATTGCTGTCTTAAACCGAGTATGCATTTTACCCCAAAATTGTCTTAAACAGAATCTAGAATGTTGACAAAAGATCGCAGCTTTCATAGTGCTTTCGTGAGTCAGATCGAAAACACTTAACATAATCCTTTCTTCCAATGCTGGATAACGTATTTAAAACTCATATTAACTTATTATTGGCTTACCTTGCAATTTGGGAACAAACTTCAGTGTTATCTTGAAACCCTTACCGACGTCAACGCTGTCAGACTTGAATTGGATCCATAAAAACCTATTACTAGACGTCATGTACTTGTAAGTAGCTCCTTTGCCAAAGTCAACTAAAACCACAGCGCTTTCGTTAAGCCCATCTCGTACCACTATATAATCTCCTGGTTGAGCCATGTAGTATGCTGTTAATCTGAACTGGACTAACTCGTCCTTGGGTGCTCTGATAAGCCACGTGCATTCTTGGTTGTTAGGGTAGTAGGATGGTCTAAATGGACATTCGATGGGCATTTTATCAGTTGTCACTACTTGAGGTGATAATAATGAACATGCTGAAAGCAATAAACAATGGCAAGGGTTTTCATTTATTATTTACTTACACAACCGTAGGAAGATTGGATATGTGATCTTAATTAGCATACAATACGGCAAAATATTGCTTTAAATTTCTTTTCTTTTCCTTTTATTTTTTTGGTGTTTTCATAATCACATTAAATCAGTATGTTACACTTCTCATACCACAGGAATCCTAATATTATTAGATGTATAACATAAAATATAATATAATATAATATAATATAATATAATATAATGTAATGTAATATAATGTAATGTAATGTGATGTGATGTGATGTGATGTGATGTGATGTGATGTGATGTGATGTGATGTGATGTGATGTGATGTGATGTGATGTGAAGTGATGTGATGCGATGCGATGCGATGGGATGGGATGGGATGCGATGCGATGCGATGCGATGCGATGCAATGCGATGCGATGCGATGCGATGCGATGCGATGCGATGCGATGCGATGCGATGCGATGCGATGCGATGCGATGCGATGCGATGCGATGCGATGCGATGCGATGCGATGCGATGCGATGCGATGCGATGCGATGCGATGCGATGCGATGCGATGCGATGCGATGCGATGCGATGCGATGCGATGCGATGCGATGCGATGCGATGCGATGCGATGCGATGCGATGCGATGCGATGCGATGCGATGCGATGCGATAGTTTAGTTCTTAGCTTACCTAATGGTTTGGGAATAAATTTAAATGATATATAAAATCCAGTATCAGTGTGTATTCTATCGCTCTTAAACTTCACCCATAAAAACCTAGTACTGGATATCATGTGACGACTGATGGCGTCTATGCTGTTGGTATTCAAAACAACTGCACCCTCATTAAGTCCATCTCGTATTACTAAACTATCTCCTGGTTGAGCCAAGTAGAATCCTGTTATTCTAAATTGGACGTGCTTGCCCTTAGGTGCTGTGATAAGCCATGTACATTCTTGGTTGTTGGGGTAGTAGGAATGATAAAAAGGACTTGTGATTGGTTCCCTGTCAGTCGTCACTGGTTCAGGTGTTGATGATGAACATGCTGTTGAAAAAAGACTGGAATAAAAACTTGATTTTACCAAAAAACAAATATATATTTGCGCGCTGACAATTTGGAGAAAGAAAGACACATCCGTAAGGATATCCTTGAAACTAGGATAAAGGTCGAAGCTGAAGAGAACTAGACTGCAGGAGCTTTAATATATACATCTATTTCAAAAATCGTTGTCGCATCCGAAGCTTCAGTCAACACTTCTAAGGCTGTAAAGGATGTTGGTATTTGTCTCTTGAATACAGAAGGTTTTTTTTAATGATTTGTAAGTTGTAATGTTTATGACTATATTATCAAGGTAAGCTGTTCCAGGGGAAGGTGTTGAGTTTAAATTTCTGGCAAATTTTTTGGCATAAGTAAAAAATAAATAAATACTTATTGAGCCTTACTTTCTTTATATTATAATTCTTGAATAGCAAGTTGTTTATAAATTTAAGAGAATTGTTAAGAAGAATTGTTTTTACTTCTACTATAGGTGGAATGAACTAAAAATGTTGAAAAAGAAAAATTTTAAATGTCGATTCAGTCCTTTCCTGCTCAGATACGCTTTTATTGATCCCGAAAATGACAATATTTTATAAAACAACTCGTAAACCAGCAAGATGGCCCCTTTCTTATTTACATGATACGGAACGGAACCCGTAAGCGATGTTTTTTTGACCGGTCAAACATTCGTCCGGTCCCGTGTAAATGGAGCCTGAATAACATAGCGTCTCGCATTTATTTTCGTATCAAAAATACCGTATGCAATCTTGAAAACAAATCCATTACCATATACCGTATTGTAGGCGAGAAGTAACAAAAGACTTTCATTATCGCGCAAGATTTGTTTTCTTTTTTTTTAACAGGTTGAGATTGCAACAGAACAATAGGCATATCTTTCATACGTGTCCCAAATTTGCAAAATTGTAACTGGACGGAAAGTTTCTCATCCAAGATGAGTTCGTCCATTAAAATAAAACCCAAACAAGGGTTTCTGAAATATTAAAAAAGCAATGTAATACAACTAACACATTGCGAACTATATTATCCATACAATGGTGGCTAGTTTCAAACTTACCAATTGTTTGAGTTACAAATTTGAGGGCCAATCTAAAACCATATTTTCCAATTACTTTATCCGGGTTATTTCTTACGAATTTCACTCGCAAAAATCGACCGCTTGATGCCCACCAATTCCCGATTTCTTTACTGGTAAAGTTCTTCAACACCACACCACTTTCATTTCGCCCATCGTGTACCACTAAATAGTCTCCTGGTTGAGCCAAGTGATAATAAGTCAATCTAAACTGGACTAGTAGGTTTTCAGGTGCAATGATGACCCAGTTGCATTCCATCTTTTGGCGACTAACATACGGGGATGTTTTGATTTCTCTCACATCCGTCCTCACCACTTGAGGAGAGTAAGGATAACACGCTGTAATTTATTTTCAAAGTATTGAATCAAAATTTAAAACAGATCTAGTGGCGGTGGTAGTTGTTATGTAGATAGGGCCTTTGAATGAATATATATGGCCCCTTAGCAGAGCTTGCCCTCAATTGTGTGGCGGTAATCGTGTGGTTCTTTTATGGTTGTAGAAAATGCTATGTGTGGAGGTTGTCGTTCACGGTGTCGTTAGTTTTATAGAGATATAGTTAGCTGTTATTCCAGGTTCCGATATTTCGGTATTTAACCTTGTGATGTCTGTATGAGCAGCAACAACAACCAAGAATAAATTATAAGAGAGTGAGTCATTGTGGTCCAGAACATCACTGCTGACTGAAAGAGTACAGCGTTAGTTCTGCTCACAAGTATATACACCTATTTCAAAAATCGTTGTCGCAGCCGAAACTACAGTCCACACACTAATTAAAAGCTTTCTAAGGATGTCGGTAAGATTAACTGAATGTGCGATTTATTACGCGCTTTTTGAATAAATATGTGTTTCATAATCTATCACTGCAAAATTTGTTATGTTGATACAACACAAACACGTACAACCACGTACAACTATGCTATGAATAAATCGATTACAAGAGTATAGATACCAACATCCTTTGTAGGCTTGAGAGTGTGGACTATATCTTTGATTGCGACTACGATGTTTTAAATAGAGATATATATATATATATATATATATATATATATATATATATATATATATATATATATATATATATATATATATATATATATATATATATATATATATATATATATATATATATATATATATATATATATATATATATATATATATATATATATATATATATATATGTATGTATATACAAGCATTAAACACACTTCGTTGTTTTGGAAAAACAACAGTGAATATCACTGCATTTGGTGGAAAAGGGCTGTATAACAATCTGTTTTTCTGTCATTTTTCCCTTCTTATATAATACCCAATTTCTATATTACTTAAGTTGACTACAGAGAAAACATAACCGCTAAACTCATTTACCTGCGGTGTTACGGCTTGTACGTACGTTAACACACCCATCTCTGAGAGTACTTCGAACGTGTGTAACATGCAAACATTTCTACGTGAAATCGAAATACACAATAGACCGATTGCCAATATGACAATATTATTCGCTTATAAAGATATAAAATGTTATCATAAACATTCAGGAACTCCTGGCTTTATAAACTATATTTTGCTCAAAAAGTAGGTATTTGTTCAAATGTGAAGGAGGCTACTTCAATACCCCATGTCGCTTTCATAAAGTGTTTTTATTGATCTGGTTATTTGCTAACGGCCCGATAATAAATGAACGAGCGATTTCCGTGGTTTATCGGTGTAATAAACCACACGGGATGTTGGGAGAACACGAAAAAAGGCCTAAGAAAATCTCGAGCCTCCGGGCGAGATATTTTCAGCCTTTTTGAGTAAATAGAAAGTATATAAGTTTTATAATATAGAAAGTGTTTCAAAAACGAAATAAAAACGAATTAAAAGAAGTTGTTGTTTTTTTCATTTTGCTGATGAACAAATCAATTCTCCTGAGAATTCTAAACCATCCAATCAAATCGCTTGTTATAAGCACAAATGTACAAATCTTTTACAACTTTCAAAACTACAGAATTATATTCTGCAGGTTATGTTTTCATGAAAATATTACATTCTTTTTACATTTTTTGGGAGAATATGGTAGATACAAGTGGAGAATGCCTCAATTCAAAGCTCTATGGATCAATGTAGCTTGCAAGCTAATGAAACGATCGAGTTTGTTGTCAATAACATTTTTGTTGGCCGGTTCTTGTTGAGAAATCCCCGATGATTTTGGTCGTAATAATGAAGAATTTATTGACTAACAAACAAATCTAGACATCGTTTAACCTCCAGCAGATGATATCTACTCACTACTGACATCGACATTATGTGGCTGGTTTGAGTTGAGGATTGTTTGGACATTCAATCAAGTTAGATTCACCGCTAAATTCGGACGAACAGAAAACGCCATGATAGTCAGGTAATCCTGCTTTGAACAAAAAAAGATGTATTTGCCGTTGGTCAGTTATTAAATAAATGCATTGATGAATACTTAAGATATTGACTATAGTTATATCGTAAGGCATCTGTTTTTGCAAGCTTATTTATTCAAGTGGATAATTTGTGAGCTAAACTTTGTCCGTTGGATGCCGTGTCATTCTCTTTTTTTTTTTGCATTGTGAAATTTAACTTCACTTTCTTCAATGAAGAGATATCTTACTTTATCCATTGACATCAATAACCTAATTAGGCTGCTTTTTTGTACATTTTTCTTGCTGTTTTGTAACGTCTACGTGAATTTTATGCCTCCAGCGTAGCGTATTAAATGTACTCTTTCTCTTTAATTCAAAAACATAACTCAGTGTCAAATATAAACTTTTTTATCTTTTTTCGCTCTTATTCAACAATAAAAGCGACTTTTAGAACTACCTGTTCTGTTTATGTGATGCATTGAGTGTTTTTGTTGTTTTTAATTTGTTTATATCAGCTTTTTTTTACAAAAAGAAAATATTTACTCGACATTTTGAACGCCATTTTTAAAAAGTGAACAGGGAGCAAACAACTTTTCGCTGTTCCTTCGAAACTCTCAAAACCGTGGTTTATCGGTGTAATAAACCACGGTTTTGGACCAATCAGAGCACGCGTTAGAATCAAACTATATTATAAATAGATATAGCTAGCAGTTTTTAGAAAAACAGTCCTCTCGTTAGAGCGAGAAAATGGTTTGTTTGACGTGAATGTCTACAAGTCAGTCATAGACGGATATGGATTGCTCAACAGTCATGTATGGCGAGGAAAACTAACACGATCAAAAAAATGGATCTAAAAGAACGTAGAAAAAATCTTACCTTGTACTTGCCGGACCTTCGTATTAATTCAGAATCCAGCTAAATGATAGCAATGCTTTTAAGCTATTCGGTAAATGCTACATTATTCAGTTGAGAAAATAGTTGGCACGATGCTAGGATCTTATACCGACTACTTATTCTTTCTTTTAAATATTAGAAAATAACCTACAGATCAATCAATATACGTTGTTATAAAACTGATAATAGTGCATTGATAGATGAACTGCATTAAGCATTAAACCTCAACGGTAATAAGAAGGATTGAGTTGGGTGTTAGTAATTTAGCACCCTTTAAAATGATTTTGTCATGGTCGTGAAACATCTGCGTGCCATTTTGTCAAATATTTAATCTCTCCAATCGAGTGTTTTCAAAGGGATTCTCTTCTCTCCCAAAAGGAATTAGAAACAGCACGTACAGTCGATAATTAATTAATAACATCAAACATTTCATTTCGTCTCTCATTTAATTAGTTTAGATATGAAAAGAGTTCAGTTTCAAGACGATATTTAATAAAAGTTAGTTAAGTGTGTATTTGAAATATGTTTTTATCTTTTCTTTGAAAATGAAATAAATTTAAAGTGGAACTTCTCTCCACTATACCGGACCTTTTACGGGCGTTGAAGAACATATATGGACGAATTTGGTGGATTTCAATTTTTTACCAATTTTTACATAAGCCACATGTTTCATTTGTAAGGCTTAAATGGTTCTTATAGACTCACACTCACTACCCATACATTAAATATTTAGGCCAGGACTCTGCTAACTTGTTGATTTTTGATCCATGAGAAAACTAGTTTTGTTGTATGGGCTTAACAACACATCAAACGAATACAACTCACATATAATGAGTATTGACCTATTTCTGCCATGAGTTCGTTAACGCATTTTTCAATTTAATTTTTTCAAATTAATTTTAACCATCAACCATTTCTTTTCACCAAATTGTTTAAAACGTTATTATAATATAAGTTATAATATATCTGTTTCCTAAACTACAGTCCGCACTCTGAAGCCTTTAAAATATAATTTATGATTTATTGCGAATGTTTTCAGTAATATTTATTCAATCATCTACCACTGCAACAATTTGTTCATGCAAATTTCCATTTTCATAGATTTCTGAACTAGAAAGAATTTCATAAGATTGGCTTCACAGTTGGAATTCTAAGTTTCAGTAATTTTTCTTCTATGGTATTCAAAACGTTTAAATGACAAGTGACCAATCCAGACGCTAATTAACTTTTTTGTCCATGTATTTATATCTACTCAGCAGGGAAAGCACGGAATAGAAAATGTAAGCAAGGTATGTAAATAACCGACTCGACAACAAGATATTTTAGGTGTCAACTAACTACTAATAGCTAAAAAAAACTTGAAATAAAAATGTAGCTAGACAAGGTTTAGAAACGTTCTGATTTGATGCCGTTTTTCGGATTTACAAGAATATCGATTCATTAATGCCAATCAAAACAAATAAGAAATGAAATACCTATTTTACGCATGATCCGATACCTACATCGTAATCATGGATAACTCTCGTTTTCAGATCACTTTTTCACGGAGGGGTTGGTATAGGAAATTCGATAAATTGATTGCCTGCCTGATTATGTTTTCAGAAACTCCAACGTTTACTACTAAGCCAAGTATAAAGACATTTCTACTTGAGCATTCGGACCTGAGAATCTTGTGTACAGTGGTTGGATCTCCAACACCAAACGTCACGTGGATACACAGCGTTACTAAGACAACCATAACCATAACACAGGGGGTTGGGAATGCTTTTCTTATTATTATTATTATTATTATTATTAATATTATTAATAATGACTTTTATAGCGCCTATTCCATTTAGCCCATAGGCGCTTTACATAAATAAAAGGAAAAATAAATAAAAGGAAAAATAAATGTCATAAAGTCAATTAAAGGCTTTCTGGAACAAATTTGTCTTCAGTTCGCGTTTGAAAGTTTGAATATCCTTGTCAGTGTAGCTTCTCAGATTATCCAGTAGTGAGTTTCATAGTCTAGGTGCAGATGTGCTGAAAGGTCTGTAGCCGTAAGTTCGTAGCTTGTATGGAACAGTCACTAGGTAGTTCTTGGATGAAGATCGTAGTTGTCGTTTGGGAGTGTACAGTTTAATCAGTTCTTGTAAATATGGAGGTGCCATCTTCTTTAAACATTTGTAAGTTAGGAGTAATATCTTGAATTCAATACTGTATTTGACTGGGAGCCAATGGAGGTCTTTTAATACTGGAGTGATATGATCGTGTTTAGATGTTAGGGTCACTAATCTAGCTGTAGAGTTTTGTATTCTTCGTATATCAAGTGTTACCAGAAGTCAAAGTGGGACTGCGTACGAGTGTCAGGCTATTAACAATCCTAACCAAGGACCAGTTATAACAAAGACAAGGGTTATTGTGTATTGTAAGTAAACATATTAATCAGTTGTAAGGTTGGGTTGTACGAATAAAATATAAATGTGTGTTCGAAAAACACGGAAATTGTTGTTGTTAGAAACGCTCGAATTAGCAAAAGGCTATATATTACATTAATCAACGAACATTGATAACTGAGTAAGGTTTGTCGGCCTGAAGCGAGGGGTTATGTGATATGCCAAAAGCAATAGGCGATAGGTCATTCCAAAACCCAAGTGCACTATCGGTATAATCTAAAGTATCCACATAAAAGCAGAAAAGCTGTATATTCTGGGCCATTTTTAGTCCTTCGTCAAGCCATACAACTCTCCAGCGGAGATCGTTGTTTAGTGGAACTGGCATGATTGAAAATTTCACGACTTAGGATTATACCCATAATGCACTTGGGTCTTGGAATGACCTATTGCCTATCGCTTATCGCTTTTGGCGATGACAACCTTTTTTGAAACAGGTGTATATAACCACCAACTAAACGTCTATCATTTCTCGTAAACCAGCTGCAAGTGTTTTAACCCTATTCTTACTAGTGTAATTAGTAGACCTCTTGTCGGCTTTTCCCCATATTTTACTAATGTCTGACAAAAAAATGAATTCATATACTTATGATTACTGATTACTTACTGTTGTAAGTCAAACTTTAATTTATAACGGTATGAACAACTTTAATAATAATGGTGTGTACTAACTCAAACTCCGAGTACCAAACACGCTCAACCATGTTTGGGTTGCCCCTCATGGCAGCAAGGGGCCACAGCAAGCCCAAAACAATATTACAACACTTACGATATACAGTATTTGGCAATTATGATATTTGATCATATTTTCCTACAGATGAATGAATTCTCACAATGAATCCTATCTATAAACTTAAATTTTAAATTTTCAACTAAAATATACATTAGTCTATTGTTCAAATTGATTAATCAACATTTTCTTTTCTCGAAATTGTCTAAAAGGTTTTGGAGGGTGATAAGCTATGATATACTTCTTGCCAAAATCTCGCACGCAGCCTAAAGTGGTACTGTACAGTCCACACTCTCAGTGAAGCATTTAAAAAATAATTTGTGAATTCTTAGTATTTATTTCATCATCTACCACTGCAACAACTTGTTATGTTCATATACCATAAACACATAAAATTCACCAAAATCTGCAAATTTTCATTTCATTTATATTGATTTCTGAACGAGAAAGAATTGAATAAGATTGGTTACACAGCTGGAATTGTTAGTTTCAGTAATGTTTCTCATATCGTATTCAAAACGTTTAAATGACAAGTGACAAATTCAGCAGCTACAGGCATTAATTTTTTTTTTTTTTTTCAATGTCTTTTAATTTAATTAGTCATCACGAATAAAAAATGTAAGCTTACGAGAGATAATGATTAAGCTATCCGATATGATGATTTTCGCTGTAAACCAAGCACTATTTCATTGCAAGGGGGAAGGGGAGGGTATTTAAAAAGTATGAGCAGCTAAAGATTTTTAAAAAACATGCTTTTGTCAAAGATTGTAAGTCTCAACAAAACATACCCTGTTAGCAGAGTAATATTTTAACCCTCTTCCGCTAAGAAAGAATTAATTCTTCACAAAAAAGGGATAGTCAATGATACTCATTATGATAAAAAAAATATCAAATAGGAACTTATTCAGAGTTTCAATTCAATTTATTTCTTGCAGAACTCACTGTGACAATACTATTGTTTTGTCCTCGTGATGAATTGTTATTGAGCTTTAGAATAAAGTTTGAACGTTTATTGAATGTTTATATTGAACGTTTTATATCAGAAAAAATGAAAGCTAAGCGAAAGACGTTACATTATTCATTTAGTTTATTTGTTTAGTTGCAAAAAAAAAAACAATCTAAAAAACAATGTCAAATATAGACGAAAGTTTTACTTGAACGATTTATACATATCTTATACTTAGCTGTGTATCTAAGGTTTATTACACAAGTCCGTTGCTGCAATACAGGCCAGGTCTAAAGGAAATTTCTGACGGCTTTCATTCAACTAGATCATTCACCAATGGTGAGAAAGATTAAAACGTTTATATCATTGGTGAATTTAATAATGATATAGTAATTAGACTAGGAACTGCGGATATCCGTTTGTTGCACGTGCTAGCTCGTCGCTGTCATTTGAAGGTCAGGTCAATCCTGCTTTCTCACGACTTCAGTCTCTCATACATTGACAATATACGATATATTCTAAACAATTTAGTGATATATTTTTTGATTTTCAGCATTTATTAATCAAAAGATTGACTATTTTACTGGCTTTTTAAAAGTAGTTGAATGTTTGTTATTGTTTATGGTGAATGCGTTACCGCGGTATATACACAATTGCAAAGTCCACTTACAGCCGTTCATTTCGGATATTTTTTCGATATAGTTAACAGCTGTAGGCTTTCAAGTTAAATTAACATAATATATATATATATTAATGATTTACAATAGAAACTGTTCATTTCATGTGTAAAACGTATGTTTTTAAGATCTATAGCCTGGTAACGCTAAATGCGATGTTGCGTTACAATCGATTAAATTATGTCTTAGAAATCGTCTCCTAGAAAATAGAGTTTTTGTGGGCCAGCTTAGACATTCGGCAAAGACCAACTACAATAGTTGGGTTCTCAGCGGAAATTGTTTTTTTTTGTAAAAATAATGTATGGCCTTTGAGAACTATTGCATAAAACTTGACCAAAAATTCGATGATCTCTCCGATGGCTAAAATGCGATTTTTTAATTTAAATAGAACAGAGCGAAATAATAATAAAGCCTTGTAGCTCAAATTAACTTCAAAGATAGACTCAAGACTGTTGAATAACATATTAACGATCTTCGATCTTGTATGATAATGTGCAAGAAATATAAAAAATTCACGTGCATACGTTGTTACAATACAGAAAACCGTGAACTTTACAAAAAAGACGTTAATTGTAACAACGTATGCACGTGAATTCTTTATATTTCTTGCACATTATCATACAAGATCGAACCGGCTTATGTGAAACTACTTTATTGTTTTGAAAATTAAAAACTGGCGCGAACTCGTACCGGAAGTGGCCGGTTCAAGAACTTAAGGCTGTCTCCATAAGAGCGGACCAGTGGACTTCGGTTTAAAAAATAGATTTCCTTCATTTTCTGCCTGTGAGAAGTACTTTATAGGTGATTCACAAAATCGGCAATTTTTAAGCGATATCTATTAAAATGAACTTTTTAGACGCTTTTGAAGTTTGGAAGTCATTTGTCGCCTTTTTCGCATAATTTTCGAGGGAATTTTGGGCAACTTCACAAATTCGTCACTCAGCAACGTGCACGTTCAAACCCCTCCTCGGCTTTTTTTTTCTCATTCTTTTTTACCATATAGAATTGTTCATTTTTATTTAAAGATTCCTCGCGAATAATTAATCAGGATTTGAAGTAATTCAAAGTCCTCTAATTCGGAACCGACAAGATTTCGGACTAGAAATCCCGTCCAGTCCTCGTTGTCGATTACATCACGTAACGTTTGTCACAATTTTTCGTGCAATTTCACCTAAAAATTGAAATCTAAAAATTCATATCTTAAAAAAACGCAGGGATGTCCCTTCTTTTTATTCTCTAAAATGTTATAGTGCTATCAAAGTGTTCCTCTAAGTTGATATTTTAAAAAAAAATGGTTTTGGTTCGATATTTAGTCAAGATTTTTGTTTTTGTGTGTACAAAAAATGTGGGGTTTTTTTCATAATTTTGAGCAAAATTATTTAAGGATAATTCGTTCTAGTAAAAATATATTTAAGAACGCTGAGCTCCAAAAATAAAGTTTTTAAGGCCCTGTCCACACGTAGCCAAGTATTTTTGAAAACGGATATTTTTTTATCCGTATTCAAAAATATCCGCGTCCACACGTAGCGTATTCGAATCGTATTTGCCCGTCCACACGTATACGTGAATACGCTTCGAAAACGCTAGCCGTCCATACAGAGCGTGCGCACGCATGTACTCTTTACAGTAGCACATCCGCGAAAATTCAACACTTTGCGCCATCTCTGTTTACTTCGCTCGCTTCACAATCCAACCGCTTTTTATATAGTAATTAAGTCTAAACAAACGAGTAAATCAAAGGGGAAAAGGAAGGCTGTATTCTACATATTATCATGTTCTTTTAAAGGTCAAAATCGCCGTGGTCTTGCTGGCCGTCTGTAGAGTTTTGGGCCACTAAGGCCGTCAAAAAAACATACGAGCAAAACGACGAACAACTACACGCTCTTGCTTCACTTCTTTACTGATCAATACATGAATACACAGGTAGCCCAATACATGACATTCCTCCCCTACTTTGATAATTACAAAAAAAAAAACATTAACAAAAACATTAACGTAAGTAGTCCTCTACGAGTGTTCAATCAAATGTCCAATCCGTCTATCTATGAGTGTTCAATCAAATGTCTAATCCTTATATCTATGAGTGTTCAATCAAATGTCTAAACCTTATATCTACGAGTGTTCAATCAAATGTCTAATCCTTATATCTATGAGTGTTCAATCAAATGTCTAATCCTTATATCTACGAGTGTTCAATCAAATGTCTAATCCTTATATCTACGAGTGTTCAATCAAATGTCTAATCCTTATATCTATAAGTGTTTGAATCTTTCTGGCGGCTTTGAAGTCCTTGCAGATCTTTTTGGCGCTAACTTCTCTGGGCTTGGAACAGGCTCTGGTTCAGGCATCGCTGTAGAATCTGCTCCAGCACCTGTCTCTGCGAGAGGTGGTACTGTTACCTCAGCGTTGGGCTGACTGAGCTCAACTGGTCTTTCTGGGATTTCGTCAAAGCTAGGTTGGACAAACTGTTTCACATGTTTGATGTTCCGTTTGTATCTCACCCCTTGAGGGGACTCAATAAGAATCTGGTCTCCGTAACGTGCTGCAACCTTATAAGGCTTACTTATATAGTCAGGGGACAGCTTGTTTTCTCTTCTTTTCTTTTTTTTTTCAAGCAGCACCAGATCTCCTGTCTTCAGATTTTTCTCCACTGCATGACCTTTCTTGTCCGCATAATCAGCGGAAGACTGCTTCTTTTCCGCATCATGATCTCTCACTTGTTGTTCTCTGTAGTCGATTTCTTCACCTCTTTCTCCAATATCGGGTAACTTCGTGCTTAGATTTCTGCCAAATAGCAGTTCTGATGGGCTCTTTCCAGTTGTTGTGTGAGGAGTCGATCGGTATGCCAGTAAGAACTTGTTCAACTCAGCCAATTTTGGTTTTCTGCGTGAGCAGCTCTCATCGCTTTCAGAAGTGTCTTGTTTTGTCTCTCGACTTCCCCATTTGCTCTGGGCCATAGCGGCGTTGTCAACTTGTGCTCCACTCCCATCTCGGCCAGACACTTCTCTGCTGACACAAGCTTTGGCGCGTTGTCTGTTCGCAGGGACTTGGGCACTCCGTACCTAGCAAAATGAACATCTAATACCTTTACAATCTTCTCTGAGTTGGTAGAACGTGTTATGTCGACTTCCATTCATCTGCTGTAGTAGTCAACTAGTACTATCAAATGTTCACCAGTAGGCATTGGACCCATTAAGTCAAGAGCTAGGTCTTGCCAAGGCCTGTCAGATAGGCTTTTACAGGTGGCGGTCTGTACTCTCTAACGACGACTTGGCATCCATAACACTCACGACACTTCCTTTCTGCATCCCGGTCGATGCCTGGCCACCACACCTTGGTCCGTAACCTTTCCTTCGTCTTAACGATTCCTTGATGGCCTTCATGGGCAAGCTCGGTAACTCTCTTTCTCAACACTGTCGGTACTACAATTCTTGTCCCACGCAAGATGATATGACATGTCCAATGTATGTCAATTAATTTCTAACAGGCAAATATTTCTTTGGGCAGTCCTCCCAGTTTCAACTTACTAAGCAGTCCTTGACTTTTCGTAGTTCTTCGTCTTCTGCAGACGTTTTCTCTATTTCCTGGACACTCATTGCAGCAGGTACTGACTGCAGGGCAACTGCCCGAACATACTCGTCATCAGATTTGTGCTGGTTGCCAGGTTTCCGTTCCGTAAGCCTCGAGAGAGCATCGGCTATATTCTCCTTAGACCTGATGCAGCGGACTCTGTAGTGGTAGGGTTGTAGGCGCAAAACCCATCGTTCAATACGAGCTGAGGGCTTGGACCTACTGGAGTATATCACCTTCAACGGTTCGTGATCTGTGACTAGATCAAAGGTTTCCAGACCTTGAAGATATAAATCAAACCTTTCGCATCCCCAGACCATCGCCAACTATTCCGGCCATGCGCCCACTCACAAGGTCAGCGGTGCAACATAAAAGCGGTAGATAATTTTATCAGATTTTACAAAGAAATGTATAGAGGATCAAAGTTATTTTCGAATTATAAAATTCTCGGTAAGGATTTGTCAATTTACCTAACTGGAAATATATTGTATGACATTAAAGCATTTGATTTTTACCAAAACATAGCTTTATTAATTGAATAGAAACCTTTCCTTTCGATAGTTGGCGGTTTTCTGTTTTCTTCACATACATGCTCTGTATTCAGGAATTTTCAGATTGTAAAGTTGCAAGAAAAACACGAAAAGTGTGATATTCAAAGCATCATTTTTCAAAATCAAAGCTTGTTACCTCATTTACCATGGCTGTTTCATAAACTAAATACATGATCATAAATTGCTTGTGTGTAATTTGTCGTAGATCGAACGAGGTTTTACCTTTCCTTTTTAACTTTGAAAAAGCTCCAAATTGAATTGACGTTCGTAAGACGCCATATACTTGCAATCCTTTCTTCAAGTGGAGGTACTTTGTGATGCGATAACTTTGGAAATTCTTCGCAAACTAAGACATGTTTAATACCATAATGAAGCTTGTTTTCCCAGCTCGTACTTACAATAGAGTTTAATGGGATAGCTGTTAAAGAAAAGGCAAACCGTAGCAAGAAAGTTGGGTTTCATTGAGTTCGGGCCTGAGCGAGCTTGGGCTCCCTGTGGCTTTCCTCAAATCGTCGACATGTCGTTGTTCTTTTTGCTTGTAAATGACGAATTTTATAACATTGAACTCCACAAATGTTTCAGAATTACAGTTTGATAGTTGCTTCAATATCCTTTGGTGTTAAATTGACTTAAAGAATCGTATTTAGCTTAGTTTTATACAATCGATTTTGATTCTATCTTGGATTCCCGAATCGGTGTTTACTTTCTATTTTACGCATGGTATCCGCTGGCCTCGATGACTGGCGGGAAGTCCGGAATAGTTGGCGATGATCCCGAGTGCTTCTTTCTCCGTCTGGCTGTAACGTCGTTCTACATCACTAAGACTGCGACTTGCATAACACACTACCTTACTTACACCGTCCTTTTCTTGGATAAGCACAGCCCCTAATCCGACGGGACTTGCATCTGTAACTACACTGGTGTGAGCATCTTTGTCGTAGTAGGCCAACACTGGGGCAGTGGCCAGTGCTTTCTTTAATTCCACAAAAGCGTTCTGCTTTTCTGTACCCCACTTGAAAAGCGTGTTTTGTCTTGTCAACATTCGCAGTGGCTCGGAACTCGTAGAGAAGTTAGGTATAAAGCGTGAGCTGAAACCAACAATGCCTAAGAAGATACGTACTTCAAGAGCAGATGTGGGTGGAGTTGCCTCCAGAACAGCCTTGACTCTCTTTTCAGTTATTCCAATCCCATATTTGGACAATAATAGGCCCATGAACTCAACCTTGTCCATTTTAAACGAACGCAACGCTAAATGCGAAGTTATATCCCATCCTCGTCGCCAATGTAGAGTTTTGGGCCACTAAGGCCGTCGAAACATACGAGCAAAACGACGAACAACTACACGCTCTAGCTTCACTTCTTTACTGATCAAGTTGAACCATGTGACTACACAGGTAGCCCAATACATGAATACACAGGTAGCCCAATACATGACACCGTCGGTTTATGCTCTTTAACGGCGCTGTTTTAACTTTTTAAGTCCAGATCAGCGAAGTTATCCTTAAAATGTTGCGTCGCCACCTTGTATAAATAGCTTGAATGTTTTAATAGGCAACTTGCGATATATATATATTATATGTAGGCTATAAGGTCTGAAACAAGCCCAAGAAGAAGTGAAACGAGAACAGCCTGATGTCATCGTATTCAAAAAGCTCCGTTTTCGCCGTCCACACGTATACGATAAACCTCCGGCTAAAGGAAAAAGGAGGAAAAAAAACTCCGATTTCAAAAATACCCGGCTACGTGTGGACAAGGTCTAAATATTTTTAATGTCCATAGGGTATTATCGTCTGGTCTGAGCAGCTCTATATGGCATCTTTTAATTGTTAGTCCGTGGATCAGATTGAGATACTTGCGAGTTGAATGTAATCTTTTCAAACATCAAAGCTTGTTATTTACAACTATTTACGAAAAAAAAAAAATATTGCGGCACTGATATTGTAAAATATATAGATAACTTAAATACAGTAAAATGGTTTTGAGGTATTAGCAGGATTACTTTGGATAATTTGGATTGAGAAGGCATTATGAACTTTGATAAATTACTATTACACGAAATTAGGACGACGCGGCAAAGCATCACAGTTGTTAGTGGGGCTTTAATTGAGATAGAAAAAGAAATACGCAAAAATGTCATCAGGTATTTAACAAAAATTATCTTGCTTAGATGCGTGGTGACTTCACAATTTTTTCATTTTGAGATAGCCCATTGGTTCTTATCTAGCATATTTATTTGACACAGGCAGCCCTTATTGCATTGTTATTTTATTGATTTTTATGATCGTACAGATTGTGTTAAACATTGTAATAACAAAGGCAGTTTATTTAATATTTTTAATGACATCAGATCTTGGATCAATAGATTTCTATATATCGAATCTTCATACATCACGAACGACAGATTCATTTGATTATATCAGCACAAAAGAGATCTAAACGACATACAGATTTGATAAACTTCTCTTTCATCGTCGGAAAAACGAATATCCTACAAAAAATTCAAAATATTATTTAAGGAACTAAACTTTACCAGAGTTCTAAGCTCCCTAGGGACTATTGGAATGCAAAGAAAAAATTTGAAAATAATCGAGTTTTTTAACATCTGCAGAGGTATGATCCATTGCACAAAATATATACCTACACACGTGTCTTGGGCGGCCTTTCTGTGCAATGCTTTACTTATTCGTATGGTCACATCTTAGTAGTTATTATTTATTCTTAGTTATTTACTAGCATTTTTGTAAATCAAGCCAATATTTGTCTGAACCACATGGTAATGTTTAGACCATATCAGACGCATCACTTTCTGGATCACTGATCATCAATGGTTTCAAGTAACCATCCTCCTCTTCGCCGAGTGTCATCATCTCAACGTATGGCTTGTCACGTGTCATTTGTGTTTCTACCCTTTGGATGACGTCATTGAACGATGGTCGATCCTGCGCATGCCCCTTCCAGCAGTCTTCCACCAAGGAGTACCTAAAGAACAAATGTTGATAATCAGTGATTGTAAGACAAAGAAAATTCGTGTTTCAATCAACGTAGAATTTTATACCCTGCTAGGAGAGGAAGTTTGTTTACGCTCTTCTGCGAAGAATGAAAAGTTAAAAATTCAATAAGAAGCTGCTTCTTTTTTGCCAGTTACAATACTTTGAAGTTAAGGACGTATTCTGTCATATGTTTGAACTTCTTACATCATGTACTTTTAAATTTCTCAAATACTTTTAAAACTTTCCGACATGATGAATGTATCATAAGATATCAGAAATATTACATAATTTGTGCATTAGGTTACATTAATGAAACCTTAAAAAATCGAAGTGTTTTCACAGAAAAGTGTTAGTCTAATAATGAGCTTTATCGCTGTTTTTTACCCAAAAGATCATCGTGTTGATCACAAACGTTCCCTCCACTTTGCACAGTGTTGCGTGAAGCGAATTCGTCAGCACACGTGGTGTCTATCCTCCAATCAGCGCGCGAGATTTCACACGTGATTTTTTTTCAAATTTCAAAACAAAACTTGCAAAATCGTGAAATGGCGTCATTTCCATGGATCTTTTCTCTAATCTAAAATGGTTTTTAACCAATCAGGTTGTGAGAAATTTTATAGTTCTGGTAACAATAGCATTTCTTACATATCTTCTGGACAAAGATCTGGTTTGTCCATCCTAATGCCTCTTTTAAGCGAAGCTAAGAGATTCTGGTTGCAGATAGTACTGTAAGGATGCTTTCCTTTAAACAAAACAAACAATCAGTGGATATTACTATAGGGAATCATGCATTCTGATTAGTTGAGGTGCATCCTTTATGCACACAGCGCACGCGCGATCAAATATGCCAATTTGTATAAAAGAACTAGAATTTTTGCTGTGCTGTATGTGGTTATACTAAAGCATTTAAAGAATACCAGAAATCTCGAGAACCCTTCATTAAACCTTCGAGTGTTGTTGCACTTCGCTATGTCCACTATATACACTTATTTCAAAAAGGCTGACGGAGTGAACGTTGAATGTGAACAGCGATTGCAAGAACAAAAGGAATTGAGGTTACGTATACTACACATCCTAGTTTTTTCAGGATTTCTAAGCACAGTTTCATCAATTGTATACTTAAAAAAAGAAAAAGAAGTATAAATAATCAATATCAAAAGACCCACAGTTCGTTTGGGTCGATTTTCCGTTCACTCTGTCAACATTCTTTGAAATGACTATATCTACACACAACACGTACATGTTTTCTATTTCTTGGATGGTACCAACTTAAACTGTATCCCGATTATCTTGGCCATTAACTGGCTTTTATTTAAGAAATATAAAACGGCGCGCGTGTCTATGTACTGTGATATAAACACGCTGGGAGATGTAGAGCACGAGAGAAGCAAGCTTAGAAACACGAGCGCAGCGAGTGTTTCTCTTGCTTCTTGAGTGCTCTACATCTCCCAGCGTGTTTATATCACAGTACATAGACACAAGCGGCCGTTTTATATTTCTTTTATAAAAATTTTTCGCAAAAAAAATGAAGATAGAACTTTTCTACCGAATGTTCGTAAACACGTTAGAATCAGCCAATCAGAGCGCACGATATATGTCAACTGAACAATCAGTTGAACAAACACGCATGACAAGAAATTTACAAGCTTGTAGATTTACTTTTTTGAAATCAGTTTTATTAGACAAAAGTGCAAAATTCAAACTGTTTATTGACAAATAATAAGGAAATAATCATTGTTCGTTGCTAAAGTCAACTTATCTCCAAAAGATGGAGGAAATTTAAGTACAAAAATAGAGTTTTTAGATTGAATTATCTTGATTTTCACCCACTTCCATTCGGACTGCTTGCTGTGTGCTGCTTTGAGTGATAAACTGGATTTGGCCGATAGAACAGGAATGGAATAGACTTGAGAATCCTCCAGTTGTAGATAAATCTGCTGGTAGAATGCTAGACAATGTATTGGACCGTGTGGACGTTGATAATTCAGTCTGGACTGGTCTTTGGTTGAGGGCGTTTGACAGCACTTCACTGCATGTTTTCAATTGAGCTGAAGATGGTCGGCTATTGTAGTGCTTAAGACTCTGCTCATTTCTATGGCCAGATATCTTCATTATATGTCTGGAAGAGAGCCCTGCTTCTGACCATAGAGTGATAGCACTGGCCCGTACACAATGGTTGGTATATATCTTACTTAGTTGTGCCGCTTCGCTGATATTTCTCATCATCTTTGATAGAGTGTTAACTCCGAGTGGTTTGTTTTCATACCAAGGACAGCCTTCTTCAAGAGGACATTTAGACTTGGGCTTTTGGAAAAAGGCAGTGCATTTGGGGTTCAATAATCCAAGATACTTTTGTAGAGAATGATAGCCATCCTGAACATCATCGCTTTCGTACATCCTTGCTTGTTTTTCGTTGGTACCGCTGTCGTTCAACCCGCCGGGGTGGTTTTTCGTAGCTTCATCATGTGTCATTTCTACGTATTTCCTTCCCTCGGCATCTTCTACGAACCTGAAACTGTCGGGACGTAATTCTCTTTGGCCTTCTCGACCTCTACGGCACCAAAATAGGGTTATATGGAACCAGACGTTTCTGACTAAGCCAAGTGGATTGTCAACACACAGGACACCGCTTTCCTTCAACTTTTTAAGGTCAGCTATCTCTATTGGATTTTTGTGTTGTATGTTTTCCTTTCCGCCCTTCTTTAGATTCTTCAAAGTAGCGTTTAACATTTGATTTGATAGCATAAATGTTGGGTTGGCTGATATTTTGATGCCTCGGTTATGTGGTGGTGAGTTGAGATGTCTCTTAATGGCATTTCGTAGTTGAAGTAGGGAAGAGCGGCCATATTCCTCTCCGTTTTTGTTGCGAGCCTCACAGTAAAACCTTCGTAAAGTTTGGTCCAGTTCTTCATTTGTCAAAGTGTGTAATTCTGCAGCAATGTTTTTCTGCTTTTGCCAATCTATAAAATCAGATTTTGATAGTAATTACGTACTTATTTTTACCGTGCCGGCATCTTTTTCAATGACTAAGTTACATTACGCGATTTCCAAACAAAGTGAGATTTTCATCTACATTTTACTATTTTGCAGTAAAAATATGACTTTTAATTGAATAAATTGATTAAAAATCTCAATTCTCAAATGTTTTTACCTTCGAAAATCGAGATGGCCCATTTTGTTTGATATTTTGTAGACGACGATGTCGATGTTTCCACCACTCTATCAAGCTGCTCGTCGTTCAATGTAACAAAACGGGCTTTTTTTGCAACCGAGGCTTGCTCAGAGGGCTCTTGTACAACTTCTTGACTTCCAAAACAGTCAAAGTCAAAAGAAAAAATAGGATAATCGTGAAAAAAGTCGTCGGGGATATTGAAAATGTTTTCGTCCATTTTCAGGCTTTTACGGACAGTATTGCGACAGCATTCGTCATTTTCATTCTCTGTTCTCTCATATAGACATGGCTATCAACCAATCAGAGCGCGCGTTAGATACCAAAAATTTTATAATTATTTATATAGGTTCTATAACTTGAAAGATTACTTGAATCGATTTACAACATGTATTTGTAAAATTATAAACTTGAATCGATTTACAACATGTATTTGTAAAATTATAATTTATTTTTAAGAACAAATACAAGTCTAAGTTCTTCTGTCAAATACATCAAAACGAAATTTGGGGACAATTTGAATATCTATTGATCTTGAGGTAGTTTTTCACCCATAACTTTTTTTATCTCAATGCCAATAAAATTTCACCTTTAGAAACACTGTAAACGATAAAAACCCGTTTTATGTGAAAAAATAAATAGAATCCATAATGGCGAGAAAACTCATTTCTTAAACTATATGATAGACAGTGAAATTTCAATTTTAGAGGGGTACAGAGAGGCGCATATACTTTGATTTTTATATCGTGCGCTGTAGGTGTTAATTGATGACTGCAGATAGGCAATCCTATTTATGGACGTACAAGCTACACTTTGATATCATGTAACCTTTCTAACAAAGTTCTAACGTCTAGATATTACAACAGAAAAAAAAACATCATTAATCTATGATTTGCGCACGATCTAAAATTACGGCATCATGTGTATTTCTTGCACGCACAAAAAATATGATTACTTGAAGTCGGAATCACTTTAGCTAAAACCGTCCTTCAAAGATAAACAACATGTTATTGCCGTTTTTTTGATACCACGATTATGCATTGTACTAACTCCGAGGCCCAACAATTTTGCACATGATTGTAGCTCAGTTCTCCTACATGTGAAAACTCTTATGTGTTCCAACTTGCATACCGATATCCAATCAACAACAATAGGAGTATTTGGATTCCATCTATGATCCGTAGAGACAAAGAAAACATGTGCGGATCTGGATAGGATGTACAAGTACTACTCACCCAATGAGAATATCTCCCAAATAACCACGCCATATGACCAGCTGTCAAATATATAAAAATGCAGTTTATTATTTTCTAGTCATATATTGCTGCAGCTAGTTTTAATCCAAGTATAAAACTTACATATCACTTTTACTGGTAAATATCTGGTCTTCAAGAGCTTCAGGTGACATCCATTTTAGAGGAAGCTTACGGCTTTTCTGGGCCTGGTACACCAGACTTTCATTGGTCACTTCACGAGAAAGACCAAAATCTGCAACTTTAGCAATAAGACCATCAGCAATGAGGATATTACGAGCAGCAAGATCACGGTGAACAATGCCTTTAGAAGACAAGTATTCCTAAAAAATAAAGCATTTATTGAATATCATTGTGTTATAGGTGACTTGTTATAAGTTTCATTTTCCTTTTTTCTTTTCATTGTTTTTCCTTACCATTCCCTGTGCAATTTGCCAAGAAAAACACATCAGCTCCTCTAGCAAACTTTCTACACTTTGAGTCTCTTCAGATTCAGTGTATGAACTTGACTCCTCTGTAGCAAAGGCGGAACCTAACATACGTCTAAAAAGAGAACATACTTCAGTAATATATAATAATTATAATAGTTAACCCGGGTAATCCGTTTGTTCTTTCCTCAGCAAACATCAAGATGGGAGGAGTGATGTGTGAAAAATGTTCAATGAAGAAATAGTAAAAGTGTCAGAAGATGTAAACCACCATGTGAATATGCTACTGTGAAAATGTTCTTTATCTATTATTATCTGCAAATCATTTGAATTATTTTTCATGTAAGTGAATAACTTGGCAATTACCTTCTTGCGTTTTGCCCTCAGAAAGTTGAGCAAATCTCCATGCTTTGCAAACTCTACAACTAAAAACACCTTTTCACTCTTAGTGCAGCTGGCAACCATACTAATTATGTTCTTGTGATACCCAACATTTTTCATGAACTCGATTTCGCAAAGAAATTCTTGCTCTTCATCTTCTGATGCACCGTCTGAAAGAAAAGTTTAGAAATAAGTGGTGTTCGTAATTTCATATTCTACCTCATGTTTTCGAGGTTCACTAATAATAATAATAATAATAATAATAATAATAATAATAATAATAATAATAATAATAATAATAATAATAATAATAATAATAATAATAATAATAATAATAATAATAATTCTATAAGGCTAATATAGATATAATACAATCATTAATTAATTAATGTTTGAATATTGCCACATATCTAGAACTTAGAAAACTGACTATTCCTATGTAATTTTGGATGCTGAGTTCAAATTTGTGGGTTATTACTCCTCAAAATGAATTCGAAGGGGGGTTATTCCTATTTCTAACTTTCTTCGGGCTTTGCTCGCATCATGCCGAAGCGACATTTTGACCGAAACATGTAGACCCAATAGGTTTGTTGACTAACTTTACTTTGGCAAAGAAACTATCTCCCTGTGACTCCTGTAAGATGCTTTAAAAAAACAACCTCCTTTTTAGGAGGGGGAATGGGGACGAATTACCTTAAAATAGCCATTAACACCATCCATCGAAAACATTTTCACTACCTGCGACTCATATTTGTGACCGACTCATGCCAAGGAATCAGGAAATCAAGCAAAAATTCAGATATCTTCAATATGTTGTCTGTTATAAAATTAAATGCTCCTTTATTCTATAAGGCTAATATAGATATAATACAATCATTAATTAATTAATGTTTGAATATTGCCACATATCTAGAACTTAGAAAACTGACTATTCCTATGTAATTTTGGATGCTGAGTTCAAATTTGTGGGTTATTACTCCTCAAAATGAATTCCAAGGGGGGTTATTCCAATTTCTAATTTTCTAATTCTTCGGGCTTTGCTCGCATCATGCCGAAGGAATCAGGAAATCAAACAAAAATTCAGATATCTTCAATATGCTCCTTTTTTCTATAAGGCTAAATACTAATTATTCCCATATTGCATGCTGGGAAATGTTGTAAAAAATGGAAAGGGGATAGCCCTATTTTTCATATTTTATCTTTTTAATAAGTGCCAAGCCACTCTCTCCTACTAAGAAAACTTTGCGTTTGTCATGTTTTTGTAAAGTCATAACTTCCAAATACGGCTTAGTAGGAGAGATATTTTATCAAATTGCTGATTCCCAAAGATCTCCCATGTTGGCCTTATTCACATGTGAGATCACCCGGCTAATTTCTTTTAGAAAGTGGAATCCCTGCATTTAGGCTTAATGATGCCCATCATGCAGTTACAATTGATGTAAGATGGCTGTTAAAAAAAGTAAATCATACATATCACTGCACGGCTTCGACATTTATTTGTGATAGATTTATTAACATGCACAACGTCTCACTCTCGAGCTTAGAATTGTAATCGGTATACAACAGTTCGCCAAGTTTGCCACTATTAAATACAAAATTACAAGCATTAATAAAGGTTATGACTTCAAAAATAAGAAGGAAAGTGACTCTGCTTACAAAAAGTTGTAGCTCTGTGATGGTTTTAAACGGTGCACAAATAAACTATACAAAAATACTCTCTTTATACTACTTGAGCAGATTAAACAACGAAATTAGAACAAAAGACCGGATTACTGATTACTTACTGGAACGAAACTACTGACATATACAAAACAAAAGTGTGTTAGGTGTGTTAAAGTGTATAGGAACTCTCGCGGTTTTTTGTTTTTTTTTTGAAATGTTTATCAATACGAACAGGCTGTGCATGAATCGACTTTATAGTTTTAGTTCCGGCGTAGATATATTTTGAACATTTCAATGCATATGTAATGACTAACCTCCTTTATCAATATTTAAACACATTCCCACAGGCATCTAGTCGTTTGTAAGCGTAATTCCAGTACTTTTGACCCATGCATTTCCGATGCAAACCGTTGATCGCCATGTTTTTTTACAAATGTACCCTTGTGGGACCCCATGCAGTTGGGGGATGTTTTTAATTGTAGCCTGGATTTTATGTTAACTCTTTGATGTCACGCAATATTTGTACGTTTGTTCGGGATTTTTTTTTTCAAAAATCGCTTTTAATCTTCCAACTGATTTAATAGTTGAAAAGGCCATATCAAAAATATTTTTGTTTCGAGACCGCATGCTCACGATAAATTAGTAATTAAAAGCATGCAATTAATAAAAAATAAGCATTTTAGTAATATATTTACTAATTTAGTAATACTTTATTCTATTTTTTCCTCATGGTTTAAAGTTTAAATTTCTTCAAGCTTTAATTGAAAAGAAGTTTCGGAACATTCTTTTAAAAATCTCCTTATCCAAAGCAAATTAACACTTTCAACAGAAACTGTGTAAAATGTCTAATTTAAAAGGACCAGCTGTATTCGTATTGACACCAGAGTGGACGTTAACGAGAGTTTTGAGTGTGGCTCTAACCAGATGAAGAAGCAAACCTCCATATTAGCCTTTGCGGTATTAGCTTGTAATAATAATAATAATAATAATAATAATAATAATAATAATAATAATAATAATAATAATAATAATAATAATAATAATAATAATAATAATAATAATAATAATAATAATAATAATAATAATAATAATAAACACCAATATTGCAGTTAAAACTGAATTACATTGGTATAACGATAATATAAAATTGATAATCTAATATAGAATAGTTTATTTATTACAATTTACGGATTGATGCTTGGATAAATGACTTTCTAAAACGATCGGTTTTGTATGTAGGCTCTATGAAAGGACGTTTGTTTCTTGAAAAAATATTTACAGTTAACATTGAAAGCTGGGAGCAGGCAGTAAAGTTTATGGTTTGGATCGTTAACAATGTTCTCAAAGAGTTTCACACACGATGCCTGTCGGCAACTGTCTTTCGCTGTAAGATAGATCAGGATCACAGATGATAGTGAGGGCGCGTTTCTGTATCCGCTCAATGTCGTCACCGAGGTACTTGGGTAGAGCATAGTGAAAAACCGGTGATGCGCGTATTCGATAACACTACGTATACACGAGCAGTGGAAGTTAACCATGTCCGAAATAGGGACCTTGGAACGTTTGAGTTGGCTTAAAAAGTACATACGTTTGGATGCTTTCTTTACGATATATTCAACATGGCAGTTCCATTTAAGATCGTTGCTGATAATTATTCCTAAGACTTTCACTTGTTTGACGAGTTCGAGTTCTTTGTTGTTAATAGACAGAGGGCAGCGGTTTCAGTCTTCGTAAATTGTATCCTCATTTCTTTACACTTGTCTTCGTTCAGTGTAAACCTAAGATCGTTAGATTGGTCGTGGACTTCATTAATGACTGTTTGTATGTTACTTACAGGTCCCTTATCGTCCACATATTTCCACAAACGAGCGTCATCAGCATCTATGTCGTTGATCATTAGGATGTAAAGCCATGGACCCAATTTAGTACCCTGAGGTACACCTGCAGGGACTAGGGACAAGTTGGAGAGAGCACCACCTGGCAGTTTGACTCTCTGCTGACGGTTTGTTAGAAAGTTGATAGTCCATTTCACTACCCATTCTGAAAGTTCGAGGGACTGAAGCTTTTCGACTAAACAATGTTTAATTAGTATGTTACACCATCTAACTCGATCAACTGATGACAATGGTTCCTTGAGTAGAATCATGTTACTAGATTTTCGAAAAGCGTTTGACTTAATTGATCATCATAAAAAAAAGCATATGAAGTAGATGACTTAGATAAACCATCAACCACTATTTCTTCTGCAACCTTTGATAGAATAGGAGTCAGTGAAATGGGTCTTAGGTGTTTGGAGACGTCCAATACAGGCTTCTGTTTAGGTAGAGGTGTAACATTTGCCATTTTCCATGCCGCGGGGAGACGATATTCACGATATGGGGTATTTAGTATACTCATGACAGGTTTAGTCAGAATATTTGCATTTTCTTTAAAATTCCATCCAGGGAGAGAGTCAGGACCAGGAGCTTTTGAAGGCTTGAGATGTGACAGCAGTTTGAATACAGGGAACTCACTAGTAACGTCATCAATGGTGTCAGTGTTCGTTGTTAGTAATGGCTCGGAAGCGAGAGGCACAAAGGAAGACATTGGTTGAAGAAAGGCCGTATTAATAGAATTGGCTAAGTCCCTCAGTTGATCATGGACAGGTTGATTGCATTCATCACGGTTTGCAGTTAATAGCCACCGATCGTTTGATGGTAAAATGGTATCCATCCCACACAGAGCCTTTACTGACTTCCACCACTGTTTTGGATTGGTTTCTTTAAGGTGGTTTACTTTAGACTGGTAAAAGTTGCTTCTACTTCTTTTCCGTTCGCGGTTCACCTGGTTACGGAGGGCTTTAAACTTGATCGTGTTTGCGGTGGTAAGTGCTTTTTGGCGCTGACGGATCAGTGATTTCAAGTGGGGAGTTATCCACGCAGGTTCGTTGGATACTACTTTCGATGATTTTAAGGGAAGAAGAATAACCATACCAGTGTGTAGAATCTCCTCAAAAACGTTTAGCTTATCTTCACAGCTTTGTTGTAGATCGGGTATGGACCAGTCGATTTCATTAGGATAAGTATTAAACGCAGTCCTGCGACTCGGTCGCAAGTCTCTGACTTTGATGGAATGTTTTGAGATATTAAGATTACTTCTGTCCTTAGGTTTCACAAGAATAGATAAATGGTCTGAAAGACCAAATGGCGAAAGTTTCTCGGGGGGTGCGTAAAACTCGTCTAAATTAGTAAGTACCAAATCTAGTGTGTTGGATCCACGGGTCGGGAAGTTAACCAGTTGTTTAAGCCGAAAGTGTCTCTTGATTCTACTGACGTCCAATTTGTTAAAGTCACCAGCAAGCAATATCCCACAGTTAGAGGAGGTGGATATATTCGATTGAAGACAGTTGATTAGTCAAATATTCTTGCATTGCGGGTGCGTTGGATGAGGGAGGGTGGTAGACATTACCAATAATAATTGATGAAAATCCTCTTGGAAGACGTACTGGATTGATTTTGATCCACAAAACTTCAAAAGGGGAAACGTCATAGTGATTTAATACTTCGTATGGAATAGAATCCTTAATATATGTACAAACGCCACCATGATGACCATAATCGCGGTCCTTACGTACAACATTATATCCTGGAATATTAATAACATTCTCGTGAATTAAATCACTCAACCATGTCTCAGTAAAACAACCAAAGTCAATAGAGGAGTTATGCATAACGTGACATAGTATTGGAGAGAAGGAATATGAACCATTTCCAGATGACAATGGAGTAGAAGGAAAGGTGTCGTTTTGAATATTTAATGAGGCAGTATGTAAATTTGGAATGTTCGTAGTACAACTAGTTTGAAGATTATTCTCTCGAACTGTGGCGTTCCAACCAATAAAATTGTTGACAACGGATTGTGAAGCCAGTTGTTTCCTTTTGCCACCACGACAAAACAAATTGTTACATTTTACGCAGTTAATTAAACAATTTTACCGATTGCTTTAGAAAAGCATGGAAATAAAATCACAAAGATCACAAAGATCATGGGACGGAATCCTGTCGAAGCGCCATGTTTTTGTTGTTGAGATTTTCTGTAATAATTTAACATTCTAAAACTAGATTATCATCATGTTATCATTTAAATCCAAACATTTGATATGTTCTGTCAGAGGTTACTACGTTTTTTCAGTAGTGAGTGCATTAAACGGAGATCTAGAGAGGCCCATGCATAATAATAAGATAGCTTTTCAACTGAGCAATTTATCTAACTTGCTTTAAATTCAGAACACAATTTTGGATATGAAAACTGAAGTTATAATAATCATGATCTTGCTTTGGAAAGTCAAATCGATTGGTTAAGGGGAGAAGAACGAATCAGGGAAAACGGAGAAACAAATCTGATTAAAAATACAAAAAGTAAACAAGGAAATGGTAGAAATGGTAGAAATAACTGAAAAATAGGGAGCAGGGAGAAATGTCTAAAGACATTGGCGAAATAAGAGATTAGGATGTGTTAGGGATAATTGATATCTTTTTTTATACGTGTGGTCTCCTCTATCTGGAAAGCCTCATACGCACACGTTGTTAGGGTTGTCATACCACGGATTGAATCTCAGTTAGTTGTTTACTTACCATGTAACATCTTCACAGCGACAATCATATCTATATCTTGTTGATCTTGTAATATTTTACATGTTTCTTCATCCGTTCTATCGGTTTCTATCAAAGTTCTGTTAATGCGTGCTTTCCACACTTTACCAAATGCTCCATGACCGATCTCTTGTAGTACTTCTACTTGATCGCTAGAAACTTCCCACGGGTCTTTGCTGGTCAAAACTCTGTTCAATCAGTGAAATCAGTTTTGACAATTGTAGATCAATTATATTATTATCATTATTTTAAATTATCTATTCCTTTGCCGCTAAGAAGACCATGACCATTACAATGAATCGATGATGGCTATGACCTTGAACAATTTCAATTATGACCTTGAAACAGACCACTATGGCCAAAGTGACCAAAAGCTTGAATTCTAAACAAATATTACGGTTTGCGAAGATTGAGCAAATTGTATTCAGTGATACAGTCAATGTCATTGTCCAACACAAAGGACGATACCACTAAAAGAAGCATTAAATATGAACATAGATTTTAGAATTTTTATTCCATGTTTACAGTTTTAACCTATTATAGTTTTGCGGAAACAAAGAACGAACGTTATTAACAAATTGATATGCTACTCTATGTGGACAACATTAATGACATTGACTGTATCTGTTGATGAAGTCGTTCTATATTTACCTGTTCTGTGAGTCCCTTTTTCTTTTCCTGATGACCACATATAGTAAAGATACTATGACGACAAGGACGAGAATACCCATACCCAGGCTTACTCCTATCACAGTACTTTGTTGAACTTTATTTGAATTGGGCGGTGCTTCTCCGACTGCTTGCATTTTTGGGGTGCTAAAGTTGATAGTTTCAGATGAAAACCTTGATGGAGATTCACTCGATGAAGGTGTGGACGGAAAAGGTGATCCAGATGGAGAACTGCCTGTTATCATAGCATATGGAACATTTTCAAACCATTATCACTAACCAAGAATATTTATTTAATCTTATATAAAATTAGTACTATATACAATATGAGTGGCCGGACTGTAAGGGATATACAGTGGCGAGTCGAAGACGAGGCTTGTGATTTATCGCTTATCATTGCTCAATCTGACATAAATTTTAAAAAATGGACACTGAGACGTTTGGGCTCTCTCAGCCTTCTTCAGTGCAGGTTATTTTTGAGCGAAAATTAAAAATTTCAATTTCGGCACGCTAATTAATTTCAAAAGCGTAGAATACAGTTTTGCAAGAAGCAATGCATTGTTCCCAACACTCGCATCTTTGAAATTTAATTAAAAAAAGTCTTGGTGCTAAAGGCTGTGTATAAGCACTTATTGGATGAGGCTTTTGTGATATCCGAAACAATCAAGGACAAGGAGGCCCGATGCTGATTACACTTGCCGAGACCTTGATTATTTCGGATATCACAAAAACCAAATTCAATAATTGTTTTATAATACATTGTTTTGAATTGTAACAAAAGATTAATCAAAGAAAAGATTGCAAACTAAAACTTTATTGCGTTGCAAAATTTACGCTGTTTACCACGAGCGGTCTTTGTTTTTGGCGTCTTTTGTCAACAATGCATTGCGGGCGCAATTGTGCAATAGTGAATTGCGCAATAGTGAATTGAATAGTGAATAGTGAATTGGTTATTGGCTAGCCAATAACTTATTCGATAATCTGTAGTTAGCTTGATTTCTAAAATAAAATGTATGCTATCGACCAATCAGAGCAAAGATTGTAAGTACAATGTATTATAATACTAATAATTTTGTCGCAAACAACTGATGAGCAGCGATTTCGGTAGCAATTTTATATCAGCTCCGTCAACTCTATTTTGTCGCTGGTACTTCAAGTGACAGAAAATCGCGTCGAGTTACACAAACTGTCGGAATTGTGGACAAAAGCAGCGATAAAATCGACATTGAAACGCTCCTCAAATCGCGCGACAATATTGTTGTGTAAACATGCCTCTTAAAAGGTATCAGTCTGTGGTATCAGTATTGACTCAATTTGAGCCAGTAGATATAACGTAGTTTGCAAAACGAGATTTTAAAATGAGTTATTCAGTTACCTTGTGGTGCATCGACGAACCAATATGATATCTTAAATCCTTTGTTACTTTTCTCCCTATCAGATGAAAACTTTATCCATAAATACTTCCCAGCAGATGTCCATAGTCTATTTTTAAAACTTGATTTACTAGTAAAGTTCGTCAACACTCCAGCATGCCCATTTAGTCCATCTCGTACCACTAAATAATCTCCTGGTTGAGCCAAGTGGTATTCTGTTAGTTTGAATCGGACTGACTTGTCTTGAGGTGCTACGATAACCCACGTGCATTCTTGGTTGTTAGGATAATACAACGGATAAAAAGGACTTGTGATAGTTATGTTGTCAATCGTCACTTTTTCAGGCGATGATAAGGAACAGGCTGTGTGTATAAATAAAGGAGATTTAGATCTAGATGTGAAGTCCCATATATTTTCTACACCGGGCATGTGCCACCGGGCATGTGCCACTGGATATGAATGTTGGCATTGCTGTCTTAAACATACAATTTTGACAAAAGATCGCAAGGGCTCTAATGTGTTTTAAAAAAAATACATTTGGAAACAAAGCGCCTCACTATCCAAACCGGTCACATAATCCCACGGGAGATGATATAATGATATGCAAGACTTTATCATATTTAACCTGCTAGAAACTCCTTGTTAGTTTCCCCAACCGACAAGACGAAGAGCATCGAAGCCTCAACACTCCAACGAAAATGATTCACACCTTGTAGAAAATACGAACCATTTTTTAGCCAATGGTCAGAGTTTTTTCGATATAAGGTTTGCAATGGAAGTTGTATATTTCATGTCTATTTATTATGCCGCTGAATATGTTCAGTGTTTGAAAGGTTTGTCGTTGTTCGTATACTATTCCGTTTTGGTTTGAGTTTGTGGCACGTTTTATCACGTTGTTTCTCAGCTACTGTCGCTCGGCGAAAGGTGAACTCGACGCGTGGAAATTTAATATATTTACTGTTTCAATTAAAATTCTTGCTGAATGTGTTCTGCATATAGCGTACAAGATGTAAATTTGTGTGGTTGTATAAAGTATTGGGAGATGAGATGAGTATTGGGAGATGAGATGAGCATCTGATTGTTTCGCTACTGGAACAATGGATCTTTGTATTCCCCCCATTCTTAATCATCGATCCGTGGGACAATGGCCAGTTTAGATAAAGGTTGATTGATTCATTGATTCATTCATTGATTCATTCATTGATTCATTCATTGATTCATTCATTGATTCATCAGGGAATGTATGTCAGCTTTAAACGGAGGTTTGACCCACTCAGAGCAAAACAGCAGCATTTTTAAAAGGCATCCAGTAGAGACGTCATTACCGACAGTGGCAAGCAGACGGGGAGGTAGTTGGCCACTATTTTGAACATTACTGCGAAAACAGTTGTTAACTGCTGCAGCGCCTACATAATCTTAGCTTCCAATGCTGTAATAATAATAATAATTATGTTTTATATAGCGTCAAAATCCTCACGTTCAACAACGCTTTACATGATTATACAGGATAATAAAGTAATTGAAAAACTTTTAAAAACTTTTAGTTAAATTATGCAATTTAGATATAAATGAACACTTTATACAACTTATAAAATATGATTTATACAACATTTGTTTATATATTCCAACTAAAATCAACTTATGCAATTCAACTCAATTCAACAACATTAGATCTTTACTATATAAAAATATTCCAAATAAAATGATAAAAACAAAGTTCTGATGTATAATGGTGATTAGGTGATTTAAAATGCCTGCTTAAAAAGCCAAGTCTTAAGTTTGCTCTTAAAAGAGCTGTATATCGAGAACTGTACCACAGGACATGATTACTTATAATGATAACATATTTATTATATGTATTGGCTAACCTCGCAATTTGGGAACAAACTTGAGTACTATACTGAAACCCAAATTGACGTCAGCTCTGTCAGACTTGAATTGGATCCATAAAAACCTATTACTAGACGTCATGTACTTATAGTAAGCTCCTCTACTGAAGTCCTTCAACACTACAGCGCTTTCATTAAGCCCATCTCGTACCACTACATAATCTCCTGGTTGAGCCATGTAGTATGCTGTTAATCTGAACTGGACTAACTCGTCCAGAGGTGCTGTGATAAGCCACGTGCATTTTTGGTTGTTAGGGTAGTAGTATGGGTAAAATGGACTTGTAATGCGCATTTTATCCGTTTTCACTACTTCTGGTGATGATAATGAACATGCTGAAAGCAACAAACAATTACAATTACAAATTTTCTTTTCTTTTCTTTTCTTTTGCTGTTTTCCTAATCACTTTATATCACTTAACGTCCCAATATTATTGAATATATAATATAATATATAAAGAGTTTGCTGAAGAAGGCGGAATAGCCGAAACATTCATTAAACAATGATCATAGTTACAAGTTGGTGTACTGGTTTCAACTTTATTCCACGCATATAAACATAATATAATATAAATATATTTTAATTTGTATAAATATATTTTAAGTTCTATAAATCGTTTGAATGTTTTACTTCTTAGCTTACCTTTTGGTTTATAAATAAATTTAAACGACATCTCAAATCCAGCAGCAGTGTGTATTCTATCGCTCTTAAACTGCACCCATAAAAACCTATCTCCTGATGTCACTTTACGATTTCTAGCGTTTATGCTGTTGGTATTCAAAACCACTGCACTCTCATTAAGTCCATCTCGTATCACTAAATAATCTCCTGGTTGAGCCAAGTAGAATCTTGTTAGTCTAAATTGGACTAGCTTGTCCTTAGGTGCTGTGATAAGCCACGTGCATTCTTGGTTGTTAGGATAGTTTAAATGATAAAAAGGACTTGTAATTGGTTTCTTGTCAGTTGTCACTGGCTCAGGTGTTGATGATGAACATGCTATTAAAAAAAGACTGGAATAAAAACTTGATTCGTCCTTGATTTTTCTGATGAAATAATGTATGCAGCTTTTACCAAAAAAATGATATTTTTTGCACGGTGCTAACTATGTCTTCAAATCATGACAATTTGGAGAAAGGACGACACAACCTTAAGAATGTCTTTGAAACTAGGATAAAGGTCAAAGCTGAAGGAGAACTAGACTGCGGGAGCTTTAAAATATACAACTATTTAAAAAATCGTTGACGCATCTGAAGCTTCAGTCAACACTTCTAAGGCTGTAAAGGATGTTGGTATTTGTCTCTTGAATACAGAAGGTTTTTTTTAATGATTTGTAAGTTGTAATGTTTATGACTATATTATCGTGCTGTGTATAAAATATCAAAACATAAATATAGAGGCATATAGACAGGATGGAGAGGAGGGTGTGTAGTCCCATATATTTCCTACACGGACGTGTGTTGCTGGGAAGTTATAGTTTTTGGCATTGCTGTCTTAAACCGAGTATGCATTTTACTCCACAATTGTCTTAAATAGAATCTAGAATGTTGACAAAAGATCGCAGCTTTCATAGTGCTTTCGTGAGTCAGATCGAAAACACTTAACATAATCCTATCTTCCAATGCTGGATATCGTTTTTAAAACTCATATTAAGGTGGCTGACTACTATACGAAAAACAAATCAGAATTTATTATTAGAAAGGTATTTCATAGGAAATTTAATGGTGATTCAGATGAAAAAGAGAAAAATGGGGTGTCCCGAGCTCGTTTCTGAGATATTGGATTTCGAATAATACCCACTCTGCAAGTTTTCGAACGAAAAATGGCAAAAACTGCGCTTGGAACCAAATAATTCACAACATAAAAACTAAAAGAGCTGTGGACGTATTTTTGTCAGACAATCTTACGTGAGGATTGTTCTCGAGATATGTTAAATAATTAATAGAAAATATGTACGAGTAAGGTGAAAAAATATGTAGTATGTATGCTCATAAAGTCCGAAATCGAGCGTAAACAATCTTTTGTATTAGCAGACACAGTATTTTTTTTATTTAAGCAATAGAAGCCAGTTCCTATGACTCTACCAGTGAAATAGAGCACGCCGGATGTTGGGAGAAGCACGAGAAAAGTTATAAAATCACGAGCTGAAAGCTCGAGCTGAAATGCAGGTTTTTCCGTAAAAACGTAGTTTTATGTGCTGATTAAAATTGTAATTCTCAAAACTAACAACAGTGCCCAATGAACGAATCACAATCAGTGTACTATTGAGCAATCTTGAGCAAAAAGGGACTAAGGCGCTGTTCACTTTCTTCCAGGGTCTTTTTGCTAGCTAAAAAGAAGGAATTTCATATAACCGTTAAAACATAGCTTTGGTTGACTTCTATGGCTAAAACAAAAACCTTTAGCTGAACTCTTGCATAAGACGGACATATATACAGCAATTCAAGCGAATTTGAATTTTATTTGAGTAGTGAAAGCCGTGCCGACTGACAGCAATTTATCACACTGAGAAAAAAAAACAGTTTGAACAAGACAAGCTTGGTGTGTACAACGTTTTGAAGTTAAAAAGAACAAAGACCACATCTACAAGATTACTTAGGCTGCAGAAAGTATGTATTTATTTACTTTTAATCAAACGTGGTTTAAGGTTTATCAGTTTCTGTTTTCATTTTGACGAGAGGCTAGAATTGAAAGATAATTGTAAATCTGCCTTTTTGTTCACATTGCTTGTTTTCAAACATGGTTTATTTATAAGAATAAAAAACTAGAAAGCACATTTATAATTCTGTAATTGATTGTGTGTTTGTTTGTTTTTATAAAACAAAATGTGATATTTTGCCGTCGATAAATTCAATGAACATGCAAGCTATTTGTTCAAGATTAATCGAGTTCAATTGCAAAAAAATCTCACTTATTCACTATGAAATTATCATATGTCAAGGATAAAATGAAGTAAAAATTATTGCCACTTTGAAGCGCTGTTTTCCTTTTGTTTTTGTTTGTTTTGATCAAATTCAACTTTTGACTTACAACTTTACAGTTTGTCAAAAGGCGGCGTATTTTCAAAACCATGTCTCTGATTTTTGTCGCATTTGAATTGCATGTCATTGCACCGTAGGCTTCAGGGTTTAGGTTAATAGACATTTCACAAGATGGAAAGTCTTTTTATATTTTTAACCGTTTTTAGTAAATGTAGTAGCTTACAGAAATAGTCTTATTAAAATTGTGATCTGTCAATCAAAAACCATGTCTCTACCGGTGAAATAGAGCATAGCTTTTTTGAGTGAATCAACCAATCAGAGCTTACGTACTATCTAAGCTATATTATAAAGTTGTAGAAATGTCAACTTTCTTAAAGTTTGTCAAAACAACGATTTTTACCTGTTCTTCCTGAATATCAAAAACAAATCATAGGGTCCCGGGCGAATTATTGAGTTGTAAGAGAAAAACGAGCCTAAAATCAGCTTTTTCCACCATTTTGACTACTCTGACAGTCCTGGGAACGGGAGAATTACAACGTTATTTCTGATTGGATACATTTTACCCAATCCAATGAGCTGTTCCTTTTGAACTTACGCCATCTTGTCACGCAACACTCGTGCGATGTTGAGGGAAAGTTTGTCATCTACTGGAAGTATTTCTTTTTCAAAAAACGTCCCATAAAACAGGTTTATGGATTATTTCTCAAAGGCAATTCACTTTTCTGTAAGTAGAAGCTATAATAAATGTCGCTATGTATCATTTCATGTGTTCATTGTTTTGTTTTAACTAATTTTCCATCGTCTTTTTGACATATTTCAACTTTCATATCCATTATTTTTTCCAACAAAAACGTGCTAAAAAAATGTCTTTTCGACAGAAAATGCCTTTTATATCATGCTTATGTTTTCGTTTTATTTAACTAATGTTTTGCAATTGTTGTTTGGATAAGTTTTGAGTCCTATTTTGCCGTTTTTCGTGAAATGTGAGTTTTGTAATTAAAAGAATCGCTAGTTCGGCCACCTTTGAAGTTCCTTTTACTTTTTTAAATACACATATCAAGGTGAAACAGATCCCTTTCAAATGACAGCATATCTAAATCATGATAATGGCTGTTAAATTGCTTAACGCTTTAAAATATACGGCACAAAAATGAATGTTTGGATTCCCTGTATCTCTACCGTGACTCGATGTCGTATGTGCGCGAAGTCATGCGCAGTTGTCTGGTTTTTGTATAATAGTCAGCCACCTTAACTTATTATTGGCTTACCTTGCAATTTGGGAACAAACTTCAGTGTTATCTTGAAACCCTTACCGACGTCAACGCTGTCAGACTTGAATTGGATCCATAAAAACCTATTACTAGACGCCATGTACTTGTAAGTAGCTCCTTTCCCGAAGTCAACTAAAACCACAGCGCTTTCGTTAAGCCCATCTCGTACCACTACATAATCTTCTGGTTGAGCCATGTAGTATGCTGTTAATCTGAACTTGACTAACTTGTCCTTGGGTGCTCTGATAAGCCACGTGCATTCTTGGTTGTTAGGGTAGTAGGATGGTCTAAATGGACATTCGATGGGCATTTTATCAGTTGTCACTACTTGAGGTGATAATAATGAGCATGCTGAAAGCAATAATCAATGGCAAGGGTTTTCATTTATTATTTACTTACACAACCGTAAAGGAAGATTGGATATGAGATCTTAATTAGCATACAATACGGCAAAATTTTGCTTTAAATTCCTTTTCTTTTCCTTTTATTATTTTTTTTTGTGTTTTCATAATCACATTAAATCAGTATGTTACACTTCTCATACCACAGGTATCCTAATATTATTAGATGTATATAATATAATATATTAAAAAATTCATGAATAATTAATGAGACATTTTCAAAAGAAACCATGACCATGACGAGTGTTGTAAATCTGATACAACACTAGTGTTGTATATCCTGATTTGCATAAGTTTTAACTGGTAATTTTACGGCAAAATTTATTTTAATCTTGAAAATTTTGGTCAAATATGAAAGAGCTTACCTAGACATTTTTTAAGTAGTTTACAACATTCGCGTCCGTGTTGTATCGGCGATACAATCGCGCGCCTTCGGCTTGCGATTGTATCTGCCGATACAACACGGCCGCTCATGTTGTAAACACTACTTAAAAAACTCATTAATAATTCATGAGCTATTAGTCCAATCGGGGCATTCCAATTTGGTCACATGCATGACCTTTATACCCCATAAAACACTGCCATAGGTACATTATATAAAAACACATGTGTCTTTATGATAAAGGTACGTGTGTCTTTATGATAAAGGTACGTGTGTCTTTATGTACCTATGACACTTGTAAAGGTCTCAGTTTTAATCTTTCATCATTGACCTTTACTAGAGGCATCACCCGAAACAATGCTATCAAGCTCCTACTATATTATACACGACCTTTCTCAAATGTGGGATGCCAAATGTGGTGCTTAATGGTGCATGGTGTGATATGAGCATGCGCAGTGTACCTTGCAAATAAAGTTTGTCTCCAAATTGGACTTTTCTTCAAGAAACTTTTATAATTTAGTTTTGAATAAGTGTTGGAGTTTTTTAAGCTATATAAAAAACTTGCAGCACGTGTTTTATTAAGGATCAAAAACCCTCGCTGCGCTCGGTTTTTTATCCTTGATAAAACACTGCTGCTCGTTTTTTATATACTACATATAATATAATAGAATAGAATAGAATAGAATAGAATAGAATAGAATAGAATAGAATAGAATAGAATAGAATAGAATAGAATAGAACAGAAATACTAAAAGTGTACAATACTTTGTACTATTTATCACTAAATAGTATTGATTAAACAATAGAGAACACAAGAATTTGCATAATTTAGTGGTAGTAATTAGTGGTATTTATGTTGCACACTTTTAGTGTTTGTACTCTATAATATAATATAATATAATATAATATAATATAATATAATATAATATAATATAATATAATATAATATAATATAATATAATATAATATAATATAATATAATATAATATAATATAATATAATATAATATAATATAATACAATATAATATAATATAATATAATATAATATAATATAATATAATATAATATAATATAATATAATATAATATAATATAATATAATATAATATAATATATAGAGGATATTACATGGGCGCGCGGAGATATGAATTTTATCTTCGAGTGTTGAATTGATATCTCACGAGTGAGCGCAGCGAACGAGTGGGATATCTTTTCAACACGAGAAGATAAAATTCATATCTCCAAGCGCACATGTAATGTTCTGTTTATTATATAACAGATTGAAACAAATAAAAAAAAATATTTTATTACCAAACAATGGTTTCGTTACACTCTTGTTATTGACAAATCGTCAGCGATGAAAAAATTTTATCTGTTAAGCTTATAAATAAGTTATGTTTCTACAAATTTGTAGTAAAGTTAAATATGATAAATAAGAAATGCTTAGAATATATTGTGAAAAAATATTTGCAATTTTCTGAAAGTCATAAAGTGCATTAACAAAAACAAAGTTTGCAAACATACCGCGACGACTATAGACTATTGGCTTTCGTCACTGCTCTCAACTACTCTGCGGATACGCTTAAACTCTCTTCGGCTCTCCTCTTCGACTTGAGGTCTATCTTGAGCGTTCTGCTGGACGTTTACATTGAAAGTAAATGTTCCTCCAACAATTGTACCACTTATAAGCGATCCCAGTCCTGTCAAGGGCATCTGACATGATTCAAGGCTACGATGGCTTTGGTATTCTTCAGTAGCTAACTGTGTTGTGTTGCTTGCGGACGCGCGTGAACCTGGATTATCATTTGTACTATTGAATGACAAAATTGACGATATATTTTCCTGCTGTTTGTCTGATAGGGAGGAATAGTTGTTCACAGAATTAACATTTCGATGTCCAGTAATTTGCATTATTTGTGTAGGTGCAATTTCGTTGTCGTTTAATTTCTGAACGAGGTGCTTTCGAGCACTGTGGTTAGTCAATCTTTTATTTTCAAGATGAGCATCGTTTACCATATCTTTCAAGATACTATTGAGCTTGTTTATTCCAATTGGCTGTGCTTTGAACCAAGGTCGAATTGAAAGAAAAAAAGGTTGTACATTATTGACTGCCAAGTAGAACGGAGAGTCATTTGTGTTCATGGTTTCGGGACGCTTGCTTGCATAAATCTTGTAAACACGAATCGGATCTCTATCTTGAGGTAGTTCAGGCTTTGCATACATTTTCGGCTTGATTTTTCGCGTATCTCTAGGGTCGGAACCAGTCCTTGTTTTCGTTTGTCGTTCAATGGAGTATTCTAAGTACTCTTTTCCATCTGAATTTTTCTTCAGGATGACATCTCCCCAAAGTAATTTACGCTGTTCTTTCCCGCCTCTCAGGCCAAAATGAATCGTCGTGCTTAACCAGAGAGTGTTTATTAACGCTTGAGGACTTTCAATTCCGAGACATTTTGCTTCATAAAGTATTTCAATTTCCTCATCAGTTAGTTGTTCAGATGTCATAGGTTTATTGCCAAATCCTTTCGCTTTTAGGTCTTTTTGTTTTGCCTTAAGTGTAGCCATGGTACCTTTGAATTGAGCATCGTTGAAAATCGTCAAACCGTAGTTTTCTTTGTTCAAATATCGTTGAATGCTTGAAAGAAATCCTCGTAAACTCGATGGTTCATATTCCGTACCGTCTTTCTTTCTGATACCATACAGAAACTTAGAAAGAAGTTCGTTCAAAACAGATGGCTGCAGTTCGTGAATTAATCGATCTTGAAGTAAGTCTGCATGATTTTTCTGGACGAATGCCTTGAAAAGCTCCACATCATACGATGTTTTTCTTTTTGTGTTTTCATTTTCCTGTTTCTCTAAAAACTCGTTCAGCTCTCCATCAGTAATATCAACAAATCTGTTGGATGCCATACAGTATAGCTAATAGTCGTTTTAAACCAAAAAAATCTAGACAAACAGTGTCGATGTACACGACAATCAGTTGAGACAATCAGTTGAGAGAGATTGTGAGAGCGCGCGAAAATACTGAAAGTTGATTGGTTGAAAGTGATATCACACATGTGTGATATCAATGATATCTTCATGACTAGGATAGGCTTTTTATCTACTTGATATCACTCGGTATACCACTATATGTTATATAATAAAATATAATATAATATAATATAATATAATATAATATAATATAATATAATATCATATCATATCATATCATATCATATCATATCATATCATATCATATCATATCATATCATATCATATCATATCATATCATATCATATCATATCATATCATATAATATAATATAATATAATATAATATAATATAATATAATATAATATAATATAATATAATATAATATAATATAATATAATATAATGTAATGTAATGTAATGTAATTTAATGTATGGTAATGTAATGTAATGTAATATAATATAATTTGATGTGATGTGATGTAATGTGATGTGATGTGATGTGATGTGATGTGATGTGATGTGATGTGATGTGATGTGATGTGATGTGATGTGATGTGATGTGATGTGATGTGATGTGATGTGATGTGATGTGATGTGATGTGATGTGATGTGATGTGATGTGATGTGATGTGATGTGATGTGATGTGATGTGATGTGATGTGATGTGATGTGATGTGATGTGATAGTTCTTAGCTTACCTAATGGTTTGGGAATAAATTTAAATGATATATAAAATCCAGTATCAGTGTGTATTCTATCGCTCTTAAACTTCACCCATAAAAACCTAGCACTGGATATCATGTGACGACTGATGGCGTCTATGCTCTTGGTATTCAAAACAACTGCACCCTCATTAAGTCCATCTCGTATTACTAAACTATCTCCTGGTTGAGCCAAGTAGAATCGTGTTATTCTAAATTGGACTAGCTTGCCCCTAGGTGCTGTGATAAGCCATGTACATTCTTGGTTGTTGGGGTAGTAGGAATGATAAAAAGGACTTGTGATTGGTTCCCTGTCAGTCGTCACTGATTCAGGTGTTGATGATGAACATGCTGTTGAAAAAAGACTGGAATAAAAACTTGATTTTACCAAAAAACAAATATGTATTTGCGTGCTGCTAACTATGTCTTCAAATCATGACAATTTGGAGAAAGAAAGACACATCCGTAAGGATATCCTTGAAACTAGGAAAAAGGTCGAAGCTGAAGAGAACTAGACTGCAGGAGCTTTAATATATACATCTATTTCAAAAATCGTTGTCGCATCCGAAGCTTCAGTCAACACTTCTAAGGCTGTAAAGGATGTTGGTATTTGTCTCTTGAATACAGAAGGTTTTTTTTAATGATTTGTAAGTTGTAATGTTTATGACTATATTATCAAGGCAAGCTGTTCCAGGGGAAGGTGTTGAGTTTAAATTTCTGGCAAATTTTTTGGCATAAGTAAATAATAAATAAATACTTATTGAGCCTTACTTTCTTTATATTATAATTCTTGAATAGCAAGTTGTTTATAAATTTAAGAGAATTGTTAAGAAGAATTGTTTTTACTTCTACTATAGGTGGAATGAACTAAAAATGTTCAAAAAGAAAAATTTTAAATGTCGATCCAGTCCTTTCCGGCTCAGATACGCTTTTATTGATCCCGAAAATGACAATATTTTATAAAACAACTCGTAAACCAGCAAGATGGCCCCTTTCTTATTTACATGATACGGAACGGAACCCGTAAGCGATGTTTTTTTGACCGGTCAAACATTCGTCCGGTCCCGTGTAAATGTAGCCTGAATAACATAGCGTCTCGCATTTATTTTCGTATCAAAAATACCGTATGCAATCTTGAAAACAAATCCTTGTAGGTGAGAAGTAACAAAAGACTTTCATTATCGCGCGAGATTTGTTTTCTTTTTTTTTAACAGGTTAAGATTGCATCAGAACAATAGGCATATCTTTGATACGTGTCCCAAATTTGCAAAATTGTAACTGGACGGAAAGTTTCTCATCCAAGATGAGTTCGTCCATTAAAATAAAACCCAAACAAGGGTTTCTGAAATATTAAAAAAGCAATGTAATACAACTAACACATTGCGAACTATATTATCCATACAATGGTGGCTAGTTTCAAACTTACCAATTGTTTGAGTTACAAATTTGAGGGCCAATCTAAAACCATATTTTCCAATTACTTTATCCAGGTTATTTCTTACGAATTTAACTCGCAAAAATCGACCGCTTGATGCCCACCAATTCCCGATTTCTCTACTGGTAAAGTTCTTCAACACCACACCACTTTCATTTCGCCCATCGTGTACTACTAAATAGTCTCCTGGTTGAGCCAAGTGATAATAAGTCAATCTAAACTGGACTAGTAGGTTTTCAGGTGCAATGATGACCCAGTTGCATTCCATCTTTTGGCGACTAACATACGGGGATGTTTTGATTTCTTTCACATCCGTCCTCACCACTTGAGGAGAGTAAGGATAACACGCTGTAATTTATTTTCAAAGTATTGAATCAAAATTTAAAACAGATCTAGTGGCGGTGGTAGTTGTTATGTAGATAGGGCCTTTGAATGAATATATATGGCCCCTTAGCAGAGGTTGCCCTCAATTGTGTGGCGGTAATCGTGTGGTTCTTTTATGGTTGTAGAAAATGCTATGTGTGGAGGTTGTCGTTCACGGTGTCGTTAGTTTTATAGAGATATAGTTAGCTGTTATTCCAGGTTCCGATATTTCGGTATTTAATGTTTTACCTTGTGATGTCTGTATGAGCAGCAACAACAACCAAGAATGAATTATAAGAGAGTGAGTCATTGTGGTCCAGAACATCACTGCTGACTGAAAGAGTACAGCGTTAGTTCTGCTCACAAGTATATACACCTATTTCAAAAATCGTTGTCGCAGCCGAAGCTACAGTCCACACTCTAAAGCTTTCTAAGGATGTCGGTATTAAAGATTAACTGAATGTGCGATTTATTACGCGCTTTTTGAATAAATATGTGTTTCATAATCTATCACTGCAAAATTTGTTATGTTGATATAACACAAACACGTACAACCAAACTATATTCTATGAATAAATCGATTACAAGAGTATAAATGCCAACATCCTTTGTAGTAGGCTTGAGAGTGTGGACTATATCTTTGATTGCGACTACGATTTTTGAAATAGGTGTATATATACATACACACACATACATACATTAAACACACTTCGTTGTTTTGGAAAAACAACAGTGAATATCACTTTCACGATATTTGGTGGAAAAGGACTATAAAACTTTCTGTTTTTTCTGACATTTTTCCCTTCTTATAATACCTAATTTCTATATTACTTAAGAGTGAATGTCAGTAAGAATCGAACAAAATTTCGATTTTCGCGGCCACACTCAAAAAATAGATTTGGCTAATATTTTGTGTACAGGTAGGTCTAGGTATGCAAGAAACCGAACGGGGGTTCGTTAGTTGAAATCTTTTTTATTTTGGAAGAAATACGATAAAAACTGTTTTCGGTGAAATGACGAGAAATTCAACGCGCGACAAGTGTAAATTTGCCAAACTTTGAATGTCACGAGATCATTCTTAAACCTAAAACTTTAATATTTTTTTACTTCATTGGGTAGATTAGACATATTACTGTTGATATATATTCGTTTTAAGATAATTGAAGTATTTTTAAAGAAATAACGATCCGTCAAAGTAGGGTTACTCACACATATCCAAATTTAGTACAAATTTAGTACCTTAAAGAGCCGGGAAAAAACATATGTGCTAGTGTCACAAAAATGTTGATATTCCTGCTATGTTATCTTCTAATGTTGTTCTTTCCAGTGCTGGTTTTATTTGTTTGGGTTATTTAAAACTTTTCAAGATAATTAGCTTCAAAGTAGTAGCATTTTCAATTTGCATTTACATGAATCACTTTACAAACAAAATTAACATCTTGAATTTGACTTATGTATATTACCTTGAAGGAATAGAAAACAAGGCAGCGTGCTCTATCGAGTCATAGAGCACGCGGGAATTTTAAGAAGACGAGAGAAGCGTTAGGAGAAGCACGACGCGTAGCGGAGTGCTTCTCAGCGCTTCTCAAGTCTTCTTAAAATTCCCAAGTGCTCTATGACTCAATAGAGCACTGCTGTCGAGTTTTCTATTTCTTTTATAAAATATTCAGTAGTTAAAATCAAACGAATCGACGCTCCGTGCACTGTTGAGTTATAGAGAACGCTTCTCAGCCAATCAGAGCGCGCGATTTATATCAAATATTTTATAAAACTGCTTTGGAGTACCGGTGAAAATCCGATGGCATTTTGTTATGATTTGTGAAGATTTTTTCTCCATTGTTAATTCTTTTCACGAAGATGGTGTGTTGATATTTTTCTTTCTTTTTCCGTTAGTAGCATAAAATGTCCTCAAGTCCTATTCATGTGACAGATTGTGCTTTTGTTTTCCCACTGTTTCTGATTTTTGAGAATCACAACATCGTTTTAGGCAATTTTTTTCATCAAAACATGATAAAGTTGGCATCGATGCGAACAAGTGCAAGGCGGCCAGTTTGACGGCCAGACTCGAGCCTAGGCCAGTGTGTGACGTCAAAAAAAGATTCCATAAAACTTCCCATAGAACTCTGTTTAGATTTGTGTATAAGTGCTCCCTAACAGACTTAATTGATCATCGAAAAGCAAGTACTTTATCACCACGAGGTTGATTGAAATGGTACGTTTGACTCTCGGTTATTTGTCGTTCAGCAGATTTTTTTTTTTCGCTTTCTTATTGGCTAAGCGTACGCTGAGCTACAAAATGGCTTTTTAGTCGCGCGTAATAAAATTCACTTTTGTTAAAATAATTTTCACATTACGATAAAAACCGTGTCGGTATGGGATTCAAGAAAAATTCATTGGATGACTCGGGAATTCCACTTTGAATTTCACTCGAAAAAAACGATATCGCTCCGCGATTCGTACGATATCGTTTTTCTCGTGAAATTCAACGTGGAATTCCCTCGTCATTCAATGAACTTTTCTATAAAATGCAAAGGAGGCTACTTCAATATCCCATGTCGCTTTCATAAAGTGTTTTTATTGATCTTGTTATTTTAGTCAAGGAGCAAATGTCCAAAAAATAGCTCCCGTGGGACTTTCATGAAGAAAGTTGACAACCTATCTAGATATGTTCAGGGACACCCAAGGAACAAGAAAAAAATTGTTGACAATCTGTCAACTCGTTATTATCGATTTTATGGGAGTTTAAAAATACACCCAGCATGAAAACGAGGCTGGGATGTTATTGCCCCCCAAAAACATGTTATGATTGAGCAGTCATCATGACACTGACAGGCATCAACATATAGCTTCCAACCAACAGTTTTATATTGTTGTTGCTTTAGTCACGTGACCAGAAAGTGGTTGCATGAAAACGAGGCTGGGTATTTTAAATGCTTTTATTTGCTATATTTCTGTGCTTTATTTAAAGTTAATTTGTACTAAATGTTTATCAAAATACTTTAAAAACTGTTTAGAAGTGTTGGCAATCAATATCACGTCATCAGCAGCATCAAATCGAGGCTAGTGAGGTAACTCAATTAAATCTTGTTAATATATGATTTTGAAAGGGATATCGTTTAAAAATAACTTTCCACATTTAGCAAAAACAACAAAATATGATTCAATTTATAAGCGAATTGAAACATGTTAGATCCATAGCTGTCATAGACAGACATATACCTTATTTTAATAATTAAGTACCTTATTTTAATAAGCACCTCTTTCGTATTTAGATTACAAGTGATTGTTTTTACCAGGAAGATAGGTACAGGCTGTATATAATAACTAAAACGTTGACCAAGATAGCTGCATGTATTATATTTGCTAGAAGATTAATATATTATTATTATATCTTATAAGAGAGAGGCTGGCTGGTAGGCTGGATTCTAACTGTATAGTAATAACATCATTTTTCCCTGGAGAAATATGGCTTGATTTAGACCAAAACAAACTGTAATTAGTCTTTTCCACAATTTCTCCAGAAATAGGACTGTCATGAACTTATTACAAATTGGATTTCATTTTACGGTACTTGACAGCCAAAATAGACAGATATGGGCTTATAATTAGGGCCATTGATTATGTTTATGTTGGCTTATTTTTATAAGCACATGGGGATTCGCGTGAATAAAGCACTATATAAGCAGCACATTGCATTGCTATAGGTGGCCGTACAATGACGTAGTTTGTTATGGTTATGGAACTACATATGCAGTGCTAATGATGGAATTAATTGAATCATTTTCCTGGAACTCCAATCCTGGGGATCAGCCATGCCTGTGGCTAGCGCAGTGGTGCTTGGAGCACCCACGTCTTGCTTGAGAGTGTTGATAAATGCTGACTATCACAGTGTGACCAGGATGGTTCTGTGTCTGTGGGAGGGCTCCCAGAGCACAAACTCCCAAGCAGGCAAGTTCTTGTGCCTGTAACAGTGACCTGAAAGGCCAAGTCTCTGCCAGGCAACCTGGTCCGAGATTATAGGGAGGGTTCCATATCCAGGATAGGTCTTCATTTGCTATGTAGCTATGCCACCTGATATTATGCACAGCACGCAGCATTCGAGTGTAGAAGCCATCAAGGGATCTTCCCAGTAAAGATGAAGTCAGTGACCAGCTTTCACACCAAAAGAGGAGGACACACTCAACGGTATCCACAAATAGCCTACGCTTTAAATAAAGAGATATTCTAGATTTCCAGACCTTGTTCATATCATTCAGTGCCTTCCAGACAGGAGCTTTGCGCACTGTGATGTCCTTATCGTTTGAGTTAATCCACTAGCCTTATAGATAATTGAAATCATCATCATTATCAAGTGCCGTTCCATCACTTGAAGAGTGTCACGCTGCAAAACATCACCTTGGTCTTCTTGTCATTAAAATAGTCCGATTTGATTGCACTCGTTCTCTACACTGGCCAGCAGTCTCTCTGTCTGTTCAACATTGTTGGATACCAGCGCAATATCGTCGGTAACGTCCAAGTCTGTGATTGACTTATTGATTTAATTGAATAATTAGAAAGAATAAAACACATACCGTAGAGAACAAAATATATTTAGAGATACCAGTATGTATATAAATAGGTCAGAAACATCTTTATAGTTATATTTACCAATTAAGTTTGGAACCATCCGTCACTATGAAGAATTGACTCGGCATTACACTATTATACCATTACACTTTCACATTATTTATTTCAAATATATATTTGGTCATCAGTGATACAAATCAACTTCAACAGATCAACAATCAGGCCTAAACACAATTCTTTCACTCAAACAACCTGTTTCTCTTGAAGCCATAGGAAAGGACCCACTACAAAGCTGGCTACGTGGGCTGCATTTTGATATGTAACCAGTACTGATACAACTGTCTCCAGCATCAGACAAAGTAGATAGAACTCTAAATGGTGTTATAAAACACAGATTATTAACAGTGGAGAAGACTTATCAAAAAATCATATTTTGTTGTTCTAAGTATTTAAATGAAATTCCTTTTAAAAAACATTAATTAGCATAATACTTAATTGAGTTACCTCACTAGCCTCGATTTGATGCTGCTGATGACGTGATTTTGATTGCCATCACTTCTAAACAGTTTTCAAAGTATTTTGATAAACATTTAGTACAAATTAACCTTAAATAAAGCACAGAAATATAGCAAATAAAAGCATTTAAAATACCCAGCCTCGTTTTCATGCAACCACTTTCTGGTCACGTGACTAAAGCAACAACAATATAAAACTGTTGGTTGGAAGCTATATGTTGATGCCTGTCAGTGTCATGATGACTGCTCAATCATAACATGTGTTTGGGGGTCAATAACATCCCAGCCTCGTTTTCATGCTGGGTGTATTTTTAAACTCCCATAAAATCGATAATAACGAGTTGACAGATTGTCAACAATTTTTTTCTTGTACCTTGGGTGTCCCTGAACATATCTAGATAGGTTGTCAACTTTCTTCATTAAAGTCCCACGGAAGTACACATGCTCCTTGACTATTTGCTAACGGTAATGGTTCTATAGATATATCTAGCAGTTCTTAGAAAAACAGTCCTCTCGTTAGAGCGAGAAAATGGTTTGTTTGACGTGAATGTACAAATTGTCAGTCATAGACGGATATGGATTGCTCAACAGTCATGCATGGCGAGGAAAACTATCACGATAAAAAAATGAATTTAAAAGAACGTAGAAACAATCTTACCTTAGACGGTAAATGATTGCAATGCTGTTAAGCTATTTGGTAGATGCTACACTCTTCAGTTGAGAAAATAGTTGGCACGATGCTAGGATCTTATCAGTGAGTTGGGTGTTAGTAATTCAACACCGGTTTAGAATGATTTTGTCACGGTCGTAAAACATCTGGGTGCCAACACTTTTGTCAAATATTTAAGCTCTCCTATCGAGTGTATTCAAAGGGTTGCTTTCATCTACCAGAAGTAAACAGCATGCAGGTACAGTCAATAATGAAAGTGTGTATTTGAAATATGTTTTTATCTTTTCTTTAAAAATGAAAGAAATTTAAAGTGGAACTTCTCTATACCGGAGCTTTTGCGGGCGTGGAAGAACATATATGGACGAATATGGGCGATCTCAATTTTTTTACATAAGCCACATGTTTCATTTGTAAGGCTGAAATGGTTCTTATAGACTCACACTCACACTCACTACCCATACATTAAATATTTAGCCCGTCAGGACTCTGCTAACTTGTTGATTTTTGATCCATGAGAAAACTAGTCTTGTTGTATGGGCTTAACAACACATCAAACGAATACAACTCACATATAATGAGTATTGAACTATTTCTGCAATGAGTTCGTTAACGCATTTTTCAATCAACACAAGAAATTAATTTTAACCATCAACCATTTCTTTTCACCAAATTGTTTAAAACGTTATTATAATATAAGTTATAATATATCTGTTTCCTAAACTACAGTCCGCACTCTAAAGCCTTTAAAATATAATTGATGATTTATTGCGAATGTTTTCAGTAATATTTATTCAATCATCTACCACTGCAACAATTTGTTCATGCAAATTTCCATTTTAATAGATTTCTGAACTAGAAAGAATTTAATAAGATTGGCTTCACAGTTGGAATTCTAAGTTTCAGTAATTTTTCTTCTATGGTATTCAAAACGTTTAAATGACAAGTGACCAATCCAGACGCTAATTAACTTTTTTCCATGTATTTATATCTACTCAGCAGGGAAAGCACGGAATAGAAAATGTAAGCAAGGTATGTAAACAACCGACTCGACAACAAGATATTTTAGGTGTCAACTAACTACTAATAGCTAAAAAAAAAATTAAAATAAAAATGTAGCTAGACCAGGTTTAGAAACGTTCTGATTTTATGCCGTTTTTCGGATTTACAAGAATATCGATTCATTAATGCCAATCAAAACAAATAAGAAATGAAATAGCTAGTTTACGCATGATCCGATACCTACATCGTAATCATGGATAACTCTCGTTTTCAGATCACTTTTTCACGGTTGCATGGTATAGGAAATTCAATAAATTGATTGCCTGCCTGATTATGTTTTCAGAAACGCCAACGTTTACTACTAAGCCAAGTATAAAGACATTTCTACTTGAGCATTTATTCGGACCTGAGAATCTTGTGTACAGCGGTTGGATCTCCAACACCAAACGTCACGTGGATACACAGCGTTACTAAGACAACCATAACCATGACACAGGGGGTTGGGAATACTTTTCTTATTATTATTATTAATATTATTAATAATGACTTATATAGCGCCTATTCCAATTAGCCCATAGGCGCTTTACATAAATAAAAGGAAAAATAAATGTCATAAAGTCAATTAAAGGCTTTCCGGAACAAATGTGTCTTCAGCTCGCGTTTGAAAGTTTGAATATCCTTGTCAGTGTAGCTTCTCAGATTATCTGGTAGTGAGTTCCATAGTCTAGGTGCAGATGTGCTGAAAGCTCTGTAGCCGTAAGTTCGTAGCTTGTATGGAACAGTCACTAGGTAGTTCTTGGATGAAGATCGTAGTTGTCGTTTGGGAGTGTACAGTTTAATCAGTTCTTGTAAATATGGAGGTGCCATCTTCTTTAAACATTTGTAAGTTAGGAGTAATATCTTGAATTCAATACTGTACTTGACTGGGAGCCAATGGAGGTCTTTTAATACTGGAGTGATATGATCGTGTTTAGATGTTAGGGTCACTAATCTAGCTGTAGAGTTTTGTATTCTTCGTATATCAAGTGTTACCATGAAGTCAAAGTGGGATTGCGTACGAGTGTCAGGCTATAAACAATCCTAACCAAGGACCAGTTATAACAAAGACAAGGGTTATTGTGTATTGTAAGTAAACATATCAATCAGTTGTAAGGTTGGGTTGTACGAATAAAATATAAATTTGTGTTCGAAAAACACGGAAATTGTTGTTGTTAGAAACGCTCGAATTAGCAAAAGGCTATATACATTAATCAACGAACATTAATAACTGAGTAAGGTTTGTCGGCCTGAAGCGAGGGGTTATGTGATATGCCAAAAGCGATAGGGGATAGGTCATTCCAAAACCCAAGTGCACTATCGGTATAATCTAAAGTATCCACATAAAAGCAGAAAAGCTGCATATTCTGGGCCATTTTCAGTCCTTCGTCAAGCAATATAACTCTCCAGCGGAGATCGTTGTTTAGTGGAGCTGGCATGATTGAAAATTTCACGATTTATGATTATACCCATAGTGCACTTGGGTCTTGGAATGACCTATCGCCTATCGCTTTTGGCGATGACAATCTTTTTTGAAATAGGTGTATTCACCGAGGGCGCAGCTGCTCAGCCTGAAGGCCGATAACTGGCTTATTTTTACATTGGGGAGGTTTTCAGAACTGTTCTTTTAACCAATCAAGAAGACATAATGTATGAGTTCCTTTCTTCCTATCTTTTAATTCGCCCGAGTTGTTGAAAGGAATAAAAAAAATGTTTAATTCAGTTATTTACTATTGTTTTACCTCACATATACTGAATAGGGGTTGCTTTTTATTCAAAAGGCGCGGTATTTGAACTGAATGTTCTTTGTTTTGTATTCGCCCTTTCATAGCAAAACAATGTACAGTTATTTTCTACTTTCTAAGCTCTTTAATATTCAGTCATTTAATATTCAAAGATTTCATAACAGTTGTCAGAGCTGTTTCAGGAGAGACCGGCGAAGATGTCGGACTCAGATCAAATATTCATCAACCATCTATATTTAGAACAGACTTCCCGTCAAGTAATTTCGCCTTAGCCAATCATATTGCGATATCTCAGCTTACGTATATATCCATAAATTAACTTTGACATAAAAAAAACAGATGGCGGACAGAAGCGAGGAAGGCAATAGCGAACGGAGAGTGAAAACCCCACTGAAAGTTCAGAAGAATCGTACAATACAGAGGGTCTGAATGGGGTTTAGTGTTTAGTGTTATTTGCCCATATTTTTTTAGTGTTTAATGTCAATTTGGTCATTTTTTTAATGTTTACTGTTTTTGAAAAAAATACTGTTTAGTGTTTGGAATTGAAGGAGACCCGAAGGTTTTTTAGCATTGTCAAATTTTAGCTGCTCTTTTAAATTCGGTAAGAATATCACTCGATGGCTGTGAGCCAATGCTGACAGACTCTTTGTAGGAACATCTGGGACTGTCGGGGCAATTAGTAGCCTGCGTGGCCGGCTCTTGGGGAAGAGGAGGGAAGGGGAGGGGGTGGGGGTGAAAAGGAAAGGAAAAGGAAAGGAGAGCCTGCTAGCAAACCCCACTTTTTCGTGTACCCGCCTACTTGCCTACTTCAAGACACTTCATCAAATTATTCAGCCAATCAGAGCATACAACAGAGTTTACAGGAAGTGATCTGGAAGTTGTCACTTTTACGTGTCGACCGTTGAGTTTGTAAACAAGAGCCAGCGACTTCATATTATCAAATATTTTATTATTTAATACCTATATCATTTGAAATAAAACTATGTTATACAATGCCTCAAACCCTGCAGTTTACGTTGTGTTAGAAACTATCTGAACTCATTCTATCGCATTGATCTTTCACAATGCTTTAGCGGCAACCAAAACAACAGCTCAATTTTCTTCTTGATCTTTGACCTTTGAAAAAGCTTGAAATACTTTTAAAATAAAAATATATACGACTTTTATTAGCATGACTGTAGTGGGAAACAAAGCCAAAACATCTTTACCTTCGAGTAAATCCTCAGCAGCTTTTTTTGTCTCCGAAGAAGTCTTAGTTGAACAAGCACGCGAAGACGCTAAGTTAGTGACATTGCGTCGAATTACAAATACTATGATTGACAGCGTCATGCTTCATTTTGACCAATAGGAAGTGCGGCCTCTGGCGGCCGCAGGTACACGAAAAAGTGGGGTTTGCTAGCAGGCTCTCCTTTCCCTTTCCTTCCTCCTCCACCCCCTCCCCTCCTCGCAATTCACGCGCCGCAAGGTCGTAACGTATCCGAAAAAGTTTTCCCTCCCCTGCTCGTCCCCAATTCCCCAAGAGCCGGCCAAGCAGGCTAGGCAATTAGAGGCCGGTTGTACGAAGGGTGAATCGGGCTATCCACCCGATAAATCCTTATACGTCGGATAAAATCCATACAAAATCTATGAAGTGGATAGCTTTATCCATCCATCGTACAACCGGGCCCAGGACTCTTCAGGTATGGAACGTATTCCAATGTTTTTGGCCAAGATGGAGTGACATATGTCATTTCTCTTGACCATTATACATTGTGAATTTCTTTGAATTTTCATGTTTACTTGTTTTTGTTTACGGTTCGGTACCCCAACCGCGACCACTCACAAAGCTAACCAATCATTATGGTCATCGAGGTATTCAATTTATTTGAACCAAACCGTAATTTTGCTTATATTTTACTGTTTATTTTGATGTTTATTTCTATCCTATTGGCTGTTTGAATTGAATATCGTAATCTGATTGATTACTAATATATTCTCTCTAAGTGGTCTCCGTTCGCGTATCTTAGCTATTAAAGGTGACTGGCTACTTTTCGAAATAATGTTAAACTTTTCTTTAAACTACGATATTTTAATGTGAAATTAAATGCTGATTTCAAAAGTGAATAGAAAAATGGGGTGTCCCGAGCTCAATTTCGAGATAATCAGCATTTAATAAACGCCTACGCGCGAGATTTTGAAGGAAAACTTGCGAAAACGGAAGCGATATGAAAAAAATTACAACTAATAAGAAAATATTATTTCATACTTTATAAGGCACAAATGCCGGGTAATGGCATTCTAAAATACAACATGGATGGTTGGGGATAAAAGACAAAGAAATACGTTGGTCTATCATATTTTGTCCTTTCAGTGCTTTCAAAACTCGCATATGAAGTAGGACAAAAAATCCAACGAAAATCGATTTTTTTGTGTGTTAGAAATATTAACTTTTGAAAAAAATTGATATAACGTAGATTTTATTAGGTTCTTTCAACTAAGCATAACGAACATATAGAATCCCGTGCAAAATTCGAGAGTTTTGCCCTGTTGAAGCTCAAAACGTGTATGGTTCCTAAATACAATTTTGTATTTTATTCAGCGGTTTTTGTGCGCGCGCAGATTGTGGGCTCGATCTCCGGTAGTCTTCAAATATCGCCGGTCATTAGTCTGTGGACATCTTTAGCAGTCTTTGGATTCTTCGGCCATCTGCGGCAGTCTTCGTACATCTTCGGCAGTCTTCGGCAACCTTCGGATATATCCGTCACTCTTCGGAAGCTTTGAAATAATTCCAGATTGTTGGAAAATGGCGAAAAATGTTTGTGATATATAATAAACATAGGTCCAACATAGATATTGCTCCTTTTAAGGCGTGGTTTGTTTGCTAATGGCAAAAAAATACTGTTACAGTAATTTTTTTATTGTTAGTGTTATAATTGGTCAGTTAATATCGACAATGGCCTCATTAACGGGATTATTTTTATTGACCTTAAGAAGGCCTTCGATACAATCAATCACGAAATAATTATCCAAAAGCTCTGTAACTATGGTCTTGATCGAAATGCCCTTGAGTGGTTCAAATCATATCTAAATAATCGTAGTCAAAGATGTCAAGTAAATGGAATCCTATCTGATTCACGTCCAATAACTTGTGGCGTGCCTCAGGGGAGTTTAATTGGTCCAATACTTTTCTTAGTGTACATCAATGATTTACCCATTTGTCTAAATAGGGGAAAGCCCAACATGTATGCTGATGATACTAATATAAGCTTCTCTGCCGATAACCTAAACGACCTCCAAATTTGCATGAACTCAGAGCTTCTCAACCTTAACTGCTGGCTTAAAGCAAACAAGCTTAGCCTCAATATAGCAAAGACTGAGTTTATGGTAATGGAATCTCGGCAAAGACTCTCAGCTCAATTAATTAACGAAATAGCGCTAGAAATAGAGGGGACTGGTATTGAGAAAGTCCAACACACTAAATCACTATTGACGACAAACTCTCTTGGTCCCATCACATTGACGAAATTTCAAAAAAAATTGCTTCTGGCATAGGCGCCCTAAGAAGAATACGACAGTTTATTCCCATAGAGACTGCAGTTTTAATTTACAAAGTCTTAATCCTCCCACACTTTGACTATTGTTGCCAAGTGTGGGATGGATTAAGCAATTATTTATCCGAAAAACTGCAAAAATTACAGAACCGTGCTGCTAGGGTGCATGGTTACAAAAAGTAACTATGAAACTGACTCTACTTCTCTTCTTGAGTCCCTTCACTGGGATAATCTTTATACTCGCCGGAAAAAGCTCAAAGCAATCATATGGAACGGTTTACCCGAAAATATTAGAAGCTCTGGTTCCTTAGCAAGTTTTAAATCTAAATTGAACCAGGCCTCTCTTAATTTTTGAGATTCCCACACGGCAATCATGTAAAACAGTAGCTATTTTATTTTTAATTTTGTAAATATTGACTGATGATTTTCCGTGTTTAAATAAAGTTATACATACATACATGGCTAAAATTTTACTGTTTAATGTTATATAGCCAAAGAAATAAGTGTTTAGTGTTATCGAGGTACCGCCATTCAGACCCTCCATACAGAGTCAGAAAGCGAAGACAGTGATTTAGATTACGAGGGAGAAGAAATTGTTTTTCAGAGAGAGAAACACTTTGAGTTTAACTAACGCTAGACGCCATTTTGATTTTGGTGGCCTCGTTTCCGTGCAAACTCGTTCCCAGTGTCCGCGCTTCATCAGAGGTTATGCAAGTCGTGTATATATATTCCAATTCATTATCTTCGCATAATTTTTTTCGCGTGAAATATGAATCCTAAAATAGACGGTCTGTAAAAACGTTCACTCAAGATAGGGGTAGTAGTTGTACGCTCTGGGTAATGGGCTCCTGTCATCACTCAAAACAGTTTTTGTGGTTCTCAGTTATCCGTCTACGTGCCCATTTAAAAGTTCTTAGTCAATGAATTCCCACAAGGGAATATTAAACAATCGCTTTTCAATTCTATTTAGAGGAATGCTAACGAACTTGAATGCTAATGAACTTGATGACATTAAACAGGAGGGAGGGGGCGTCTCCGGGGAAAAGGCGTGTTGTGGGCTCGCTCTAGTGTGACGTCACGACTCGATTCAAAATGGCGACCATTGATTAACTCGGTTGTTTCCACAAAAACATTCGATTTTTTTTGCATTGCTGAACTTTTTGTTTACTAGTGGGAGTTCTTTGATATGTAATAGTATCCAATAGTTCAAATTTGTTGATCAGATTCGACGAAAATACTGCTTTTTCTAGCCAATTTCGTGATGAACTGTGATGTCGGTCCAGTGTTGATATGCAGTTTTTTACAAGTACACGAACGTAAAATCACAATGGATCAGTATTTTTCATCCAGAATAGGAGGTTTATGCAAGTATATGATAATCTTCGGATCTGCAAAGTTTCTCTCTGTTTGGCTTTGTGGTTGGTCTCATCATTCGATTTGAAGGCTGATCTCACGAACTACAAGTCGAAATTACGAACCCGAACTGGGAGACCCGAACAAAACAACTTTGCAGGTTAGTAAATGTATTCTCATTGAAGTTAAGTCCTTAATTATCTTGATTTTGAACCTTGACATGAATGTTTATGCTTATTCAATGAGCTAAATGCATGCTTTTAAGATCGTATTTATGTGTATTTTATGATAGCTATCTAAAAATGCTTTGAAACTAGCTACCATAAATACCTAAGCTGTACCCACTTTCTTAATTATTTGTCTTCAAAATCAATTCGTATATCAGTTGCTTTGTTAGAAGAATTTGATACAGTGCAGTATAAAGCTTTCTGCTGTCCTGTTTTCACATCAGCTTACGGAATTAAATAATGATAATATATAACATGAAATTCATTGAATAATATTTCAAATTATGATTGAAAATCAGGATATAAAATCTGAGATTTATCAAGCTAAGCTTCCATCAGCTATTGTAACAAACTTGAATTAAATTAAATGATGATTATATAGTTAAACATTTTGTGTTTTTTTTTGCAGGTAAAATGGCTGGAAAAGATAACACACTATTTCAACAATGTGAACAGTGAAATAATAATTACTATTGTTGGTTTACACTGAACTATATATTCTATGCTTGTCATCTTGTTTATGCCAACTGATGACTGGATAAACCCTCTATTAACTCTGTTTGAGTGATACTGAATAAATATAGTGACTATAAATACAAACTAAAGTGGTTTTCATTAACACGTGAAACCCTCTTTAGTGTATTACTCTTTATACACTCTAATTTCATTGTGTTCTTTTGTTCTTATTTGACTATTACACTTTAATCAATACACTTTGTTTCATGGGTTACTGAAAACCACTCTTTTGCTTATAGTAACTATGTTGTTTTTGTAGAGCGAAAACGCTAAAACCATGCAATATAAAAAATTGTTAAACTATTAAACTAATAGTTTATATCCAGTGACTATTTAGTAAATACCACTCAACCAGAAACATCAAATACAAAAGAAAACAATACCTCACGGTCACTACAGAAGAACTATTATACAGTTGCAATTTTATTTTCATGGATATAGTGTTGTTGCTCTATCAAACTTTTGTCCCTGCCCCATAGCTGCTGTTTTGAATGCAACAGGATACCCTATAGCAGTTTCCCATTCATTACTAACAAGGTACAATAGATGCTTATTTTAATAAAAACATTGATTTTATTTCTATGTATCATCAGACAATGTTTTTTAAACATTAAAATGAAGTAAATTTGAAATTTTCCCCACCCCCCCCCCCCCCTCTCCCCCCCCCCCCCCCCCCCCAAGCTTTTTCAAACAGCAATACCAGTATTTCTATTTGACCTTTAATAATACAGTACACAAACATGATATAAGTTAAGCACAATTTCAACATGAAATTTTATACAAATAAATTAGAGCAAAAGCACTGAAACCATGATATATAAAAACAAATAAAAACAATACAAATTATGTAGTTAAGTTTACTATAACATACAGTTTCTATTTTAAATGTCATTCAGCCAAAAAATCAGATACAAAAGAAAACAATGACTCATTGTGACCAATAGTCAGTAAATAGGAAATATTGCATAGTCAGTAGCAATAATTGCCTACATTTTCATGGATAAAGTTATATACTAATATTAATTTTAAGTGCTCTATTTGTTGAACTTTTAAAAATAAATCAACAACTTCAATTTAACTATAAGCAATAGCACTGCAGATTAATGCAATAACTGTTAGTTAAGATCGTTGTTTTTACTTGATAAAAATAGTAACAAACAAAACAGTCACATTCCTATCGAAATCGTGTACAGGATAAGTTGTTAAGGCTGAGAAACTACACAAAAATCGATTGATGAGAAGAACCACAGCTCCAGATAAAACCAAAATCAAACTGGCTAGAGTTAAACTTATAACCAATATAACCTCCTATTTTCAAAATGTTCCATAAAGTTTTACCAACGAAATCACGATGTTTTCAAATGATGGTTGGCCATTTTCGATTAGGACCTGCAGCCTTCCCGAGAAGTTTTAACGAAAAAATACAGTCAACTATAAACGTTTTTTCGAGATCAGTTGCGCTCAACTAGTAAATCTATAAACAAAGAACACTCACTGTGGGTTAACTACTTTACAATGTGCTGTTTTACCTCTCTTTTATCTCGTTTTCTTAACTTCAAAATGGCGCTTTCAAACTAAACTGACAAGAATATCTAGCGTATCCATGTGACGTCACACTAGAGATCGCTGTAGATAGAGAATCTAATTTGCATACAATAGAGTCATCCCCTCACTCCTGACATTAAACGAGTTTTTGTTGTTAACTTTCCATCGGTTGCCTCGCTAGTATAAGGGACTGTGCAATAATTATCGGGAGGGGGGGTTCTAAAATCCTCAAAATTGGTGTTAAATTGAAGCTAGACCCCCCTGTGCTAAACGTATAAATAACTCCTTGCCCCTCCACCTTTTGAAAATATATAACTATCAACCCCCCCACCATATATTTTTTATCTGCAGGACCGGTGTCCCGGATGTAGTAAGCTTCGCGTTTTTTTTTCGCGCGAGATTCAAACTTTGTTGTCTTTCTGTCTTTACAGAATGCGATAAAATAAACAAAAACCGACGGAGAGAAAATTAAAGGCTAAGTGGCGAGCATTCCTAGTTTTTGCAAACATTTTGACAAGCAAAAGTTGAAAAAATCAAATCAATATTGCAAAAATTCAGAGAGAATGCACAAAAGGTCCAGTGTGAGAATACATAAAAGTTGTTTTTAATTCTCTAAAAAGAAAGAAAGAACATAACGCTCTTTCACATACCGCAATAATTGTTGAAAAGTATACTTTAAGTTTTTATCTATCCTTGTAAACAACACGCGACGGCAGTGGGTTGAGCTATCTTTAAAATTCACAATAAGTTTGTCTACTAAAGTTAAAAACGTTTTTGATATTGTCTTTCTTTTTCTGCATACAAAAGGTTCAAACATCTTAAAAAGGTCGGTTTACTTGATTCTAAGTCCTGTCAGCGATCCTCATGCTTTCATCTTCTTCATAAATTATTACACAGACAAATTAATTCCCTCAACAGCTTCCATAGGCTCTATTTCTCGATGCAAATGTCCACAAGACCGACAATTTCAACTCGTTTCAACATCCATCGTGGTTCGCTTGCTTTTGTCAGCTAAAATTCTCTGTAAAACTTGTTTTTTGTTTCTTGACTTTCTTTGATGTTGAGATATAAACAAAACCCTTTGTCTTTAAACGATCTTTGATTTGGAATGATGAAGAAAGCTGCAGTAATTTTACTAGTATTTTGGCATTAAAATTTCTTAAGTTCGTTGAGTCAGCCGTCGACACAGGAATAAAAACCGGTTTCAACAGGTTTCAACCCGCTCTTTTCAGTAAAACTACTGGGAAGCCATTCGAAAGCAACGCGCGTCGTAATATATATCAAAACAAATTATTACTTTCTCTCTTTAAAATAGTCATATAATAAACGAGTTATTAACCTCGCTTGCTCGGTCTGTATGTAAAATATCAGACCCCGGTCTTTTTTGTATGGACCTCGCTGCGCTCGTTCCGTACTGTCAAGAAGGAACTCCTGGCTTTATATAACCTTTCTTTTGTTCAAAAAGTAGGTATTTTTAAAAACTGTGAAGGAGGCTACTTGAACATTCCATGTCGCTTTCATGGAGTATTTTTCATTTATTTGGTCATTTTCCCCCGGCCCAATAACGTTTATAAATATCTATAGCAATTTTTAGAGAAATTATCTTCTCGTAAGAAAAGTTTGTTTGGCTAGAATATCTACAAACTGTCAATCACAGACGGATATGGATTGTTCAATAGTCATGCATAGCTACGAAAACCAAAACTATAAACTATAAACAAATGCATTTTAAAAAAGCAGAAAACAATCTTACCTTGTACTGGCTGGCCCTTCGTATGAACTTTCTATCCAGGCAGGTTCTAAAAGATAGCAATGTTTTTTTAGCTATTTTGTAGATGCTACACTCTTCAGTTGAGAAAATAGTTGGCATGATGCTAGGATCTTAAACGTACCGACTACTTATTCTCTCTTTTGAATATTAAGAAATAACTTACAGATCAATCAATATACGTTGTTATAAAATAATAGTGCATTGATAGATGAATTGCGTTAAGCATTAAACCTCAACGGTGATGAGGAGGAATGAGTTGGGTGACAGGAATTTAGCACCGTTTAAAATGATTTTGTCACTGTCGTGAAACACCTGCACGCCAGCACTTTTGTCAAATATTTTAGCTCTCTTATCGAGTGTATTCAAAGGGATTCTCTTCTCTAACAAAAGGAAACGGCAAGTTCAGTCGATAATGAATGACCTCAAGCATTTCATTTAGTCGTTGTTTATTCAATCAGTTTAGAAATGAAAAGAGGTCAGTTTCAAGACGATATCGAATAAAAGTTAGTTAAGTTGTGTACTATTTGACAATGGAAGAAATACAAAGTGGAACTGCTCTATACTGGACCTTTTGCGGGCATGCAATCAGGTGAACACTTGCATTTTATCGTCGATGTCCTGAATCCTTGTAGTTAAGAAGGCTTTTTACCATTCAAAATTAAAAAAATTACGTCCAAATAATCTCGTTGAGAAACATGCATGTTGCTCTATTAAAGTTGTTTACCATCTTTACCAAAAACAGTGCTGCACAGTTCCGAATAGCAAAATTCGGCAAAAAATTACTAATGTCTGACAAAAAAATGAATTCATATACTTATGATTACTGATTACTTACCATATACAGTATTTGGCATTTATGATATTTGATCATATTTTCCTACAGATGAATGAATTCTTGCAATGAATCTTATCTATAAACTTAAAGTTAAAATTTTCAACTAAAATATAAATTAGTCTATTGTTCAAATTGATTAATCAACATTTTCTTTTCTCAAAATTGTCTAAATGGTTGTGGAGGGTGATAAGCTATGATATACTTATTTCCAAAATCTCGCGCGCAGCCTAAACTGGTACTGTACAGTCCACACTCTGAAGCCTTTAAAAAATAATTTGTGAATTTAATGTAATTTTGAATTTTTTTTCGGGCTTCTATAATTGCAATTACATAAATTGCTTATTTCTCCGCGACGATCATAATCATACACAAATTTGTGAATTCTTAGAATATTTATTTCATCATCTACCACTGCAACAACTTGTTATGTTCATATACCATAAACACATAAAATTCACCAAAATCTGCAAATTTCCATTTATATTGATTTCTGGACGAGAACGAATTGTTAGTACGTTTCAGTAATGTTTCTCATATCGTATTCAAAACGTTTAAATGACAAGTGACAAATTCAGCAGCTACAGGAATTAATTAACTTTTTTTCAATGTCTTTTAATTTAGTCATCACGGAATAGAAAATGTAAGCTTACGAGATATAATGATTAAGCTATACGATATGATGGTTTTCGCTGTCAACTAAGCACTATTGCATTGCAAATGATAAAAGTATTCCACTTATAATTTTCTAAAAATAACCTAGGTGTTTGTACAAAAAGGAGGTGTAACAAGGTGTCAGGTCCGCTGACACTTTTCACTGACACTTTTCGCGAGTCTTTATTGGTTAATATCAGTCATTCATAGGAATCCTTTATTTTATTAATGAGCTATAGCAACAATCTTTATCAAAATATGTTGGGACGATTACATTTTGGACGCTTTTAGGGGTTTTCTATCATTCTTTCATTTATGAGTATATCTACGTCTTTCCCCGTCCCTAAATGCAATATTGCTATACATTAACAGGGGAATAAACGTTTTGGAGATGATTCCCGCACTTGCAATTGTCAAAGGTCATTTCCGCCTGTAGCACCGTTCTAAAGGGGGAGGGTTATCTAAAATGAATGATCAGCAAAAAATTTCAAACATGCTTTTGTCAAAGATTGTAAGTCTAAACAAAACATACCCTGTTAGCAAAGTAATATTTTAGCTCTTCCGCTAAGAAAGAATTAATTCTTCACTGAAAAAAGTGATATGAAACTCATTATAATTAAAAAAATATCAAATACGAGCTTATTCGGAGCTTCAATTCAAATTATTTTTGGCAGATCTCACTATGTCAAACATAGAATGACAATTATATTGTTTTGTCTTTATGCACGAATTATCATGGAGTTTTAGAATAAAGTTTGAACGTTTTTTGAACGTTTATACTGAACTAAACTATACATTCTCCATCATTCCAAATCAAATATCGTTTAAAGAGAAAGGGTTTTGTTTATATCTCAACATCAAAGAAAGTCAAGAAACAAAAAACAAGTTTTACAAAGGATTTTAGCTGACACGAACACTGAGTGAACCAAGATGGATGTTGAAACGAGTTGAAATTCGTCGTTCTTGTGGACGTGTTTGCATCAAGAAAAAAGCCTACTGAAGCTTATTTTTCGATAAATGATAAGAAATAAGAAATTTAGTCGAAGTCACCGACAATTGTTGAAGGAATTAATTTGTCTGTGTCGTAATTTATGAAGAAGATGAAAGTTGAAAGCATTAGGATCGCTGACAGGACTTTGAATCAAGCAAATCGACCTTTTTCAAGATTGTTTATCCTTTTGTGTGCAGAAAAAGAAAGACAACACTTCCTTACTTCAAAAACGTTGTAGACTTTGTACATAAACTTCTCGTGAATTTATAGCATTTTAAAAGTGACTGAAAAGCAACGACATATCTCATCAAAAGATAGCTCAATTCACCGCCGTGTTGTTTACAACAACATAGTTAATAATCTATTAACTATGTTTACAAGGAATGATAAAAACTACAAGTATATTTTTCAACTACTATTGAGGTATGTGAACGAGCTTTATTTTTTTTTAGAAAATTAAAAAAAACTTTGTGTATTCTCTCGTGAGTTTTTGCAATATTGATTTGATTTTCTCAACTTTTGCTTGTCAAAATGTTTGCAAAAACAATGCTCGCCACTTAGCTTTTAATTTTCTCTCAGTCGGTTATCGCATTCTGTCAGTGTCATTTGATGAATTCAGAATTCTAGATCTCCTACTATTTTGATCGATAAATATTACCATAATTAACAATTACCTATTAACCGTATTAAAGAAGATTTTTCAAATTTTTCAAAAATTACCAACGAACAGGATACCGCGGACCGGGCAGATCGTGAAACACTGGCCCGCTCGCTAGCCTATCACAGCGCGCGAATCACAGGATACCGGGCCGAAAAAAAATAAACAAATTTATTTCAGTTTTTTAAAAACTGACATTATACATCTTTTCATTATACATCTTTTCATTTGGTAAAAAATCTTTAATCTATGTATACCTCCATTGTCATTTACATATTGTTTTGTTTCCCTTTTAAGTATTACATTAATTATAAAAAGACATGAACTACGATTCTACATTTCTCTCGGGTTTGTTTGCCGTTAATATCTGCACTTTGTCAGTCACAGACGGCGCGATCGACTGTTCAACAGTCATGCTTCGTTCATGGCGAGAAAAAGCTCACTATATAGAAATGCATCTAAAAGAGCAGAAAAAAAGTCTTACCTTGTACTGGCTGGAAATTCGTATTAACTCAGAATCCAGATAGATTTCAAATGAAAGCAATATTAGGCAAGTGCTATAATATTTAGAAATATTGTCACGATACTTCTTATTCTTTTAAATATACAAAAATGACCCCCGCACTAATGTTGCGCATGCTATGAAAATATATTCCATTGATAGGTGAACTACATATAGGGGAATGTGTTGAGTGTCAATTATTTAGCAGTTTTCGCATCGTGCCGACACTTTTGTCAAAGATCGTAGCTCTCTAATCGAATGTATTCAACAGCCGCCAGGTGGATACATCAGTTACAGTCGATAATGAAGTCTTTTCATTTAGTCAGTAAAGAAGAAAAAGGGCTTTTTTTGATAAAATATACCTACTGAAACGTGTCAAGTTGTGAAATTTTGAATTCAAACAAAAAGACGCGGTGTTGAATTTCAAAATTGGGAATATGCTCCTTTTTACTTAATTATCGATTTTTGTCAAGAACACGGGGATTTATTCCTACAAGTTGTAAATGATCACTAGCTCGAAAAAATCCGTGTTACATCTCAGAGTATATTTATTCATTTAATATTATCTTATATGTATATATATTAAGAATTGTCAACATTTTTGGAAACAAGTGTATACATGATAACTACTTGGAACTCCGATAATTCGCTACTATTTTTTCCGAAATTCAACAAACTATATTTTCTGAAAGGATATCTCACAAGTAAAAAGTATATTATGGTATTCTTATCGTATTCTTATCGAATTTAGTTAAACAGAAATATCATCTATCATTGGTAGAGGTTTTCCCTATGAACTATTTTATTTACAATGTAAACAGTCAGCTCGTCGTCAGTTCATTTATTATATCTATTGGAAGCTCAGATGGTCTTCTTAGTATAAATTTGGCATTCAACTCTTTTTCAATAAGTTTCTTGTAAATGACGGAAGATGGATCCAGCAATAGCAGCCGTTAATTAAGTACTTTCAATGTCTTTTCATTTACTAAGCATGAGAGAAAAGCCGTCAAAATGAGCTTTCGAGGCATAATGATTTTCTGCCGTCTTAAGGCTTTTCCTTGAGAATAAACAATCTAGACGGTTGTATCAAAAATATTGGTGTAAAGTGAGATCGATTTAATTATTATATAAACTTCAGTGAAATATCAGGTGATCTCCCGCGCGAAAAATTGATACTCACATGAGAAATAACACGTTACCATGAATACTCCGTGCATTTTCTAGTTTTTTAAGAATTTTTTATGGGTATTTTGATAAAATTTTTGGTATTTCATTTTTTCATGAGTTTATATATATATAATAAATAGAACATTACATGGGCGCTTGTGCTCACTCGCACTCAATTCCTTTCATATTACATTGTATACAAATTTCAAAAGAAATATTAAAAGGGTTGGTAGAGAGCAAATTTCGTATGACAATGGAACATTCAAGGCACCTACACGGTCAAGGCACGGCAAGACACGCACACGTCACTGAACTTTTCACACTCATACGGAATCTGCTCTATCTCCATATTACATGGGCGTGCGGGTCTGTATATCGACTTTATTTCGCTCATTTACACTATTTATGTACACGCCATTGTAAGAATGTTGCAGATCTAACTCATTTATTTCGTATTACTTTTGAAGATTGACCTGACAGATAATTTCACAGATTTATTGGTTTATATTCGTCACTCACATGGATTGCATATTTTTGAATTATAACGTTTAATTTAATGAGATATGTGTAAATATAAATAACACTCGTTCTCAAGCTCTTATGGGGTTGATAAACGCAAAGAATCATGTGTTTTTAAAAAGCCTCGCGTGTATTCCACGTTCAAAACGTATAATGCACAATAAATCATACACATCCTATGATAATCATAGGAAAAGTCATTTATAATTCATTATCTCATGGAACAATAGTAACTTTGAATTTCGGTCACGTGCGCGCAGTGGTCTGCATACTCGATCAAACACTGATCTAGACATGTTACATGATATGTATGTTTTAGCCTCACAAGATTCAAAACCAAATGAGATTTAATGAGACTTAAAAGTCAGATCAAAAACTTGCCTACGGCCTCGTCCGTCTTTCCGTGTTTGGGTCCCCAGATCAAGCACCCCCACTCGTTTTTGATCTATTACATCACAACGATAACCGATAATTTTTACTCATAAACGGAGTTTTCTTTGATTTTACACAAATCAACAATAAACTGATAAGGCATTATTTTGTATTTTTGTTATTTTGAATTGATGTTTTAGTTATATTACTTATTTTATAAGCACTGTTCAATGTAAATTCAGCCAACATTTATGTGAACCACATGGTAATGTTCAGACCATATCAGACGCATCACTTTCTGGATCACTGATCATTAATGGTTTCAAGTAACCATCATCCTCTTCGCCTATTTCCATAATCTCAACGTATGGCTTGTCACGTGTCATTTGTGTTTCAACCCTTTGGATGACGTCATTGAATGATGGTCGATCCTGCGCATGCTCCTGCCAGCAGTCTTCCATCAAGGTGTACCTAAAGAACGAATGTTGAATCAGTGATTGTAAGACAATGGAAAAACACGTTTCAATCAATGTAGTATTTTTATACCCTACAAGCAGAGGAAGTGTTTTCGCGCTCCTTTGCGAAGAAACCGAAGTTACCTCTGCAATAAGACGCTGTTCTTTGTTACCAGTTCCACAATTTTCCAGCTAAGGACGTGTTCTGGCACATGTTTAAACTTGTTACATCATGTAACTTCTCAAAGACTTCTGGAAACAGGAATTAATCATGAGATACACCCTTAAAGAGAAAGTTTGTCACCCGTAAATAGTACATAAGCTAATAGAGCAAAAGATCATGGATCGATCCAGAGAACCAAATATGCATTTGGCACACCTGTTGTTGTCTAATAAGTCAAAACGGCTATTTCTCAATAACACGTTCTAATAACGTATGGATAAGTTACCCATAGTTCCGTGCGCTAATAGCATAGAGCCTCTTCATGGGTAACAACCCTCTCGGAACGGGTGTATCAGAAATATTTCAGCCAATTATAATATGCCTTGAAATATATTCAATACCGGAAACATATCTTACATATCTTCTGGACAGAGATTTGGTTTGTCCATCCTAATGCCTCTTTTAAGCGAAGCTAAGAGATGTTGGTTGCAGATAGTACTGTAAGGATGCTTTCCTTTAAACAAAAACAAACAATCAGTGGATATTACTATAGGGAATCATGCATTCTGATTAGTTGAGATGCATCCTTTATGCACACAGCGCACGCGCGATCAAATATGTCAATTTATATTTTATAAGTGAACTAAAAATGTTTCTGTGGTGTGAGTAGCTATTAAAGAATGCCAGAAATAGTCAGAACCCACGAGAGAACCATCGCGTGTTGTTGCTTTGCGTCGTGCTTTTCTAAGCACTTCCTTCGTAACTAAAAATCCCTGCATACTTTATATCTGCATGTACATACAGCACACTCGCGCGTTTTCTTCAATAGTAGCAGCTTTTAGTACTGCAATCTTATTTATCCAAAATCTCAGTTGACCTTTAAATAGCTTATGATATAATTGTATTTCTATAAGTGACTGTTGTCGAGAACGTTTCAGTTAACTATATCTTGACAAGCAACACACATTAATACTTGAATCACTCTGCAACATATTCAAATTGTTGAATATCTTGGCTCTATTTAATATTCTATTTGTCGAAATATAGCGACCAATTTTAATTTCTATTGTTCTTGAAAGACTGGTTCAGAACTTCTCCTACATTTGAAAACTCCATTGTATTCTATAGGTAAATTCTTTGGCCGAAGAGTGGGATTCCACATTGAATTCACGAGTTAAGACGATATCGCACGAATCGCGGAGTCGGACAATGAATTTTCCTTGAATCCCATACCGACACGGTTTTTAAGTAATATATCAAACACGAAAAAGAGTGTTTCATCAGGTTTTCAAACACCGAAAAATGGGTTGAAAAAACGAGGCGCAGACGAGTTTTTTTGGGCCCATTTTGAGGTGTTTGAAAACCTGATGAATCACTCTTTCGAGTGTTGGATATTACTTCTCAAATTATTGGATAATTATTGGAGAAATTCAAAGCGAAGTTGGCTTAATTTTATGCAAGTGTTTCATCAGATTTCAAACTCCTTCACGCTAGTGATTTTGTCTTTGTTTTCTCTTCATTAATTATTCATGAGTTTTAGAACGTACTTTAAAGTTTATTTTAACAAAAGTGAATCTTATTACGCGCGACTAAAAACCCATTTTGTAGCTCAGCGTACGCTTAGCAAATAAGAAAGCGAAAAGAAATCTGCTGAACGACAAATGAGTCAAACTTATCATTTCAATCAACCCCGTGGTGATCAAATTACTTGTTTTTCGATGATCAATTCAATTCTGTTAGGAAGCACATATATACAAATCTAAACAGAGTTCTCTACTAAAGCTAACAATGAAGAAGTAAGGACTTTACACGTGAAATTCGGCAATGGATCGACAATGGATTCAGCTACAATGCAACGACGAAGGCAAAAAAGAACTGAAGATGATGTTTCATGAAAGTTAAACCGACAACCAAATCCTCTCAAAAGCCGACTGTTGGCAACAAATCATGGTTAGGTATGTTTTTTCTTTTAAACGATTTCAGTTACAAAAAAGTTTTGAAGAAAAAGCTAAAACATTACAAATCGTTTTTTAGTAAGGTGTTTCAATCAAAAACGCCGAAGATGAGTAAAAATCTCAAACTTTAACACTAAAACTAGGACTGCAATGAACATGTTCAAAGTTTTGAGTTTTTGAATCACAAACAATTAGCTATAATGTTGTCTTTGATTGAAAAATTGCCGTTCAAGTCGTGAAAAATAGCGACTAAAAACTAAGCAAGCAAAGCGAAAGAAAATGATCGCTTTTCATGCCGAGCTAGTCGCAGGAAAAAAAATGCTCTTTTTTAAAGCAAAACTCGTCTATTAGCAAGTTAATCATTTGCCTCTATACTCTTTAAAGTTAAAATTACTTGCTTGGTCGATTCATCTTTTTAATGCACGGATAATAATGAAAAAAACTATATTTATTAAAAATTATCGAGTGGGTGGTATTCAGCTTTCTGAGCGTTGAACTCAGCTTTCTGAGCGTTGAATATCCAGTCACTCTGAATACCCTCTCATCCGGTTTGTGTTTCAGTCAATCAGCGCGCGAGCTTCTAATGTGATATGGGATATTCTAACGTGAATACGGCTATCCAGTCAAGAACAATAGTATGTTTTGGTTCGGTCTATAGATCCAAAGAAACAAAGAACAATTATACAGATCTTGATACGATGTACCAATACTACTCACCCAATGAGAATATCTCCCAAATAACCACGCCATATGACCAGCTGTCAAATATATAAAAAGAAGCCTATTATTTGCTAGTCAAGTATTGTTGCACCTATTTTTACTCCAAATAAAATACTTACATATCACTTTTACTGGTAAATATCTGGTCTTCAAGAGCTTCAGGTGACATCCATTTTAGAGGAAGCTTACGGCTTTTCTGGGCCTGGTACACCAGACTTGTATAGGTCACGTGACGAGAGAGACCAAAATCAGCGACTTTAGCAACAAGACCATCAGCAACGAGGATATTACGAGCAGCGAGATCACGGTGAACAATGCCTTTAGAGGACAAGTACTCCTAAAAAATATAACATTTCATAAATATCATTGTGTTAAAGGTGACTTGTTAAAAGTTTCATTTTCCTTTTTTCTTATCATTGTTTTTTCTTACCATTCCCTGTGCAATTTGCCAAGAAAAACACATCAGCTCCTCTAACAAACTTTCTACATTTTGAGTGTCTTCAGATCCAGAGTATGAGCTTGATTGCTCTGCAGTAGGGCGAAACTTGATATACGTCTAAAAAGAGAACATACTTCAGTAATAAAAACAATTATAATATTTATAATAATTTGTCCAGGTAATCCGTTTGTTCCTTCGAATTCCTCAGCAAACATCAACATGACAGAAGTGATGTATGAAAAATATTTAATGTAGAAATAGTGAAGGTGTGTGTGACAAGACATGAAGAACCGCCAAGTAGATATGCTGCTGTGAAATATTCATTCATTTATTATTATCTGTAAATTATATTTGAGTTTAATTTTGAATTATTTTTCATGGAAGTAAATAATCTGCATTGGCACTGACCTTCATGCGTTTTGCCCTCAGCAAGTTGAGCAAATCTCCATGCATTGCAAACTCTACAACTAAAAATACTTTTTCACTCTTAGTGCAGCAGGCAACCATACTAATTATGTTCTTGTGATACCCAACATTTTTCATGAACTCGATTTCGCACAGGAATTCTTTTTTTTCATCTTCTGATGCACCATCTGAAAGAAAAGTTTAGGAATAAGTGGTGTTCGCAATTTCATATTTTACCTCATATTTTCGAACTTCAAAAAAAAATTTTAATTCGCACGCAAATATATAAAAAAATACCGATTGCTTTAGAAAAGCTTAGGGGTGAAATCACAAAGATCACAAAGTTCATGGGACGGAATCCTGTTGAAGCGCCATGTTTTTGTTGTTAAGATTTTCTATAATAAGTTTAATTAATAGGCATGCTAAAACTGGATTATCATCATGTTATCATTTAAATCCAAACATTTGATATGTGCTGTCAGAGCTTACTACATTTTACCGTGGTCCTTACATTACCCAAATTATCACAGTGAGTTTAGTAGGCGGGGATCTAGAGGGCCCATAAAATTACTCTATTGGAGATTTGAATAATTTACCTAATTTGCTTTAAATTCAGTACACAACTTTGGTTATGAAAACTGACGTTATAATGATAATAATCTTGCTTCGGAAAGTCAAATAGATTGGTTAAGGGGACAAGAGCGAATCAGGGAGAACGGAGAAACAAAATGAAAAAAATAAAACGTAAACAGGGCAATGGCGAGATAAGAGATGCTATGCTGTGCTGTGCTGTGCTGTGCTGTGCTGTGCTGTGCTGTGCTGTGCTGTGCTGTGCTGTGCTGTGCTGTGCTGTGCTGTGCTGTGCTGTGCTGTGCTGTGCTGTGCTGTGCTGTGCTGTGCTGTGCTGTGCTGTGCTGTGCTGTGCTGTGCTGTGCTGTGCTGTGCTGTGCTGTGCTGTGCTGTGCTGTGCTGTGCTGTGCTGTGCTGTGCTGTGCTGTGCTGTGCTGTGCTGTGCTGTGCTGTGCTGTGCTGTGCTGTGCTGTGCTGTGCTATGCTATGCTATGCTATGCTATGCTATGCTATGCTATGCTATGCTATGCTATTAAAGATATGTGTTAGGGATATCTTATTTTATATGTGTGGTCTACCCTATCTGGAAAGCCTCATACGCAGAAGTTGTTAGGATTGTCATTCTACGAATTCAATCTCAGCTTGCAATTGCAAATATTCTTTTTCTCTTATTTGCCAAAAAATTGTTTTGTACAGCCAAATGGATTGATTCAGCGTTCGCTTGTATACTTACCAAGTAACGTTTTCACAGCAACAATCATATCTCTATCTTGCTGATCTTTTAATGTTTTACATTTTTCTGCATCAGTTCTATCGGTTTCTATCAAAGTTCTGTTCATGCGTGCTTTCCAGACTTTACCAAATGCTCCATGACCGATCTCTTCTTGTACTTCTACTTGATCACTAGAAACTTCCCATGGGTCTTTGCTCGTCAAAACTCTGTTCAAGAAGTGAAATCAGTTTTGACTATTGTACATCAATTATATTAATATTATTATTTTAAATTATCTATTCCTTTGCCGCTAAGACGACCATGACCATTACAATAACCCAATTGTGGCTATCACCTCGGTCAATTTCTATTATGACCTTCAAACAGACCACAACTGCCCACAACGACCAAAAGCTGGAATTCTAAACAAATATTATGGTTTGCAAAGCTTTAGCAAATTGTATCCTGTAATACAACTAGTCTATATCAATGTCCACACCAAAAGACGATACCACTAAGAGAAGCATTTTAAAAATGTGAACATAGATTTTATAATTTTTATTCCACGTTCACAGTATACCTTTTATAGTTTGGCGGAAACAAAGAACGAACTTCATTAACAAATTGAAATGATACTTTATGTGGACAACATCAATGACATTGACTGTGTCTGTTGATGAAATTGTTCTAAATTTACCTGTTCTGTGTGTCCCTTTTTCTTTTCCTTATGACCATATATAGTAAAAATACTATGACGAGAAGGACGAGAATACCAATACCAAGGCTCACCCCTATTACAATACTTTGTTGGACTTTATTTGAATTGAGTGCTGCTGCTTTGTCAAATGAGAACCTTGGTGGAGATTCACTCGATGAAGGTGTGGGCACTACATCTCCGACTGCATCGATTGTCTGGGTGCTAAAGTTGATATTGTCAGATGCAAATCTTGATGGAGATTCACTAGATGAAGGTGAGGACGGAAGCAGCGATCCTGATGGCCGTGGAGAACTCCCTGTTAACATAGCATATAGAATATTTTAAAACCTTTCACTAACCACAAATATTTATTTAATCTTATATACAATTAGTGTTATTAGTGTAGGGTTCACAGTCTTGTGATTTATCGTTTATAATTGCTCAAGCTGACATAAATAAAAAGAAAATGGACCAACGTTTTGGCTGTCACTTGAGCCTTATTCAGTGCAAGTTATGTTTGAACGACAATTTAAAAAAATTCAATTTCAGCACGCGAATTAATTTCAAAAGTAGAGAATATAGCTTCGCAAGAACCAATGCATTGTTCCAACACTCGTATCTTTGAAATTTATTAAAAAGTCTTGCTGCTAAAGGCTGTGTATATACTAACAATTTTGTCCCAAAATACTGATGAGCAGCGATTTCGGTAGCAGAAAATCGCATGGAGTTGCACAAAACAGTCGGAATTGTGGACAAAAGCAGCGATAAAATCGCCATTGAAACTGTCCCCAAATCGCGCGACAATATTTTTTAGTGTAAACAGGCCTCTTCAAAGAGTGGTCTGTGGTATCAGTATTGACTCAATTTGAGCCAGTAGATATAACTTAATTTGCAAAAAGAATTTTAAAATGAGTTATTTTACCTTGTGGTACATCGCCGAACCAATATGATATCTCAAATCCTTTGTTACTTTTCTCTTTATCAGAAGAAAACTTTATCCATAAATACTTCCCAGCAGATATCCATAGTCTATTTTTAAAACTTGATTTACTACTAAAGTTCGTCAACACTCGAGCATGCTCATTTAGTCCATCTCGTACCACTAGATAATCTCCTGGTTGAGCCAAGTAGTATTCTGTTAGTTTGAATCGGACTGACTTGCCCTTAGGTGCTACGATAAGCCAAGTGCATTCTTGGTTGTTAGGGTAGTAAGATGGATAAAAAGGACTTGTAATAGTTAGCGTGTCATTCATTAGTTTTTGAGGCGATGATAAGGAACAAGCTGTGTATAAAATACCAAAACATAAATATAGAGGCATATAGACAGGATCGACTAGAGGGTGTGTAGTCCCATATATTTCCTATATACGGACATGTGTCGCTGGAATGTTATAGTTTTTGTTTTGACATGCATTGCTGTCTTAAAGCGATTATGCATTTTACACCAAAATTTTCTTAAACAGAATCTAGAATGTTCAAAAAAGATCGCAGGTTTCCTAGTGCTTTCGTGAGTCAGATCGAAAACAGTTTTTAACTTAACATAATGCTATATCTTACAAGGCTGAATATCAAGACCTGTGCAACAGAACAGGATTACTTATTATGATAACCGAACAACGTCGGGTAATAGAATGAAATTTGTATCATGCACCGTAACAAGTGTTAACTTAGCTTTACTGACGTTTCGAGCTTTGACTCTTCGTAAGAGTGAAAGGATGACTTGTTATTATGAGGTATTATGATGACATATTAACTTATTATTTGCTAACCTCGCAATTTGGGAACAAACTTGAGTGCTATACTGAAACCCAAATTGACGTCAACTCTGTCAGACTTGAATTGGATCCATAAAAACCTATTACTAGACGTCATGTACTTATAGTAAGCTCCTCTACTGAAGTTCTTTAACACTACAGCGCTTTCATTAAGCCCATCTCGTACCACTACATAATCTCCTGGTTGAGCCATGTAGTATGCTGTTAATCTGAACTGCACTAACTTGTCCTGCGGTGCGGTGATAAGCCACGTGCATTCTTGGTTGTAAGGGTAATAGAATGGATAAAAAGGACTTGTGATGGGCATTTCATCAGTTGTCACTACTTGAGGTGATGATGATGAACATGCTGAAAGCAATAAACAATGGCAAGGGTATTCATTTACTATTTACGTACATAACCGTAAAGGAAGATTGGATATGTGATCTTAATTAGCATACAATCTGGTAAAATTTTGCTTTAAATTGATTATTAATAATGATTAATAATAATGATTTATATAACGCCTATTCTATTTAGCCAATAGGCGCTTTATATCCAAAAAATAACTTGAAATAAAAGGAAAAATAGATGTCAATAAGTCAATTATAAGCTTTCTCAAATAAATGCGTCTTCAGCTTGCGTTGGAAAGTTTGAATATCTTTGTCAGTGTAGCTTCTCAGATTATCCGGTAGTGAGTTCTATAGTCTTGGTGCAGATGTGCAGATGTGCTGAAAGCTCTGTAGCTGTAAGTTCGTAGCTTGTATGGAACAGTCACTAGGTAGTTCTTGGATGAAGATCGTAGTAGTCGTTTGGGAGTGTACAGTTTAATCAGTTCTTGCAAATATGGAGGTGCCATCTTCTTTAGATATTTGTAAGTTAGGAGTAATATCTTGAATTCAATTCTGTATTTCACTGGGAGCCAGTCAAGGCCTTTTAATACTGGAGTGATATGATCGTGTTTAGATGTTAGGCCACAGGGAGCCCGGCTTTTTGTCGTTTCTTTTCATTTTTCTCTATCTTTATTTATGCTAATAATACGCTATATTATGTTTTCATCGGGATTCCTGTGGTATGAGACAGTTCCGACCTATCGTTTAACATGATGATGTAATGAACAGTAACTCGATAGTAGGATAAACTCTTATCTGTAACACACTCTCTAGTAACAGTCAATAATTGAGAAGGGCCGAAACAACTGCTAGATTATCGTAACAGCACCACCGCTACTTGCCCTGACCAGCTATTTTCAGCGACTCTCTATTCGTGACACAATCCATCTAACAACGCAAAGTAAACCGTACAAGTAAAAATCCACGATCATAAGTCAGTAGTTGTTACTCGTCTAAGAATAAAAATTATTTAACGGCTTAGTTAATAAGTTTCGTAAGCTCCTCGGTCAGGGCAACTTGCGGTGAACATGTAACTAAAACTCGACTTTTAAATATTGCTGCATAGCATCGTATCATTTCAGATTTCCCCAAATTTTAACATCCTAACATAAAGTATGTTTATTACACAAACGTTTGCCGGCTTTATAACAATGAAAGAATGCTTAAAACATTTTATATATGAGTTTTAATGGAGGCATCTAGCAGTTGTTTCAGCCCTTCTATACATTAACGGTTACTAGCAAGTGTGTTACAGATAAGAGTTAATCCTCTTATCACATTACATTTACAATTACTTTTGTGCTATTCATTTTGAAATGAATAACAATAAAAAGCATGAACATGACTAAAACCGTTGCAATAGTTACTGTTAATTACATCAATACGTCGGAACTGTCTCATACCACAGGAATCCCGATGAAAACATAATATAGCGTATTATTAGCGTAAATAAAGAGAGAGAAAAGTGAAAAGAAACGACAAAAAGCCGGGCTCCCTGTGGTTAGGCTCACTAATCTAGCTGTGAAGTTTTGTACACTTTGCAGCTTCTGCAGCAAGTAATCAGGGATTCCATATAGTACAGCGTTGCAGAAGTCTATTCTATATGTGATGAATGAGTGTACTAAAATTTGAGTTGATGTTTTAGACAAAATCTTGCAGATTTTGTCCAGATTTCGTAGATGAAAAAACTCTGACTTGCACATTGAGTTGACTTGTGCTTCCATTGTCATTGCTGAATCAAAAATTACTCCAATGTTCCTTGCAGTTGTTGAAGGTTCGATGAGTTCGTTTGCTTGAATGGCTTGAATGGCTTGAATGGCTATGATAAGTGGCGAGGCTCTGTGTGTTGCATTTATCACAACTAGTTCGGTTTTGTCGTTGTTCATTTTCAGCATGTTTTGGGCATCCAACTGTTTATTTCAAGAATGCAAGTTTCTATCTTGGCCTTTGCAAACTAAGCCTCGTGAGCCAAGATGGATTCAAAAGATAGATTAAGCTGTGTGTCATCGGCATAAAGATGAAAACACATGTCATGATGACGGATGGTATCAGCTAGTGGGAAAAAATGAGGACCGAGGACGGATCCCTGTGAGACACCATAATGTAGATCTCTTTTGGTAGATTTACTACCATTCACACTAACAGTTTGGCTTCTGTTTGATAAATAGGAGGTGAATCAGGGAAGAACATCCCCACCAAAACCATATCTATCTGACAGTCGAGAGAGCAGGATATGATGATCAATGGTGACGCACGCAGCCGACAGGTTCTACAGCAGCAGTAAAACTGGTATTTTTTTATCTACAGCACGTGTTACATCGTTGTGGACTCTTGTAATGCTGTTTCGGTTTTGTGATGCTGTTTATATGCTGACTGGAAGTATCCACTCATGTTGTTATTCAAGATGTGGTCCTTTGACTGGGCAGCTACAATCTTTTCAGTTATCTTTGATGTAAGCTTCAAGTTTGACATGGGTCTAAAGTTTTTTAGTTCACCATGATAGAGGGAGAGCTTCTTCAGACGAGACTCGACAACAGCCAGTTTTGAGCTACATGGTACAACACTCTCAGATAGTGATAAATTGACAATTTTTGATAAAGTAGGAAGCAGTAGATGAAGACAGTTTTTTAATACCACAGAAGGAATGGGATCCAAACTGCAGGATTTAGAAGCAGTGGATACGGCTATCTTTGCTACTTCAGTTTCTGAAACCAAACTTTGTAGTTGGGGAGATTGAAGAGATGTCGTCTGTATGAGAAGCTGTATTTAGATCGAAGTTCTTGCCTAATATTTGAAATTTTGTTGCTGAAAATAATTAAGCAAAATAATTGGCTAGCTGGCTGGTTGTAAGTGCTTTTCTGTGGATCGATGTAACATTTTGTCAACTGTACCAAAAAGTACTCTTTGATCAGATTTGTTTTCATCAATTATCGCACAATAGACCAAAGCGGAAACTTAGTAGCCGCGCCTTTTTGCGAAAGGAAATGAGGCTTATTATGCAAACAGAGGAAAAACATTCCGTCGCTTAGGACAAAACTACCACTTCATTGACAGCATTTTATAGTCGTTTTTCCACCTTTTTCTTTTGTAAAAATACTAGAATTTTCAACAAAACTTACCGCTTTCTACGTTATATTTTACAATATATAGCATTTTTTCAATTTTTAGTAGAATTTTGCTTTCGTTTTTTGACCTTTATACTGCTTGATTTCACGCCCTTCTGCGATGGAATTATGGAAGCGAAAAGCGAATCAAATTCTGGTAAATTGATCTTTTTAACTAATTGAAAATAAGTTAGCCTTTTTTTAGCCATACATATGACTTCATATACATTTTTTAGTTAATTTTCTATCATTTTGTTTGGTATTTTTGTTCAAATCAACCTCGCATCGAGATACGTTGACATTTTTGCCGTCAATCAGGTTACGAATCGCTTGCTAGCACTATAAACCTTTAATTTCAATTGTTTATGCTTTTTATTTTTACAATTCTTTGACAAAGCCCTTTTTAATATTGTTTTCCAGATGAAAGAAACAAATAAAACATTCCATGTAACTTTTTCGACAGGGCTTCATTGCTCATACTATGGTTATAAGAATCGCAGTAAATACTCGCTTTCCGGTCGAAGAACAATTTTTCACGTGAATATATTAAGGTCAATGCCAATTGCATGGACATCCTCCTTAATATAAATACCTTTTTTTCACTGCCGTTTCTCAATACATTTCACAATGAACAAATTCAGCAAAATAGTTATCTATTTTTTATAAAACTCTCTAAATCTCTCGTTTTTGCTCTAAGGTGGTTGTGATAACTAATGGCAGATGAAAATTATAGTATTTTACAAAAGAAAAAGGTGTAAAAACGACTATAAAATGCTGTCAATAAAGTTGTTAGTTCCTTAGCGACGGAATGTTTTTCCTCTGTTTGCATAATAAGCCTCATTTCCGTGCACAAAAAGCGCGCCTACTTAGTTTCCGCTTTGGTCTATAGGAGCTCATCTTTGAATCTGTTATTGCTGTATTGAGTTGTTGGCAAGACTTTATGTATAAATCTCTGTCAGCTTGCGATTTTGATCTGCGCCATCGACGTTCCAGACGTCTCTTTTTCAGCTTGAGTTGATGGATTTCATCAGTTAACCATGGTGATATAGGGCGTACGGTTACGATCTTTTTCTTAAGATGTGCATGTTTCTTAAGTATTCAAGATAAAGAGGAATCATACAGGTCAGATAGATCCGTAACAGATGTCGCTATACTGTAGTTTCTGACAATTGCGGTGTTGCTGATGTCTGATAGTAGTTTTGAATAGTCGATGTCCTTCAGCTTCCTGTAGATTATTTCTCTCTTTAGGAGTTTGTCAATACGTAGTTTAGCTGTTACAGCAAAGTGATCAGAGATTCCAGGATCTCTTACTGGAGTGGATGCAATAATGTTGGCGTCATCTCGACGAGTAATTATAAGGTCTAGTATATGGTTGTCTACATGAGTGGCTTCAGATACGTGTTGAGTCAAATTAAAAGTGTCAATAAGATTAATGAATTTTTGACCATTGTTCTCTTGGTTGTCATCTATGTTGAAGTTGAAGTCGCCAGTTATTAGCACTCGATAAGATTTTATGTTGATTAGTTCAAGAAGGCTCCAGAATCCATTGAAAAATAAGTCACAGGTTAATCCATTTGTTGACGATGGTGGTTGGCGATAAATTACTAGCACCCTCAGCGGCGTAGGGCTGATCAAGGTCACATCAAGACATTCGAAGGACTTGAACAATTTTCGACTTCATGTCGTTTTGAATGTAAAACTGTTCGAATATAGCAGTCCCACACCGCCTCCTCTGGAATTACGATCAATATGTTTAAAAGGTGGAGTTATGTCACGCACAGGGTATTCATCGCAATCTCCTTGACGCCAAGTTTCAGTTAGGGTCATCAGATCAATTTTAGAGTCTAGCAGAAAGTACTTGATTAACGATGTTTTATTTCTGATAGATCTAGACAGAAGTTTGCAAGTCTACAATGCTCATTACGCTGAGGTACAGAATCAATAGCGTGTTTGCGACGTCGTTTCTTGGGTTCGTGTAGTACAATAAGATGGGATTTAAAAGGTGTTGATGACGACTTATCCCGGTTGATTGATTTAGATGAAATTTGCATATTCTGAGATGTCGAATAAGTCATATTTTCAGTTGTAAAATTAAATGATGGAATATTTACAGGAGAAATATATCCATTTCCATAGCCTTGAATTGAAGGGATGGACCTTTGCTTGTTACTTCCTCCTCTACAGCCATAATGTAATATAATATAATATGAATAACATAACATAACATAACATAACATAACATAACATAACATAACATAACATAACATAACATAACATAACATAACATAACATAACATAACATAACATAACATAACATAACATAACATAACATAACATAACATAACATAGCATAATATAATATAATGTAATATAATATTTTATAAGATAAGATAAGATAAGATGAGATGAGATGAGATGAGATGAGATGAGATGAGATGAGATGAGATGAGATGAGATGAGATGAGATGAGATGAGATGAGATGAGATGAGATGAGATGAGATGAGATGAGATGAGATGAGATGAGATGAGATGAGATATTATATATAGATTATTTATAACCTTAATATAAATATGTTTAAATATATTTTAATTTCTACAAATATTTCACTTCTTAGCTTACCTTTTGGTTTGGGAATAAATTTAAATGATATCTTAAATCCAAGATTAGTGTGTATTCTATCACTCTTAAACTTCACCCATAAATACCTATCACTGGATGGTACTTTACGATGGATAGCGTCTATGCTGTTGGTATTCAAAACAACTGCACCCTCGTTAATTCCATCGCGTATTACTATACTATCCCCTGGTTGATCCAAGTAGAATTGTGTTATTCTAAATTGGACTAGCTTGCCCTTAGGTGCTGTGATAAGCCACTTGCATTCTTGGTTGTTGGGATAGTGGTCTGCATAAAAAGGACTTGTGATTGGTTCCCTGTCAGTCGTCACTGATTCAGGTGTTGATGATGAACATGCTGTTGAAAAAAGACTGGAATAAAAACTTGATTCTTTCTTGATTTTTCTGGTTAAATAATGTATGCGGCTTTTACCAAAAAAAACATTTATTTGCACGGTGCTAACTATGTCTTCAAATCATGACAATTTGGAGAAAGGACGACACAACCTTAAGAATGTCTTTGAAACTAGGATGAAGGTCGAAGCTGAAGGCGAACTAGGCTGCGGTAGCTTTAAAATATACACCTATTTAAAAAATCGTTGTCGCATCCGAAGCTGCAGTCTGCAAAAGATGTCGGTATTTTTCTCGGTATTTTGGCTATATTATCAAGGCAAGCTATTTCTGTGGTAGGTTTTGAACTGACAATTTCTGAAAGAAACTTGTAATAATGAAATAACTAACATGAAGTTGCCGATATCCTTTGGAGCTTTGAGAGTGCTAACTGTAGCACAACGATTTTTTTATATAAGTAATGCTCGACACGAGATAACGTGCTTGTCAACAAAACATATCAAAGACAAAACCTATTTCCAAGAACACGACTATTTCATTCCAAATGCACCCTCCATTCGTCTTTTTCATTTCTGCTTAGAGTTGTATTGGTTGATGGATTGATATATACTAAAACAATTATTATCTTCGCTGTTGTTATATAGCGTCTTTACGAATAATAGACGCTACCAAGAGAGTATTCCTATATTAGCCTGCGCGCCATGTAAATTCACATCCGAGCTATTTTTAGTAACATCAAAACACCTTACCCTTCTCCTGAGTGTAAAAATTAGCTTTCCCCGCTATACTCCCGTGCGCTGGATTTTATAACTTTCGAACATTTCCGTAAACTACCGATCAAGATATTTATAGTAAAAGGACGATCTTCGCGGGGAAAAAAGCTAAAGAAACAAAAAAACCTGGCAAAGAAAATTGAAATCTGAGGATCTTCCTCAGGTTTCAATTCCCCTCAAGACTGAAATTACAAGATGAAAAGTACAAGAATATCCACGGCTAGCGATAGCGAGGAAAGTTGTCATGCATCGACACAAAGTTTTTCCATCAAAAAAGGATATTAAAAAACAAGTTTATGGATAAACTATCAATGGATATTACTTTTCTGTAAGTAGGAAATTGTAGTGAATGCAACTATGCTGTAATGGAGTTGTTGTCGTTTTAATTTTATGCGTTTTTTCAGTCTTCAAATTTCAAATCAATTCGGTAGTCTTTTCAACAAAAACGTGCTCAAAATTACATTTTTGACAAACAATTCCATTCGTTCAGGACAGATTTGAAATGCTTAGAATGTTGTACAAAGGTTAGACATATCTGGTATTGTGTAATCTTCTATATGATCAGTTTTAATGTATATTTTAAAATGCAATTTGTTTTGAAAGGGTGAAACCTGAACCAAGCTGCTTATCGGCCGTATTTGACGTTCTTGTACTTTAAAAATTTACTTTTGTATAAACTTCTAGCAGTCTCACAAGGCAAACAATGCACTGTATTTCTGTATGAAAATAAGCTTAATAAAATAAGCATTTCAAATCAGTCCTGAACGAATGGTATTGTTGGTCAAAAAAGTAATTTTCAGCAAGTTTTTGTTGAAAAAGATTACCGAATTGATTTGAAAAGACTAAAAAAAATGACATAAAATTAAAACGACAACAACTCCATGACAGCATAGTTACATTTACTACAATTTTCTTCCAGTCTTCCAGTTATCCTTGGACCTCTTACCGATATTATTAACCGTTCATTCATCACATCAACGTTTCCTGACGAGTGGAAGATTGCAGAGGTAATTCCCTTACTAAAGGACGGAGATCCTGATCAGCCATCCAACAACAGACCCCTTTCACTCCTTGTAGTTACATCTAAAATATGTGAAAGGGTAGCTCTCAACCAATTCATCTCGTATTTGAAGAAGAACGATCGTCTTACTCCTCATCAGAGTGGAAATCGCAAACATCACTCCACTGAAACACTTAATATCTTAGTCAATGACATCATCCTTGAAGCAATGGATAAAAAGATGATCTCAGCACTTGTGCTACTAGACTTATCCAAAGCGTTTGACAGTATTTGGCATCAGTTATTACTTCTAAAACTCAGTCATGTTGGAGCTTCTGCCAATGCTGTCTCCTGGTTTCGTAGCTACCTGAGTGGACGTAGTCAATCTGTAAGGATAGGATCAACAACTTCGTCGTCGCTTCCCATCACTCATGGCGTCCCGCAAGGTGCTATTTTCTCGCCAATACTTTTCTGTATCTACATAAACGATCTTCCTTCTATAAATCGTAGGTGCCACCTGGAGTCATATGTAGACGACTCCAAGCTGCTGCTGTCTTTCCCTGTAAAGGACATCGACGTAGCCAAAACTACTCTTGAGCAAGATCTTCAATGTGTAGCCAAATCGTGTTCAATAAACCATCTTCTTATAAATCCTACTAGGACCAAGCTTCTATTTGTGGGTACCCGTCAGATGATCCAAAGACTTCCTTGCAGCTTGAAACTATCCTTCCTCGGCAAGCAGATCGAACCCGCAACAAGTGCCAAGGATTTGGGTATTGTCATTGATTCTCACCTCACTTATGATGATCATATAAATACCATCGTTAAGTCATGCATGGCTAAACTGTGCCAAATAAATCGCGTGAAGGATAGCTTCGATAAAGATTCATTATGCCTAATGGTTTCTACTCTTGTCATGAGCAAGCTTCTTTACTGTTCTTCCGTTTGGTCGAATACTTCAACAAAGAATGTGAAAAAGCTTCAAGCGGTACAGAACTTTGCATGCAGAATTACAACAAAGACACGGAAGTACGATCACATAACCCCAGCAATGGAGGAACTAAACTGGCTCCCTGTTAAGGAACACTTATTATACCGTGACACTATCATGACTTATCTCTGCAACAAATTTTGTAACCGTGCCTCGATTCATGGCCGCCACACCCGCAACCGTGAACAACTTCAAATTCCTAAGTACACCTCAGCATCTGGACAAAGAACATTTAATTATAGAGCTGTTAAGATTTGGAACTCATTGGATTCAGAACTAAAGGAACTTAAGTCGTTAAGAAAGTTTAAAAGCACTTTAAAGTACAAAACACTAGACAAACTTTATAATTAGATTTTTATATTCTTTAGACCCTGTATTATATATTTTTTAGACATCATTATAGATTATTATATATTTATGTAATAGGTTTTGAAAAGCCTGTTTGGAAAACCTAATAAAGTATGTATGTATATGTAATTTTCTACTTACAGAAAAGTAATATCCATCTTGATAGTTTATCCATAAACTTGTTTTTAAAATCCTTTTTTGATGAAAAAACTTTGTGGCGATGACAATTTGGTTCTTCGCCATCGCTAGCCGTGAAAATTCTTGTACTATTCATCTTGTAATTTCCTTCTTGAGGAGAACTGAAACCTGAGGAAGTTCCTCAGATTTCAGTTTTCTTTGCTAGGTTTTTTGTTTCTTTAAATTTTCTTTCGGCGAAGATCGTTCTTTTACTAATGTTTTGATCGGAAGTTAACGGAAATGATCGGAAGTTACAAAATCCAGCGCACGGGAGAATAGCGGGGAAAGCCAATTTTTACGCTCAGGAGAAGGGTAAGGTGTTTTGGTGTTACTAAAAATAGCTCGGATGTGAATTGGCCAATACCAAATTGAGTAGAGGACTGGGTACTAGTTTGTCTAATTAATGTAATTAAGAAATGAATCTCATAATTAAATAGAGCACATCAAGATATGTATGATTCCTGAGTTTGGTTGCATTTGGTTGTATTCTGACCAAGATACAGCCTCATAAAATTGCCTAAAAATAGAAGGAAATGTATGGTTTGGAAGGACGCCTGTCCCTCCAATCCATACATTCCTTTGTAATTTTGGGCAGTTTTGAATGGCTGCAACTCACTCAATATCCAACCAAAAGCACCAAATCTCAGGAATCTTGCATATTTTGATCTGCTCTTTTATATTATGAGGTTCATTTCTTAATTAAATTAATTAGGGAAACTAGTACCCAGTCCTCTACTCGATTTGGTATTGGCCAATTAACATGGCGCGCAGGCTAATATAGGAGTTTCGCTCTCTTATTTATCTTCTCTTGACGCTACGCGTCTCGGTTAATAATCTGCCGCTAAGACAAGCTAAGGATATTGAATGGCTCAAATTCAATGGCAGAAACTGGAACACACGCGCTTGTCAAAACAGCACAACCCAATATCGACAACAGCAGGACTATATTTACCCAACTGGGCTTTATCTATTCAGGACATTTTACTTTTAATATCAACTGGTACTCAACTTTATTGTAAACATCAGAAGCACAGAAACAGCAAATATATAAACTTCTTAAAAGCCGCAAATTTTACTCCACATTTGGCATAGTGCATAAGTAAAAAATGATTATAGATTTATTGAGCCTTACTTTCTTGAATAGGAAGTTGTTTTTAAATTTAAGAGAATTGTTAAGAAGAATTGTTTTTACTTCTACTATAGGTGGAATGAACTAAAAATGTTGAAAAAGCAAAATTTAAAATCTCGATCCAGTCCTTTCCGGCGCAGATGGGTACCCCTTAATTGATCCCGAAAATGACAATATTTTATAAACTAACTCGTAAACGAGCAAGATGGGGCCCCCTTTCTTATTTACATGATATTGAAAAATATGCAAAAACTATCTATGCCTGCGATGTCACATTTGCCTGAGGCTACAATCATTGTCAAAAGTAGTTGGCACGATTTTAGTATTTTATCTCATAGTGACTACTTCATTTATTTTAAGTATAACAAATTTCCCCCCTTCCCCCCACATCAATGTTGGTGTGAAATAATAGCGCATTGACAGGTCAACCACACAAGCACCAAACAATGACTCCCTCCTCAACATTGCGAAGGGGGTGGGGGGAGTAGTAGAATTTCAGCAGTGCTAAAATTACTTTATCATATTCGTGCCAACACTTTTGTCAATGATTGTAGGTTTACACGGGACCGGACGAATTTTTGACCAGTCAAAACAATATTTTCGTCCTGTTAAGACGAATATTTGATCGGTTAGGCTACGTTTACACGGTACAGGACAAATATTTGACCGGACAAAAAAACATCCAGTTAGGAGTTCCGTTCACACGGGACCGCGCTAAACGTGCAATAATGTTTTTCGTATCGGAAATACCGTATGCAGAACAATAGGCATATCTTTGATACGTGTCCCAAATTTGCAAAATTGTAACTGGACGGAAAGTTTCTCATCCAAGATGAGTTCGTCCATTAAAATAAAACCCAAACAAGGGTTTCTGAAATATTATAAAAGCAATGTAATACAACTAACACATTGCGTACAATACTATATCTACAAAGGTAGCTAGTTTCAAACTTACCAACTGTTTGAGTTACAAATTTGAGGGCCATTCTAAAACCATAGTTTCCAATCACTTTATCCAGGTTATTTCTTACCAATTTCACTCTCAAAAATCGACCGCTTGATGTCCACCATTTCCAGCTTACTTTACTGGTAAAGTTCTTTAACACCACAGCACTTTCATTTCGCCCATCATGTATCACTATATAGTCTCCTGGTTGAGCCAAGCGATAATGAGTCAATCTAAACCTGACTAGTAGGTTTTCAGGTGCAATGATGACCCAGTTGCATTCAAATTTTTGACGACGAAGATATGAGGATGTTTTGATTTCTCTCATATCCGTCCTCACCACTTGAGCAGATGAAGAATAACACGCTGTAATTATATTTTCAAAGAAATAAAATCTAAATCTAAAACAGATCTAGTGATGGTGGTAGTTATGTAGATAGAGCCTTTGAATGAATATATATGGCCCCTTAGCAGAGGTTGCCCTCAATTGTGTGGCGGTAATCGTGTGGTGCTTTTATGGTTGTAGAAAATGCTATGTGTGGAGGTTGTCTTTCACGGTGTCGTTAGTTTTATAGAGATAGCTGTTATTCCAGGTTCCAATATTTCGGTATTAATGTTTTACCTTGTGATGTCTGTATGAACAGCAACAACAACCAAGAATAAATTATAAGATAGTGAGTCATCGTGGTCCAGTACATCCCTGTTGTTTGAAAGAGTACAGCGTTAGTTCTGCTCACAAGTATATTATATACACCTATTTCAAAAATCGTTGTCGCAGCCGAAGCTACAGTCCACACTCTAAAGCTTACCAATGATGTCGGTAAGATTAACTGACTGTGCGATTTATTATGCGCTTTTTAAACAAACACTTGTTTCATCATCTATCACTGCAAAAATGTTTAAGTTTATATAACACAAACACGTAAAACCAAACTATGCTATGAATAAATCGATTACAAGAGTAGAAATACCAACATTCTTTGATTGCGACTACGATTTTTTAAAAAGGTGTATATATATATATATATACACACATTAAACACACTTCGTTGTTTTGGAAAAACAACAGTGAATATCACTGTATTTGGTGGAAAAGGGCTGTATAACTATCTGTTTTTTCTGTCATTTTTCCCTTCCTATAGTACCTAATTTATTTAAGCATTAGAAGATATTTTCCGTGTTTCTATTCTCTGTTAGAAACACGCGGGATTGTTGGGAGAACACGAGAAAGATTTTGAATCACGAGCTGAAAGCGAAAGTATTTATATCATTGTATTTTGTATCTGTGGTTGGGATGTCTTGTCGAAGACAGAAATTAATTAAGGAAAGAGCCCTTTCTGTCGCAATCGAAGAAAGAGGCGCCGAAGCTATACGTGAGGAATTTTGCACTCAAAAGGCAGAGTCGCTTGCGTTGAGCGACTGAGGCTAGGGTCGTACTATGACCAAAAAGAACTATTTGAGGAGCAGCACGGGGAACTATAAACCGTAAGTTCTAGTACCATGCATAGCTAGAGACCTCACTGAGAAAGAATGATAAGCTAACGGTTGTGGACCCACTGATATTAGAAGAAGGACTAATTAAGCAACGTAAATTACCAAGTTATAAAGACAAGTGATGATGATTTACTGGAAAATTACGAAGTTTTGTGATAATATGCTAAAAAACTGCTAAGTTTTCATTATAAATTACGGCGGTGATTCTAAAGTCTATAAATTGTCAATTGTATCGAAACGACTACTTGTAATTATCGTCTTTATTGCTTGATTTTTTTCTCAATAAACCTATAAAGCACAACTATATTCTTAGAATAACTACATTTAAGTCCAAAATGTTTACTTTCAAAATGAAAACTTGTTTATTATAATATACGCGGTAGACATTCACTCCGTCGTTCACTAGGTTAAAGTTTGACACGCATAACCTGATTGTGTATCGAAATGACTCTAATTGTAATTATATACTTTTATACTATTATAACTTCTTAGAATAACTACATTTTAATCCAAAATATTTCCTTTCAAAATAAAAACGTGTTTATTATGCGAGGTTATATAACATACTCGGCAATATATTCATTACGCCGTGATTATTGTGCTTGTATCGATCTGGCGTTGCTGTATTTCTGCCTCTTTCGGATCCCCTGCCTCTTCCTCTTCCTCTAGTTCTCCCTCTGCCGTTCCCTCGTCCTCCTCTCTTGTTTAATTCTTCTGTTTTCATTACTGTCGATTTTTTGCGCGAGAACACAACAACCGGACAAACGCAAGGTCAAACTATGAGCTCACACAACAACGTTGCTGTCCAGGTCAGTCCAGCTTATTGGTTCACAGCGCCTGGGCTTGGTTTGAGCTTGTCAGCAACGAGTAAATAATCCTTTAATTTCACAAAATACTCAAAATCAAATGGTTAACATGCAAACGTTTTTTAATAAATTTCAGCGAAAATTTTCATGATGACTCCGACACTATTCAAAGTGTGTTGGCATTTGTATTTATTCACATTGTTTCGACAGATATCAACCATTCTCTGGAGGATACGCTAAAAAAAGCATAGGTCTGACTTTGAAATGAAATAAAAAAATAACCACGCGTTAAAAAAACAAAATGCCAACACACTGTGAAACTACAATGTGTCTGAAGTAGGATGCCGAAAAAAAATTATCTTTAGGTTAAAACTACGGCAGGTTAACCTTCCGCGCTAGGACACCATGTTCCTGTTTAATGTCGGATTACATTAAATTGAATCGGTTTTGTCAAAATTATGCTTCATATCTATACAGTTTGTCCTTTTAGCTTTAAAAAGGTATACTTTTTGGGGTTTGCGTATAAATTGAGCGCGCTATTAGCTTTTTAAAAAACACGTCTCTATTTTGTCCGGTGTATCCTTAAAGTAGCACTTGGACGAAAACGCCCGGATTTTGAAAAGTCCCAATAAACGAATTTGTCTAGGTTAATATTACTCTAATGTGATTGCTTAAGAACTATGTATAAAAAAAATAGCTTAAAATTCACCTATTGCGGAGAAATAAGGCTTTGAAAACACGCCACTCAAACTCACGGCCAAATGAAATCTGACCTGCGGTAATTGCGTGACGCGTGACTTATGACGTCAAGTACTCCACGACTGATCTTCAAATCCTGTGATTGTGTTGAAATAGAGAAAAAAAGTTCACCAAATCTTCTGACATTTCATAAACGTTCTTGATTATAATAATTCCGGCGCATATCCTTTGAAGCCACGAGTGTTGTTGTGAAACCATGGAGTAAATGACGTCATTCGTCACTCGACCCCATTCCTCTTGGTGTAATATTACTGATTACAAAAATACAATAGCAAATCGCGATTTTATCGGTCTTCGCGTACGAATTTCTACAAAAATACTTTAGCAAGGCATTTTTGGGTTAGTATTTAGTCTTAAACAAGCAAAAAACGGGCGTTTTCGTCCAAGTGCTCCTTTAAGTTTACTACAGAGAAAACATAACCGCTAAACTCATACACCTAATTCCAAAAAGGTTGACGGGGCGAACGGCGTTTGGCGATTGGTGATTGGCGATTGCACGACCGAAAGGAACTATGGGTGGTACGAATTCCTTCTTGTTCGTTTCTAAATTACCCAAACAATGCCTTCATTGTTAAGGGAAACCTTCGAGACACCCATCAAATGTCATCGCTGAACGGCGTTTATTCCATTTAGAATGGTATAAGAATAAATTACCCAAAGTCGTGCAATCGCCAATCACCAATCGATAATCGCCGTTCGCCCCGTCAACCTTTTTTGAATTAGGTGTATACCTGCGGTGTTACGGCTTGTACGTACGTTAACACCCCCATCTCTGGGAATGCACCGAACGTGTGTAACATGCAAACATTTCTACGTGAAATCGAAATACACAATAGACCGATTGCCAATATGACAATATTATTCGCTTATAAAGATAAAAATGTTATCACAAAAATTCAGGAACTCCTGGCTTTATAAACTATATTTTGCTCAAAAAGTAGGTATTTGTTAAAATGTGAAGGAGGCTACTTCAATATCCCATGTCTCTTTCATAAAGTGTTTTTATTGATCTGGTTATTTGCTAACGGCCCGATAATGGTTCTATAGATATATCTAGCAGTTTTTAGAAAAACAGTCCTCTCGTAAGAGCGAGAAAATGGTTTGTATCTACAAATATCTACAAATTGTCAGTCATGGACGGATATGGATTGCTCAACAGTCATGCATGGCGAGGAAAAACTAACACGATAAAAAAAAATGGATCTAAAAGAACGTAGAAACAATCTTACCTTGTACTTGCCGGACCTTCGTATCAATTCAGAATCCAGGCAGACGGTAAATGATAGCAATGCTGTTAAGCTATTTGGTAGATGCTACACTCTTCAGTTGAGAAAATAGTTGGCACGATGCTAGGATCTTTTACCGACTATACTTATTCTCTCTTTTAGATATTAAGAAATAACCTACAGATCAATCAATATACGTTGTTATAAAATAATAGTGCATAGATAGATGAACTGCATTAAGCACCAAACCCCAACAGTAATGAGAAGGAATGAGCTGGGTGTTAGTAATTTAACACCGGTTTAGAATGATTTTGTCACGGTCGTGAAACATCTGGGTGCCAACACTTTTGTCAAATATTTAAGCCCACCAATCGAGTGTATTCAAAGAGTTTCTCATATCTACCAGAAGTAAACAGCAGGTACAGTCGATAATGAATGACCTCAGACATTTCATTTTGCCGTTTATTTAATTAGTTTAGATGTTAAATCTTCTTCGGCGATTACGACATGATCCGAATGATTACGACATGGTCCGAACGGACGTTTTCTTATCGATTGATTGAGCGTAAAGTCTACCATTTGTTTTTCTCATCTCTGCGAGGTTGAAGGTGAGTTGTCTATTTTTTATGATGCTTTTCTCCTATTTATCTACAATATCCAGGCACAGTTTTCTGTGCATTTATAAAGTGTTAGATTATCAGAACGTTTTCAGGTTTTTTGAGGCTTTGTGGAGACTAAATGCTGTCAAAACGACCGTTCAACCGAAGCGTTTGTGTGACTGTCCGACTATGTGGTACCAGTATCGCCGTAGCTCTTTGGTGATTGTTAAACAGCCAAATCCGCTTTGGAAAGCAAATAATCTCTTTCGAGAGATCGAAAATTCCCTTTGGGGAACGAAAAACTCCCTTCGGGAACAATTAATTTCCTTCGGGAAACATGTTAATTAATATTGCTTCAAATTTGTTGAACATTTTGTTTGTTTACATTGATTACTTTGACAACACTGTTTCATGGTACATTATTAATGAGATAAAGAATAGTTTGTTTATCTCACTTGTTTTTGTTGAAAATTAAAAATGTTTACAGACGTTAGATTCTATTATTGTCTACTCCTTTTATTTGCTGCTTTTTTAAAACATGTATAATTCTGCATTTCTGTACTGCATTAGCAATATGCACGCTCTGCATGCCTTTTATTTAAAACTCTTAATTCTGCAACAAGAATTCAGAAATGCGATTGTAAAATTCATATCAGAAAATGCATTTCTGCTCAACTTGACCCAGTTCCATGCAGTTCCATCATAAGGCATAAATATAGGTTTTCATGCGTCAATTCTCTATATTCCTTTTGCTGTTAAGCTAGCCACATGCAGTCCTAGACTGCCTTTAATTACATAAGCCACATGTTTCATTTGTCAGGCTGAATTGGTTCTTATATATATGGTGCTTTATTTATCAAATTTCAGCCTGAAGGTTCTTAATTGATTTGTTATTTTATGCGGGGTTTTACTGTAATCGAACCAATCGAATATAATTTACTCACTGATAATTAATCCTTTACTATTATGGACTCAGACTCACACTCACTACCCATACATTAAATATTTAGCCCAGGAATCTGTTAAGGACAGGGCCCATTAATTAAAAAGTAATGTCTTCTTCAAATAACTATGTGAGTTGTTTTAACCCTTTCTGGCTAGAAAAGGTGGGGTCATCGGGCAGTTAAGAGAAATAATGAGTCTTAAATATGGCTGACGTCACGATTTTACCGGTATCGACAAATAAAAATGTTTTTCAAAGGATTTTCATTGTAACATCTCTTTGATAGCGGTAAAGAGTCAAAAAGTAATTTCCTAATAGGAATATATATATTTTTAACGTGTTTTCAAAAGTTAGTAGTGAAATATGATTTTTTTAGCATCGCGACTTGTATTTTACGAGGTTCAGAAAATTCGAATTTTTGTCTATTTTCCATTCAAAAATCAGTTCCTTTTTCGAAATTTTACATCAAAACCATTGTTTAACATGTTCTTAATAATTGCAGTTGTACAAAAATTGGGGTTACGGACATTTTAAAAAGTTATCGCGTGGTAAACTTTGCCGCCGAAGATCATCATAAGACAATTTCTTTCCGGTCCCCTCCCTACTAAGTAAAGAAATTCGTCATCATAAATGCATTGTGGGACTGTTTTTATAAAAAAAAAAACCGCTACCGTAGCGTCTACCATCATTAGATGGTTTTTTATTTGTATTTTGTCATCTTTTGAGGTAAGATAGCGCGTTAAAATGGAAATTTATGTAGATGCGCAGTAGCCTGCGCAGTGCAATAGTAGCCCCCGTCCTTAACTTGTTGATTTTGGGGAGAGGATCAAACCGAAGATCCAAGAGAAAACTAGTCTTGTTGTATGGGCTTATCAAACGAATACAACTCACATATAATGAGTACTGACCTATTTTTGCCATTAGTTCGTTATAACGCCTTTTTCAATCAATACAATAAATTATTTTCAACCATCAACCATTTCGTTTCATCATTTAAAACGTAATTATAATATAAGATATAATATGTATGTTTCAAAATGGCTAACGCAGCCTAAACTACAGCCTTTAAAATATAATTTATGATTTATTGCGATTTATAATTTATTGTTTTAAATGATATCTATTCTATCATCTACCAATAATTTGTTATGTTCATGCAAATTTCCATTTTTATAGATTTCTAAACGAGAAAGAATTTAATAAGATTGGCTGCACAGCTGGAAATGTTAGTCTAAGTAATTTTCCTCATATCGTATTCAAAACGTTTAAATGACAAGTGACGAATACAGCAGCAACAGGCACTAATAAACTTTTTTTGATGTCTTTTAATCTACTCAGCACGGAATAGAAAGTGTAAGGTTACGAGAGATAATGATTAAATTATTTAAGAAATGAAATACATCTTCTGTGTTTTCACGCACTTATAAAAACCGAGATGCGTTTGGTAGAATACGAGAGCAGATCAGTCCAAACACGAGACGAAGTCGAGTGTTTGGTCCTGCTCGAGAATTCTCCCAAACGTATCGAGGTTTTCATAGGCAAATAAAAACACAGAAGGCGTGTTTCATTTCTTTCATAAAATAACAATCACGCAAAACGACAAAAAATACCTTTCTATTCGTTTGACAATGTCATTTCTCCCTACGTTGCATTTCATCAAAAGTGACCAATAATCGGGCGCGAAAGAGCAAAACAACGAAAAAAACCTGACCGTTGAATGAGCGCACGCGCTTGAAAATGGCGTGAGTGTGTTTCATGCTCTCATGGAACACGGGTTTTTGACCAATCATCGTGCACGTACTATCCCAATTATTTTATAAACGATGATGCAGTTCAAACAGTTCAAACCTTCGACATTCGTGAGGCAAATGAATAACATACAATCTTAAGCTCTTCGATTCTTTAAACGCTATTATTAAGATTGCTTAACTAATTGGTTGTAACCAGAACGCCGCGGGCAAAGAAGAACACAAGTAGAGCGCGTAATACTAACAAAGGTCGTGCAGAAGACAAACAGCTAAATGTGAACCTGCGGGAGCGTGTCATAGACGAAATGCGTAACTTTGGGTGAGTTCTTCTTTGAAAGTATGATCAAAAGTAAATTATTTGATCTAAATGTCGTCATTTAATTATTACAGTTATGGCGGTATTCCATTTGTTTAGAGTCTCGAGACAAGCACAGAAAATCGTCTTGCAAGAGTTGTTGTTGTACACTATGAAAGTTCTTTGAAATACGTCGTTTTTACGGGCTTTTCCGTTTCGGCATCTCTTAGTTCTTAAAAGAACTGGTTTTAAACTGATCAAAGCAAACAAACTTGGTAAAATATGTAGAAGAACGCTAGACTTGTGAACGAAGTAAATTTCTGTCGAGTTGATGTGAAACACGGGAGTTCGTGACTTGTCATGTCACGCTGTTGCTATGATAAGGCCTGCCCCTGTAGGACAACTTTAATATTCTGCAATGAATGTTCTTATCCTTCTAAACACACGTAAAAAATCATAAAAAGATACACCGAATAATAAGGTATTGGTATAGTTATATATACATAAACCACAACCTTTCTGAAATTGAGAATATGTAGTATAAAAGTAATTATACATGCATACCCTCAAGTACAGAATGATTGTGGTTCACATTTATACAGTCAAATATACAAATATAAATGAGATGCAAAACTCAAAATACTAGTTTATCTGGATGTTAATTAAATAATTTAGATTTTTGTATAAATATGTAAATCCTTCTGCAATAGGATGTAATCATACATATATACGGTATATACAATATATAACTAGTCCAGAAAGTGGTTGACTTGTGAATACTGAATAGTACATTCCATGCAAGACCAAAATGCATTGTGCAGTTTATGCCATTTAATATATGTCAGTACAGTGTATTAGAGTTATGTTTTGTATATTATTTAGCTTCATATGAAATGCAAATCAATCTGTATTTGCTACCTTTGAAACCAACAATGTATTTCAGTCTTGGAATGCACAATTCAACATTTTTTGTGAAACTTCTACATGCAAATATACATAAAAGCACAATAGAAGTACTTCACCAAACTGCAAGTCAGAACATACTATTGATTTATAACATTTTAGAATATTTTTTGTTGGTCATTCTATAACAAATATTTATCATCAATCTAGCGAAATATGAAAGAAAATTGAAAATAAATTAATTAACATTTAAAAGGAAAACAACTTATGTGGTTTTCAGTAAATAATCTTATTGTACAAATCGAATCAAGTGAATTCTACTTACGTGAGCAGCATGTGCAGTCACACATTAATATGGTCAGTTGTTCAGCTTTACTTGTGCAAATAGGTTGTCTGCGTATTTTACATAAATTAGTGGAAAACACATGCAAATATAAAACACCTCAACTACTTCAACTACCTTGCTGTTCGCCATTTTTAAATTGGTTTTGTGAGCCTGCGATAACACCGCACAGGTGTTTCTCCGTTGGGATTGGGGAGCGGATGGAGGAGTGTTCAATTACTGGTCAATTTCATGACACTTTCTGTCAAATCTGAACGGTAATATACATCGACTCAACTCATTTGTAATACGAAGCTCAGAAATGGGCAACGAGGCTAATCGATACTTCGTCAAAGGGTTGAAAAAATTGTTTTACTAAGTAAGATGCAATACTCGATCGTCAAAGAAAAAGTTCTCATTCTTCGTTTGCAACCACGTGATAATCGAGACATAATAAGCCAATTTCGAGACATAATAAGCCAATTTCTGCCGATCTCAAATTTCACAAGCTTAATTCTTAGTTGTATTGAAAAATGACATTCATATTCGTTTAGAGCATTCAAAACTGAGTATGTTGGCTGATTTTTGAATCTGTAGAATATTTGGATGCAAAATTATTCGCGATCAAAGTTGCGCGGTATTTGGTAAGAATGTATGGAGCGGCTATGCTGGAGGACATCTCATATCATCCAAGTTGGCGGACAAAACTTCATAGGTTAATATGAAGAGAAACTGAATCATTTTTAAAAGATTTCGTTAAAATATACTTGAATTAGATGTTAAAAGTCTTTAAAAACCAAATGTTTTCAAAAAGCACAAATTATTCTTGATTTTTATCGCCCGATTCGGATACGTGACTGGCATTGCGTGACACAATTCTATAGGTAAATTCATTGGAGGACGAGGGAATTCCACGTTGAATTTTACGAGAGAAATCAATATCGCATGAATCGTGGAGTCCGCGGAGCGATGAGTGCGATATTGATTTTTCGAGTGAAATTCAAACGTGGAATTCCCGAGTCCAAAAATGAATTTTCCTTGAATCTTATACTTCAATTTAAGCTTCAAAAACCAGACGCGCGCTGCTCGTTGCTCGTTCTGATGAATTCAGAAACCGGATGAGAGGATATTCCACGCTAAATACCCTCGCATCCGGTTTCGTTCTCAACCAATCAGCGCGCGAGTTTAAATTGAAGTAATAAGATTCTAACTTGAATATCTCGGGAACCAAAGACTTTTATAAACCTAAACTTTAGAAATATCTTTTTAAAACAGTTAAAGATAACATATATAGTGCATGTTTCAATAGGAGATATAAAAAATATTTCGATTTGGTGGTGACGGATGGTGACGTCTATTGCAAATGAAGAATTGGGGGAGTCATAGCCGATAATTATGACAGCACAGTAACACATGTCAGATATGTCACATGTCAGGGCTTAGCGTGAGAGACTGGGACAAATCAAAATGGCGGAATACTCGAACATAGTTTTATATTTTTGAGCTTCTGTCATCTCCTATAAAGGTACTTTCAAGAGATCATCTTGTAAATAAGATCAAAACCAGGAAACAAGAAATAAAAAAGACTTGCTACCTGCCACAGACATCACCTTCGATATTAGTGGAACGTCCAAGTATGCATCAAGTAAAATAGTTTATCTTACATAAGATTAATTTATGTATCAAAAACCATGTTTTTCTGTAAGGATCGTCAAGGCGACCGCAAAAGCAATTTCAGAAACATTTACACTAGCTAACATCAAGATAAGATGCGAAGTCAAGCAATCTTTGCAATTGGACTTTAAATCTTCATCAGTGGCCGGTATGTAAAAATATTAGTTCTAATACTTTCGTTACTGTTCAGTCCCTGGTTTCAAAAACGTTTGTTTAATCTGGAAAAATATCTACTACAATAAAGATTAGATTCTTATTCTTGAAGGTTAGCGATATTATATATACAAATTCAAACAAATGTTTCTTAGAAAATAGGCCTACTCTGGGGTCCAAAACCGCCGCGGCTAATGGCGGCATTAGGCGATATTGGGCGGTATTGGCCAAAAAAGGCAAAATATTGCAGCGGCTAATGGCGGCATTAGGCGGTATTGGGCGGTATTGGCCAAAAAGAGCAAAATGTTGCAGTGGCTAATGGCAGCATTAGGCGGTATTGGGCGGTATTGGCCAAAAAGAGCAAAATATTGCAGCAAATGATGTTGATATCAGGCATATTAGGTGATGTTGGCAAAAAAAGGAGCAAAATATTGCAACATTAGGTAATTTAAACATTCATACATATATATATTATATATATATCTAGATAGTATTTTTCAAAAGTGTGACATATATATACATGTGTGTGTGTATGGATATGTCTATTCTATAGGTAATATGACATATATAATGACATAAATATATAAAAAAATTAAAATAATTTTGTAAAGTAATATATACAAATAGATATATTAAACAACACATGACATCAATTATTTTTGTTTGTGTACACCAAGCAATTTTTTATTCACAAACAGTTTTATTAGCTGATGTTATGCTTTTCATAACATATTGAATCATTTTATAAAACGTATTACTTTAGTAGCCAAATAAACACAATAGAAATATAAGATTAATTTAAGAGTAAAGTAGTGCATCATAAGCTTAAGTGTATTTCACATACATGAATAATGAAACACCACTATGATTTGGCTTTAATCACCATATATCTGAATTAAAATGCTTATCTTTGTGAAGTTTAAAGAAAGTTCCTTTGAACAGATGGAGCTTATAAAACATCTGACATTCTCTGCATCTATCATTTGTTCGTCTTATATGGTGACTAAAAAGAAGAAAATATATTTCAGTTAAAGTTCAAACTCAATAGAAAACAGAAGAATTAATTAGATAATAATCTTAAATAATCTGAAGTGTACGTATTTTACAGGTTTATTTGTGTACACTTTTAGAGTAAGCTTGCTTACCTTTTGCATGGTGATTTCCCAATTCATTACGAGTAGAAAAGACTTAAGTTATGAAGCATTGCAGATGAAAAATTGACAGTAACCTTAGACAAATGGTTCAGTGGATAATCTTAATTTGTTTTTAAAAGAAAATCTCATTTGCTTATCTACAAAAATGTATACAAAATACTAAACACAGTGAAATATTACACCGCTGATCAAAAGTAACGTGGAATTTAGGTTGGTACTTCATGTTCCATAACTAGTGTTTCATTTGCACATACATATTTACTTGAGACCACATAATATACCATACATGAAGTACCTACCTAAAATCCACACTACATTTGAACAGCGGTGTTACTTTTCATAATGGTAGTTGACACAAGTGACAAATTCTGTAGTTATGGGGAAAAATAGGTTATTTTCAAAATGTGCGGCCAGATATTGCCTCTTTGATGTCTTGATTTGATTTTGGAAATGTACAGGATCCTGGCTGATGATAAGTATACCTTTTGACTTCTTTGTGAAATAAGATTATATATCTTCAACTCGATCACACGATGAGTGACTGCAAAATAATTAATCTAGTGAAATAGATGAACATTGTGTAATGCAACATACACGTTGATTTTACACCTTTAATAGTCCAATGTTCTCTTTCCAATGAATCATTTTGCTCACTTTCATCAACAATATTGTGATACAAGCAACACTGCATCAGCATTAAAAAGAGTGATTATTGACTTGAATTATTATTTCATTTTGTTTCATTTCACTATACAATCGTGAGGAATGCGTAATAGAGTACAAACACTAAAAGTGTGCAGCACTTTGCACTATTTAGCAGTAAATAGTGTTGATTAGACAATAGAGAACAATAGAATTAGACTAATTTAGCAGTATTTAGTGGTATTTATGCTGCACACTTGTAGTGCTTGTACTCTAGTATTGTTTAGCTAATTCTAAGTATGAATTAAAACGTTTAATTAGAGTGCTTACACTATGTCCATGAAATAAAATGTAAATAGTAATACTAACTAATAGTTTTGACAGCTTTAGTAACAATACACATGGGAAACCAAATACTCAAGACCATAGAAAGTTAATAATTTATTCAATAGAGGCAAACTTTATTGTTTCAACATTGCATTTCATCAGAGTAGTTTTCACAAACCCATGAAAAATGTAGTACTATTACATTCTAATTCTTTAGTTTTCTATTGTTTGAATCAGAATATTACACTCTAATGAGTAAACTTTGCCAGTTTCACAGGTTATTAAATAAAGCATTAACTTTCTAAACTCTTGAATATTTGCATTGCTTTCCCTTTTGTATTGTTACTAAAGTTGTTCCAGTTGAGTGATAGTGACTCCAGGTAGTGACTATAGCTACATGTAATAGTCACTAAATAAAAACTATTAGTTAGTAACTATTTAGTTTTTATTTCATAGGCATAGTGTAAGCACTCTAACTAGTAAAATAGAGTAAACAGAAGGTATTTTATGTATGTGGGTCTGATCCGCGGTTATATGATGTGTGTATGATTATGATCGTCGTGGAGAAATAAACAATTTATGTAATTGCATTATAGAAATTGCAATTATAGAAGCCCGAAAAAAATTTGGGACTTCAACAGGATTTGAACCCATAGCTCAGTTGGTAGAGCATTGCACCGGCACTGCAAAGGTCATGGGTTCAAATACCGTTGAAGTCCCAAATTCTTTTCAGGCTTCTATAATTGCAATTACATAAATTGCTTATTTCTCCGCGACAATCATAATAATACACACAGAAGGTATTTTCTAACCTGACCTTTTAATTCAGACCCATATTTTTGGTACATTTCAAGTACATGCAGGTAAGAGTGAAGGAATATACAAATAGTATATTTGCAAGTCTCACTATAGCTAAAGTACTTGAAGTGACTATCAGAAATGTCCAGTCTTCCTTTTTTCTACAGTATATTTTAAATGCATTTATGCATGTGCATCCATGGTCAGGATCGATGGTCCAGTTGTTCCATATAGCTATAGGAGGAATTATTAATTCCCTTCTATAGCGGATATTTTTGAATTGATTTACCCAAAAGGAAAATAATGATGTTATAATATTAGATGATTTTAGAATTATTACCGATAGGCGGCATTAAGTGGAATCAGGCGGTATTAGGCGGTATTAGGCGGTATTAGGCGGTAATAGGCGAACATGGACCCCAGAGTAGGCCTGAAAATAGCCAGCAATCCTTAATGAAAGCATCCAGAACGTATAGAATTATTTATATGTATATACAGAAACAGAGATGTACAAAGGAAGTGTTGTTTAAAAGTTTTGATGATAAAAATATTTGAAATAAAAAAGATATAAAAATATTTGTTTTGCAACTGGTTTCATAGTATTAAACTATGTTAAAATAATTGATAATCATTGTTTAAAGGTGCTTTAATTGTTACGCTGTTGTGAACAATCATGTATTAATATTAATGTCGAGTGCAGACAGTATATTGTTAAAAAATATACTTATATTAATAGTGGAACATAATATTAAAGTGTAAACAATATATTAATGAAATGCAAAACTAAATATTACAAAATAGTGCTATATAAATAAAATTCGCTAAAATTGTACTATTTAGTATTCAATAATGTTTTTCACGGATATACTATTTGCACTCTATTCTATTGTTTTAACTAGCATCATGTTGTACTATTTTGTACTTCATGGATATAATATTTGCACTCTAAAACAATTATGTAAATGAATCACAGATATTCCTTATATTAATATAAAACTGACCTATATTGAATACAATTTTTGATGTGAAGTGTAAACTGGCCTTTGCTTACTAGAAGTATTATATTTACATGATATTTTGAACAATGACACCTTTATTTTCAAATTTTCTTAAATGAACTTAAAATGTTGTTCATTTTTACAAAAACAAATTACTTAAAGCCACCAAAAAATGCATCTTCTTCACCATATATTTCTTAAATCACGCTAAATTGCTTAACATTGCCTTATGTCGCCTATGATTTCCTAATATTTTTTCTTAAATCGCCTTAATTAAATCGCTGTAAATCGCTTAAAATTACCTTATGTCACCTCTGATTTTCCAATATTTTTTCTTAAATCGCATTAAATCGCCTTAAAACGCTTTAAGTCGCATTAAATAACGGCGATTTAAGGTCCAGGGGCAGGCCTAAGATACAACCTAATATGAGCAACGTTGTGTGAAGAGCCCGTTGGCAAATTGTTTCCGCTTGTTTACATAGAAAAAATATGATTTTTCGTCGATTATAGGGGTTAAAACTTAGAAATATATATTTTATATTTCATAGAAATGTTGCTCTCCCTTCAAGCTTTCGATTGATATCAAAATTGTAAATTCCTTTCACACTGCCATGGAAATTGTAGACCCCCTTAGAAAATTAAACAAGAGGGACAGAGTACTAGTACTTGACACCGTAGCGCCAAAGTGGGTTACAGACACAGTAGCTACCACACAGACACAGTCAGGTTTCATTCTCTGAGGATCACACAGAGACAATCGTGGCGTCAAACAGACACAGCCATCCAATATATATTCTTTTTTTTTTCGGGTCACACAGACACTATTAATGTTTGGTTTATTTAATTTTTTGGGTCACGCAGACACCGTTGATTTTTATTTTCTTATTCTTCTTCTGCCTTCACTCTATACATCTATTACAATAAAGGTTGCCATTGCCAAAGGCGATTGGCGATAGGTAATAAGCGAAAAGTGATAAGCCGTTCCAAGACCCAAGTGTAATATGGATATAATCTTAAATCGTGAATGCCTCTGTGTTTGAATTTTAATGATGTCAGCTCCAACAATCGTTGTTTAGTGGAGTGGGCATGATTGAGATTCAAACACGGCGGTATTCACGCGGCATTATATTCACGATTTAAGATTATACCCATAGTGCCTATCGTCTTTGGCGATGACAACGTTTTTAGAAATAGGTGTACACCTATTTCAATTAACGTTGTCCATCTGGAATGGTCGATCTGAGACCGATAGGAATTGTGGGAGCTCATTAAACTGCAAATGCACTATTATAATCACGCTTGAATATTAATGTTTACTTCTGAAATACTGTTATCTGTAATGCAGCACCATTCAAGTGTGATTAAAACAATGTATTTGAAATTTAATGAACACCCACAATTCCTATCGGTCTCAGATTAACCATTCCAGATGGACAACGTTAATTGAAATAGGTGTATAAGGTGGGCGTAAAAGATCCGGCTGTGCTCTTCCAAAAGAACAGGGGGTTGTCTCCCGGCAAAGCAGTCAGGTCTCAAGCGCATTTGAATATGTACATGGATATTTAATAATAATAATTATTTTATTTTATATAACGTCAATATCCTCATGTTCAACAACGCTTTACATGTGTAAAATAATGTAAAGAAATGTGAAAAACCTTTATATTTTTAGTTTAATTATGCAATTTAGATATAAATGAACACTTTATACAACATTTGTTTATTCCAACTTTTACACATTGCCAATAAAATATGAATAACAAATCTCAAGTTGATAATTGTACCTCTACCTGCTCACAAAGACAAAGCTGATATTGGCTTTTGCACCTTGTATTAACAAGAAATGTATCTGAAAAACTCATCTCAAGTTAACAATGCCTCAGGTCTTATCTCCCATTGTACACAAAGGAGTAGTTATGCAACCTCAATAGCAACTTTGGTGATCAATGGTTTATCTTCTCCCATCGCTATGACATTAAATGCTTTGATTGCCATCTTGATATGGAGAACATCCTCTTTACGAAATCCTTCTAACTTTATGCTTCTTGGTCTTTGTTCGGTGGATTTTGTAACTGGTCTGCTTATACAGCCGGTATTTGTAGCAAGTGAGCTGCTATATTTGAAGTGCAATAATATGTGGAGACCTTTCGATAAATTTAAGTTATCTTTCATGATAATTTGCAGTGGCAGTGCTTTTGTTATCATCGCTGGTGTAAGCCTCGAAATGGCATTAGCTCTGCAGTTTCACCTTCGATATCAATCCATTGTCACCAACACTCGCGTTGCGATTTTCCTAAGTAGTACCTGGTTTTCTTGTGCCCTTATAGCAGCTCTAGACAGAATTTTCCCGACTAAACGTATCTTCAACTATCCAGCTGTTACGATCATTCCCGTTCTCATTGCCATCACTATTATTTCCCATATTCGAATATTCCTAACAGTCCGCCGTCACAGACGACAAATAGACATTCAAATGCGGGCGAGCGTCGAAAATGGCCAGAGAGAAGCATCAAGAGTCACACGAATAGCCCGAGAGACCAAACGAGCAATAAACCTGGCTGTTATCATTGGAATGTATTGTTTCTTTTTCTCTCCGCAATTCATTCTCCAGTTGTACAAGTTTATTGGCAAATTTTCTTCAAATCAGCTTGCAGAAAGTTTTCATTGGACCGAGACGATAATGTTTTTAAGAGCGTCTGTAAATCCTTTTGTTTGGTTTTGGAAGAAATCAGAACTAAAAGAAGCATTAAAGCATGCATGGAACTCACTTCGCTATTAAGCTAAACTAGCGACGAAATTGGAAGCACATGCATCGGTAAAATCGACCGTTACTGGCGAAAAGAAAATTATGGTTTGACAGAGTACGGTTACAAAGGGATAAAGAAAGATAGAAAAACAAAACAACAAACGAATAAACAAAAAAAAAAACGATGAAGTGTAAGCACAAAAGAACGAACAAGCAGACGACAAAAAAAAAAACAAACAAGCAATCAAACGGAAACAAACATGCAAACGAACAAACAAACAAACAAGCGCTAAGCGAACGAAGGAACAAATAAACAAACAAGCAAAAGAACGATCGCTGTTAATTGTTTAAAAGCAATTTACCGAAATATTTTCCAACAAATCTCAGCACATCATATACGACCATATTTCAATCACATTTGTAGGTATAAGACCATTATTAGTGCATCTATTATATCAACTTTAGCAGTCCACTTTCTCAGCTAATTATAATTACTTATTATAGCTTCTTGGTTCCAACAAATTTAAATTTACTATACCGAATTCTTAAAACATTCTCACGAGATTCCTACCAGCTGCAGATGAAATGCTTGTTAAGTTATATTTGATGGTAAGAACAAGCCATCTAACGTTTTTCTACTTGAAACTTAAAGAAATGCACCGCCATATATTTATTGTAGGTTCAAGTTTGCGGTTCCAACTAGCAGCAAAGACATTTTTTTGCTATATATGCCTAATTCTTTAAATAATTTCACATTTCTACGAGTGCAGGTATGAAACATTGCTGATAAAAAGTATTGTTGGTTGATTGGTGTAATCAGTTCAGGTGATGGTGACAACACAGTTTCCAAAACAAAATTTGGCTGAGACACAATTTGGTAGCACGAGAGCTGGAGTGTTTCATATAATCGCACTCGATCTAGCACGAGAGCTGGAGTGTTTCATATAACCGCACTCGATCTAACACGATAGCAGGAGTGTTTCATATAATCGCACTCGATCTAGCACGATGGCAGGAGTGTTTCATATAATCGCACTCGATCTAGCACGATAGCTGGAGTGTTTCATTTAATTGCACTCGATCTAGCACGACATCAGGAGTGTTTCATATAATCGCACTCGATCTAGCACGATAGCAGGAGTGTTTCATAAAATGGCACTCGATCTAGCACGATAGCAGTAGTGTTTCATATAATCGCACTCGATCTAGCACGATAGCAGGAGTGTTTCATATAATCGCACTCGATCTAGCACGATAGCAGGAGTGTTTCATTTAATTGCACTCGATCTAGCACGACATCAGGAGTGTTTCATATAATCGCACTCGATCTAGCACGATAGCAAGAGTGTTTCATAAAATGGCACTCGATCTAGCACGATAGAGGAGTGTTTCATATAACCGCCCTCGATCTAGCACGATAGCAGGAGTGTTTCATATAATCGCACTCGATCTAGCACGATAGCAGGAGTGTTTCATATAATCGCGCTCGATCTAGCACGATAGCAGGAGTGTTTCATATAATCGCACTCGATCTAGCACGATAGCAGGAGTGTTTCATATAATCGCACTCGATCTAGCACGATGGCAGGAGTGTTTCATATAACCGCACTCGATCTAGCACGATAGCAGGAGTGTTTCATATAATCGCACTCGATCTAGCACGATAGCAGGAGTGTTTCATATAATCGCACTCGATCTAGCACGATAGCAGGACTGTTTCATAAAATCGCACTCGATCTAGCACGATGGCAGGAGTGTTTCATATAACCGCACTCGATCTAACACGATAGCAGGAGTGTTTCATATAATCGCACTCGATCTAGCACGATAGCTGGAGTGTTTCATTTAATTGCACTCGATCTAGCACGACATCAGGAGTGTTTCATATAATCGCACTCGATCTAGCACGATAGCAGGAGTGTTTCATATAATCGCACTCGATCTAGCACGATAGCAGGAGTGTTTCATTTAATCGCACTCGATCTAGCACGACATGAGGAGTGTTTCATATAATCGCACTCGATCTAGCACGATAGCAGGAGTGTTTCATATAATCGCACTCGATCGCCTTCATCAAGTTTCATACTGGAATTTATTTTGTGCTACTCATCAACTTTTTGATTGACAAGATCACGTGACCAGGTCCTGCAAAAAGGCCTTTTAGTCTAGACTTTGTGGGTGGCTAGTAGAAGGACTGACAAACAGTTAATAAAAAAGGTTCTTTGACCCTAAAAGATAGATATCAAATATTAGATTGTTAAATTTAAATAATACATTTTATTTAATTATTTAATACAATTCAATGGCTAAAATGATAAAAAATAATAGATAACAATAAAGAAGAAGGAATCAATTATGAAATTTCACCAAAGATCAGAAGAAATATATAAATACAATATATAAATATAATAAGACATTTATTTAGCTCAACTGGGAGCTACAAGATAAAAGGAGCTCCATTCACTGTCTGCGAAAACGACTGTTTTGCAGTTCATATATGTTTCATATTGCTCTTTTGTTTCTTTAATTAAATCAATGTTCATTGGAATAGACCGAATTGGACTTTGTTGGGTTCTTGACTGGCTAGGTTTGTGTTCATGTTGGAGCACAATGATGTGTTTACATGTATGAGAGGATCGTCAGTCAAGAACAATAATTATGCAAAATTATTCAATTTCAACAACCACTACTAATAGCAAATTCTTCTTCTGATTCTTGACTGACTAGCGCATATTAAAATCCTAGCATTTAGATTCAGCATGGTACTGATGCAAGTCAGTCAAGAACAATAGCTATTTAAATTAAAAACCCAAAATAATTAAATAATTTTTCTTATATTTTTAAAACTGTAAAGTGTTATTGAACTTATAGGACCTGATAAATTATAATTGATTATTGTTTATTGTTTATTGTTTATTGTTTCTGCCATATTACAAGGTTTACATAAATAAATAATTAATGTTATATATAAGAAAAATTACGATGCAATCAGTATAGATAATAAATATTAAATGGTGTAATATGGCAAGGAGGCCTCTGGAAACCAATAGGCTTATGTGAAAGAGGTCTCCTTAAGATTATTATTTATAATTTATATAAATATAAATAAATTTATATAAATATAAATAAATTTATATAAATATAAATAAATCTATATAAATATAAATAAATCTGCAAAAAAAACTGTTTAAATTATATAGGCAAGTATATATGTGATAATAACGCATTTACTATAACATGAATATATATAAATTTTAGAAGGCACTTTCAAGTGGGAGAAAAAAATTTACTTGTGATTACAATATTATTCTATGATTTATCAAAGAATATTGCCAGCAGGACATCAACTGTGGCTTAATCGCCTTTGTTTTCTTTCTTCATAACGGCTTTTCCCTTCTTCAAACCTTTGCTTCTCTTCATCTGTTATTAATTGGATGGCAGGGATGGCCTGGGGCCTATGATTGGTATCCAGTGAAACGAAGGTAAAGAAGGCACTGCATGCTCTGTAACAATTACCTATGAAAACAATCACATATTCTATTATAATAAACAAATACAAATGATGATAGCCATTCTACAGTAATAATTTTGATAATTTTCTAGTATAGGCAATTGCCCTATTTCATTATGACGTCATGATGGGTTTTAGTGGGGGGTAGAATCGCCGAAAACAATGGTAATTTCAACTAAATCTTCTTATGTATGTTATGTGTCTAAGTCTATGTTTATACTTTCATATCTATGGCATTTTGTTGTCATTTCGTTCCTATCCGTCTTGTAAATGCAATTTTATTGTAAAAAATCATCAACATGTGAGGAGTGATGTATGAAAAATATTTAATGCAGAGGTATAAGTGAGTGTGAGTGTGAGTGCCAGCAGATGAATTTAAGAACACCTAAAAACTCCATGGGCTTAAGTCACATTCTAGAAATATATAATATTATTATATATATATACACACTATCAAGGCTGAGGTTGATAGAAGAGAACTGTGAAATGGTTTATTGGAAAAAACAAAAATAATGTAGCTGTCATGCGATATACCTTTGAGAAGATCCTCAGCATCAACAACTACTTTAATTTCCATTGACCTGGAGCTTGTGAATGTCACCAAACCAAACAAGTTCACAATATGTCCAACTGTCACTGACTCGTGAAAATCAATAGCATCTGAAATACAAGTACTAAATATTAGATTATATTATTATTTTATGGGTGGCATGGGTGGCATGGGTGGCTTAGCGGTGAGATTGCTGGCTTCTTCACATGGCGATTGGAAAAAAAAAAAGTATTTTCTGAATATGCATAGAGTTAAGAATTAGAGAGTCTATTTCTTTAGATAAACAATTCAAACGTTTTATCTGACTACATAAAACGTTCCTGATTTACCCATACATCCTAGCAGTCTTACATGTAGCTTAATGTTCTATGATTTTGAACCTGACAATAGACAGAATATCAGCCATTGAATTAATAAGCACTTACCACCAGAAAGAGCAAGATGAAATATGTATTTTTGGAAAGTACCTTTAGTGCTATAAGAAGTATATAAAAAACGAGCAGCAGTGTTTTATCAAGGATAAAAACCCGAGCGCAGCGAGGGTTTTTGATCCTTGATAAAACACGTGCTGCGAGTTTTTTATATAGCTTAAAAAACTCCAACACTTATTCAAAACTAAATTATAAAAGTTTCTTGAAGAAAAGTCCAATTTGGAGACAAACTTTATTTGCAAGGTACACTGCGCATTCTCATATCACACCATGCACCATTAAGCACCACATTTGGCATCCCACATTTGAGAAAGGTCATGTATAATATAGTAGGAGCTTGATAGCATTGTTTCGGGTGATGCCTCTAGTAAAGGTCAATGATGAGAGATTAAAACTGAGACCTTTACAAGTGTCATAGGTACATAAAGACACACGTACCTTTATCATAAAGACACACATACCTTTATCATAAAGACACATGTATTTTTATATAATGTACCTATGGCAGTGTTTTATGGGGTATAAAGGTCATGCATGTGACCAAATTGGAATGCCCCGATTGGACTAATAGCTCATGAATTATTAATGAGTTTTTTAAATATAATTTAAGTGAAGCCATTTGGAATCATGTGTTCAGTGAACCATTACCTTGCTAGCCTTGTACATGTATGTGGTATTTATCACACTTTTTGAATTATCACAACTTTTCAAAAAGTTCATATTTTTGTCTCAAACCTTTGTTAATGTAATTCTAATGTATAATTTTGATGAAATGGTCATTTAAAATATGAATTAAAAAAGTATGATAATAAAGTGATGACCATATTGTCATTTAGGGATAATTTTGATGTAGTGGTCAATAGTTCTTTTCACAGTTCCGCTCAGTAATAACGAATAACAGTTTCAAGTTGAGATTTGAGTTGATGTGCATAACAAAACTATAATTTATCATGTACAGCAACTCAAACCTGGACTTGAAACTATAATTCTTGGTCACTGAGGTGGAACTGTGAAAAGGACTATTAAAATATAATTAATAAATTATTAAAAAAAATGATAATGAAGTGGCAGTCATATTGGCATTCAGTCTATGATTCTGCAATTGGGTATATGAAAACATGTTGTCGCCTACCGGCTTCGCGACTACATGACTTGACCTAAAAGGAGTATGGGTAGAAATCACTGAAGCAGTTAGCTGCATATATTATCAACATCTTGAGCTCTCAATGCCTTGTTTCTATTTTGATTAGAACTATTTACGTATACATGCAATGGCGATTGATTTGGATTACACAAATCCTCTGCATGAAAACTGAAGAAGTAGCTAATTACTTATCAATATCTCCACACTCTATACAATAGTTTATTTCTTTGCACAGAACGAGAAGGCACACATTCATTCATGTACTCGGTACATATTTCAGCTGGCATATTTCTATAGCATGTGCTAAAATTTTTTTTTGCTTCAGTGATTTTTACCCATACTCCCGCTTGTTTTTTCAAATGACTGTAAAGCATACCTATAGATGCTGTCACTACATTAGTCTTACAATGTCTGTAAGCTATTGTACCAGCTAAATCATCCATCATCTTCATGATTACACCACCTGTAAAAAAACCATGCTCACTACATTCTGAAGGCTGTACAAAGTGAATAAATGATGACTGTGATGCTGTTACAGACTGGCTTGGTACTTCCTTAGAATGGGATGAACTGGAATGGTTTACACAATTACATGGGAACTGAAAAAAAAAATATATAAATTATTATTCATTACAGTATACAGCTTTTTCAAACAATGTTGAATACTGAATAGTGTATTCCAAGACCAAAGGGTATTGTGGGTCTCATTGATTTGTAATAAATAATAAATATACAGCAATATTTACTCCCCATAACAAGCTTGTATATTGTTTTGAATGGAGTACACTAAGAATATAATAACTAATTATTATTTATTTTAATTTAAACATTATAACATGGCCCAGAATGCATTTCGGTCTTGCAATGCACTATTCAGTATTGCAATACTTAGTATTCTATGTTTTTTCAAATATAGCTATATTTTAGTTTCTATTTTCAGTATTTTCACATTATAAAATTTAGGCTTTAGACATATTTAATATTAATTTTATTTGATATTTTAATATACACCTAATTACAAGAACATTGTTTTGACAACCGAACTCTTTCTTTTGTTATATCTTCAGCTTGAGTGATCTTTTGTCTTTTAATTAATTCCTTTCCCACTAAATTACAAAAACTAAGACAACGTTCTAACTTGCAATTTATAGGTGTATATAGCTTATAATTCCCCTTTCTAGTTTTTATATTTTTCTGTAAAATGCATTGAGACTAGTGTACAATGTGTTCCATATGAAATAAACTATTACAATTATTGTTTTATTAGTGACAACTGGCATAAAAGAACCATTGGGTTAAGAACCTTCAAACAAAAGACTGCCAATGGAAACCCAACATATAATAATCTGATATAGATTTTTTAACTACTTCAGCCTGATATGGAAAATCACTACAGTGGAACCCCCCCACCTTACAGCCACCCCGTTATTGCAACCAGTTTTTTAGGTCCCGATGAAATGCATGCCAATACATTTTCTATAAAATGTACCCACTTTATACGGCCACCCCGTTAATACAGCCACTTTGGCTTGTCCCTTTGGTGGCCGGATTAACGAGGCTCCACTGTGGTTCTTTTATGCTTTTTATTATACAGTCGAAGCTCCATTAAGCGGACACCCTTGGGAAACAAAAAAAGTGTCCTTAAGTAGAGCTGTCCGCCTAATAGGAAGGGTTCTTAAAACGGGTAAATAACGTAAAATAGTCTCGTTTTGTGCTTACAAAAGCATTTCTAAAGATCAATAATAGCAATTAAAGACAAAGAATAGTCTGGCTCAATGATTAAGCGAGTTATTCAAATAATCAACATTTTAACAACTGTTCTATTAGATAATTATGGTCGCGTGTAACACAAGTCTAAAACGAGATAAGAAATCATACTCAATGGAAACCATAACGTCTTTTTGCATCAATAAGAAAATTCATATCGTTTTCAGCTTTAGAACGACTATGTGAGGCATTATGTGAAAACTTAAAAATATTTCGTTGCTGAATTAACTTTATTCTATATTTCTATTTCGAGTGTCCGCTTAAGCTTGAAAACAATAGGAAAGGTCAATTGGGATTCGCTTAAGGTGTCCGCGTCTGCTTAAGAGAATGTCCGCTAAATGGAAAGTGTGAATATAGTGTTTGTATGGAAGAAAAAACGGGGTTTTGGAAAGCTGTCCGTAACTAGAACTGTCCGCTTAGTGGAGCGTCCGCTAATGGAGCTTCGACTGTATTACAATACAAAAATCAAAAGTGTGCACTGTTTTACAACCAAATATCTCCATTTAGACAATAGAAAAAAAATGAGCCTTGCTTTTTTTTTACAGTAAAATGGTATTTTTATGGGTTCCACCATATAAAGGAACCATATTTGTCTCCAGTAGTAAACGTAGACTGTTGACACCTAAGCACTACCAGATTAATGATTTCAACCCCAAAATATATGACAACCATCCCTACTCTTTCACTACTGGCTCCATTAAAGAAAAAAATGATAAACTACTACATAGTTATTACAATTTTTTTGACAAAATGTAAAACAAATTAAAGAGACAAAATGTAAACAATATTTTTTTTTAAATATAAGGTTATCAAACACAGGGCTGAACTTAATACACCTATACAAATTACCAATGCTTTTTGTTGTATCTGGCTTATTTTGCCATGATTTATGGGTGAAATCACTTGCAAACTTCAAATATATGAACACTGTTAAAAAATTAATTTTATGTAAAAATCATTAATTCTTAAAATAGAGTACAAACATTAAAAGCGTGCAACATAAATAGTACTAAATAGTGATATTTTATGCTAATTCTATTATTTTCTATTGTTTAATTAGCACTATTTAGCACTAATAAGTTATACTTGTTTCACATAAGATTTGCACTCTATACTTGCTAAGATGGCATGGAACACCTTACATTTACATATGACTGAAGTACATAATGTAGTTCATGAACGACTATTAAAAATAAAACAATGAATTTTCTTTCTTTTTATTTTATAGCCGTAAAAGATCCACTACTGTATATTATGTAGAACAATATATGTAGTACTGTATATGCAGTATTATATATGTATAATTTATTTGTTATTTTTTTTTCTAAAGGGCAGTATGCTTTCTTGTCAAGCGTATCCCTTTAAAATTTTACACAAGCTTAAGTTTACCTTTTTAAGCTGTTCTTGTTTTTCTAGACGAGCTCGTTTCTGATACTCATATCTAGCTTTTCCTTTCTCGATTTCGATCTCGCTAAGAGTCGTAACTGGGGGAACGTCGCCAATAAAAGTTTTACCGCCACGGCTTTTCACAACATCCACAGGGACATACCACAAAGCGGCTCGATTCGTCATTCTCCTCGCTCCCGTCACTAAATTCTCAGCCCAAACAGACACTTTTACTTCTAGTGAGTGCTTAGAAGCGTATCCTAGCTCTGCATGGACCTGAACTACTTCTCCTATGTAAACGGGTTGAAGAAAATCGGTTCTCTCGACTCTCACAAGAGCGGCGTTGTATCGAGTGTCGGGAGAAGGTTTTGTTTTATTGCAATGGCGAGTGGCGATAATGTACCCTGCTTCTTCGATTACTTTCAGGGTAGTACCACCATGAACGTTGCCAGCTATGTTAGCATCATCAGGAACCATAATACGGCATACTTCTATGGAACCTCGAGAAATCGAATCTTCTCTTTGGTCGGCCATGTTGACTTGTCAAACAAAACAACACAGGAAGCCCAAGATAAAAAAAGTGCAATTTTATCAATGCAGAAAGAAAAAAAAAGTAAAAGTTTGATAGAACAGTAAAAAGGAGAACTCAAAAAAATCATATTATATCGTTCATGATTTTTTTTTCAAAGGCTTTGCAAATTAAACTACAAATTTTATTGTGGTTTGGTGTCCCATGGGACAAGCATTGGATTTCCTGTGGTACAATTTACCCACAATGCTATATTTCAGACCACGTGAGATGTTTGCATTCTGGCGTTTACTCTGTGTAGTTGATGGATTACGATCTTTGGTACAAAGTGTGTTGGAAGAAATCAACAGTTTTGGAGGTATTTAAAACCTTTTTTAATCGTATTATTATTCGTGAATGTTCATTGAAAGTTGTTGTTTAAATTGTAAATGTTTAATACAAGTAATGATTGACAAAAATGATCGAGAAAGTCGAAAGTGTGCCACGGCCACACAAACGCGGCCAGGCAGTTCGAGCTGCGAATTTCACTCGTGGGTTTGTGTGCGATTTGGAGCATGATTTTTTCCCGATATTAATCTTTGCTGACTTAAACTATTTAATTATTTACATGTTAATGCAAAATGAAACGTGAAATTGAATTTAAACCCAATTTTTTAGACGATTTTTATGTCGTAAAAAAAATAATGGTAATTGAACTAAGTGGAGTGCAATTTGGTCTGATATCAAACGCGCGATTACAAAATCACACGACCGCGTAGCGGGAGTGTGATTTGTAATTGCAAGTTTGATATCAGACCAAAGTTGCACGACACGAAGTTCAATTATCACTTTATTATATCCATATTGATATCTAATAAAAAACATGAAAAAATTACTCGATTTTCTGTGCATTTTAGAGGTAATTCAGTGCAAAAACTATGTTAAACCCGACATAATTCAGTGCAGTGATAACACGATGCTGATTGGCTAAGAAACAATAGAAATGTTTTTTCAACCAATCAGAATAGAGTTTTCTTCACAACTGAAAATTCGTGACAAAAATCCAAGATGGTGGACATATGGCCAAAAACAAAGAAAAAACTGTTCAAAAACTATCAAAAAATGCTTATTACGAATAACAAAAGCTTCCTCATTGAAGAATGGGACTAAGACTTTGTATGTGTGGAGTTTCAAGATTGCAAATAACCATTTTGAGAAGATTTTCCATCGATAATGATGTCGCCTTTCTCAGCCGTCGACCACGATAAAATTCACTACACTTTCAAGATGAAATCAGATAAAATACTGACTTTTTTCTTCACATTAACCAGCAAAAGGTAATATTTTGTTTAATTGATAGTGGTGTCATTGTTCAATTTCGAGTAAAATGCTTTAATAAAGTGGAGTAAATCATCGTTTTTTTCAGCAGAAACGGCAAAGTACAACTTTTCAAACTTTGTTTTTACCTCAAGTTTTTGACGTCTTTTGTACTAAAGAAAGCTTTATATGTTATAAACTAATATTTTTTGTTGTCCTTGATATTAAGATAAGTGTAATAATTGTTTTTCAAGAAGAAAATAAAATGATTTAGTACGGTATGCATTGACGATATTTCAGTTGTTTTGAGTGTTGTTGTCTCTTCTATTCTTCAATTTGGGTTAATTTGCACTCATTTGTCTTTCACAGAGCTAAATTGCACCGTAATTACCTATACAAACTAAGTAAACTCTAAATCTGAGATAAACTTAGAGTATTTATTTATAAAATAGCCGGGTTTTTCGGATCGTACTAACCCGCGTCCCCGTCCCCGATCCTGTTTTTACAAATGGTGCAATAAATTCAAAAAATGATGCAATTCATGCTCATATCATAGCTGCTGAGAGCCAATCAGAGTACAGGATTGCTTGGTGATATCAAAATGGATATAATAAATAATGGTAATTGAACTGAGTGGAGTGCAATTTGGTTCGAAATCAAACGCGCGATTACAAAATCGCACGACCGCGTAGCGGGAGTGCGATTTGAATCGCAAGTTTGATTTCGAACCAAAATTGCACGACACGAAGTTCAATTACCACTTAATTATATCCATTTTGAAATCAAACTGTAGTTTATAGCATGCTTTTATTGATTTGTTTTACAATACCGGAAACGGAAATGCTCTTTTTACATTGAAAATGTCATGTGACAGGTCGTTTGCAAGTTTGACAACTGATCACTAGTTTGCTTGGCAGCTCAAGGTTCTTGCAAATTTGGCGAAACTTATAGTTTAATCTTCAACATCTGACTCAATAAGGTACAGTTTTTGTGTCTTTGGTAGCTGAGGAGATATTCAGGACTAATGTTGGTCTATTTTGAGAACTAACTTGATCGTACACATGTGTGTAATGGCGTTGAGCTCAGCAAAACTGGCACACGTGAAATTGAACATACAAGCAAGATTTGGTTAAAATTACAGCCAGCAGTGCCTTAAAACTACAAATTAGAATCAAAAATATTGTTTTTAGTTCATGTGGATTTGTTTTTGGAGCTGAGAAGATGCTTTTGCGCTTTGGGACGTAAAAAGTTGTACTAGACATCGTCAACACAGAAATGTCCTTGGCACTTGTGAATTCCAAGCTCATATCAGTGACTTGTACCAGTAGAAAACCGTTTCTTTTCCTTCAAATAAAACTGACAAGCAACTTTGCATTCTTCTGGTGGATTCCAGCTTGTAATTGTAAGGATTCTCTCTGTCTACTTTGGCGTAGAACTAACTGAGGAGGCATTTCGATGATGTAGACATTCAAAATGGCGGAATGTGCTTACTGTTTTGAAGAAGTTTGTTGACTGTTTTATTCGCCGTCAAAGTGTTTTTATGGAGAGCTGATGACTTCTGTTTGTCTTTGTCCTCGCTTTAAGTTGCTGGAAATCATTCAAACATCTTCTTCGTGGCATAGCTCTTGATATTTTGCAAGTTTTTGTGTAGCCTACTGGTGGTTTGCTCGCTGGACGTCAGGATCGTTCGGACTATTAACATTCACAATTTGATGGAAAATTAGCCACATTTTCATCCAAATGGACACCAAATAATGGGAAATTAGTTTCTATAGCAGTATTTCGACGTCAAGGATGCTTTGGGATTATTCAAGTACTGTAAGTTATTGAAATCATCCATGTTTTTGGCATAATTCATAAATTTTTGCTCAAAAACTGTAAAAAAAAAAAAAAAACCCTACATTTTATTTACTGTCATCTGATTGGTTAGTTTGTTAATTTTCTGTAATCTCATTGGTTGTTCAAATTGGTGCGATTTAGATTCAAAATGGTGCGATTTAGATTCAAAATGGTGCGATTTAGGCTGAAATCAAGCTGTAAAGAACCAATCAGATTGCAGGATTCACTAGTGATTTCAAAATGGATATAATTAACGTTGTAATAAAATGGCGGGAAAGAATTTGTCAGTAATTGTTCACGGAGTTTACATGAATCTGATTTTTTTCGTAGCATTCATGTTTTGATGAAAAAAAAATGCTTAAAACGATGTTGTGATTCTCAAAAATCAGAAACAGTGGAAAAAAGCACAATCTGTCACATGAATAGGACTTGAGGACATTTTATGCTACTAACGGAAAAAGAAAGAAAAATATCAACACACCATCTTCGTAAAATGAATTAGCAATGGAGAAAAAATCTTAAAAAAATCATAACAAAATGCCATCGGATTTTCACAAAAGTGATAAACACCCAACTTAGCACTGTTTTTTTAAAAAAAAATTAACCCCGTGGAATATAGTGTTAGCTGACAGGGGATTTGACATAGCAGATAGTGTAGGTCTCTATGGAGCATCCCTCAAAATCCCTGCATTTACACGTGGAAAAACTCAATTATTAGCAATAGAAGTTGAACAGACAAGCAAGATAGCAAATGTCCGAATACATGTCGAGCGGGTTATTGGTTTAGTAAGGTGCAAGTATGTAGTTTTGTAAGGAAAAAAAAAAAATCTTGGTGGTGGAAAGTATAACTGCCAAGGATAGGGAATTTTTTTCACCAATTGATATCAATTGTCCCTTTTGATTAATAGAGTGAAAATACAAAACCAATGAAAAAGTCAAATATACAAAGAGTAATAAGTAATTACGGTAACATTTACTCTTAAGATGGATATTGGTCTTATTCTCTATTTATCATTTCAGAGGTTACAATATTTTCACTATATTTCAGTTTTATAATTGGCCTTTTCCATATCGAGCAAGGGACTGGGTACAAGTGTAAACTAATTTAATTATGGTTCCAGAAAAAATATCCCTGTCTCATGGGAGAGTAACCAAATATAAGCTTATTGACCAAGTTTCAGAACGTTTGGCTAAATAGAAAAAAAATCATGAGCATCCAAACTCTGCCAAAATTACAGACCATACATTCTTTGTACTTTCAAAAAAAATTAAAATACCATAACTTCGTTGCAATTTGCACAAACTTGTTCAAACTTTCAATTCTTACTAATTTGTATTTGTTTTTTTTTCCTGTGAAGGGGTTTATTTTTGAATTAAATTAATTTTGAGAAACTTGGTTCCAGTCCCTTGCTCGATATGAAAAAGGCTAATTGAAATACATCCACTTGTTAAAATATGCCATACTGTATTTTAATTATTGAAGTTTTGTTCTTTCTCATTCAAGAAACAATAAAATGTTAACAAATTATGTAAAAAACATTATAATATAGTTAAAACTGCTTCCATAATTGGAACGACAACAAATGTTAAATGAGATAATAAATGTAAAAAAATATGATATTATTGCAACTAGTGTCATAACATTATTAACACATGCCAAACAGTGACAGATTTATCTTACACAAATGTATATTCCATGTACCTATTAGAGTGATTTTCACATGACCATGAATGAATAGGCAAACTAATAGTGGATCTAAGAATTAGTTATATTAGAACCCTGACAGTTAGGGCAAAACCATTTCCCTGTGGGAACAACGTCCATCTTTAAGCATTGCACATGAAACCACACAATATTGCAGTCATCATTATCACATCCAACTAGCTGGTTTCCCTCAATATCCTCTTGACAATAGCACCAAGGCCCACTTTCATCATCAGAAGTATCTAGTTCAGTTAGTTGACTGCTAGTGGAAGCAACAGGCCTAGTAAACCATTTGCCTAAAAGCTCTGGCAAAATACCGCTCTTGAAGAACTTGGAGGCTTTTGAAACTGCTACCTCCAAGAATTTCTCATCAGGCAAAATACGCTTGATGTGGATGTCTTCCTCAGTCCACATGACAAAGTCACAGCAATCAACTCCTGTCACAAAAATTTGTGTTTGTACCTGGTAGTAATAGGCATGCTTACTGTTGAGTACTACCTTTCTGTCTACTATTGTTAAGCAGCTATTTTTTTGCTTAGCTGCTTCGTCAATGGTGTAATGCTTGTGACATTATGGGCACTTAATTTCGCAGCAGACTGATCCACAGCAATCACAATCTACCAACCCATCAGGTGTAACTCCCAAGTAAGGCAGTTGGGGATTGACCTGGAGTCCACTGTCAGAGACGACAAAGCATACATGTTCTTCGCACATTTTTCTTTCATAGGTTTGCCATGTTGTGTTTTCATGAGTACATCCCCATCTACAAGAAGAAGAAAATAAAGAGCTAGAAATATGACATCCAACAATTATTATTACAAAATTAAATGCTTAATCTATATCAGTAAATTACAGTTTCTGCAAAGCAATCAGCCTTCTACTCTGGCCTCAGTATAACAATTGTTTCAACTTTGAATATTCTGAATATTATAAGAACATCATCCTATAATTGTTAATCATGCAGTAATCAACTATCAGTAATGATAATATGTATCACAGCATGAAAAATATTTACATTAATAATAAACTCTTTGTGTTAAGAGAAAAAAACCCTGCAGCTAGACATGGCATTGACATAACAACCAATATTCATAAATGTAAACAAACCTGGTAGCTGATGTGCTGAACTTATGGGCTTCAGGGTAGCATATCATCTTTATCAAACTAGTTGATGGCTTTGCAGGGTTAGTGTGGCAAGTAGCTTCTATTTTTGACGCTGTGATCCTTCCAGCATGTTGGGCAAACCAAGTCTTTGAACTGGCCTGCTCTTTGGTGTTTTTCTCGATTGTTCTCGAATGTTCTTTTGTGATTGTAATATCAACGCTTTCACTGGCACATAGTAGCTCATCGTAGCTCATCGTTGTGAAATCTTCGCGATAAAGCGTCAACAATGGCTTTGCAATGGTAGCATCGCAATCTTTTGGCACAAATGTCTCGTTGTAGGGAGAAATAAGGCTCAAAATGGCGGATTTTGCACCAGAGGCAGCGATGCCAGCATAAAATCTTTGTATTTCCTCTTCTGTTGGAGGAGGTCTTTCTTTCTTTCGTTTCTTGACTCGAGACTGAGGAGTGGAGTCGTCACAGCCGAGTGTTTGGTGTCTTTTCTTGGCTGATGTGAAGTCAATTTCACTAACAGGCAAATATGGTATCTTCTTTATGTAGGTCAACAGCCATGTACTTTTGTCTTGAGTGCATGTCCTTTCTCGGCTAATTCTCGATCCTGCTTCAGTGGCAAAGAGAATAGCACCAATGTGAGAGCAGGCTTCGCACAAACCAGCCATACAATCACAGATGACCCAGCAATACCTCGCCGCTTTTCTAGTAAACAAACCAAGGCTTGAGTGGCTTCTCACGAGCAGTTACAAGAATTCTTTCATCGTTAAGTTGTTTAGTTTGGATGCCTGAAACCCAACCAGACACAAATAAATTGTAAGCATCAAGACTCTTGAATGCTTTCATTTGTGCGTTGGTTTCCCACAATGTCTGTAGCACGAGGTAGTTTACTATGTCTGGGTATTCAATTGGCGGTAATGATGAATTATCTTCAGTGTAATCACTTGATTTTAGCGTATATGGGTCAATACCACATATATCTACTTTCCCTCTGTATCTGGCTTTTGCAGAGGTCTCTAGATTGTCAAAATACTTGGAAAATGTCGGAGCTTTATCGCTGCTGTTCGCACAAGACGCCATGTTGGAGTTTGTTTGTCAACCAATATGGCATCCACTGGTTACGTCATGCTATTTTGTCACGTGGTTGCACATGAAGAATTGTAAATTTTGTGTGTATGTGTTAGTTATTATTATTATTAATAATAATAATAATAATAATAATAAAAAACTGTTTGATAAGATTTTGATTGCCTGACAGTGTTGAAATAAACTACAATCTCAGGCAAAAAAATAAATAAATTAAAAACAAATTAATAGAAAAAAACATTATTTCCAGTAGTACTACAGTACTACAACAATTCAGTACTACAATACTACAGTACTACAGTTTTTATACTACAGTACGGCTATACTACAATGCTACCATGTACTCAATAACTTAGATAATGTACTGTGATAAAAAACATGTGGTATCATTGTCATGTAATTGGTGACGGTTATGGGGACACAACCGTTAATTAAAGTGCCTAAGACGAAATTTTTTTATGATTGTTTTATGAAATTCATTATATGAAATACACAATTTGAAAGTTTGAGAGAATTTCATTCAAAATTGACGTTTTTACAAGCTTTCAAACATGACTATTTGCTAGAAAAAATGTGGCACTTGAATCACGCGGCGAAACTACCACGTGACCTGACTTGTGAGTAGTCTTGGTTGCAAAATCCTTTAGTCACACAGCAAAATGACTTGTTGACTAGTAAACAAAGTTGTAGAGGCGGAAAATATTGTGTTGCTGGGGCTCCCAACAGCCAATGTTGCACCAATACATTCACTACAGAAATATCAACGCACCAGTTTCCAAAAGATCCGATTGTGAGGGAGAAATGGACGAAATTCATTCAAAAACATCGTTGTGATAAGCACTAGATGTAAACGAACAGTCAAGCTTCTAAGATTGTTTTTAAATGAACCAAAGTACCTTGACAGCGGAAGAAGTCTCTTACAGAGTGAATTTCATAGTTATTCGAGAGATAAATGATATAAGCAAGCCGGTCAAGCTTCATTGAAACAGTTGAAAGCGTATCTCAAGGTACTAGAGTTGTTGTTTTGATTCAACTTGACAACAAGTCAGTGTGACACTTATAAATACACTCTTCAGCACTAATTTTAAACAAGTACTATAAACATAAATCATTCTAAAGCAATTAGAACAACAATAAATGTTTTGCCTCGGCATACCACTCTATTTTAGACAAACGTTGCAACACAGCAACCTGGCTTCGATTGCTTTTAGCAACATTCTTTTTCTTTGAAATTTTTTCTTCTATACAAAAATCAATTGACTATACTCTAAAACCAACATTATTTTGTTGTGGATTGGCTTTCACATGAGAATTATATGTAGTAGTGTGATAATCAATTGATTTACCGGCAGACTTCAAATGTTCAGCCTTTTGAAGCCTGTAAAAATTCGTTTCTAAAAGCTTCTAAATAGCCTTCAAATACTCTTCAATTATGAATTTTTACCTTATCAACTGGTGTAAACATATTGTTTGCTATGGATTTGATCAAAATAAGAGTATCTAAAAGCAGGAAAGAGAAGTCAGAAGCGAACGGACTTGGATAATAATGTAACAGGACAATTGTCCTTCCATTGCTGTGCAAGACACACCCTTTCTCTGGCCCACTGCATGCTTCCTCGCTCTAGACGTCTTGCCCATTCCCCCCTTTTCATGTTCACAGGGAAACCCTTCCTGTTTTCTGCTGCAGTGCAAGTTGCTGGAATAAGTCTTTTATCAATGTCACAGATTTGTAAAAACTATCAACATATAAATGATATCCTTGATGACATAGTCCAGTAACCAGTTTCATCACTATATCATATGCTAAACCATGCATACTTGGAACATGGCCTGCTCTTCTCCCAGCATAAACATCAAAATTGTATGTATATCCATTAGCACTATCTGCCAGAACCCATAACTACATCCCCCATTTAGTTGGTTTGTTCTTTATATACTGGCAGATCATCGCGGCAACTGGAGCCCCTATGAAAAAGGAAACAGTAGCCGAACGGGATGACATTCTCTCCACGGTGACGCTGCGTATTCTGAGTATACGAACGTGATAACGGCGTGGGTCGTGAGTGTTAAGGTGCAACGTGGGATCTAAGCCACAATTCACTATGGATTGACCCCCAGGGCATAGACGACACATGCCGTAAAAAAACGAAAGTTTTCATCATAGAAATGCCAATTGTTCCCGTCTGCCAAGTCTCGAATAATGGAACTAAACTTCATCAGTGCTGGAGCCTCAGCCAGGTATGTCATGGTGTATATACCGACATATACATTAAAAGCCGACAACCAAGAGTCAATAGAAGTGATCTTTTTTGGTTGTTGGGCAGGCTCAAGCACTAACGAAGGGGAAAGTCCTGACCCGGCGTTGTTTACTGTTAATTTGAAACGATCGTGGCCCGTAGGGCATGCCAAGAGTGCACCAAGGTCAATGTATTCTTTATTCCAAATTTTTTGACGGATTTTCTCCGGAACCCTAGCATCAACGGGTAGCCCCACAGAAACAAAGGGAGTTGATGGCTCACCTGCAGGTCCTTGTGGAGGGACTGTGGCTGTACCTTGTAAAGGACTGTCGTCTCTATGCCAAGTGAGTCGGCGATCAGGCGCTCTTCAACAGCAATTGGGGACACAGTGGGAGTGGCTGTTGTTGCGACATTAGTCAGACACTGATGGACAGCGTCCACAATGCGTTGAATGACGGCGTCCGATATTTGCTCCACATGAGCTACTTCGCCGGTCGTTGCAACCGCCTCACGTTGATTCATTTGCCGGCGTTTTGCGGCCCCTGTTATCGGTATTCGTAGCGGCTGAAGAAGAACGCTTATTTGGAAGTTGGGCTGATGTATGGGGCATCGTGATCTAGAAAACAAATAAAAGGCAGAACCAAGAGCTTATTATGAAAATACAGGACAGTACTGAACAAATTAGACGGCGACAAATGTGTTGAACAAACAGGATAAATCATGTCAGACAAAAACTGTCGGCACAATTATAGTACGTCCCTACTTGAATGAACACATACAAGCCAGAACTGGCATGCCAAAACTGGCAGATCAAACGTGGACTAAAGCCAACGACTACAAGTCCAAACACAATAAATGGTGTTGTAAATAGCCAACACAGATACACAAAACAAAACAGTTATAACAATGTTAAATGAAGCCATCAAGAATACAATATTTCATCTAAAGATGACGTAAAGCCTGAAATATGACCACTCGATAACTGCGATACAACAAATATTGCCCCTGCTGATTAAGGTGGACTCCGTCCCGTAAATAAAGGTCTTTATCCGGGGAAGAAAAAACCCTGGTAGTTGCTCAAGGACTACCTCAAGGTATTGTTGTAGTACTTGGGCAAGCTTGTAAAATGTGTCGGGGTGAGGCGTAGTCCGACCTCGTGGGATGACGTGGCAGACAAATACAACAGATACAAACTGAAAAGAATGCAAAAGCACACAAAAGTCCTTGATTGCAGAACCCACCGACTCCGGTGCAAGGGAAGATAAGTCATTAGTCCCAATTTCCAGGATGATAACATTAGGCCAAATTTGGTGGACAATATGCAAATCATATGCCACCAACTTTTGGACTGTTTCTCCCCCCACACCATGGAAATGTACTTTTGCTGTACCTTCTAACCCAAAATGGTGAAATGCCTTGTTGTGAAAACGATTACCGAGGTACTGGTGTAGCCGCCGTACAAACGAGTGACCCAAGATAAGTACTGTGGGGACGCCCACCATTATGGTCACAATGTTTTAGCAAAAATAGGTCAGGAGTCCAAAACAAAGGAACGTAATTGATACTGAGCAGTTAATAAAATAAATATGGAAACTTACCAAGTTAAATCTGGAGAAATCTGGAGTTAAAACTAGAGTTAAAACTGGAGAGTTGTAAAAAAAAAAAAAACTTGTATGCTCAGTGATGTTCAAGCAGAATGGCGTAACCCTTGAAATCTAAGAGGATTAAGATAGATCCAGCCTCATCCCCTGATTGGCTACCCCCATGATAAAATCATAGATAAGCTAAATTTACATTCATTTCGATTACATAACTATGGACTATGGATAGTAATTTTACAATGATTGCAGTAACATGAGATGAGCTAAATATGGATAATAATTTTACATCGGCATAAAACATAAAAATCCTGTTTGTGCCAAATATTTAATATGCTGGCGGATTCCAGATCTATGCTTTGATCTTACCATGCGCTCGTCAATTGCTATATTTTGAAATGGCTGATAGTGTCTTGCATTTGGTTTTGAAGTAGTCAATGAAACCATTGACCTTTTGTAATCTATCACCAGCAGTCTCTGTCAGTGAATCCACTTCATGTATCATAGCCATCAGGGCCTTAAAACGATTACTGCTCATGATTGATTGTGCCCATAAACCGTGATATAATGTTTTTGTGCTCCAATATCTATGAAATGAGCTAACACTCACCAGGCTGCAGTATTAAATGAGAGCAATTAATTTCTTCATCTCATCAAGCGTTGTTTCAACCCAAGCACCACTTAAGTCGGCATAGGCCTGCTTGTTATGGATGTTAGCCCATGCATAGGCATTGGTATGCTGGCAGATATCTTTGATGAGCTCCATAGTGAAGAATAGACTGAAAAACTCAAGGGCAGTTTTCATAGTTCCTCTTAGCAGTGGGACTTCCAAATGGAGGCCAGGTGGTCGATTTGGGGTAAATATTGGTAGTTGGTTAGGAACATCAGCTGTATCATAACCGTTCATAACTGGCAGTGGAACTGGAATATTTTGGGACACGACTCTTCGTCAATAATAATAATAATAATATGCCTCATTTATATAGCGCTATATCTCTAGAATAGCTCATAGCGCTTTACAATCTACTAATGTGTATATGGAGGACTTATCGGACTGCTGAAAACCAGCAGTTTACAATCTACTTCTAGCTTGTCCTCGAGCTCTACCCCTATGCACTGATGTAGTAGTGTTATCATCATCACTTGTTTCATTACTCATTTCCTCAGAACCACTAGAAATAGAAAATAGAAATCATTTAAATATTCACAGGCTACACATGCATTCAAACAATTTATTTCTATTCTAGCGATAACAGAAAACATTTCAGAGCTTAGAAATTTAAAATCTAGCCAATATTGTGCAAATTCTGAGCAATAAAAGGCAAAACCTTTCAAAGTCAGAACCAACGCTGAATCAAAACAGGAAGGGGTCAGCATGATACTTTCCCGCGAAAATATCATATCATGAAATAATCAATAAAATGCTTCAAAAAATGTATATTTGTCGTTCAAATACATGCTTTCGCATAAACATCAATAAGTTACAACGAGACCCTGATTGCAGGGTTGACCTGTGGCCTGCAGTTATTTTTAGCATTAGAAAGCAAAAGTGAGAATGTGCCATGCCGCAAACATTTTCACATTATCTAGAGAACACACGAATGGAAGGGTAGGCGATCTCAGAGTTAAAGATCTCCTTGTCATTAAAATGTAACTTACCAAAAATCTGAACAATCTGACGATTAAAGAATGCTAGATTCCTGTTGTAATGGTACATATTTCGGTCGAAATAGTCCATATTATCATCGGTATTTCACAGCTTTACCGTAATGGCGACACTCGAAATTTCATGTGATTGGTGAAAGGCATAATGGGAGCACAGGAAGCCCACAGCCCATCATTAGAAGAGATTACTACTGACACATTGATCAATGGCTCGTCTAAAACGGGACATTGAAGTAGTGGAAAAACTCGCAGCATTTTAAGACCTGTGGGCCGCTACCGTTGGTCACAGGTAATAACCAAGTAAAAAGTGTATATTTTGATGGCAATTGAAGGCTGAACACCGAGCACATGGTTTGGCATTTCAAAACTCACCTTGACTCTCCTTGTTCATCGCTTTCTACTAGTAGTTGACAGTCCAATTCTTCTTCTTCACTCAAAATACCTCCTACTTCAATGTCTATATCACTTTCTGAGTTGCTGTTAAAATTTAGTATTAATCCTGTTGCTTGTTCTGCTGTATATCTCTCTCTCTGTGGTCGCTTACTTGAAGACGCCATTTTCAATCTGTCTGTACTGAAGCTCACCAAAAGAAGTTGATAGCTCTAGTTCTAGCCAATCAGGATCCATCGATTCTGAAAACTTGTAATATGATTGGTTGATATGATAAAAACTATTGCTTAAAAAAAATTTTCTTATCCAAAACTTATCGCCATAGCAACAAATACGTCATCATTCCTGGAGGAATAAATATATCCAAAGGCGGACATGAAAGGGTTAGGCACTTTAATAAATGTTACATTTTGGTCCCGTGTTTTATATTTTGTGAGTTATGCTGTCCTAAAAATGTGCAATTTTCTATTGAAAATCACAAGATGGGCTTTGTGAGGTCTTCTAGATGTAGAGAGTCTTCTGAGTCCCTCCATGTCAGATCCTGGTCATGACACCAACAATGTGAGAACGTAAAAGGTTGGGTTGTTCACTGACTTTATTGGAGAGCACTCATCTGTACAAGTATATTGCGTTGTGTGTCACCCATGAGGGTGCGTAACATAATATGTTATACTATTGATTGACATGCCTATCAAAGATCGACTTTGATTAATTCCTGTACAAACAAAATGTCTAAGTGTGCTAAATAGAAATAGTGCTGAAGTGAAGTGCAATGAAAGTGAAGCCATAACAAGCATCGATCGCAACTAACATGGTTTGACTTTTTCTTATAGCCTTACTGGAAACTGCACAGATCCACAAACAAAGCCTCTTCTTTCTTGTTCAATACAGTTAGCAGATCTATCCATGCACTTTTTTAAAAATATTTCTCAATATGGTAAACGTCGACATTATCCGTGTCGCACACAGTGTCTGGAATATAGTTTTTTTTTCGCTTGGTTTATTTTCCTGTTTTTGCATTTTTTCACTTGTTTTGTCTTCTTTTTTCCCCGATTTTTTCTAACTAATGGGTACTTCTTTGTTCATATGCCACCACTGTAAAAGTTGTTTGAGCACCTCCATTCTCAGCAAGAATTGTTTGTGTTGCCCTTTTGTATTTTTGTGCTTGAGACAGAACTGTTTCTTTTTTTCTAGCTTTTGTAAGGCCAACTGAGTTGTAATATGAATTATCAAACCCAAACCTTGTGTCAGGTTTGGTTTGGTAATAAGTTCTCGTCCAATGTTCTGCCACTGTTGACTGCTCAAACAGTGTTACTTGCAGCTCTTTTGATATCCTCAATATGTGACGGCACGGTAGTCTCATTTTCTGTACAAATAAGCAGGTACAAGTGGTATGAGTTGTCGTAACAGGTCCTAAGGATGGGGATATTTCGAAAACATCAGATTTATTGGTAAAGTGTTTTATGAGCTTTGATAGTTGTAACTCTTTCTCAACGTACGTGAATGCATATGGTGTTACAAAGCTAGCAAGGTTAAAAATAGATGTTTGCTGACCTTGTGCCAGGAATGCAATATCCTACAAAGCAAGACCATGTTTCTCATTCATCGTCCTCAATGTTGCCCACTTGGCACGTGAACAGCCTTTGGACAGGGAAATTCTAAGACTGGCGCTTTCTAGGTATAAGTATGTCCTGAAATTATTGACAATATAAAAATATATATAACAAGGTTATTCTTCCATAGAAATAAAGATTCACCTTGCTTTAGTTGTTTAGCGTTTAAGTGATTTCGTCCTAACATATAAATTATCTTGTAGTAAATCCTCTGCAAGCTTTAACGAATTTAAATAATTGTCACAGAAGACTTGGTGGCATTTCCCTGTGATGGTACGAGCTAGATTATGAACAACACGGTTACCCAAACCATGTTCCTTGTAGCCACCTTTTTTGTCCCCGGTGTAGACTTGCAAGTCAAAAACATAGCCGTTTGAAGAATTTGCACATTCCCAGATCTTGATTCATCTTTCGATTGGTTTATTTGGTATGTACTGCTTTAATCCTAATCATCCCTTAAACTTGACCATGTCTTCATCTACACTATGCCCTTTGGATTCCACTCAGCAAATCGTTTTCATCAACGAGCTCTTCCGCCTTTTGACAGGTCTATTTTTCGTCCTGCTGGGTGACATGCCACCCTCCTCACTGGCATAATGTTAGTGGGGGAGCAGATTCCATGAATGGAATCCATGCAATCAAACTGATAGGCGTGACATCAGCCAGTGTGACAGTAAGTTTCTTGCTACTTTGATGGATTGCATCATTGTGTACAATTCTCTTTGGCTTAATCATGCCCTTCGGACGCCACTCAGCAAACCGTTTTGCATCAACGAGCTCTTGCGCCTTTTGACAGGTCTATTTTTCGTCCTGCTGGGTGACATGCCACACTCCTCACTGGCATAATGTTAGTGGGGGAGCAGATTTCATGAATGGAATCCATGCAATCAAACTGATAAGCGTGACATCAGCCAGTGTGACAGTAAGCTTCTTGCTACTTTGATGGATTGCATGATTGTGTACAATTCTCTTGAAACACTCTTAACCTTTTTTTTCTTTCAAATTGTTGAAAAGGGTGTCTGCATTTGGGTAGGCCGTGGGTGACTCTCAAAATAGGAGCCACACAAAGGGGATCTATAAGTGTGGATTCTAAAAGTTAAAATAATAATTTTGTTATATGAACTAGAAACCTTACACTAAAAGAAAATATAAAATTACTTACTGCTTCTTGTGAACGTTGTTAAAGGAGGAAAGGCAACCCCTTAGCGATTACAGCAACATATCTGCTGCAGATTGTCGAAATAGTTTCATTTCTTTGGCTAGTTAGAATTGCTAGTTAAAATCGCTATTTGTACCTATGTAGCTTTACATTTCGATATGTACTACATAGTATGATTATTAAGTAACATCTATGTACGCTTGTTTTCTTGTAGTAAACAGCAATGGTTTATAGTGAAAGTAACTTGGTGTGCAACAGTGATGTCATTTATTAACCTTTCTATATGGCAATTTATCGAAAAACCGTCCGGAATTGCATACACACACTGTAGTGATCATTATCACTTGATTGCTTTTGTACATAGTCTCCACCACTGAAGGATTTTCTGATATATCCTTTCGGCAGAGTCGACACAAACACTTTGAAGGTGGCTCTCAGAGGAAATTACATTGATTGTCAAGGATAAGGCAACATGCTGTGTCCGTACATGTTTACTAAGTGCATTGGGGTTGAAAAGCGTCTTGCAGCTTGGGCATGTAACTTTGCTCTCAAAGGACTTTTGAATAACAAATCCTTTGCTGGGAGCTTGTTGGAAAACAGAATGAAAATCAATCTGCATGAAGTCAGTGCCAGGGATATTTTCATCTTCCTATACAAAATTTAAAAAGGTTTTATATTTTAATGCTATTTTAACAATCATTATTAACTTATATATAGAACTGTCATTAAAAAAAGATAATCACAATAATATTTGAGTACAGTCTTCCAAGTCATGTTATCTGGTACGGGTATCTGAAGGACCAGCTGGCTGCTGCTGAGTTGCAGTTGGTTCATTGGTTTTTACTGTGTGCGAATCAGAGCTGGTTATGGTAGCCTTATTAAACATAAAATATCATTTAAATATAATTCAATACATAATTTGAAATACACTGTAGAGTCAAGAGCAATACAGTGTTACGTCTGATCAATTTGATATATGAGGCTGGTCTAACATGCATGAGATAAACAGATTGATATACACTTTTGGATATTTTTTAGTTTTGAAATTATTAACAAATACAAAATGGTAGTCAGATTTGCAGAAACCATTGGACGGACAAGAAATGCAAAAGGTGTTTTTTTTAGTTGTCATTCAGGAACTGAACAGTAAATCATTGTTGATGAAATACCACCCTGCTTGCTCACACGGAAACATCTGTTTTTTAAATAGGACTAGTTGAGTGATTTACAGTGTCAAAAGCCATGGATTTTTCCGACAGCAGTATAATGGATTTTAGCAAGTCCTATGAACTTTATTATGCTTTTTTAAAGTTAAATCAGTAGCACAAAAGAGTAGTTAGACTTTTTACCCTTAAGTTCATGATTAATAATTCGAGCTACTAGACTACAATCACGTAACAAAATCACCCTTGAAGATTTGTTTAAAATCTCATAGTTCTCCAGTAACAACCGGACAGCAGAAGCACTAAGTTTTTTAAAGCATTTTTAATAAATTATGGTTAAAGAACACATGATTACAACAAATCATGTCATTGGTTAAAAACAAATAGAGAACTGCAAGTGTTGTGTTCCAACTGGTTTTTGCCATCAGCTGTCCTGCCAAGATAACATGCATTTTCGTCTTGAGCAGGTTAATACAAATAATACAAAATACCTTCAAAAGTGTTTGATTATTACAAATATGGTCTTTCTTACCTTTCTAGAGATGTTTGTGGTATATAAACAGACCGAGTTTGCCAGCGTTGAGCCACAGGGAGCCCACAGGAATCATTGAATTCCGAATAAAAAACAGGATCAATCTAAAAAAAACCTTATTGTGAAAATTTGTTTGCAATATTTTATAACTTGTTTAAGATCACCTCTATGGAATATTCAGAATCCCTGAATATTCCCTGTTGTATGCCTTGTCTATTACACTTTCAATAAAAGTGAATTCATACCAAACAAAAAAAATACTGGAACATTGTCATATGGATGACATTCTTGTTATATGGATGACTTCCTGTCCCAATATATAGAGCTTCACATCTAGGTTTGAGAAAATCTTAGCAGTGCGAATTATAGGATATCCATCACAGCTTTCTTCACTTAAACTGTTAATGAACTCGACGTATGTTGCTGTTTTTTATACTATTGAAAATCCATGCCTCGGGAAAAGCAATGCTACTTCTAGCCATTCGAGCAGTTGATCTTCCGATATTACTTCACATAAAGTTTTGATAGACATAGCATTGCTGATCATTAGACCTAACTCGTACTCTTCTACACTGGTAAGATTTTCTTAACCAGACGGCCTGGGTCATCAGGTGTCAGGATTGCCTTCTTGAGTGAGAACTGTTTGTGATATTTTTTTATTTAAGTTGACATTTGGCATTTCTTTACCAGCAACTATTGAATAATTCTTGAGAAGCCTAGCAGAGCATTCAAAATTTGATTTTCAATATGACGAAATATGTGGCTGTAAAACGTTGGACAACTGTCACTTACCAATAAATCAATGCTAACGAGTTTGCACTTTTTTTTTTTTTACTCTTTTACTTCATTTCTGCTCCTGTCCCCCCTAACCCTGAACACACATAATAATAATAATAATAATAATAATTATCATTTATATAGCGCCGATATCCTTAAGCTCATCGGCGCTTTACATTTTGAAAATCAAAAGATTCAAAAACATGAAAAAGACAATTAAATTTCATACATTTACTTTTTTTTACATATATCATATTTCATACATTCATTGCAGTAAAAGTAAAAATAAAATATAACTATATAAATTAAAACATTTCAATTTTAAGAATATGCTAAATTAAAAAGGTAAGTTTTTAAATGTTTTTTAAAAATATCTAAAGAAGAAATTTTTCTAATATTCTCTGGAAGGGAATTCCATAAAAACGGAGCAGCGACTGAAAATGATCTTTTGCCATATGTTTTGAGATTAAAGGTAGACCTTTGTAATAAGTTTGACGAAGAAGATCTCAGAGAACGAGCAGGAATGTAAAAATTTAAAAGATTAGATAGATAGGAAGGAGCCAGTCCATGCAGAGATTTAAAAGTAATAAGAAGAATTTTATAGGTAAATTCATTGGAGGACGAGGGAATTCCACGTTGAATTTCACGAGAGAAATCAATATCGCATGAATCGCGGAGTCCGCGGAGCGATGAGTGCGATATTGATTTTTCGAGTGAAATTCAAACGTGGAATTCCCGAGTCCAAAAATGAATTTTCCTTGAATCTTATACTTCATATACTTCTTATACTTGCGTTGAGCAACAAAAAGATCCCTATCTACTGTGAGACGAGTAATGCGCCATCTTTTCTCTAAGTTTCTTCTCTTCTTAATCTCAGCCTTAATCTCGGGTGAGTACCAGGGAGAGAAAGGACGAAGAGTGACAATACGTTCCTTCAGAGGAGCATGAGAATCAAGAATAGAGGATAGCTGCGAATCATACTGATCAACAAGGCAGTTAAGATCATTAGATTGGGATTTTACAAGGGAAGAATTGGAGAGATCATTCAAAAAGTTTTCGTAGATGATGCCCTTTAGATTTCGGCATCTAGAAATAATTTTCTCAAGAGGAGGTTTCTTTACCAAAAGCTCACAGAAAACAGCTGAATGATCTGAGATAGCTGGGTCACGAACATATACATTGTCAATGATGAGCTCATCATTTCTAGTAATCAAAAGATCAAGAACATGATTCCCCTGATACGTGGTCTCCTTTACATGTTGAGTTAAATTAAAGCAGTCTAAAATATCAAGAAACTGTATAGCAGCTCCATTTGAAATGTCTTGTATATGAAAATTAAAATCACCCACTAAAAAAACTGAGTTTGAACTAGATGAAATTTGTTCTAGAAAAATCTGAAATTCGTCGAAAAACATCTTGTTTGAAAGTTTATTACGGGTCGAAGGAGGCGGTCTGTAAATAACAAAAACAGAAATGCATACTGGAGAAGACTGAACAGACATTCCCATGACTTCGAAAGATTTAAACTTGTTGAGCGGAATTTTCTTCAGTTTCAAAGACTTCTTATATAAAAACCCAACGCCACCACCTCGACTACTTCTAGGTATATGTTGAAATAAAAAGCCGTTTGGAGTAAGTTCGTTAATAATAAGTTGATCGCTTGATACGTTTGATTTTAGCCATGTTTCAGTTATGCATAACAACTCAATATTATTTTCAACTACAAACTCATTCAATGATAAAGATTTATTACATATAGATCTTGCATTTAAGAGACAAAATTTTGTTGTATTACTGACCTGAGGGATCAATGGAATACGTAGAGGAATGGAGAGGTTTGAGTAGTTAACACCATTCTGCCGATTTGTTGCTGAGGAACTGTTCAGTGAAGTAGAACGAGTGTGTTGTAGTTGATTTTGAATATTTAATTTTTTCGAAGTAGAACTTGAAGATCTTGAAATTATCGGTTTAATTCTTGACGTAGATGATGAAGGACGTCCAGATCTTTTTCCCCTAAAAGGACGAAGTAATCCAAGAGACTTTATAGCATTCCACGTAGAAGAATCAAGCGGAGACAATCTTTGTTTACGGCTCGTTGTAAAATGGCGGGAAGTTTTAACTGAGCAGTCAATCGATTTCCACCAAAAGCAGCGCGATAAAAGAAAATTTAAAACATAAGACGAATAATCTTAGGAGCTGCATCCCTTGTCTTTTTTACTGTTTACTGGAACGGGCGAGTTCAGTCAGTCCAGTAAGCCCCAACAGTTGATCTGTCAAGCTGAATCTAGAGACACAAATATAATTTATTATTATTATTATTACTCGAGCCTTGCTGTGATTAACTCGATCACAATACAATACAGCACCCTTGTTGTTTGATGGCAAAGAGTTATCACGTATAAAAATGAACCAAATTATGATCTGAGCCATGGTGCTATTTGGGCCTATTTGTTGCTCAATTTGTTGTCCGTATAGGAGAAACAGGGCTAATATTTAGGATACAGTACATAATATTATAAAGCAAATATTGTCATTCTTTAACATATAGTGGTGTTCACTGTGAATTGATGACGAGAAGAAACCCACATGAAAAGGTAATGTTAAGGATTATTGTTAATATTAACCATGGTGGCTGGATATCTTACCTGTTGGCTGGATATCTTACCTGTTGGCAATGCTGTTGCAATCCATATTATTATGGGTTCAGACCAATTGTTTTCTTTCACAACACATTCAGCATGGCCCAAGCAAAATGCTGCCATGCCGATGAGCGCCAAAAGAACTTTGAAGGGATTTTGCTGATAAGCTTTGGCGTACATCTTGCAAATGTAGATAAAAAGAGAGTTGTTATTAAAATATGAATTCAACATCAAAGTTAAGACAAAACGCAGCATAACATTTCAATTACCTTGGTGAGTTTTTGTGGCAAGAAGTCCCATTTGATTCCTTGAAGCAAGTTTCCATAATTTGTAGTGTTCTCTATTCAACGTCTGTGTGAAAGTGAAATGAAGTGTGGTAGAGTGTATGTTGGCTATTCAAATGTCGTCACGGATTCTATGGACAAAATAATACCTAAATGATTGACCGGATCTTGGGTTATATGAGGTATTGATTAATTATGGTCTTGTTGAAGACTTTTCCTGCTCACTCACAAACAGATCAGAAAGAGCCACTTTCCATCCTGTTCTCTGGTAATGGCACAGAAGATATGGCTCGACAGTTTTATGGCTTATCTTTGTTACCAAAGTATTTAACAACAAATCTGAAATTGAATTTTTGCTAATATGCATGAGCTTTAAAACACGCCTATGCATACAAGTTCAAAAATATAACAACAGATAAACAAACCGAATTGTTTTTATTTACACTGAAGTATGCTGTTTCAACAATGTACCCTTCTTTGGTAGCTGCTTCAATACCTTGCCAAATCTCCCATTGGTTGAACTCACAAGTACTATGACATGATAGCATCCAATATTCCTCTGCGCATTTAAAATCAGGGAAGTTTGTCAAGATTGTTTTCATTTTCTATGAAAACAACAGAAATTGTATCTTATTCTTTTTAGGTATTAGTATAAGTTTCTGCAGTTGAGTATAATGGTCAGATGGAACGGACTGCCCGCTTGTAAAGAAGCATCTAAGGCGTTCTAAGTTAAACTCTTTCATGCGAGGAAAGTTGATCAAATCATGAATCAGGTAAGGTGAAAAGATGCCTTGGGTACACTTTTCGTTTTGTATAACGTTGAGGACGAATTCAGTTTGCCTTCTTTTTGCTGCTACTGGAGGAGGAATGGTGACAAGTGTGCATCCATTTGCAAATACGTTGATCAGTGTTGTCAAGAGACAAGCTGCGTAGTTTAACGGTCTGTCATTAAACAGACGATTTTCTTCTTTACCCAGTTGTGCCTGATCTTTGCTTACGCCGAGAAGATACCTTCCAGTGATGAAAGCTTCGTTGACAACAGCGTGGTGTGTATATTGGACTGCTTTAGGATTTCCAGTGCTGCCTGATGTAAAGGTGACAATGGCATGGTCATCAAACTGGACCATATCTTGCTGCTTGTAAACCTCACTTTCTTTTAACTGTGGTTCCGTCTCGAGAAGTTCACACAGATTTTTTACTGAGCTTTGTAGATCGACAATGTTGTTTTCTCTTTTAATGTTAATAATCAAGTTAGAATCCAAGAGATTTGCAACACTTTCCAATACGTTGTTATCGTAATTGGTAATACAACTTGGATAGAAAAGAAAGGCTTGACACTTCAAATGTTGTATTATGTACTTCACTTCCTCTGAACTACCACCATACATGTCGATGGTTATCATATTTGCACCAATTCTGTTCAACGCTAAAAGACACCAAACGAATTCGATACAGTCAGGAGCCATCACAGCGACTCGATGGTTTCTCTTAATGCCAACCTGTAGTAGTAAAGCAGCTACCTCTACAGACTTTTGTTTCACTTCTTGGAAGGTATAGACAGAACGGTCGCCATTGATGTCATAAATGACAAATGCTTCTCTTTGTGGATGCAGGTTAGTTTGATAGTCATGAAGCTGAGCTAAAGTACGGCAATCCATGGGCCTGGAGGCTGGCTTGTGTATGTAGCTTTTCTGTGCCATTATACTTCTGAATTTGGTTTATGTGCCAGTCTTTTCTGTAGAGAAAAAAGTCATTACTTGTGTACCCATACCAAAACAAACAAACAAACAAACAAACAAACAAACAAACAAACAAACAAACAAACAAACAAACAAACAAACAAACAAGCAAGCAAGCAAGCAAGCAAGCAAGCAAGCAAGCAAGCAAGCAAGCAAGCAAGCAAGCAAGCAAGCAAGCAAGCAAGCAAGCAAGCAAGCAAGCAAGCAAGCAAGCAAGCAAGCAAGCAAGCAAGCAAGCAAGCAAGCAAGCAAGCAAGCAAGCAAGCAAGCAAGCAAGCAAGCAAGCAAGCAAGCAAGCAAGCAAGCAAGCAAGCAAGCAAGCAAGCAAGCAAGCAAGCAAGCAAGCAAGCAAGCAAGCAAGCAAGCAAGCAAGCAAGCAAGCAAGCAAGCAAGCAAGCAAGCAAGCAAGCAAGCAAGCAAGCAAGCAAGCAAGCAAGCAAGCAAGCAAGCAAGCAAGCAAGCAAGCAAGCAAGCAAGCAAGCAAGCAAGCAAGCAAGCAAGCAAGCAAGCAAGCAAGCAAGCAAGCAAGCAAGCAAGCAAGCAAGCAAGCAAGCAAGCAAGCAAGCAAGCAAGCAAGCAAGCAAGCAAGCAAGCAAGCAAGCAAGCAAGCAAGCAAGCAAGCAAGCAAGCAAGCAAGCAAGCAAGCAAGCAAGCAAGCAAGCAAGCAAGCAAGCAAGCAAGCAAGCAAGCAAGCAAGCAAGCAAGCAAGCAAGCAAGCAAGCAAGCAAGCAAGCAAGCAAGCAAGCAAGCAAGCAAGCAAGCAAGCAAGCAAGCAAGCAAGCAAGCAAGCAAGCAAGCAAGCAAGCAAGCAAGCAAGCAAGCAAGCAAGCAAGCAAGCAAGCAAGCAAGCAAGCAAGCAAGCAAGCAAGCAAGCAAGCAAGCAAGCAAGCAAGCAAGCAAGCAAGCAAGCAAGCAAGCAAGCAAGCAAGCAAGCAAGCAAGCAAGCAAGCAAGCAAGCAAGCAAGCAAGCAAGCAAGCAAGCAAGCAAGCAAGCAAGCAAGCAAGCAAGCAAGCAAGCAAGCAAGCAAGCAAGCAAGCAAGCAAGCAAGCAAGCAAGCAAGCAAGCAAGCAAGCAAGCAAGCAAGCAAGCAAGCAAGCAAGCAAGCAAGCAAGCAAGCAAGCAAGCAAGCAAGCAAGCAAGCAAGCAAGCAAGCAAGCAAGCAAGCAAGCAAGCAAGCAAGCAAGCAAGCAAGCAAGCAAGCAAGCAAGCAAGCAAGCAAGGAACCTTAGTTATCATTTAAAAATGTCGACTCAGATCTCAGCCAAATGGTTAAGATTGTGTCAGTATTATTTTGTTATGAAAACTTTCAATAAACTTCAATCACGGGAAAACTGCCAGTTGTATTCTAGTGAGAAAAAACATTAACAGCATTCCACCTTATTGATTAGTTTCAATGGTTTGAGTATTTTAGTCTTTGTATTAAGGAATGAAAACTAAGATAGCATACACCGAATCTAAATATGGCGGACAGCCGCGAACGGCCTGGGTCGGGTTCACGGAGTCGAGGCTGCGAAGTCGTCGCGTTGTTACTTCTCACTTCGCTTATAGTAAATACTTCGAAGATTTCAGTGATTTATATACAGTTAAAACTCAAAATTATCCTTCTTTACATGTATGCCTTCACACTGTTGTGTTGTAGGATGTACCCAGAGGGGAAATACAACGAATGATGGCAAAAAAAAGTGTCTTTTTTTTTATCTTCCCAAAGGAGCGTTTGAAGAAAAAACAATGGATACACACCATTCGACGCGAAGAAGGAGGAGAGTTCACGGTTACTGGAAACACCAAAGTTTGCTCCCTCCATTTTAAGCCTTCTGATCTGAAGAAAACATTGACCGGCCGGCTTCATCCATTGGAATCGTCAATTCCATCGATATTTGTTTGGAGTGTCTCTCCGAAGAAGAGAAAGGCGCCGAGAGAAAGATTGCCGCCATCGAACCCTTCGTCGTCTAAAAAGCTAGCTGATTTCATTCGTTCGGTTAGACGAAAAGATGTAAACAAACTAAATACGCTTATGAAAACGATTGCGACAAAGGACAATCTCTCAAATGAGCGGCTAACAAATCACAATCCACAAAAATGCAGCATAAGTTGTCTCACATTTTCATTCTATTTGTAGAATAAACACTCGTAGTTTCGTATCAAAAAACTCACTCGCTCGAAGACTCGCTCGTTCGTTTTTTTGATACTGCACAACTCGTGAATAAAAACCGTACGTGCGCACTTTCCATGAAGTATTCTCTATGTATTCTACTTTAGAACCCAAAGACTCGGTAGTGGTTGACCATAGTTGGGAATGCAGAAATAACGTTCTATATCAAATATATTTATCAAAATGATGCGATGATGTGTTGATTTGCAGTAAACTCTTTGCTAGCGAAGCAAATCTTGTCCCGAGAGCCTCGTTTTCATGTTACGCTCATGGCGATACCGCTGGATTGTCGGAGCGGCGTGTACATCTACGATAAGAGCTATTAGAGCAGTTCAAATCCTACAAACTGAAATATCTAACAGTGGTGAATAGGAGGTCGGGAGGGTCGGGATGGTAGGGAATAGAGGTCGGTTCTCTTGTAATGCAAATAGATTTAAGGAAGAATGCATTTATTATTATTGTTTATCAGCAAGTATAATTTATCTTATATCTATCTCTATTGTTTATAGTTTACCAGTTATTTATTATAATATCTTGGGTGGCCTATATATGTTAGGGAATCGGATCATTAGATTCCGATGATTAGACGAATGTATTAAATGTATTCTGAATTTGATTAAATTAACATGAAATTAATTCAATTATGAATGATATGCTATTCAACTATGTATATATATCTCCAAACTATGAAAACAAACAATATAGAATCTTTATTTGCTCTTATATACTAATTACAATATATTATACATTATATTATACATTTTACATTTTTTCTTTCTATATTCGTTTGTATATGTTTGTATGAGTGTTTCTATTATGTATGTTTTATAGAATATAGAAATTGAGCATGGAGGCTAAGTAAACTGGGAAGTTATCGAGTTAGCCTCCATTTAGGTTTTTGTTTAATACATAATATTCAGAATAAACAGAAGTTTACTGGCAAAGTAAGGCCCTAGGACATTGAAGTGAAAATTATGAAGTTCCAATGAAAGTCCATGGCAAAGAACATTCACTTCTCCAAAAGAAAAGGAAAGATTCGCTTAGCTTTGTAGACACGAAGTCAAAAGCGCTAGCGGGCTTTGTCTGCCGACTTAAACATTAACTAATGCAAATTATGCTACTTTATTCAGAGACTTCGAGTATCTGAATTATTATTAACATTTTAAGAATCAATAGAACTAGCAAATTTCGTCCTAACGTTTTTTCACTTTAGAACACTTACAGAGGACGATTCAAAAAGGTGTATATGAAGTCTGAGTTGATGTTGAAAGCCTGACTGACTATAACTATATTGTTCAACAACGGCATTTTGTCCAAGATAGTATAGGTATTGAAAACTCAGATTTATACGTGTAAAAAACATCTCTCGAGTCGAGGCGCAAATAAAAACTTGTAAACGACTAATAATAATAACATAAAAATAGCAATAATAATAACTTTATAACTCAATTTCTTATCACGCCCAGATTCCACGGCGGCATGATCAAATTATCAATTAAGTGCAGCAAACTTTAGCAACATATCATAGTGAAGACTAAAATGTGCAAAAATATCGTTATTGTTTAGTCCCTTACTTACCGATCTTTTAGAAGCAAAGTTTTTCAAGGCGTGTTGTTTATCGATAGAACACAAATTCTAAGTGATAGCTTTGTGTACATAACCCGAAAAAATGGCGTGATGAAGTATATGACTCTTTTTACTAGACTAAGCCGCTCATTGTGGATAATTAGCTATGGTAGAGTGATTTGATTTGAGCCGTGACAAGTGAATATAAACATGAAAGAATCATTGTATTATCTCTCTTATTGTAACATTTTCATGAGTTAAATAAAACCCCTATATATGATATCATAGCTATAGGGAAATATGGTTGTAGTTTTCGTCAAGGCTTTAACAAAAAATAATAATATAAGGGAGAGTCGATGTTTCGACGCTACAAGCGTCATTTTCAAGCAAAAATAAAACCTAACTGTTATGCACATCAGTTTTGAATTCAAGTGAATCATATGTTCATCCAAGTATGTGAATATCTTCACAACTGCAAGATGCTGAAAAGAAACAAGAACGCTTGAATAAAAGTCGCATAGAACTACTAGTAGAGGAAGGTGAAAAACACTGTATAGAAGGATGTGAAAAGAAATGGCTAGCGGCCGCACTACAGATACTTCACCGAAATGAAATAAATGTGCATGTCTATGCTAGCGCAATTTACTCAGCACTTCACTATGGACGTGCAAAATATCGAAACATATATATATATGGACCGGCAAACTCAGGTAAAACATTCATGATTTCACCTCTGAAAGCTATTTACCATGCTTTTGTGAACCCGGCAACTGGTGGTTTTGCGTGGGTGGGTGCAGAGGAGTCAGAAGTAATAATCCTCAATGACTTTAGATGGTCGCCTTCTATAATCGCATGGTCCGATTTCTTGCAAATGCTTGAAGGGGATACTATGCACTTAGCCGCACCTAAAAGTTTTGTACAACAAGACATTCTCTTCGACAAGGACTCACCCTTTTTCGCGACTGCAGATGCCCCACTCGTTATGATAAAGGGAGGATCAATAGATCGAATTAATACTGATATGATGAGAGTACGCTGGCATTATTTCGAATTTTGGAGACAAATACCAGAGGTTGAGCAATGTGCAATGAAACCATGCGCACGTTGTTTCTCAGAACTTATTTTAACTAATAAATAAATGAACAAAGAATATGTATGTATGCTAATAAATTTTTGTACATACATTTTTGCTAATAAATTTGTGTACATACATTTTTGTCTGTCTGTCTGTCTGTCTGTCTGTCTATATATTTATATCTATAATTATATATATATATAATATATGTGTAATAAATATAAATATCTTTATATCTATACTACATAGATATATATATATATCTATACTTATACTATAGATATAAATATATTTATTATCTCTATACAGAGATAATACATTAAAGAAAACATTGTTTGTATAGACATGACGTCTGTAATGTGTCATTCAACACCATGTGCGCTTGTATATAGTTGTCCGTGAAATAGCAACGGTTCTCCACTGTTAAATAATAGATTACTCCCCAAATTAAACAAATATCCCTCCAATTTTTTCAACAATAGGGTTTGTATATATTCTTTAATTGTCTGACGTTTAGTTTATATTTCAAATTGTAGTATTTAACTCAAAACCAACGGTACTCCACGTTGAATCACTTATAAAAAGATGAAGACATGTTCAAAACAATTAATACAAGTTTTGTGTGGAGTACCGTTGATAAAATGGGCATGTTAGGCTTTTTGAATATAATTTCTGTAGGAAATAGTTAGAATAAACATCAATAAAACATTGATCAAGGTCTAAGCTCTTTTTATTGTTGCACTTAGTGAATCATTACGATTTTACAATGGAGTACCGTGTTCTGCACAGAAGACATTGCACACTATATAAATACTGATTACGTGACAACAATGTGATTGTGAAAATATCAATTTCATAAGACAGTGAAGAGAGTGAAAATGGTCTTTAAAGGCAAAATGGATGTACTAATACAAGGTAGTAAATCTAATATTTAGTTCTTAATCCCTTGGATTTAATAATATCTTCAAGTCTTTTGGGAATGCTTTGAATAGTTTTGTCTATGACAGTTGTATCAAACGAATATAAAGTATCAATAACACGTTCTTTAAAAGTTTCAAAATTCTCTTTAAGAATATTTTGCTCTATAGCATCATTATTTATTTTTCTTTTAACTAAATTAAAAATATTTTCAATCGGATTTAGGTCTGGAGACCTTGCAGGAATACACACCATTGTAGCCTTTGATTTTTTTAGTGCTTTTTTAGCTAATGAGCTATTTTGACTAGGATCGTTGTCCATAACAAATTTTCTGGCTTTGGTTTTTGAAAACTTTTTGAAAATGTTTTCAAAATTTCTAGTAATAAAGTCAGCGAAATACTCGCCATCCATTTTGTGGTATTGTTCAATAAAAATAGCACCTTGTCTATAACTAATAAGAACCAAAAGGTGGAGCCTTCTTCCTCCTGCTAGACTCTTCGAACCCTTAGATGTTATTTGTAATCCCTCATTTCTTTTTCTCCAAACCCTCCCTTTAGGACTCATTGCATTTGCTTTCGGATTGTACTTATGAATAAAAGAAACTCCGTCAAGATAAAATACCATGTCCTCCGTCCAATAGTTTGGTGTAGTTTTCAATGTTTTAACATTGTCTTTTGCAAATTTAAGTCTTTTCTTTCTGTCAGATTCACTGATTAGTCCCTTTCTTCTTGTCTGTAAACTCTTGTACCCTAATCTTTGTATTTCTCTGAGGTAAGTCCGGTAGCTTGTTTTCCGCTGCGAAAGCCCGCAATACTCTATTAAAGATTTCACTGTAAAATTTACGTCCTCTTTCCTGATCCTTTTGATTCCCCTGGATAGAATTCTTCTTTCTCTGTCAGTTAAGTTAGTCTTTCTTCCCAACTTACTTTTCTTGTCGGGTTGTTTTGAATTCCGCTTCATTTTGTTTAAACCAATTCTTCTTACACTGCTTTTTGATATAGAACACATCTCTGCTATTTCCGAAAGAGAGTATGTGTTTTTTCTAAACAGAACATACGCTCTGGCACATTTATAGGCATTAATCTTGCCTTTGAAGACCATTTTCACCCTCTCCAAACGTTGATATCTTCACAATGACGTGTATTGTTGCGTACGCCTTAAGCGCGTGCATTTTTGGGCGTTACTATGGTTATCCAATTTTGCGCGAGCTATAGTATAAATATATCAACTACGAAGCATATATGTGTTAAGGACTGCTTATTACCTTAGAACATTTATTTTGAACACGGGTGTTATCGAATATAGAGCATATAAGTGTCTTGTCATGTAAATTTTACATTCATTTAAAGCACTTTAAACAAAAGTGACGTCACATGATAGTATTAACTTCTTTCTGGAAAAAAATTTGCTACTGTTCAAATCGGTACACTATGTACTTTGTGTCCTGAAAATTTCATATCATTTCCACAACAATGTCAATGGCGTTTTAAGTCATATGTGTCTCAGACAATCATTGACAAAACTGTTGGCACGATTGTTGATTTTGTTATGTTCCTATATCTGTAATACCCCCCCTCCCCCTGTCAATGTTGCTGGAGGGGTATATGAACCTTGTCAATCGCGGGAAACATTTCCAACTCTTGTACTCTTTCATGAAAAACAGCAACATTGTATTGGGGGAGGGGGGTAGACAAACTTATCCTCATAAATGAAAAAAATGATAGACCCACAAAAAAGTGTCCGAAATGTGATCGTGCCAACACATTTTGGCAATGATTGTAGGGAGGGAGGAAGGTGAGCCGTAGCAAAATTAAAAAATGAAGGAAATTAATAAACTAACAGTAAAAGAAAAAATAAACCAAACTGATGCCCTTTATAAACAAAAAGAAAAGCACTAGGGAGAGACAAAATTGTAACAAAATTGTAACAAAATTGAATCATTGAGTTTTTTATGAATATTTATGTACCATTACCAGGGTAATGCCAATCAAATTTAAATTAGCGTCATTAAAAACGTTCATCTCAGCTTTATAATTGATCCAAAAAGCAAGCATAGTTATAAGTGAGCTATATAAATAAGACAAAAGAAATTGTAAAGGGATGGTCAGAAAAATAGGAATCCCCTTGAAATAAAAAGGTTATTGCAAACATTTTTCAATTAATTATTTAAGGCCCAACCTGGGGCATCTTCTGGTGCTTGTCTAGAAGATGGAGGGCCATCCCTTCTTTCTATCCGCATTGAGTTCCCCTTAGGAGACCTTCTCTTGGCCACTCTCCTATCTAATTTCTTAATGGTTTCATTCAATTCTCTGCTCCTCCACGTTAGTCTATTTACCACTAGCACTTTTGTTTTGGGCACTACAATGCTGTCATCATCTGATCCAGCATTGTCAATGTCATCAGATGAATCATCAGACAATGACTCATCTGATGACATGTAGTCGTTTTTCAACACCTTTAAGATACCTTCTTTTTGTGCTTCGGTAAATGTTGTTGAGTCCATCAAAACCCTCTTACGCTGTAATCTTTTCTGAAATTAAATGAAGATAGGTTGTTATGTATATAGTAGTTACTGCACAATCAAAGCATATATTACTTGTAAAGGATTGCTGACCATGTATTATATCTTGTCATTTCAAGGAACATATTTAATTGTTTTCTTTATCATATTTCTCAGTGTCAATTGCAAGTTAACTTGTCTTCAAGTTTACAGTAAATATGAGAAGCAAATTTCGGGAAGTTAATTAGTGACCGCTAAATAAAGGGTGACCGCTAAATAGAGGGTCGCTTAATAGAGGTTCGACTGTACTCAATCGAGCTAGATAACCCTTCTAGACACTGCTTGCATTTAGCATGTATGCACTAGTTTGTAAGGGAATAGTTTTATAAACAATCAAAACGAAATTATCAAGTATTTATTCCAGTTTCCAAGTGCTTTTTCCACATCCCAAATGTTTTTCTTTATCAGAGTACATAATCTTATACTTCTTTCGAAAGATGTCTACATTTTACATTCATTTATGTGAAACGGCTTGTTGAAATCAATCATCTTAGGTAAGACTTTATCACCTATTTTTAACAACACAATATTGTCAGCCTTAATATCATTGTCAGTGAAGAACAGTTTTCTACAATGGCAAGCCACATATTTTAATCTTTTGCATCTATAAGGTTTTAATAATTCAAATGTAACATTCCTTCAGCTAAAAGTAATTTGCAATCACCATTGAAGTATCTAGCATTACCATAAACCCCCATTTAAGATGACAGTAAACATGCTAGTGGTGCCAGCCCCACTTCATTTACAAATGAAGATCTATTGCCACAAGCCCCCATTTATGTCATCTTAAATATACAGATGGCACTAGCCCCACTTCATGATGCATGATTTACCAAAATAAAATGAAGTGCAAAACAATACAAACAATAATATAGAATTTGCGTAATAAAAGGAGATCTATGATAGCTTTTATTGTCTGCATTAGTTTGTATGCTGCCAAATAGTGTGAAAATTTTTTTGCTTTAAGTGATAGCTACTGATTTGCTCGGTTGACAAAACGTTATTTTTCTTATTACTCGGGATTCCTGTGGAATCACCGAGTTTAAAATTCGGCATTATTTTTATTATTATTTTTTTTATTATTTTTCTCCGTCATCGCCAAAAAGACGCGCACGCGCAGTATCGTCCAAGTTCTGAATTACTTCAATTTCGGCAGCCATTTTGTTTCTAACTTTGACAGTACAGTGTTTTAGTAATCAATGTCTTTAAATATACTCAAATCGCTTGCAAATCCACACACCATTCGCGGTATAGCCACACTAAAAGATGTCAAGCGTTTTCGGAAAGGAGATTTAGAGAGACGCCGTGAATCTATCGTCAAACTGACTATGAAAATGCCTATCGTGGAACTTAAACTATGTATTCAAAAGCGAATTATAATCAAACTTATACAAACTCTAAAACAACAAAGCTCAACTACAGAATGTGAACAAAGGTCTACCGAAGAAAAAACGAGGATTGCAAGCGGCATTTTAAGCGAAGAAGATTCAAAACTAGCGACTTGTGTTTACAGTCAACCAGACTCAAAGTAAGGCCGCCTAGCTTCTCAAAAATGATGACTTCTTTCATATAATAATGCTAAGTACCTTGCTTCTTTTATTATTTTTAATTCAAGGAAGTATTTTCTGTTTTTCCTATTTGATATTAGTCTTTATTAGGGTACAAAACAGTCAAGTTCTTCGACTGCTACACTTGTCATTTCATCGTTCAGTGATTGTGATATATTAGATAAAACTAGTTGTTTGACTGTACAGGTATGAATGTATATAATGATGCAGAAGTAACAATAAAGATTACAAATAATACAAGATCTCGTTATACAAGACTTGTTTATTATAATTATAGACATTTTCGCTCTCATCATAGTTGTGAGACAAGTACAAAATGTAGAATATCAACACGATTAATACAGGCGTTTAGTCTTTATTAGGGTACAAAAAAGTCAAGTTCTTCAACCGCTACACTCAAACTATTGTCATTTCATCGTTCACTGATTGTGATATATTACTAGTTGTTCGACTGTACAGGTATGAATGTATATAATGATGCAGAAGTCACAATAAAGATTACAAATAATACCAGATCTCGTTATCCAAGGTTTGTTGACATTTTCGCTGTCATTATAGTTGTGAGACAAGTACAAAATGTAGAATATCAACACGATTAATAAAGGCGTTTAAACACCAAAAGTAGGAAGCTTAGACGGTTTGTATATCATAGAATACGCTCAAATATACCAAGGTCTTCTGAGTTACATAATTATATTAACTGTGCAAAGGTCAAAATCGAGCATTATTCTTCAAAGTTCAAGGGGATTGGGACACAAGCATTTATTTCTCAAAAAAGGTTCAAATGTAAAGCCAGTCGGTATATATCGTCCCTTTCTTGTAATAGACCGATGTCTCTCTATAAGACTCAGTCACATGTAATGAATTACTGTAAGTGTAAACTATATTATGATGTAGAGAAGAATACTGGTCCTAAAAACACACTATATGTTGATCCAAGCAAGACAATAACAGCACCATATAGCAAAGGTAATGCTTTTACCTTTAAAATTACAACAATGTGCTGCAATGAGTTTATGTTCTTTAATTTATAATAACAAAAATGAAATTAATTCATCAAATGAGCTTGTAATGATCATGAATATTGAGGATCAGTTCTGATTGTCACAATCGGCATGACAGTCATTTCTCATGAAATCAGAACTACCCACAAGTTTAAATGTGTTTAATACTGATTATGAACTTCAATTTAGTGATAGTTTTACAGGTAATCTACAAAAAGAAACTGCAAATTATTCATATCAGATATAGGTAGATTAAACAAATTTCTGATGAAAGTGCGCGTTCACGCAGGCGTCTATTTTCATGAATTGTACTTATAATTAAACGCGTAGCTAGAGCATCAAAGAGAATCCCGAGTTCACGCAGTTATGCGTCTAGTTATCAAATAATAGCACGGAATTTTACAGTATAAGAAGTTCTGAAAAGGTCACCAGATAAACGTTCTATCAACTTTGTAGTGGTCTTCATTAACAACAAACGTAATATGGTTTCAATAGTGTAGATATAGTTATTATTTTTTTAGTAGTTTTGAGACTTAAAGTTATTTTATATAACAATATCTTTAAGACTTCATTAAAATCATTTCAGGTTTGGTTATTTTAACCAATCATTTATTGTTAGTATTTTTAATTAAAAAACTGATATCTGCTTGCAGAACCTATTTATGTCTAATATTTGGGAAGTTATTGGGATTTTGGTGTTGTGAATAGATATGACTGAATGGGAAAAATGACAATGGGAGTGGCAATGTGAGTGTAAAATGAAACAAATTGCACTAAATTTCTTTCAATCCACTGACTTCTCTGCAAAACCATGCTCTTTTGTACAAGCATTTGACATGCTTTAGGCTAAATTCTTATAAAACTGTTTAGCATGTAATATAAAATAATATGCAGTAAACGTCATTTTTGATATTGTAAGTCCCAAACAGCTTTTCTGAGATATTTCATCAAAAATAGATCTGAAAGCAGTCATATCAGTATTTCCTATATGGTACTATCCTGCTGATGCAGAATATATACTTTGTTTGCTCATCAGACACGCCCGTCGCTTTAAATACAAGAAAAGCTATAAGTGCCGCCAACACTAATAATTCAATTACATGACATGAAAATAACATTTTATGAAGCTCTTGGTCTATACAACTGATATCTGCTTGCAGAACCCAATTATGTCTAATATTGTGGAAGTTATTGGGATTTTGGTGTTGTGAATATATGACTGAATGGGAAAAATGACAATGGGAGTGGCAATGTGAGTGTAAAATGAAACGAATTGCACTAAATTTCTTTCAATCCACTGACTGCTCTGCAAAACCATGCTCTTTTGTACAAGCATTGGACATGCTATAGGCTAAATTCTTATAAAACTGTTTAGCATGTAATATAAAATAATATGCAGTAAAAGTCATTTTTAATATTGTAAGCCCCAAACAGCTTTTCGATAGTTCTGAGATATTTCATCAAAAATAGAATGTAGTAATTCACATCAGTTTCGAATTCGAGTAAATTATATGTTCACCCAGGAATGTGAATATGCGCGAATCTAGTATTTTACATCAGTTTTGAACTCGAGTGAATCATATGTTCACCCAAGTATGTTATTTCAGGTGGGGCTTGCTTCTGTATGTGTGTGCTTTCTTCAAGGCTTCAACTGCTCGTCTGTATCCATCTTCTGTTCTTGTGTATGAAATTTTCTTCATGTGTGATAAGAACAGTTCCAGTTCGGTCGGTGTCAGCCCATTTTTGGCTTTTTTGGCCCATGTGGTTTGCATGAGCGCAGTGAAAATCGCAAACATTTACTGACACTCCCTGGAACTGCCTTTCATATGGCTCCTACTTCTGCGCTTGAATAGTCAATCATAAAAAAGGACAGCCTCCAAGAGGGATTCCACTTCTTTAAAATGGCAAAAGCCTCGCTAACTGCCTCTTCTGTTTCGTTTTTACACATGAATTCAGCGACGACTTTGTACCCAACATTTGTGTGAACGCACAAAAAGAATAACGGAATGGCGTACTTGGATATTTTGTAGGTCACATCCATCAAAGTCAAGTCGCTGCTATACCGAGTTAAAAGATGCTTGATGGACGAAGAGGAATAACTGCTCTGGTGCTTCCTTCCCTTTTGTCTCCTTAGTCCAGTCATCTAGTGAATTTGAGTCAAACAAATTGTAAAAGTTTTTTTTTAACTTCCAGGTTGTAGATAGGGTTGATTTAGACAACATACTGAAAATTCGCAAAAATTCCTGGTGCAGAACATATTCAAACAGACAATTTAAATTTCGCCATTTTACCACAGGGAACCCATAATCGGAAAATTTGGAAAAATTATCTGTTACGGCTCTCTTTTGATTTTCCTATAAGAATTGTATTGGCTTTGACCGTTAAAATGAAGAAAAGGTGGCCAAATAACCTTTCCAGGCATAAAATCAAAAAAAAAGCGAGGAAATACGTATTTATTATTTTTCCACAGGGTACCCGCAAAGTGGTATAATTTGGATCTTGAAAAGTCCCATGTAATAAAAAAAATATATATTTGACACTCCATAGACAAATACTTTTTGTATTTTATTATATGTTGCTATAAAAAAACACATTAATATTGGAGCCTACAACGTTCATTCTTAAAACGTGCGATACTTTATTAGTTATAGAAACTGAAGATATGAATTTTTCAACAAATAAAAACATTGAGTTAAATTTATCAAGTCCCAATAATAAGGTACAAATTATCAACATTTTATGTGTATATGACAAACACTATATTCCCTGTGTGCGATTTTATAAAAGTAAATATCAAATTTAAAATGTTACAAAATGATATTCAGCAGTATCAGTCATTAATGCGTCATTAATGCGACTCATATAGTATGTAATATTTAATATTTAATATTTACACCACCCTGGACGATCATGCCTCATCTACATCGATTACACCTGGGATCAGACCATTCACTCTTGTAATATTTACTGTTATTCATCATTTAAATCAACTTGAACAGAGTTAGTACAGCTCTGTCCTCTGCAATTACCACAAGCGGCAGAGCATTCAAGGCCTTGCTTCCTACAAGAACACCTGCGAGAGCTGCAGTCGGTTGCGCAGTTACATCTTACCATCTCTAACAAAGACGCATGAGCTGCTGGAAGATGAGTCTTTAGGGGAATGAAATAATCTTCATCTTGCTTCCAACCCCAGTCTTTAGCAGGAAGCGTCACTCCCTTCCACTGCTGAATCTGATGGTAAACACGGAGGCTGTGATGATAGAATGCAGCTGCGGATGTAGGTGGCAGACTTTCTGGCTGAACAAAAGAATTACCGGTGGTAATTTTCTGGCAGAACTTTGTGTACCGCAAGGAATCTAAGCATTCCCCAGGACAACCTCTGTACAAAAGGACAAGAGCCTGCTCTCCAGCAACAATGATTTCCTCTTTTGACGCTTCAGGTTGATAAAATACTCGGGCCAGTTTTCGAAAATTGTTGTCTGTCAATATTTTCTTAAGAGATTGTCCTTTCCCAAGTCCATATACACTCGAGGTTGTATCACAACCAAAAATAGCATGGACAAATAAGATATCTCTGCAGGATTCATGACCAAGTGCTCAAACCACTTTTTTGATGTTCCATTGCTTTCTCTTTGCTGCTATGGATTTCTGCTTTGGCTCAGGGATAAAAAATAGGTCATGATCGTCTGTGTTTGCATAGGAGATCGGTGTCATCGCCCACTAAGACAGTTGTGCCAAACTTGGCAGAATCAACGGCTGTTTTTGCGATATCTAGGTCAGCATCGCCCGAGGCATGTTTTACAGTACATCCAGCCAGCTGAAGTTTGTCACCAAGAAGCCTTATGAAGCGCTGCTTGTTTGCAGGATTACTGAGAAAAACGTCTTTCTTTAATGTGAGGGTCATGTCAGAATCAAAATCTACGGATGGGCCACAAACACTGGATCTTCTCTGATGTGTACAGTCGTTGGTGGAAGGGCCACTTTCATAGCCATCGAACACAATTGTTGGCTGGCCGTACCTTCGAGTGACATACTTGACATAAAGTGACAATAGATCGTCATAGGTAGCATTACGCGGCCAGGGAACACGGTGAAGGAGTGCACCACCATCAAGAACATATCTGATACTTCCAGAGGGAACTTGAGATTGATCATCCTTCGTTAGTTTCTCGATGGCTTCAGCTAAAACTGGTTTATTTGCTTTCCTCATAAGGAGTGAAGAATCGAAAAGAGCTGGAGGATAGCTGCACATCTCATACTTAAAAAAGGCTCAGGACTCTAGATTCATAAGGCAACTAAACTCGGTATCTTCACAAAGAACTACCAAATCACTGAAAGCATAAAAGAGTCAAACATGAAGCGTCCCCATCTCGACTTAATTATTAATTTCCAATTCATAATTCGATTATTGGATTCAATCTTTGTTTTCTAAAATGCTGTTAAAGTATTCTAGAACTAAATAAAACCTCTTTAAATCTCACAGGAATTATCAGATTTATCATCATTAAGCTTACCAATAGTACACAAATTATTTTTATATCATATTTATTTGTATGAAATTGTACTTGTATTTGTATTTGAGGAGTTTTGAAAACGAAGAATGAATTCAATAATCGAATAATAAAAATATTAATGAGGTCTAGAAGGGGATGCTTTACGTGGTTTGACTGTATATAAGACGCATTTTTAAGAGAAAATATCAGGATTTCAAACTACAGGTGTATTGCTTGAAAACAAAATCTCACAAAATTTCCACAATATTTAGCCATAATTCTTTCATTTATGCTTACCTTTCATATCCTCCGGATAGTCCTAAAACTATGAAAAAGATTAATTGAAGAAAGACCATCAAAACCAGAAGAAAAATTCTGCAAAACTATGAAATTTTATAACTTACAGACGATGCATCTACGTTGTAATGTACCAGGCCTTCACTATTACACAGGAACCCCAACATGCAATTTTTCTTAATATCATGTAATAATATGAAAACAATAATACAAAATAACACTTAAACTACGCTTTAAATAACAGATATGTATATATTTTATGTTTAATATGGTTTGTTTGCTCAAAAACAAAATTAAAAACATAAATGACATAATAACAGATTACAGCATACTTTTGGGTTCCCTGTGGCGGTTTCTTGAGAATTTTCCGAAATTCATCCTCTAATTTCACCGTGTTCTGCAGCTCGAATTTTTGCGAATTTTTAGTATGTTAGTACCCTTATATGTATCTTTGATTTGGCAGCAAAGAAAAAACTTTTACTATTTGTTTGACTCAGGCCATCAAAATTTCACTAGATGACTGGACTACCTCTTTTTTTTTGGGTCGATCATCTCTCATATGGTAAAAGATCTTGGTACCCAGATTGTGTTTCCACTCCTCTTGTTCAGGCATTCCTGGTTGTCCGTTCTGTGCTTCATAGAGGCTATGGCTTTGGCTACCTGGTTACGGGTGTCATTCTTTGAGGGATAGTACTTATGGTTTGTTTTTAGGGGTTTCTTACAATTATTAGGGAACAATGTCTTTTGTACATATTGCTGAAGACAACGTTTGACGTCTGGTATCTCTGTCAAGTTCTGCTGAACAATATCAAAGATCTTCAACGACAAACGTTTGTCCATTGGATGTCCAAGAGTTGAATGATGGTTCTTGTGGGTACTAGCTAGAGGGATCTTTACAAAATAGGTGTGTTTGGTGTTGAATACATGGGTGGGGTGGTTCTGCATAAGGTCTTTTATATACTTCAGTTGCTCACGCTTTGCCAGGACCAAACTGTTCTTGGTTGAATGTGCCTTTGGCATCAACAAAGTAATCAAAAAAACACTTTACGCAGCGGATCTGTACAGTGGACATGCATTACAACTTTCTGGTATTTTGCAAGCGTAGTCTTGTTTCTGACAGCTTACTGTAGTCATGTTCATTTTTGGGCTTTGGCATTTGGCCGCTACCTCTTGCATCTTTTAAGATAAAAGGTAAAGTTATTACAGTTGTACAATGTAACTGTGCTGTTCGGCCGGATAGTAACTTTTACAACTTTTTTAGTTTTCTAATAATATTTCATATTTTGGTTATAAAAAAACAAGTGCAAATTTAAAAATGCAATTTATCCTGGTTTGTTTTCTTATATGGATATGGCAATATCCAAAGTTGGAAGCCAAACTTGGATTTCTTGTAAACCAATATAGGATAGTGCAGTAAACAAACCTGGCTTTTCTTGGAAACAAGATGGGATTTCTATTTAACTTACAGTGTCACTGATACATGTTTGCAGTGTCATGGGACTGAGTCAATTTAATTTAAGAGTTTCAGTGGGACGGATTGTCCTTGTTCGAAGTTCTTAGTGAAAGATAAACCTTGTAAAGAACATAGACACAACATTGTATATAAAGTCAGCTGTCCTAACCACGAATGTTCATCTACGTACATTGGCGAAACGGGTAGGAGGTTAGAAGAACGAATGACAGACCACAGCAGAAGGGATAAGAAGTCAACTATCCTTAGGCACAGCCTGGATACTAAACACGATCAAGTTACTATCAACAACTTCGACATAATTGGAGACCATTATTCGTGGTGGCAAAAAAGAAAAATAGCGGAGGCCTTGCTAATCAAAGATAAAAAAACAGACTTGAACGAACAAGGACAATCAGTCCCACTGAAACTCTTAAATTAAATTGACCCAGTCCCATGAGACTGTAAACATGTATCAGTGACAATTTAAGTGTAATTTATGCAAATCATTAAAATTTGATGATGGATGACGGAGGTCATCCGAAATATCATAAAATGATAGTTAAACTTCTAGTTATCAACTTTATTATAAAACTATCAGCCCAACTGAACATATTTAAGTTTGTATTTCTATTGAACCAATAGTGCAATACACAAATCTGGATTTTAAAACCATAAGACATATAACTGAATGCAACTTGTAACAATTTAATATAAACATATAACTCCTATATCCAAACAGTAAATCGACTGGAAATGTTCATGGGTTTGCAAGCACTCTACTGTTGAAACCTAATTTCATACTGCAAGTATAAGTGTTTGTTAACGAAAGACTAGTATAAACTAGCTATATTGAAGCATTAAAAACCAACTATATCTTGAGCAACTTAACTTTCATCAACATGTGTTCTTATCTTGACTATGTGTTTGTGCAGTTGTCAATAATTCATCAATTAATAAATGTAACTGCCATATTTTTATGCTAAAACACATACTGAGTACGATTAACTGCATGAGGGTGTAAAATTTAAACATCATGAACTTAAACTAACTGACATTCACTTTCTATTTACTTTAACGTCATCTCTGGTAACACCTTTTAATGATTTTTCTACCAGGGCCACCATCCCATAAAGAAAGAACTCTAATGTATGTGTTCTTGTCCTTGTTCCTAAGATACTTTATCTTACACTCTTTTGCCTGTGGATTCAAGTCTTTGTCCACTTTAACATCTTGAATACTTGTTTTGCCTACATACACCATCATTATTGTTTAATTAAAATTAAAATATGTTGAAAATGTGTAATTTGTTTATTTGGTAGAAAAGATGGGAAAGAAAGTTTTGAAACAGAAACATAGGGTTCAATTCACACAAAAGATATAGGGGACCCTGTTCGCTGACATGTGCTTTAAATACCTTTGTCGTTGATGACTACTGTGCAGTTATCACTAGTGCTTGTTTCCACATCATCCACAGAGCTAGAGTTATCATCCATATCTGAAGTACTTGTGTTGTTTGAGGACTCGGCTAGCTTTCTTCGCCTCTCATCCATGTGTTTAGGGATAGTTTGCTTTATCGCATTACTGCCTAGACCATCGCTGGCATTGTACGATGCTATTGTCCTTTTTCTGTGGAAAGGAATGCACAGCATTATCAATTTAAGCATTAGAAGATATTTTCCGTGTTTCTATTCTCTGTTAGAAACACGCAGGATTGTTGGGAGAACACAAGAAAGATTTTGAATCACGAGCTGAAAGTGTTTCTAACAGATAATAGAAACACGGAAAATGTCTTCTAATGTTTTTATAAAATAACACAAAACAGATACTAACGAAGATATAAATGAAAATTGTATTTTATGCGCTTGACTACACAACAAATTCTCCTAACATTAAATGAAGCAATCGACCAATCAAAATGCGCCATACATTTCTAATTCAAGAGAGTTTCAGGCTTCTTAAAAACAATTTTATTGCAATGAAAACTCTACTTTATTCTTTACAAAATGTCAATATAAAGACAACTACAAACGATGATCAAGTTTACATGGATTTAAAATGGACTTCAGAGCTGACATGTACACGAGAAAAGTTGAAATTGTGAGCAAAAACACTTGAACTTCAACTGAAAAACGTGTTTTGCTCAAAGTGTGTTCACGCTTTAGCGGTTATAATGTATTTCCAGTTTGTCTATCTTGCAAGTCGAGAACATGCTGCCTATTTATTTCGCTGCTGAAGTGGCTACTCTGACTTGAATTTGTGGAACTCTGGAAACTCTGAGTGACCGATTGTGGCTGTATTTCTTTCTGTCAAAGCACTTGAGAAGATGTCGCTACACTGCTGCAGGCTGTTTGAACTTGGTCGGCTGGTTTAATATCAAACTTGACTCATTTTGGTGTCCCGAAATATCCATAATTTGACGATCTGTGAGGCCTCATTCTGCCCAAATAGTGATAGCTGTTGATCTTACGCGGTGATTTGTGTATACAGGTGATTTGTGTGCTTCCTTGCTGATATCCTTCATCAAGTTGCCTAGTTTATTGACGCCAAGAGGACGCTTTTCAAACCAGACGGGGTCAGTTGGCTGCCAATTTCTCTTTGGACAAGTATGTTTTACGGGCCGTGTAACCATCTGTCGAAGACGCTGTATCGTACATAGTGGCATGTTTTTTCGTATCTTCTGATATCAACAAGATATCTTCTAATTCAGCAATTTCAGCTAGTGCATTATCAAGTTGTTCATGGCTGTCAAAGTCAAAATTAACACATAAGTTTGGGTATTCTGCTTTGGACGACGAAGCCATTTTGTGTTTTTACGGAGAACAGCGATATTCCGCTTGAAAACCGTGTTTCTATGATCTTATAGATATCTATTATTTTGCACGTTTCAACCAATGAGAGTGCAAGTTATATAATGGTTATTTTATAATTATTACTAGAGTACGATTGAAAAACCTGTCACATACCCATAGTTATTTAGCTGTAATTACTGCTATGAACATCAAACACTAAATTGGACATGCAAGATTTCTTTATAAAAACATTGGACCAGGAATGACATAAAAATGCTAAAAATAAATATTATTGATCAGATAGATATAGTCACCATGAAATTTTACAGCCTGAGAGTTGTCTGTTAGATTTGTTAACCAAATTTAGCTTCATTCATTATCCATGAGAACAAAAGTAGCATTTTTATGGATCAGTGATTACAAGTATTTGCACATATTTTGATTTATGCATATGATACAGGTTTTCTGACTGCACTCTGATAATATTGCCACTACATGTACTATATTATTTCCAAAAAATATCGACCACCTTCCTACTCATATCAAGAAATCTTGCAAAGTCATAACTTATTTTCTACTACACCATATCTGGTCAGCAATAAATATTGCTCTCTGTTATGAGGACCTTGTATTCTAATGTGTGTTCCGTCTACACAGCCGATTACTCCATCACAATGAAAAAAACCCGCTCTTGATGACTTTGAGCTCGTCATCATCAGTAGACCACATGCTATGATCAATGATGGTGGTCACAACCTCAGAAAGAATGATCAGCTAACGGTTGTGGACCCTCTGGTATTAGAAGAAGGACTAACTAAGCAACGTAAAATACCAAGTTATAAAGACAAGCGATGATGATTTACTGGAAAATTACGAAGTTATGATAATATGCAAAAAAAAACTACCAAGTTTTCATTATAAATTACGGTGATTGTAAATTGTATCGAAACGACTCTACTTTTTATTTTTTCTCAATAAACCTCTAAAGCACAACTATATTCCTAAAATAACTACATTTAAATCCAGAATGTTTACTTTAAAAATGAAAACTGGTTTATTATATAATATTGGTTAAAGTTTGACACGCATAACTATTGTGTATCGAAACAACTGTACTTGTAATTATATATTATTATACACAACTATATTCTTAGAATAACTACATTTAAATCCAAAATCTTTACTTTCAAAATAAAAACTGGTTTATTATGCGAGGTTATATAACATACTCAATATATTCACTACGATTATTGTGCTTGTATCTGGCGTTGCTGTATTTCTGCCTCTTCCGGATCCCCTGCCTTTTCCACTTCCTCTAGCTCTCCCTCTGCCGTTCCCTCGTCCTCCTCTCCTGTTTGATTCTTCTGTTTTCATTACGGTGGTTTTGTCATTTGCGCGACAACAACTGGACAAACGCAAGGTCAAACTATGAACTTAACAACGCTGCTGACCAGGTCCGTCCAGGATCGTATTTCGTTCCTATTGCTAATTGGTTCACAGCGCTTGTGCTTGGTTTGAGCTTGTCAGCACCGAATAAATAATCCCTTAATCCTATTTAACTTCAACTCGCTGTTTCTTGAAAGCAAAATTTGACAAAATACTCAAATTCAAATGGTGAACATGCAAAAGTTTTATAATGAATTTCAGCGAAAATTTGCATAATGACTCCGACACTATTCAGGTTTCAAAGTGTGTTGGCCTTTGTATTTATTTGATTTTCTTGAGGTTGTTCTTAAAAAAGCATAGATCTGACTTTCAAATGAAATAAACAAATAACTACGCCTAAAAAAAAAAAAAAAATGACAGCACACTTTGAAACTACAATGTGTCTGAAGGAGGATGCCGAAAATTATTGTTTTACTCTTTACGTTAAAATTACTGCAGGTTAACTTTCCGCGCAAGGACACCATGTTCCTGTTTAATGTCGGATTACATTAAATTGAATTGGTTTTGTCACAAAATATGCATTATATCTATAGTGTTTGTTCTTTTAGCTTTTAAAAAATGTATAAATTGTCGGGGTTTGTGTATAAATTGAGCGCGTTATTAGCTTTTTTAAAAAACGTCTCTGCTTTGTCCTAAATTGTCTCTGATAAGGTCTACAATGTATTTTAGTGAAGATTTGCCGAACCTCTATCGACTTCTTTATTCTTCATCCGTATAACCATCTAAACGATGTGCTCTAAAAGCAAATCTGTGCGGTCGCCTTTGCGCTGGAACATAAAACAACAAGTCTGCCATTTTGTTTTTGTCAACTCTAATCTTGGATTAAAAAGATGATTTTGCTCGCTAGCAGGGTTAAAATTTAATCCTGATTTTAATCTTGATTCAGAGGTTTTAGTCTGAGTTTTATTAAAACAAGAACAAACTCTTGGAACTTTGATAGCAAAAGAGAACGCCGATTGACTCGTGGAGCAACAAAGTTAAATGTCTTTTTTAATACTTCAAACGAAGACAAGCCTGTATAAAATCGCACTGTTTGATCATCATCTTTGAAATATTCTTCTGTAAACACATCCGATTTTTCCGGCATCCGCGGTTTTTGCGTGCGGAACATGTAGTCACATTCCTCAGTTTGAGTTCCACATGTTCTCGTGAATTCCGTGGCTTCCGTTTGTGTGGAAACACAATTCTCTCCTTCTTCTTCCTCGACCTCATCTTCTCCAGCACAGTTGTCTTCCATTACGATATCTTTCATACGATCACCGGGTTCATCAATCTTCTGAAATTTCCTCTCCAATGCCTCTTTCTCTTCGCGTTCTTGCTCACGTTTTTTATCTCTCTGATTCTTGGAGCTCTTTCTTGTCTTCCTTTGTCATCGCCATCAATTTCTTTGTTTTACTGTGTCCTAAGTTCAAGCTGGGCACCCAATCAACATTCATTCGGTCCCACAAGAGAATGTAAGAAGTGTACTCCACAAACACGATCATTTTGTAGCTTGTTCTCTGTTAAATCATCGCGGCTAGTGGCGGCTAACCAAAGACGTCGTCTTTCACTCGATAATATCTCCGTTTCTGAGCCTTGATTTGTAATAACAAAAACTTAAATTACAGTATACAGCAATAATGGGGCAGAGTATCATCAAAAATAAAATCATCATAGTCTCCAAAACCCTTGAATGACACCTCATTATCACTATCCAGTGCTTGACAATGTTCTTTCTTTTTTTCTGATGGAAGATTGATTGACAGCTCATGTATTCATGTTAATAAAGTGAATATTCCCTTGAGTGAAGGGCATGAACCAATCATGTGCTTGATCGATCATGCATAGACTGACAATTTAAAGATTCTTCCTGACAGTTCTGTTTCATAGCGAGACTCTTCAATGTAGGCAACTAGCTCAGCTAGAACAACACTGTCCACTGGCTGATATTCTGTTTAATCTTCGACTTGTTTTTGACTTTTTTATCCTTTCTTGTAGTATGAGACCATGGAGCTCGAGTGGCAATTGGCATCAATTGCGATAAGATCACCTTTACTCAACTTAGCCATCATTATTTTGTCTGGCAAAGCATTGGTACACTTTCAGACTCGCTTATCTACCCCACGGCTGGTAACAAGGTGTAGTGGATTTCTTTTTGATCCTGAACTCTCACAAATAACGCAACTTGATTTCCTGTGGGTAGCTAATGAAGTAAAATATTGGCCTCTGTTTTATTGTCGTCTTGTTGAGATGGCTCGTTGTAATTTCGTTGAATTTAACTGGAAATAGCAGCATCTATGCCAACAGGCCTTTCTTTTTAAGAATGTTTCCTCTATTGCCTTCGTCTAATCTCGACAAACTCATTTGCACAGGCATAAAGCCAAGCTCATTAAATTCATTGGCAATTTGAAGTATAAGATAAGCAATACTTACAGTAAAAACAAAGCAGGAAAACTGAAATCCAACATTGCCATCATCTCAAATAATATAGATTTTTTATTTCCTGCTTTTAAAAATTCATAACTTGTCTTACAAATCATTAAAAAATCACAAATTATTGCAAGGTTAACATGATACAGTTTGAGGAAACACACTGCTCTAAAAGCTTATTTCACATGGTTTATGAGTGATATTGTGAATTTAAAATTCTTCATTTAATCTAGCGAACTTTGAAAGTTTTTCAGTTGTAATCATATTTTATTTATTTTTTGATTTTATTTATATTTTTATTTATTGTTGTTATTGTGTCCTTCCACGCGCTCTATTCAATTTACTAATTCGCGCTGTTATTTTCTCTATGATTGTTTCTGTAGTTTTTCTTTAACCTTTTATACATTTTACTACTTTATATATATAAAGTTATCAAAATTTAACAATTGTAAAGCGCTTTAGATTATCCAATGATTTAGGCGCTGTAAATAAATAATTATTTAAATTAATTATTAAACTAATTATAATACAGCAATAAAAAGGAAATTCTATTCCATAGTAACATTCGCAACACAAATGACCTGTATGTAAATAAAAGGAATAAAATACATGACTCACATTTCTTTAGAACCACTCAATAACCAGCCAATATCTTCCTGTGTCTTTCGTCCTATACTTTCCAGCCGACATTCTTAATGACCATTTGTTTAAGCATATGGTTTCAAAACCAGGATGGAGCGTGATACACTTTGGTGGAGAGTTTACTTCTTGTAAAACGACATCGGAGTGGAGAGCATTAAAACAATCGTCTATTTCAGCACAGCAACGGCATTCGTATACATTTTGCAGAAAAATGACATCGCATTTTCCACATAAGAACCTACAAAGAAAAAGATAAATTAAAAAGGGAAATATCAAAATACCATCGTTAAAGTGATATTTAGCGACGAAAATGGAAAAAATGCTGAAGTTTTCAAACAGTGTCAACATTTATGTCCAAGATTGTAGCTAGCCACAAAAAGAAAGTTTCTGAAGATGAAAGCAGTTGTACTGTTGACACTTCACAAATTCAGGACTTGACAACCGTGGCTGACAAAACGGCAGAATTTCTTCTCGGGAGAACATTATCCTGTACGTACGTTGTATCAGGGAATGTATTTTATTTCATTAGTATTCTCTGTATAAAATTCAACTATCATTAGTATTCTTTATATGAAGAATACTAATGAAGTAAAAAAAAAATCAGCACCCCTTTCCCCTGGGACTGAGATCAAATCCGCCTCCATCATCATTACCACTGCTCATCCTTTTTCTTTATTTGGTCTCGCTCAAGTTATCAGTAGCTCTTTTTCACATCTCTTTTGCCTACTGCTTTCCCTTGTCCTTTTTATCATCTCTTTCCTCATCATAATCAACAATCAGATCATTGATATCAGTTAAAGCCTGATGCAGCTCATCAAATGCAAACTTCTTCTCCTGTCACTACCTTTATTTGTAGTGCCTCTATTGATAACAGTTATTACATTTTATAAATACTGAAAGCGCTACCCTGTTTAAATAAAGGAATCTATCTATCTATCTATTGAAATCGTTGTACAATTTTTGAAAACCTTCTCTAGTAGAACGTTTGATGACTTTCATATCCTCTTGATTGAGATTACTAGCAATTTTATCCCACGCTAACCCCCTCTCCTTGATCTACTTTTGAACTTGTATGGAATTTCTATAAGTACCTCGATAGCTAATGAGAGGTCATGATACTTTCGCGAGATAAATAATTCGCGTTTCGCCATTTCTACAAAAAAGTAAATATTGAACACAGCTATCACAGCAAAGTCAATTTGATTTATTTTTTTATTTGTGATTTCCTTCCTATCTTGTTATGATTACGGTCAGTAATAGTTTTTTTCGTTATATTAAGCAAATTGTTTGAAAATTCAGGCTACAAGAATATAATTTATGTTCATGAACCTCGTAAAGTTTGCTTTTAAACACTTGATTCAAACGCTATTTCAAGTTATATTTGCGAATTGTTGCTTTGTTTACTTCACGATCGAGACTGCAAATTTTTACTACATCAAAATAAATTTTTGAACTAAATTCTACAAAAATAATTGAAACCGTATTTTGGTATATAATTATATTTGTACAAAACATTTATTAGTAAACGGAGGGTAGTTGTGTCAACTTTTGAAATCAATTTAATGAAATAAAAATAAAAATACAAACCTTTTCAAATCTCGTTTTCTTTAGACGATTTTTATTATTAGCGAGGCTGCACTGGTAAGTAATGAATGGAGTGTTGTATTAAATAAGTAATATGAACTGTACATACATTTGTCCATACATAACTCGGCAATTGTAAGTTCCTTGCTCATTTATCTTGATAAGGCAACAGTTTGGGCCATTAGAAAAAACATTGCCATCAAGGAACCAATTATACATCAAACCAGTCTTGTTGTGAGCACTCGTTATCACACCGAGGAGTAGGTGCCCATCTAAGTGGCCATAATTAAGGTATCAGGGGACAAAATGTTTGAAGAAAATCGACATTTCTCAAAAAAAGCATGAAGTGATTATTCAATGTCTTTTCCATTGTTTTACACAAATAAAATTGGTTTTGCTTTTTTTCTTCGCGAGATATTCGTAAAAAAGATATTTTGCGTGACACGGATGTTTGGGATGCTCATCTCTTCGTAGTTGCCAAATGGAACATACTCTCTCGCTCCAATTTTACTGTACTTTTGCTGTTTCCCACTAACTTCAGAGCTCAATCACTGAACAATGATCTCTTCTCGGCCAGAATTGTCTTCTATCTGGTCTTTTTTTTTATTCGTTTATCCTTTTGTTTATCAACAAACTGCCTCCACATTGACATCTTGCTCCACTTGTAGCTACCAAAGCGACAAGGTATTGTAGGACAGATCCAATCTCGCAATGACTGGTAGTATTGTCAGTTCTCGGCCACGGTGTAAATGAATTTGCTTTTGATTTGAACTTGACTTTTGTTTTAGGTTTTAGGTTTATTTTGAGAACGCATTTCCTTTTAATTTCAATGTTCTTTATATTTTAAATCGTTTTGGTTTTGAATTGGAATAGCAATTGATTTTAAATTAATTTTTAATTTCACTTGAAAATAAATATTATACAAAATAAATATAAAATGAAAAATTAAAATGTATTAAAAGTAAAAATAATTTAAAAATATATATTTTAAAAGTTCCAAAAAGGCAATTCTCTTGTGGCAGCTCTCGGCCACCATACCTATCCACAAGTATTTATCAGAAGACTCTCATCTTTCGTCTAAACCTGGCTTAGTGGTAAAGTTCTTTAACACCCTAGCACTCTCGTTTACACAGTCTCGTATCTCTAGATAGTCCCCTGGTTGGGCCAACTGAAACTTTGAGAACCAGAATCTGACGATCTGATATTGAAGTGCGGTGATAACTTAGGCTTTTACAAATTTACTCTGACTTTGCCTGAGCAGCAATAGAGGCATTAGCTGTTTTCCAGGCTTTGTGTCTTTATCTCTGAGCGCACGGACTATTTTGTGGCTCTCTGTAGTCAGAAAGTTCTCCAGACTTTCATCACTTTCTTCAACTGTAGATCCCTGATCACATGGTTTTTGAACGTCAAGAGAAAACTCTTTTGGCATCAATTCAATATTCTGGGAGATGAAGTGGTTCATCAAAGCGTTTGCCTTCAAGAAGGATTCTTTAGATATTTTGTCGCTCCATTCATAGGAGTCAAGATCATCGACGTCTTCTGTGGACATGTCTTCATCGCAGGATTGTTGTAAAAAGGCAAGATGTATTGCCTGTTCAAGAGCGTGAATTACCATTACAATTCTTGCAACTTGGCCTCTTGTTTGGGAAAGTTAACCTCCAATTTTCATCATACTTGATTTCCCTTTTTCTATGAATTAGTTTGTCGTAGTATGTTATGAAGTTTTAGAGAACTTCATCGTAGGAATATACTCTTTCAGTGCTGTGATAGTTTTTTAAGTTCTTAGAATGGTTGTAAATGTTGGTATACCACTGTCCATTGGAACCTTGATATCTTTGTAGTAGACGTTGATTTCAGGTGGGCAGTCCAACAGCTGACGACCATTGAAACCATCGGTGTCATCCATTTGTAGTATCTCGACGACATTTGATCGCTGAATAAATCCACACGTTAAAACATGTGCTGTCCATCTTGCCCGATGACATTTTAAAAGAGCGAGACCAAGCTCCACCACCATTAAGGATTAGCAGAGTTTTTCTGTCAAGTGATGAATTGGAGGGCTGGTAGACATCTAGCTGGTTGTACATGGTTTTCATTGCATCGTAAATGGCGAGACACTGGTTGTTGTTTTTCATCTTTACATCATGAAGCTTTTCGAAGGAAAAGTGTTCAACAATGCGCTGAGGAACATGGCTTTCATCGCTGTTTACATGGCCGTCGTCTGTATCATCCAACTCCTCAGCCTCTTCTTTTTCGATGTCCTGTACTGCCTTTGCGAGTTGTTTTGCAGCAGACGACTTTTCTTCACTTTCCTTCTTGTATCTTTGCCATTTCACTGCCGTGTTGTTCGCGTCTGCTTGTTTGAGAAAAGCTTTGCTTTTCAGGTTCCGATGGATCACTACGTTTGTGTTTGGGCTGTTTGTCGTACTGCTTGTACTCGGGGTGTCGAGCATCCTTCACCGTGAGTTCGTCTTTTAGTCCTCGTCGCCAATGTTAAATCATGTCGTGCTTTATTACTCTATATGTGTTCAATCTTACAATCATGCTTTACATATCATGGGTGTGAAGTAACAATAATATCAGATTACGACAATAGTTGGCTTTTCTCTGTCACTATTCTCTATCACTTTCTTCATCTTGTTTATCAAGGTTTTTCACAAACCTGACATACAATACCTTTAGGTCTGGAATATGTGAGATCTTACTACACAACGGTCTACGTTCCCCTGCCAAAACGTCACAAACCATGTCTTTCTCGATTTCATGTGCAAAAAAATTTGACAGGCATCGCGGATGTCTGGGATGCTCATCTCTTCGTAGTTGCCAAATGGAACGTACTCTCTCGCTCCAATTCTACTGTACTTTTGCTGTTTCCCACTAACTTCAGAGCTCATTCGCTGAACAATGATCTCTTCTCGACCACACTCGCCTTCTTTCTCGTCTTTTTTTTATTCGTTTATCCATTTGTTTATCAACAAACTGCCTCTACTGCGACATCTTGCTCCACTTGTAGCTACCAAGGCAACAGGGTATTGTGGGACAGATCCAATCTCGCAATGACTGATGGTATTGGCAGTTCTCGGCCACGGTGTAAATGAATTTGCTCTTGATTTGAAATTGACTTTTGTTTTAAGTTTAAGGTTTATTTTGAGAACGCATTTCATTTTAATTTCAATGTTCCTTATATATTTAATTTGGTTTGGTTTGAATTTGAATAGCAATTGAGTTTAAATTAATTTTTCATTTCACTTTAAAATAAATATTATAAAAAATAAATATGAAATGAAAAATAAAAATATATTAAAAGTAAAAATAATTTAAAAATATATATTTTAAAAGTTATTAAAAGGCAATTCTCTTGTGGCAGCTCTCGGCCACCATACCTATCCACAAGTATTTTTCAGAAGACTCTCATCTTTCCTCTAAACCTGGCTTAGTCGTAAAGTTCTTTAACACCCTAGCACTCTCGTTTACACAGTCTTGTATCTCTAGATAGTCAGTCCCCTGGTTGGGCCAAGTGAAACTTTGAGAACCAGAATCTGACGATCTGATTTTGAAGTGCGGTGATAACTTAGGTTTTTACAAATTTACTCTGACTTTTCATCAGAGATGTACGGAATTACTTTGAAGTAAACACCTCAGGATGTGCGAATACTATTTTGCACTTCGAATCAATACTCTGGACGTCATTAGCCTTCAGAACTATTGCATTTACTCTCTCCTTGAGCTTTTTCAATCTGTTTTTGCATGAGAACATGGAGAAAGAATACAACAACAAGATATGGCTCGTACTCCAGGCGATCAAATATCAGAGGTAGACATTGATAAATCAATGATTTTCCGTAACCGGTTGGTAAAACAGCTAGTGTCACTTTTTATTAAGACAACTGCCTTTAAAACCTCATACTAGCTGAACTTCTTTCAAAGTTAAGTTTTCTTTTCCGATTATTTTTAAACCAAAATCTTTGGCCTCATGAACACATTCAATTGTAAACGTTTCCGCCATTTTGATTGAGCTAACGCATGAGCTGTAACATCGGAAGTCCAAAAAATCCTTCAGGGAACACTTTTTAAAGGATTAAAGACTCTTGAAATGTTTTCATGGTAACCAGTACAGAAATTCGAACTTTTGATCTGTAACTTTTTGATTCCTATTGTTTTGAACTGTTATAGACATTATCTGTGCATGCATAACTATCAGATAATAGTTTCATTTAAATAATAAAATAGCTAAATATCTAGATGAAGATTCCTCCCAAATATTTTGAGTTTAAGGTATCGGGACAAAGTCGCGTAGTGCGTACAGCTTTTAAAATATTCGTAATAAAGTATATATATTCTTACAGCTAAAAGAACAAAGATTTCGATATTGAAATCGAATTTGTGAAAAATAAAAACGTTTTGAAGCTATTATGATTTCCCCGCAATACGATTCACTGAGATCAAAGAGTTAACTGCCCCACAGTTTTTATCGTACATATTTGATTGATCGCTAAACAGAATCTAAACATGTCAAATAACAATAATTTGCCTCATCTTTTTTATTCAGCGCTTTGTTATTTGTTTATTTTTTTTTTTTAAGTAAATGTATTAAATTTGTACTGTTTCTTAATCATGACTTTTGATCAAAACAATAAATCAAAAAACAGAAACACGTTTTTTGGGTTCAATATTATGGCTACCAGTCTGGCTAGTTAGTTTGCCGATTGGTAAAAAAACTGCGGGGCAGTTCTAGTTGCAACCACAGTCCAGATTCTTCAACTAAAAGGTTGGTTTTCTGCTCGAACACTTTCTTTGCTTTGTCTTCATAGATCACTCCCCAGTTTACAGCTTGGACCCTTGAAAGGTCGTACTGACCAAGTAATCTCTTTATAAGGGACGATGTTACTCTCTTGCAGTTAAGTATAGGCCCAAAGTTACTCGCTGTCAGTTGTCCTTTGCGTAGTAAGTGCCATGAGGGGTTATCTGGTTGACCAACTGGCTTGATTTACTGATTTGCATTGTTCCTCGGTAATGACAAGTTTTTCGGTTAAATGCAGTATTTGAAATTTCGCGTTCATTGTACAGTCAGCTTGTGTGTGTATTTGTAAACAAAACACTCACAACAGTCTCTAACCTATAATTAATATATATATTGATTTTCAATATAAATGTAAAAGAAGGAGTATTATGTGCAATACCATGCACATTGATATTAACAAAGTAACATTAGTTAAATACTTCAATGATCAGTATTAATTGCTACGGACTAAAAATAGTTGATTCTGTAAAACTCACGGTGACTTTGTGCTGGTTCTAAAGGGGTTGAAATTTTCCTTGTACTACCCTATAACAGATTGCAGAAACAGCAAGGTTAATCAAATTCTAATTCAGATTCCTTTTAAAGTCACCAGAGACGTAAAACATATTGACCATTCATAACATCGATCCCAACCGTGTCTGGTTACTCAAATTTAGCTTGACTGACTCTGATCTCACACAAGCTTGAAAGCATGTTAAATTTATATCTAGAATTATATAAAATAATTTATGTTGACTTAGCTCATTCTCGGTATCAGACTTCGTCGCATAAGACCATGCGCTATAATAATTATGGTGTATATTTGAGTAGTGAGCTCTTATGCCATATCGATGCGTCATAATATTGCTTTTACGTTTCTATCCAGTTGTACGGCTATGTGATAGTGCTGTCCTGAATTACGATGTGGTTCTTGGGAACAACACCAGTGTACTACATTGGCGGTGCCTAGCGAAAACAACTTGATTATAGGTGAGGCGAAATCGGCGTGCTTGGGGAATTTTTCCATATCAGCCTGACTGCAGGTTACCAAATAAACACTCCGGACGTCATTGACTCTCATTTCTTCACTTGAAAACGCATTATCAGACTGCTCTAATTCAGAATTATCGCTTTCATAGTCAACTAACATCTCCATACTGGCAAAACTAACATCAATTGCGACATACCCTAAAAAAATGTCCATAATGGGCTTAAATTTGTCTATTTACATAGTACGCGAAATCTGAACTTTGTACAATGACTTTTGAATGTGAAATGTTTTATAGTTCAAACTTTGTGGACTTTTATCAGGGGCCGTTCAGCTAACCAAGTTGTGTCTTTATTGAGAAAATATATAAAATGTACAAAAGTGTTGAGAAACTCAGTTTTTATAGACCTAGTCAGCATTTCTCAGCTTTTTCTTCACCACCCCCCATCCAATCAATGTTGTATGTAGTGATAGATAATGCCTGTGGTCTAGACAATCCCAAACATCCAACATTGAATGGAAAGGGAGGGGAGGGTGATCAAATTACTGTCAGTTAGCAAGACGGACAGTTATTTACATAATTCGTACAAAGCGCGCGAATGTCTCAACTACTTTTGTCCAAGATTGTAGGCAATAATCAATGAACAAATGTTGAACGGAGCAGCAAACCGGGACAATCGGACTACGGTTTTAAAGCTGATTGATAAACGATTGAACAATTAGCGATTGAAAAGCCCACTATTATCTTTACATTCCATGACTGATAGACTGCTAAGCTTTGAATAAAAGTACAGTATTACAGAGTCTATTCAGTTGCTTTGAAAAGACAATTTCTGTAGTGTTTACAATATTGGTATCCATACGTTCATGATGTATAATATAATAACAAAAACTGAATAAGTGCTAGAAGATGGAACGTTCTCGTGGATCCCTGATTTTACATTACCTTGCGAATTTAAGTTATGGTCAACTAGTAACTTTTCAGCATACATGACGTTTGCCTTGTTTAGAAGAGATTCTCTTTCCGTCTTGTATTCACACTTTCCATATTCTATGTGCCAAGCCAGTTTTCCATAACTTTGGTATTTTTTCACGCAGCCTTCGTTTGGACAAGTAAAAATGGCAGGTGAATTACTTGAGTCTTCACTTAATGTGGTTTCTGAGCTTTCGTCTTTGCCAGATGGTTTCACTACTTTCTTGGTTCTTTTGTCATTTGGACTTCCTTAAACCATCACCTGTGAACGTATTAGATAGCCGTTTAGGAGCTATTTCTCCAGAACCTACCGAAAGAAGATGAGAATATCATTAATTACGATGTTGCTATTATTATAGCATTTTATAGTGTTTTGTTGAAAATAAAAAAAAGATTAAAATAATATTATTATTTTAACAAAGTGTTGCAAATATGTATCTCCTTTTTTGGCGAGTAAGCATATCAGTAGGCAGTATGCATTGTTCGTTATGCATTAAGCATGCACGTCTATCCCCCCCACACAAACCATCAAAAAACAAAGATGCTTATTTTGATGAACTTAAAAGTCCTGTAAGTCACTTTTAACAATGAAAAGGAAGCCACGCAACTGTATTTCAAATTTTCATTTATTTGTTTGCATTTCCCAGAGATCGTGAAACACGGAATTCGCAAATAAATACAAAAGAAAGAAAAATAGTTAGATAGCGAAAATCGATGGACATACAACACTAAGCTTTTTATTTTTTTTACATGCAATATATTTCGTTTATCCTATCTTGCCGACATTACAACCTCACGCAACATATTTACACTTTAATGGGCTAAGGAATCTATTGCCATTACGTAAAGTTCAGCTGACAATAGTTTGGTAGTACGCTTTTCCGCTTGGGCTGAGGTACTTACACAGCGATGACAAGTCTTTGCACTTTTTACCAGAGAGTTCAATGGCTTCGTTATTCAGTAGCTTCAAAGTATTGGTGTTCAAGTTCAATAGTCCTCCTTTCCTTGTTAAGTCCATAACTGTCGGTTCCTCTAGTGGGTCTAATGTCCGTCGCATCCAGACAAAACCAGGATGTCGATAAGTCTTCACTTTCCCGTCGGCCGGATCCACCCTCTCCCCGATTCCAAAATTGAAATGCAACATTCGACTAAAAAGAAAGGGCTGCTTATCAACATCTTTTCTCCTCTCAATATATTTGCCTCTAAGCCACTCGGAGTAGCACGAGAACTGGTGTTGTTTCATCTCAATCCATTGGGTTTTAGAGCTCAAAGTACTGTTATTTATAATACTTGCATAGTGTGTTGGCGTTTCTATATTAGATTCTCGTCTGAGGACTGCTTCTGCCCGGCCTGCCTCTCTATCAACCTTTCCTTACGAATGTCCTGTAATCATCAAAGTACAAAACTACACCGTTATGTACTTTGAGAATCTGGTTAATTAAGTACATAACAACGGTGTAGTTTTGGTTTTGTGATCTTGTGTTGTCCGCCTAAAAGATGTTCCAAGCTCGGTTTTCTTCCTCCGTTTGCTTTAGGTGAAAGTCAAGGCAAGATAGCAGGGTGTCCGGGTTTTTAGGGGCAACGGTTTCCGGCCAAATATATACTGTTCCTTTTTCTGTCTCCCCGCTATATGTTCCTAATGCGTAAATTTTCAGTTTACTGGCGTAGTACGCTTCTTGGCAGGAGAGCTTTGGGCAGGTAATGTTTTTATGAAAATCGAAATGAAACGTTGATACGCCATCCTTCAAGTCCATGTCAAGTTTTGTGTAATCCTTTTTTTTCTTCAATTCTCTTCTAATATAATAAATCTGCGAGTGCAGCGGCTGACAAAAAGAGATACATATATTATGTCAGAAACAATAGCACTGATTATTGAAAAGATAATTAATGCAAATTGAGATATAAACCTGCACTAGGAAAGCAACATTGAGCTTGTAAAGAGCCATTGTATCAGATATGATGTCGGTGCGTAAATCAGGCATGACTAGATAGGACTCCTTTGTTCAGCATATTATCGAATTAAAAGGGCTTAACGGTGCTAAAAATCGCTTTACATTGGTAGATAGAACTCCTTTGTTCAGTACTTAATCCAATTTACTGTCAATTCAACCACTCAGTAACTTATGCATCGCTTCTGGAAAGTAGATTCTACTGATGGATGATGGAAACGGGTTCGAGTACAATTTCAATCGTAAAAAGGAATACACAAAGAGGTCAGGCAATTGAAACTAACGAAGGATTACCGAGAGCTAAAAGAAGAACGCCTGTTAGCAGAAAGAGAACCAAAGCAAAGCCAAGGAGAAATAGACCGCACAAGGATACCAGAAATATCAGCCTGCAATGTTGCACAGAAAGGACCTGCCTGCTCGAATACGATCGTTCAATTATTGCTTCCATACGAAAAAGATTACCTATCCTCTTATTCTTGTTTAATACACAAGGATGACTCATTCAAATACAAGAATGATTAAACTAACTTGCATCTTCACTTTTTAGGTAGTCGAACATATACGAAGATATGAAAGCACAAAACAATAACAATTAACAATAACTTTATTTTACCTGTCATTGTCCTGCGAGTTTGTGCTCAGCATTATACTTCCCACTGGTTGGGACAAGCCAGTACTTAAGGATCCTTGTGGAAGTCCACTCTGCACTTGAAGAAAAAATTCACACATTGATGATGTCATAATTGGATCATCCACCAATGTGTTGAGATTAGTGCTGTTCAAAGCTGACATAAGGACTTTACTGTGAATACATGAAAAAAGGATGTTGACTTTTATTATAAGCCTTTTTTGAATAGTCACTAGTCATTATAGATATATTACTATCTAATTTCTATAACTCATCTAATGTCACTGCACTAAAAACACATATAACATTAATAATATTTTGTCACAATATCGATAGCTAGTTTACTAAAATAAACAGAAGTATATAGCAACTCACAGTGAGACTCCACTTATAGTCTGGTCACCCCCACAACAGAGAAGTGGGTGTGACTTACAAGCAATTCCTTGTCCTTTGCCTAAGATCTTTAATGTGAGGGATTTTCCAACATTTGTTTCATTGGAAAATATCACCCCAATGCAGCTCTCATCTGGTTGGAAAAAAATTACATGATATTTAATATATATAAGCAATAGGATGCAGTATCCATCATGCACTTTGGGTAACTGCAAGATTGTTAATAATATAAAGTGTGGAATATTCTTTTATAATTTTGCAATTTAAATGTACTATAAATTAAACGTTGTGCATGTATTTTTTTATCATACTGTAGATAACCAGGCAATGGTCTGAGATCTAGATATACAGGTGTCAAAGTCTGGTTGGTTCAAATTAAATGATTGGCTCTGCCTTGATTTAGGGACCCAAAATAAAATTAATTGATTAGATTGGAAAAAAGCTCTAATTTCGGCTGTAAATGTTAAAATAAATTGACTTTTCTTCACAAATTTAATAGCACACCAAACTTTTTCTTTACTACAAATAATACACACACACAAGACTGCTGATTCACCTGAAAAGTCAATTTCATGCCTTGTTTGTTGCAGAACAGCTTTTATTAGGCTGCATATGACAAATGCAGTTGACAACTGGAAAGAAATGTCATTGCATCCGAAGTTTGATGACAGATCAATGTAGCTGCAAAGGAAAGTCCAAAATTAATTGAAATTTCCAAGATAGTTAGTTTCAGGACAGTGTCACGAAAACATACCGTTTACATACAGACTGAAGGATGTCTGGATCAAATAGATGCTCATCAAGAGCAGTGCCAAATTGACCAAGCTGCGTGCAACCATCTTCTAAAAAGTAGCGATGTTGCTCTGGAGCAACCAGTGTGTTTTGGTAGATATGTAACTGAAATAAATCAAACAATGTACCATGAAAAATCAACTTTTTTAGTGTCAAGATTAAAAATAATTGTCGCTTTCTGGTTTAAGCTGTTTATAGCAATATATCCGCTTATTTATATTTTACAAAATTTCATGAAATTATGATAATAACTTTAAATAGACATAATTCTAGCGAAATGTTTTTAAATCATAATCTCAATTTTTCCAAAAAGCATTACACATTTTTGTGCAGCTTGACGTTATAACAATTTTCACCAGAAAAAATACAAATATTAAAACTAATCTTAGCTATAAAATATCAAAGCTCTTGACAATTCAAACTATGTCGTAAGCTAAGCCGCCATATTGGATTTTGTGTCATTTGTACATGTGCATTAGGGACGGGGGTGGGAGGTGGGGGTTTTGTTGGTTGGGCAAATTTGTTTTGATCATGAAGGATATTTTGGAGCTGATATTTTGACGCATGATTTTTTGTATATTTTTCCTACCTTGATCTTGAAGTATGTGCTCGATTTTATTTTTTGGTATTTGTATATCTAATGGTCCGTCCCTTATCGGGCTAAATATGGTCAATGTCCAAATATGCCTCCATACAATAAATTATCCCGCGAAAAGCTGTATAAAGGAATAAACGAGTGTTTCTGCCAGTGAATACAACGAGTAGGTTTTTTTTCGTGAACTAAATGGAATGTTTCTATATTGACGAAATTAGACTAAATTGTTATTAGTATGTTATAAAGTCTATAAATAATATCGTAAAAGAAGAGTATTATTGAATTTTTTGCCTTTCTATTTTATTGTCCATCTTTGGTAATCAGACTGAAATGTTATTATTACTTTATAAATCATATCGTAGAAAGTAGAGCATTAAGAGTGACTGTCAGTAAGAACCAGACAAATTCGAAATATCGTGGCAAAAGTCGATTCATCGATTTTGTTCATATTTTGCAGTTCGATACCCTATCATGTTATAAGAACTCCTGTGAACTTAGTTTTTAAAAATTTGTTTTCGTTTGGGAGAAATTTGAATTATTGTGCGAGAAGGCAAATATGCTAATTCGACGACTCTGTAATAGAGACCACTCGGCGATCTCGTGCACAAAATGCAAACAATATTTAACCTTTATAACCTAATAATCTTTAAATATGGTATCTCTATATGCCTCATAGCGTATTTCAGACTTGTAGCTCTAACGATGAATGTTTGGCAGAATTTTGTTCAGGACACAGTTTTCATGAGCTAAAAAATACCCTCAAAACAGCCGCGAATTAAACTATGTTCGATATAACGGAATAGTTTGATATTCACTGTGTGTGAAGTTAAGATAATTTCTTAAAATACTGCCGAAAAACATTGCTAGGTTTTTATGTTTTGAAGTTGTTACAGTCGATCTAAGTTGCCTAAAATGGCTGTTTTTTACGATCATTTTTGCATAATTAGCAACGATAATGAGCGTCAAAACAATAATACTATTTGCAACAATCTTGTATAAACCGTATTTAACATCAGCAATGAGTCAATTTGTATTCCTTATTGTAGTTAGAGCAATATTTATTGTTGAAATTTGTACAATATTCAAGAGATTGAGTAATACAGTACTTCTAATGTATTATTAAATAGTGCCCAGTATTGAATTTGATTGATAGCCAATAATTAATAAATCATGTTCAGAGCCTAAGCTAGACTGAAAAACAACAATATTGTTTGTATTTTGTGCACGAGATCGCCGAGTGGTCTCTATTTCAGAGTCGTCGAATTAGCATATTTGCCTTCTCGCACAATAATTCAAATTTCTCCCAAACGAAAACAAATTTTTAAAAACTAAGTTCACAGGAGTTCTTATAACATGATAGGGTTGAAATTTGTACAATATTCAAGAGATTGAGTAATACAGTACTTCTAATGTGATAGGGTATCGAACTGCAAAATATGAACAAAATCGATGAATCGACTTTTGCCACGATATGTCTGGTTCTTACTGACAGTCACTCTTAAGAATTAAAAGTCTGTAAGATTTTTAGATTTAAGCGTCCCAGCACTATACTTATTATGCATTTCAGTTGTACTTACTTCCCTCGATAGTACCCAATATCCATTATATTGGAAACCCAAATGGTACGCCTTGGAATTCTTTTTTTATCTCCGCATCCACGTAAACGTCACTTTTTAGACATGTGCAATAGTCAGCCAATGTGGCTGCAGTCGCTGTGCCGGTCAAATTGACCAGGCCACAACCAATACGACCCCTCAATTCTTGCAAGAACTTTACTTGGGAATCAAAGGCATTTGCAGGGAGCACAACACTCCTAAAAGCAAAGGGAAAAAATCATAACAAGTGAATGAATAAAAAAATAGATAGAAAAAAATGATTCAGACCGTGCGTGTAAGAGAGTTTTGTTCTTAGAACATTACAAATGGGGGAGGGGCTTTTTTACAGCTCCTTTTTTAGAAAAGAGCACGAAGTGAAGGAAGTAACCTCAATCTGCTATCCTTCGTTAATGCAATATTCAAGAACACTCAGTGTAACCGTAGCTGACCAATCTAACCGAGTGTGCAGATTTACATGTTTTATATGTGATCAGTGCCGTTGGTTATCATAACTTATTGTCAGGCAATTTTGTATTTGGATTCAGCTCTTGGCCGATTAAGCGATACGAAACTATTTGTGACGATGATTGCGTAATAATACATATGGATAGAATGTGCCTACAGGATTTTTTGAATCTGAATTTTTAAACTTTACTTACTTTGTTTCTAATTTGCCACGTCTCCATGGTGCACGAGGCCACCCAAAAACCATGTCTTTCTTCCTTTCGACACTGCAATTCGCCAATGAACTTCAAGGCGAAATCTCCAAAGATGGTTTTCCCATCTTCATTTAATAAGTATGTTGTTCCATCCTCGACAACAAATCGAGGCCGGTTCTGGAAAATAAGACACGCCGCATGTGCGACAATTTAGCTGTGACCAAATTCTCGACTCAGATAAATACTGATCCATATAATATACGGTATTATACTTACCTGATTACTTTTCTCCGAAGATGCTTCAAGGGAATTTTCCATCGCAAACACAACACTGGACTTAAAAGACTTCCAAATTACAAAAGGATAGCAAAATGTATCAAAACTTAGAGGGATCTCCAAATAGCTAACACGAGAGAGTGGTCGGCTTGACTCAACTACACACCCCTCATGTTCATCTATGTACATGACAGAGCATAGGTTTACATTACAGCCACAATCAGCGAGCAGTCTTTTTCTTTCTGTAAAGCTGTTATTGGCTGACTAGGTTAAAATTAGGTCATAATACGACAGTGCAGCAAGATTGTCATTCGCTGGTATTATATGACAATTACAGAGGAATTCCCTTATCATAGAAGGATTGTTTGACTAGCTTTTTTATCGTCTTCAAGAATGTTTCTTTTAGATATACATACATTAAAGGGCTATATCTCTAAAATAAGGAACGGGGAATGGGGGAATGGATTGTAGAAATGTAAGGGGGAATCAGAAAACATGGAACAAGAAAACATGGAATTTTTTAAAAATGGAAAGGAAAACATGAAATCTTTAAAAAAAGGAACGAGAAAACATGGAATCTTTATAACATGGAACGATAGACCATTAGCCCGTAGAAATGAAATACAAACTACAGAATTTGCCGGTAGAGAGTTTTTCACTGCATTGACCTTTAGCCGTAGTTATAAAAACAACAAATGTCACTATATTATGTATCGTTTATATAAACAACACTTGATCTTGATCTTCGTTGAATTGGAAAATATACAATTAAATTTGACATTAGTTACATATATTACTGTTATTATTCTATACAAAAAAGATATTTCACAATAAAAGGGATGGAGATAAAACTATTTTTAATCGTAGAACTGATTTGATTTGATTTTTGAATAATTAAACAATGACGTTTGCCTTAATCTTAGCCATCTTCACATCTTAAGGAGGCTCGAAATGGTTTTTTAGCGCGCGCGCAATATCGCCAATTTTACAAGACCCCTCTGACGCGTACAAAATGTATTGTTATTAATAACAACACAATGAAATGGTAGATTTTTCATTTTTTGGCAATTTGTTCCAATTAAGGTTTAGATTTAGTAGATCCATTTTAAGAAAAATCTGTAATGAAAAACCAGTTATATCTAGAAAAAATAATTTTTTTAATATTTTAATATTATACCAATACGGTAGCGCAGTGAATTGCTTTACCAGCATAGTCACTGGAGTGAGTAGAGTCCCTAGAATCCGCTAAATTTTCAGAAGGAAAATGTTTTAACATATAGATATAGATTAAAAATTTTTAAATTTTTTTTTTACATTTTTAATGCAATACAAAAAAACAATAGAATTATCCTATCAACCAATCAGAAGACACGTTGCAAACCGTGCAACCTGCCTCGCATATTTACGTGTGAACCATGAAATATAACATCCATTCTTGCTGGAAATGTAAATAACTATATAACATAAATATATCTGAGGTTGTTGATTTATTTCAAGCAGTTTCATCTCCACAAGGCAACCTATTTAGTCTTAACTTTGGTTATTTAAACCTGCAAGAACATCATATTTTAAAACCAAGAAATGAATTATTTTAGAAGCCACTTTTCATAATATACATGTAAAATGCATACAAGACAGTGGTGTATTGTTTATAGTTACTAGTCCTTTCTCTATAGTGTGCAAGGAACACCTTTGGATCTGACCTTGACTTATTGTCGCTCTTGGCCACCGTGATGACCAAGAGTGGCAATAAAAAAGTCAAAGTGAAAAAAGCAAAATGTTCAACAGAAAAACGTCAAAAGCGAAAGTGTTTTGCCACAAATACTCTCATTATTATTTACACTAAAAGAACAATAACCTGTCATTGTTGAAAGAACACGTATTTTATCATTCTTGTAAATGAGCCCATTAATAGACGCACGCGCGTTATTATTTGAGATGAAATCGACAACTTGTGTAATTAATATAAAACTTCAAAGTGATTAAATTCAAAATTATAGTTACAGTTATTGTATCAATGTCACAATACAAACCTAGCAAAGTTAAACAACTTCAAATAACTTTCTGAGAAATCAGAGAACTCTGTTATAAATTCAAATTGGAAAACTTATAGTACTAGTATGGATTGGAAAACAGCCCGACAATATGCTAATTTTTATCAAAGTCGACGTGTGTAACGCATTCAGCGTGACATTGTTTAAACGAAAAAACCTTTTTGTTTACAAACATTTACCCGTTTATTTCAATAAAACTTCTTTTATCTTCTAATTATTTCACTTTCTAAGCTTTCTCTAACCAGTTAACTCGCACTATAACGATTAGCAAAATTATCGCTTTTTGCTCAAAAATGCAAAAATTAACAATATCTAATAGGCTGCAGTTTCGCGAAATACGCGTTGACCAAAAATGTTATTCTTGAATCTTGTTATCTCATCCTAGTACTCTATGGCGAATATATTTTAGATTTCAGATCACGTTGTACTTTTGAGAAAAATGCATTTTAGCATTGGTACTCTTCGAGGAAATGTAAATTAGATATCTGGTGGCTATTTTCTAAAATTCTTCAAATACTCTAATTTTATTGTTTTTTTTGAAATTTGTTTTGCTCAAATGGTTACCCGAACATCAAATAATATAGTAAAGAAGTCTGACAAAGTTTGATAAAAAGGCCAGGACTTGAGAGCCTTTGACAGTAGACACAAATTTCATATTTGAAAATCGCTATTTTACACATTCTCGACAGGGTCGGAAAATGATCGCTTAAAAAATATAAAAAACCCTTAAACTTAAAAAGAAAGCGATTTCTATTCATCATTTTGATTAGTTGTTTAGCACAGAAAGTTTTAGCAAAATCGGTGATGTCGCGAAATTCGAGTGGTTGGTTCTTACGCGGACTGCCTCTTAAATTGCCCTGATGAAAGAAAATAAAAATGAATGAAAAGGCACTCTCACAGTGCATGGTTAAATCAATGAGATGGTATGGAAACATAATTTGCTCTTATCATCATATTAATTGTTCATAACTGTTCTTCCATCATTAGAAGAAACATCTTCAGCTTGATCATCGTCTTCGCTCGTCGAACTGAATTCACAATTTAACTGTCTCATCAAATTGTCAGCATAAAGGTTGTACGGTTCACACGCTCCCTTGCTGAGTAGATAGACGCAACTTGTGGGCGAACTTGTGTGCAACTCCCATATCTCTTGCTATATATGTTTGAAGTCAGGGACTGGATACTCTGCAAGTTTAGCAGCCCATTCGTCTACTTCTGCATTATCGCTAGGGCAGATGGGAGGTTGAATAATTATGTTTGTCACACTTGTCACTCTATCCGATCGAGGCAGAAACAACACATGCATAGTTCAAGTGCCATGTTGACATGAATTGTCACCTATGTAGGATTTGTACCCATAGTTACGTAGGAATAATGTGCTCCCCGTTGAGCAGTTTTAAAGTGTATTAAGCTCGTCATGTAAAATTTAAAATTATCATCTAAAATCGTTTTTTACTCGTGCCCAGGCCTATGGCCGGCACGAGTCTTAAAATGCAACGCGAATTTTTTTATTTTTGGTTTCCATGTCAGAAGTTGAACTTCGGACAGTCCGAAGATGTCCGAAGATGTTACGAACCGCCAAAAACAAGCCATAAATCGCTCGATATTAGTAAATGTCCTTAAACTTTACAGAAATGCAAAGAAAAACACAACACACAGGAAGATACATCTTTTTTTTTCCATGTCAGAAGTTCCTTTGGTTTCGCCATGAAGTCGTGAATAGCGATTACTCTCCGGTCAACTTCAAAATGGCGGCTATATAGCGCGACTACAAAACGTCTCGGTAAAATGGCTTCAAAAGCCGTTAAAAGTCACAATCGACACTAAAACTCGTCGCAGTTTGGCTTTTTATTTATCAAAGCTCGTAGTTGGAGTATTAGTTTTCATGTTCATCGTAGGACTTCCCCACCAGCACCCCCATGATAGATTATTTTTAATTAATAATAAATTATTGAGCAAGTCATTTTTGATAATGATATAGTGCTATTTGATATATTGTTCTTGAGCATGGCCTGACAAAATATCCCATGGACATCCCAGTCATCTTGCAATATTTGCTGAGTATCTAACAGTAAAAATGTGTACATGTACTCCTCAGTGATCAAAGTTTATGTTTGTTTCTTGTATTTTCTAAGTGAAATGATATATGTTTATTTACCCTGCGAGCACATTCTCCTTTACTTTCTCTCTCCATGGGATGGTAAAGTGACTCTGGTCGCAGGGTATATATATTGGTTTAGCTATACAAAGGCAACTTGGAATTAATTAAATAATTTTAATATACCAGTAATATTAAGTTGTACTATTTTATATATATTCTTTGTTCAACTAGCATCAATTCGATCAACAAAGCAGTTCTTCAGATAAGAGACAGAAATAAGAAAACAGTGATTTTCATACTACCCCTCCATTTTGTTTAAAGCAACAAGAATACTAACAGTATGCCTTTCATGGAAAGGGGGTGTTACTACCATCCCAAAATGGTATTTCAGTATGGGTCGGTGGGTGGGTAGGGTGTACACCCTATCTCAGAACAATTACCTAAGATATATACACAGTTCTATTCAGGACTTACAGTTTCTAGAAATCACAGTCCAAACGAAAGTCCAGTCCAGGTTTAAGCACATGTCACACTTTACAATATTTTGTAATGTATTCTAAATATTATAGCACTGCTTCTCCTTTACAGACAAAATTTTAAAAGTAACAAATAGCCCCATGGCTCAGCTCATGATTTTGTTCCGATTTATATACATGATAACTCTTTGCCATCAAACAACACTGAAGGGTGTTCTAATGTATTGTATTGTCAGTCAGGCATAACAAGGACTCCTGAGTTACTCAATCACACCAAGGCACGAGTAAACGCTTCCTCAAAGCGTCTAGTTTATTTAATGACTAGTTTATTCACCCCTGCTCAGTTAAGTCTTCACTCTCTGAATCACTTATGTATTCTTGTAATGAGAGCTGTGTGTTGTTCTCTAAATACTGGTTGACACGGGCTTTAAACTGATCAGCTCTTGCTCTCTAGCGAAAAACTGACACCATGGAGATTCTCTAGCTCACTCATCGCCTCTAGCAGCTTAAGTTGTCCTGATGAAAGAAAATAAAAAATGAATGAAAAACTCTCACAGTCCATAGTTAAATCAGTGAGATGGTATTTAAACACAATTTGTTCTTATCATCACATTAATTTAATTTTCAAGAAATGTAAAAACAAAAAATTGTTTATGTCAAACTATTGCCTAAAAGGCATTAGGTATTTGTTATGGTTAGCGAAGCATTGGTACAAATCATTGCGCATGTCAAGGTCCAACTCAACCACTACGTTTGCAGTGCACTTTGAACATTGATCAAGCCAGTGCATGATGATATAGAATTCAGCCTACTAAATTAATTTTTACTGACAATTACCTTCACAATCATCAACTTCAAGAATTGTTCCACTGATTGGACAGAAGATATCCAATATTTCATGCCACATGTCTACCTCATTCTCAACCATTAATATTTCTGGCCTCAAGCTGAACATTTCCAACATTAAAGAAATGGATAATTTCTGTGGCATTTGTAAGTGTTGGTCCTGAAACGAAATAAATATAAACAAAATTGGTGTAATACATCTCTATAGTATATTCTTCCATGACATAATTTTAATGATAATACTAATTATGTAGAATATTTATCATAATAATTATTACCATAATTATAATTGTTGCAATTGTCCAAACATATTTTGTTTAAAACACTATTTACTTTCTGCTCATAATTGCAACCACTATTCATAACATATTTTTATTAACATCTTAAGAAAATATAAACTAATGAATACCTTCCTGCCAATTTGAATCTATATAGTTTCATATTTCCATCTATATGGGCTGAATGTTGCTGGAATGCACAACATGGACAATCCATCCAATCTTTTTCTTGTAGCATATCAAGCTCAAAGTTACAGAATATCCATTCTTGAAACTTTTACTAAATGCTGCCATGTTGATTGTTCCAATCTGGAAATTAGAAAAACAATTATTTTAATTATGTTATACATGTTCCGATGGCTTGATTGTTTTCAGCATGCCGGATGCTTCATAGTAAGTAACGAACATGCAAGGAACCTTGTAGGACCAGGATTTAAAAGTGTAATCCCTTTTTCATGCTACCCTCTTTAAATGCAGTATTTACTTTTTACTTAATACTCTTGTCAATGCCTTGTCTTGTCTTGTCACCGGAGGTTTTCAAATACGCTCTCCAGACTGTAGATTTTTTTAGCCGGAGGTTTATCGTATATGTGTGGACGGCGAAAATGGAGCTTTTCGAATACGATGACGTCAGGCTGATAAAAAAATATCCGTTTAAAAAAAATACCCGGCTACGTGTGGACAGGGCCTAGTAATTAGTTAGCTAGCTAACTATTTCACGGTTATATTATTTGCACTCTATGAGCGAGGTGTAACTCTTGTCGTAACCTTACTCAAGTTCCTCCCACTTGTTGTTACTAGTTATTGACTCTCAATTAGTTATTTTTGTGTATAATCTATTTTAATTATCTGTTTGGCTATGCTGTTGCGGTCACAACTTACCCGTTATTCGCTTTAATTTTAAGCGCCTCTAACAAGGTGACTTAGTTGGTTTTCTTCGGTATTCTAGAAGTGAAAAGACAACATCAAGGCGGAAGTATATGTTAGCTCAGTGGCGTCCAGGTTTTTTTTCGTGACCCGTGATCGGGCATTTTAATTTTCCGTGATCCGAGAATTCAAGAAATAATTTCTCTAATTTCTCATGGCACTTGTCCCGTGACTCGTGAAAAGCTAAAATAATTGTTCGATATTCGGCAATCAATTGGTGATATTCGTGAATTTTCGGAATTTTTTTAAATGAAACAGACAGTTAAAACAAACAGACAGTTATGATAATGCCTGGCAAATATCTTGCCGACGCGTCAAACATGATCAAAAAAGTAAATGATTAAACATAACGTTATACTTAGATTACACCCGAGTCATCTAAAGACAATATGGCGGGGCAAAGTACCGTATGTACCGCAAAGTTCTCGTGATTCGGGAAATGGGGATTTTGTTCTTCGTGATTCGTGATTCGTGATTGTGCGATTTTATTTTTCATGATTCGTGCAACGTACCCTCCCCCCCCTGGACGCCCCTGTGTACAAGACGTATCTAAAACTAAAATCAAGACACAAAAACAGTGAATACGAATTAACAACACAGCACGCAAATGAAATTGTTTGTTATCAATTTATTCTTTTATGGTCGAAACAGGCAAGACACAAGACACATCTAAAACTAAAATCAAGACACAAACACAGTGAATTCGAATTAACAACACAGCACGCAAATGAAATTGTTTGTTATCCATTTATTCTTTTATGGTCGAAACAGGCAAGACACAAGACACATCTAAAACTAAAATCAAGACACAAACACAGTGAATTCGAATTAACAACACAGCACGCAAATGAAATTGTTTGTTATCCATTTATTCTTTTATGGTCGAAAAACCAAGACACAAGACACATCTAAAACTAAAATCAAGACACAAACACAGTGAATTCGAATTAACAGCACATCACGTAAATGAAATTGTTTGTTATTCATTTATTCTTTTATGGTCGAAAAACCAAGACACAAGACGCATCTAAAACTAAAATCCAGATACAAACACAGTGAATTAACAACACGGCACGCAAATGAAAGTGTTCGCTATCCATTTTATTGTTTTAAAAACATGTAGCTAGAAATCAAGATGCAAGACACATTTAAAAAATCAAGAAAAAAAAACACACTTTGCATTGCTCTCCATTTTATTGTTTCAACTTTTGCGCAGCAAATAATGAATACACAAGACGGAATTTCAACTCAAGAAATCAATCAAAGCTAGAAATAAATGAACCAAATCGACAAGGAAAAACCTACCAAATAATGAAATCAAACAAACTCTGTGTTTTCTCCTGAAAAATACGTCTCAAATGATGCAGTTTTTTCCACGTGTGCCCCAGTCGGTCGCAAGCTAAAATGAAAGGTGTCTCTCCTCCGACACAGGCCCCGTCCACACGTAAACGGCGTTTTCAGTCACCGGAGGTTTTCGAAAACGGAGGTTTTCGAAAACGGAGGTTTTCGAATACGCTCTCCAGACTGGAGATTTTTTTAGCCGGAGGTTTATCGTATACGTGTGGACGGCGAAAACGGAGCTTTTCGAATACGATGACGTCAGGCTGATAAAAAATATCCGTTTTTAAAAATACCCGGCTACGTGTGGATAGGGCCTAGTAATTAGTTAGCTACCTAACTATTTCACGGTTATATTTTTTGCACTCTATGAGCGAGGTGTAACTCTTGTCGTAACCTTACTCAAGTTCCTCCTACTGGTTGTTACTTGTTATCGACTCTCAATTAGTTATTTTTGTGTATAATCTATTCTAATTATCTGTTTGGCTATGCTGTTGCGGTCACAACTTACCCGTTATTCGCTTTAATTTTAAGCGCCTCTAACAAGGTGACTTAGTTGGTTTTCTTCTGTATTCTAGAAGTGAAAAGACAACATCAAGGCGGAAGTATATGTTAGCTCAGGGGCGACCAGGGTTTTTTTCGTGACCCGTGATCGGGCATTTTAATTTTCCGTGATCCGAGAATTCAAGAAATAATTTCTCGTGATTCGTGCACGGCACTTGTCCCGTGACTCGTGAAAAGCTAAAATAATTGTTCGATATTCGGCAATCAATTGGTGATATTCGTGAATTTTCGGGATTTTTTTAAATGAAACAGACAGTTAAAACAAACAGACAGTTATGATAATGCCTGGCAAATATCTTGCCGACGCGTCAAACATGATCAAAAAAGTAAATGATTAAACATAACGTTATACTTAGATTACACCCGAGTCATCTAAAGACAATATGGCGGGGCAAAGTACCGTATGTACCGCAAAGTTCTCGTGATTCGGGAAATGGGGATTTTGTTCTTCGTGATTCGTGATTCGTGATTGTGCGATTTTATTTTTCATGATTCGTGCAACGTACCCTCCCCCCCCTGGACGCCCCTGTGTACAAGACGTATCTAAAACTAAAATCAAGACACAAAAACAGTGAATACGAATTAACAACACAGCACGCAAATGAAATTGTTTGTTATCAATTTATTCTTTTATGGTCGAAACAGGCAAGACACAAGACACATCTAAAACTAAAATCAAGACACAAATACAGTGAATTCGAATTAACAACACAGCACGCAAATGAAATTGTTTGTTATCCATTTATTCTTTTATGGTCGAAACAGGCAAGACACAAGACACATCTAAAACTAAAATCAAGACACAAACACAGTGAATTCGAATTAACAACACAGCACGCAAATGAAATTGTTTGTTATCCATTTATTCTTTTATGGTCGAAACAGGCAAGACACAAGACACATCTAAAACTAAAATCAAGACACAAACACAGTGAATTCGAATTAACAACACAGCACGCAAATGAAATTGTTTGTTATCCATTTATTCTTTTATGGTCGAAAAACCAAGACACAAGACACATCTAAAACTAAAATCAAGACACAAACACAGTGAATTCGAATTAACAGCACATCACGTAAATGAAATTGTTTGTTATTCATTTATTCTTTTATGGTCGAAAAACCAAGACACAAGACGCATCTAAAACTAAAATCCAGATACAAACACAGTGAATTAACAACACGGCACGCAAATGAAAGTGTTCGCTATCCATTTTATTGTTTTAAAAACATGTAGCTAGAAATCAAGATGCAAGACACATTTAAAAAATCAAGAAAAAAAAACACACTTTGCATTGCTCTCCATTTTATTGTTTCAACTTTTGCGCAGCAAATAATGAATACACAAGACGGAATTTCAACTCAAGAAATCAATCAAAGCTAGAAATAAATGAACCAAATCGACAAGGAAAAACCTACCAAATAATGAAATCAAACAAACTCTGTGTTTTCTCCTGAAAAATACGTCTCAAATGATGCAGTTTTTTCCACGTGTGCCCCAGTCGGTCGCAAGCTAAAATGAAAGGTGTCTCTCCTCCGACACAGGCCCCGTCCACACGTAAACGGCGTTTTCAGTCACCGGAGGTTTTCGAAAACGGAGGTTTTCGAAAACGGAGGTTTTCGAATACGCTCTCCAGACTGGAGATTTTTTTAGCCGGAGGTTTATCGTATACGTGTGGACGGCGAAAACGGAGCTTTTCGAATACGATGACGTCAGGCTGATAAAAAATATCCGTTTTTAAAAATACCCGGCTACGTGTGGATAGGGCCTAGTAATTAGTTAGCTACCTAACTATTTCACGGTTATATTTTTTGCACTCTATGAGCGAGGTGTAACTCTTGTCGTAACCTTACTCAAGTTCCTCCTACTGGTTGTTACTTGTTATCGACTCTCAATTAGTTATTTTTGTGTATAATCTATTCTAATTATCTGTTTGGCTATGCTGTTGCGGTCACAACTTACCCGTTATTCGCTTTAATTTTAAGCGCCTCTAACAAGGTGACTTAGTTGGTTTTCTTCTGTATTCTAGAAGTGAAAAGACAACATCAAGGCGGAAGTATATGTTAGCTCAGGGGCGACCAGGGTTTTTTTCGTGACCCGTGATCGGGCATTTTAATTTTCCGTGATCCGAGAATTCAAGAAATAATTTCTCGTGATTCGTGCACGGCACTTGTCCCGTGACTCGTGAAAAGCTAAAATAATTGTTCGATATTCGGCAATCAATTGGTGATATTCGTGAATTTTCGGGATTTTTTTAAATGAAACAGACAGTTAAAACAAACAGACAGTTATGATAATGCCTGGCAAATATCTTGCCGACGCGTCAAACATGATCAAAAAAGTAAATGATTAAACATAACGTTATACTTAGATTACACCCGAGTCATCTAAAGACAATATGGCGGGGCAAAGTACCGTATGTACCGCAAAGTTCTCGTGATTCGGGAAATGGGGATTTTGTTCTTCGTGATTCGTGATTCGTGATTGTGCGATTTTATTTTTCATGATTCGTGCAACGTACCCTCCCCCCCCTGGACGCCCCTGTGTACAAGACGTATCTAAAACTAAAATCAAGACACAAAAACAGTGAATACGAATTAACAACACAGCACGCAAATGAAATTGTTTGTTATCAATTTATTCTTTTATGGTCGAAACAGGCAAGACACAAGACACATCTAAAACTAAAATCAAGACACAAATACAGTGAATTCGAATTAACAACACAGCACGCAAATGAAATTGTTTGTTATCCATTTATTCTTTTATGGTCGAAACAGGCAAGACACAAGACACATCTAAAACTAAAATCAAGACACAAACACAGTGAATTCGAATTAACAACACAGCACGCAAATGAAATTGTTTGTTATCCATTTATTCTTTTATGGTCGAAACAGGCAAGACACAAGACACATCTAAAACTAAAATCAAGACACAAACACAGTGAATTCGAATTAACAACACAGCACGCAAATGAAATTGTTTGTTATCCATTTATTCTTTTATGGTCGAAAAACCAAGACACAAGACACATCTAAAACTAAAATCAAGACACAAACACAGTGAATTCGAATTAACAGCACATCACGTAAATGAAATTGTTTGTTATTCATTTATTCTTTTATGGTCGAAAAACCAAGACACAAGACGCATCTAAAACTAAAATCCAGATACAAACACAGTGAATTAACAACACGGCACGCAAATGAAAGTGTTCGCTATCCATTTTATTGTTTTAAAAACATGTAGCTAGAAATCAAGATGCAAGACACATTTAAAAAATCAAGAAAAAAAAACACACTTTGCATTGCTCTCCATTTTATTGTTTCAACTTTTGCGCAGCAAATAATGAATACACAAGACGGAATTTCAACTCAAGAAATCAATCAAAGCTAGAAATAAATGAACCAAATCGACAAGGAAAAACCTACCAAATAATGAAATCAAACAAACTCTGTGTTTTCTCCTGAAAAATACGTCTCAAATGATGCAGTTTTTTCCACGTGTGCCCCAGTCGGTCGCAAGCTAAAATGAAAGGTGTCTCTCCTCCGACACAGGCCCCGTCCACACGTAAACGGCGTTTTCAGTCACCGGAGGTTTTCGAAAACGGAGGTTTTCGAAAACGGAGGTTTTCGAATACGCTCTCCAGACTGGAGATTTTTTTAGCCGGAGGTTTATCGTATACGTGTGGACGGCGAAAACGGAGCTTTTCGAATACGATGACGTCAGGCTGATAAAAAATATCCGTTTTTAAAAATACCCGGCTACGTGTGGATAGGGCCTAGTAATTAGTTAGCTACCTAACTATTTCACGGTTATATTTTTTGCACTCTATGAGCGAGGTGTAACTCTTGTCGTAACCTTACTCAAGTTCCTCCTACTGGTTGTTACTTGTTATCGACTCTCAATTAGTTATTTTTGTGTATAATCTATTCTAATTATCTGTTTGGCTATGCTGTTGCGGTCACAACTTACCCGTTATTCGCTTTAATTTTAAGCGCCTCTAACAAGGTGACTTAGTTGGTTTTCTTCTGTATTCTAGAAGTGAAAAGACAACATCAAGGCGGAAGTATATGTTAGCTCAGGGGCGACCAGGGTTTTTTTCGTGACCCGTGATCGGGCATTTTAATTTTCCGTGATCCGAGAATTCAAGAAATAATTTCTCGTGATTCGTGCACGGCACTTGTCCCGTGACTCGTGAAAAGCTAAAATAATTGTTCGATATTCGGCAATCAATTGGTGATATTCGTGAATTTTCGGGATTTTTTTAAATGAAACAGACAGTTAAAACAAACAGACAGTTATGATAATGACTGGCAAATATCTTGCCGACGCATCAAACATGATCAAAAAAGTAAATGATTAAACATAACGTTATACCTAGATTACACCTGAGTCATCTAAAGTCAATATGGCGGGGCAAAGTACAGTATGTACCGCAAAGTACCGCAAAGTTCTCGTGATTCGGGAAATGGGGATTTTGTTCTTCGTGATTGTGCGATTTATGTAAAATACAAGCAAAATCGAAGCCAATTTCGGCTCATTATTCGCTAGAAATGAAACCTCAAGTATAGAACAATCGTTAAACCATTTCTTACCTGGTAGGTATAAATTCGTTCGCTCAAATTGAGAAGCTTCGCTTTTCAGTATTCTTTCCAATCTTCTTCGAGCACTCCCTTTTCGCATTTTGGAAGTTCAAATCGTGATTGTCGACGTGCGAGGATATTAAAGCTACAATGAGCATTACAATAGATGTCAAAAAATAAGCGCTATGTTTGGAAGCAGATTGACGTTCGGCGCTATGATTGGGTGCAGATTGACATTGACGATTGACGGTAGTACTTCCGGGGTTGACCGGTCAGTCATTTTGGCGACCAAGAGAAGAGCACTGCATTTTCAGACATCGAGCTTTTCGCTCGATGTAATAACTATGGATATTAACAGTTTTGGCATTACCGTGTCTATTTGTCTTTAACTTAATCACAAATACAACAGAAAGTTATGTCCTGGTTCTTTTTTTTTTTTTTCTTTCACTCTCCCGGGCCAGCACGTATATGGATTATCAAGTAAGTTACATTAAAGTTATACTTTTGCATTTATTATTGCAATTGTTCTTTGATCTTCTTGGAAGCCTTCTTGGCAGCACGTCACTCTGAGCGGGTCTGCTTCTCTGGTTTCTCGTTGGTTCTATTAATTGTATAATCTTCTTGTACTTCCAACTCCAAGGGGTACAGTTTGTCAATTGGCCTAGAGAGTCTCTTGCCAGAGCATACTCTTACTCTTGCAGATCGTATACGGCCATCTTTTCCTGAGTATAAGTTTGTAATAATACCCATTTTCCATCTGTTACTCGTTCTGTTGTGAATGAGCACAAATTTTCCTTTGGCAATTTTTTGGATTGGTGAGGTATTTGTGTTGCCACTGAGACCAGAAGGTTTGAGCTCTGATCTCGTCTTTGTACGTCTGCTTGGGCCGCCTTCAGTATTACGTCCATTGCTCGTTGTGACTCCTTTACTGTTGGGCTGCGTATCCTGGTGATCTGCTTTGATACTCTTGTTTCCTGGTCTCCCTTTAGTGGTTTTATGTTGCGGTGTTTAAACTCTTTGACGATGACGATTCGGTTTGCGATTGTGCGTTGAAGAATACTTACCATGCTGACAGTGCATAGTCACTACTCCTGGCAGGAGACTTTTATGTGACTTTCCAAGTTTTCGGCATGTATACTGTGTAGTACAGGAATCTACAGGGTACACCCCTCTTGGTCGTAGCAGTGGCAGTTTAGGGAAACAACTCACTTTTTCAAAGAATTCATTATCTGTGGCTGGATTTCTCTGTGTCTCTGTCTCTCTCATTTCTTCCTCAATGGAGCTTTTGATTTTGATACTAGATCGTCGAGCAGAGCATCAAATGCGGAAGGCAAGGATCCACTTATGATATGGTTCTTCAGATTCCCAACAAGTTCAAACAAACAGGGAACTGACTGCTGAAGCATAATGAGCTTCTCGGGATACTCTTTAACATCAATAAACTTTAAGTCTAAAACAAGTTTTAATACAGAGTCATATGGGGAATGAACCCACAAACTGGAGTATACTTTACAAGGTCTAGCAAAAAAGACCTTACTGGGTCTGGGGCGATGATGGTTGAAGACACGGTAAAGGTTACTCTGATCCAATCCATGACTGGTAAAAGAGGAGGGAAAGTCAATTCTAGTAGTTTCTTGAGCTTTGAGAAGTTTATGTTTTGTACATTTGGATTGCAGTAGCTATGAAATAAAATTTGTTTATTAGAATCAATTTGTGAGCATTATGACCTGATGATAAATAAAGGACACGAATCGGTCAGTAAAAAGTCAATGAACTACAACATGATAGTTGAAGATATTATACCCCACACAACATAAATATATTGAATAATAAATCATTGCTATATAAATGATCATGATAATCGACGTCTATAGAACGGCTATTATACCTCAATCCCGGCGATATTCCGGGTGAATTTCGGATGAATCCCGGCGGTATTCCGGATGAATTCCGGAGTATTGCACTACGGGTAATGTTTGGGTGGAATAGCGAAATACTGGTGGAATTCATCCGGAATTATCTATTAAAGCACATTCAAAAATAAACAATAAACTCGCAGATCGTGTTTTATCAGGTTTAAAACCACTTGGCTTCGCCTCGTGGTTTTAAATCCTGATAAAACACTGCTGCTTGTTTATTAAACATTACTTTAAACATATAGACAGATGAGGAATATAACATAATTTCATTTAAATTTTGAAGAAGATTTAAATAGAGTCTGCGTATGTTTGTTTATAACTTTAAAACTTTCGGCATTTTTCGGTTAAGGACTCTTTTGTCCTTTGCCAAATTATGGCCCTTTTCTTCTTGTCGTCAACGGGAATTCAGCGAGGGCAGTAGCTGTAAAAGTAATTGGATCTGATTAGAACATATAATTTTACATTTTTTTGGAAATATTGTGTAGCTCATTCTATTGTGTATGATGACATCAAGAAGACGAAACGGCTGTGCACGAGTGTAGGAAATAGAGAATGCTTGCACCAAGGGCGTGGGTACTGCAATTACACTGTAATTAAAGCCAGATGCATTACAATGATGTTTACCTTTTAGGACCGAGATCCTTATTGGGTCTAGTTTGGCTTTTTGATTGGAGCCATTAAAGGTTGACGTTCTAATTTCTTCTCCAGTAAACAATAACTTATAAATAAACAAGAAAAGAAAATTAATATATGTAGTTCTCAGCTGATGAATGATTATTTCATCATGTAATTTTTGTACACAAGATTTTAATTTGTTACTTACTTCCAGTAAGTTGAACGCAAATTTCCCCTTTCCGAGGCATCTAATGCTTTTGAATAAAGCAATTTGTCCACCCTGATATTCAAATCAGGGTCTCCCAATGGTTTTAAATTGGACGCAGTGGCTCCTTAAATGTTGGCAGCTTTGTTCGGATATTCTATGGAAAAGAAAGGCTGTAAGTTATTTGAAAAGTAAACAAAATTTTCCGAAGCGGACGAAAAGCTCAGTGGGCACTATGCGCTGATAGTATCCCTCCGCAGTGGGCACTATCACGTCACGTGATCGCTCCTCGACCAATGAGTGCGCAGAAAAATTTGTAGTTATATTAGTATATATGTATATAGGTAATTCATCCTTTAAAATAAACGATATGACATGCAATAAACATCTTTGAAGTATTATGAGTAGTTGTGTAATATACAAAGAATATATATTATGATATCTTATTAATCAAGTGCGAGGGCCTTACAGGAAGTTATAGACCAACTTTTTTCCACTGTCTTATAGCAAAAGAAAACAACTCGGTCCATAACTTCCCGTACGGCCTGAGCAAGCGAGGTTAATAAGATATTAATATATTCTTGGCATGGCAACACCGTATTGTTGTTTAAATTTCAAGTGTTTTACTCACGATGTGTTTCCGAAATGTCTTTCAGGGAATGACACCATGGATCTGTCTGATGAGATGAAGGCGTTATGGGTATACATGTACTATGTACGGATGTGGATGGTAGTGGCGTAGGAGGGACGAATTGTGGGCTGAGAGCAGCGGAAGGAGTCTTCATTTTCTGAAAGAAAAAGACAGTCATTGATAGTGACATTCATGTCTTTTAAATGTTAAAAACAGAAAAAAATGAGTGTATTGCTCGGAAACACGAGAGAAGCATGATATTTCTTGATTGTTCTCAATAATTAATAACAGCTTTTTGTGTATGATAAGAACATTACGTTAGTTTCTTTTTTATATATTTGAAATTAGACCTCGAGGCTGTTATTCAGCTATACGTCGTGGTTTCAAGAATACGCTTCTCACGTTTTTTTCTGACAGTTTGTTCCTGATTGGTGCTAAAAGGTCGTTCAATATTGTCTGGAAATAAAGACACAAAAAGTTACCTTTAGCTGCCCAGCATTGACCTCTTGGGTATTCTGCAAAACAAAACAAAAATTATTTATGGGTAATTCTAATTGTGATACATTTGCGATCACACGTTTTATTCTAAACATAATATTAGAATGTTTGTTTACGGAAATCAAGATATAGAAGGAAAAACGTGTACGTGACATGAATTGCAAGTTAAGTGCTACTAAGTTCATTTGCAATTGAAATTATATAAATCAGTGGTATAGATTCTCTTCTATTTGTAAGAGATTTTTTGTGTAACCAATGCTCTCTCCGATTCACCAACCTCTTTTATGGTGGAAAATATTTTCCTTGTTACGGTAAGACTGTATTCTTCTTCGTCGTCAGATAAAGCTTTTGCTATGAAATTAAGAATGGAAAGTGATAATAATATTTAGACAGTTTTGACGGCTTGTGTTTCGTGTATAGGAATCATTAATTTATACTATACCCGGTTTGCATGTGTGATGCGGACTGAAATGGCGAACATATGCATTGCATGGGTAATCTGGGCAATAATAATAATTATAATAATAATGATGGTGATGGTGATGGTCTTTCATTCCTTTGTTGTTTCTTTTTTAATTTTATTTATCCAGTTTCCTTTATTATTTTATTCTTGATCGCTGTTATTTCCAATAGGTTAGTTATAATATTTATTTCCAATATTCATTTCTACCGTATCTTGAACGTCCATCAGATCATATCGAATGGACTTCATTGCCGTTTTTGTCTCTTCTTCTTGGGCGGCAGTTTTACTAACTTTTTCTTGTAGTTCCGTTATGGCATCTTTTTTGTTGTCTGTTAAAAGATATATATAATTAGTTTATTGATACAAATTGAAGTCTTATAAACAATCAACCAACAGGTATCGACGTTTTTTACTTTTGTTTCCATTGCGCCGGAAATACGTCATAAAAAAGCCAATTTGATGCCCAACAAACGTCAGATCCAAACCAATGATCAAAAAGGCGCGGAGTTCTGAATTCATACACGGAGCTGGAGAGTAGCTAATGTAAGCTTACATGACAGTGATGGAGAAACTCGTTTTCAATTGGATTTTTTTTGTGGAATTATTATGAGAGAAGAATTGTTGAGATACTGGTTTGAACTAAGGTTGGTACAATTCTTATGTAGTCAAAAATTGCCGTTTTAGATATAATTTTGATGTTTTTACTTACTGTGCACAGAGATAACGTAGCCTTCCCATAACTCTGATTTAAACTGACTACGTTCGGAGCTGGTTCGAATCCTAATAGTGAATTTTTTTTGTTGGAAATCACTTCCAACACTTCGCCCGGTAGTGGCTCTTTGTCCTTCTTGTTCCAAGCGACCAAACAAAACATTTTTGTTAAGTTTATGTGATAGCAAATCTGAAAAAAGAAATTAATGTAATTACGATTAGTGAATGTGGAAATAAATTATTATACCATCAATGTTTCAGTGATCTATCTTTCGTTGTTTATGCTAAAAATAAGGGTTTATTTTGCTCTATCAATAAAAACACGATAAGAAATAATATTTGCTCTTGTATTGCATCAAAGTCAAACCGAGAATCATATATTATAAGTATTAATAATTCCGTATTACGATATTTGCAATCTCCATCTAAAAACTATTGTGTTAGTAATGTTTAAACCATTAAAAATTCGAAGTAACGGGAGCGACAACAGAGAGCGACTTTTCAAACAGCAAGCGCGAATTAAGCTGCAGTCGAGAAACTTAAAAACCTGAGGGGGAAAAACACAAAAAAAATGCCAAAAAAACTGTTTCAATTACTAAGAACAGCCGAACCGCTATTCCGTGGGGCACAAGTTTCAAAACCTTTTGTTTGTATTCTGTTGTTTCTTATGACATACTTGATTGTTGGGGTTTAAATCCACTCAATACTGTCAGCTGCCTTAGCATTTATATTTAAGCAATAGAAGCCAGTTCCTATGACTCTACCGGTGAAATAGAGCACGCGGGATGTTGGGAGAAACACGAGAAAAGTTATAAAATCACGAGCTGAAAGCGAGTGATTTTATAACTTTTTCGAGTGTTTCTAACAACATCCCATAGCAATGCTGGTTTTCCGTAAAAACGTAGTTTTATTTGCTGATTAAAATTGTAATTCTCAAAACTAACACCAGTGCCCAATGAACCAATCATAATCAGTGTACTATTGAGCAATCTTGACCAAAAAGGACCAAGGTGCTGTTCACTTTCTTCCCGGGTATTTTTGCTAGCTAAAAAGAAGGAATTTCATTTATAAAACCGTTAAAACATAGCTCGGTTGACTTCTGTGGCTAAAAACAAAAACCTTTAGCTGAACTCTTGCATGAGACTGACATATATACAGCAATTCAAGCGAATTTGAGTGGTGAAAGCCGTGCCGACTGACAGCAATTTATCACACTGAGAAAAAAACAGTTTGAACAAGACAAGCTTGCTGTGTACAACGTTTTGAAGTTAAAAAGAACAAAGACCACATCTACAAGATTACTTAGGCTGCTGAAAGTATGTATTTATTTACTTTTAATCAAACGTTTGCAGGTTTAAGGTTTATCAGTTTCTGTTTTCATTTTGACGAGACAATTGAAAGATAATTGTAAATCTGCCTTTTTGTTCACATTGCTTGTTTTCAAACATGGTTTATTTATAAGAATAAAAAACTTGAAAGCACATTTATAATTCTGTAATTGATTGTGTGTTTGTTTGTTTTTATAAAACAAAATATAATATTTTGCCGTCGATAAATTCAACAAACATGCAAGTTATTTGTTCAAGATTAATCGAGTTCAATTGCAAAAAAATCTCACTTATTCACTATGAAATTATCTTCATATGTCAAGGATAAAATGAAGTAAAAATTATTGCCACTTTGAAGCGCTGTTTTCCTTTTGTTTTTGTTTGTTTTGATCAAATTCAACTTTTGACTTCCAACTTTACAGTTTGTCTAAAGGCGGCGTATTTTCAAAGCCATGTCTCTGATTTTTGTCGCCTTTGAATTGCATTTCATTGCACCGTAGGCTTCAGGGTTTAGGTTACCAGAAAGTTCACAAGATGGAAAGTCTTTTTACATTTTAATAGCCGTTTTTAGTAGATGTAGTAGCTTATAACAGAACAACTCTTATTAAAATTGTGGGCTGTCAATCAAAAACCATGTCTCTACCGGTGAAATAGAGCATAGCTTTTTTGAGTGAATCAACCAATCAGAGCTTACGTACTATCTAAGCTATATTATAAAAATTTATATAGCAATACAAGAGAGGGGAAGTTTTGAAGTTGTTTTCGGTTAACCCGACGTAGGTCTTGTGTGTGTCATTGTCTTTTCGTATTACTTTGGCCTTGTATATCACACCCGACTGTAGGCATTCACCCATCAGGGGACAATTCTCTTTGTTCCGGCAATTGCATGGTTTTGTTTTTTCGCTTGGGCTGGCATTGTGCGAGTTCCACTTTTTCTTGTTTTCGTTGTCGATTATTTGTTTTGCACTGTTCATACAACTGTAACTGATTTTAATGGTTTACTGTTGAAGATCTTTCGCAGGGTGTGTCCAATTGGAAAGCATTTGTTGACCAGTGAAAACTGAAAACCACTGAAAACTTTACTTCGTTTCCACAATGCACTCGATATATATATATATATGTGTATATATATATATATATATATATATATATATATATATATATATATATATATATATATATATATATATATATATATATATATATATATATATATATATATATATATATATATATATATATATATATATATATATATATATATATATATATATGAAGAATAGTTTCATAAAAAGGGTGTTAGATGTTAAGACCCCTTTGTGTTTAAAAAGTCAGCACGAGCATTTCACGCAATAACACTATCAGTCATTGCAGCGGTGTTATTTGGCGTGTTTTAACAATAAAATTGTATAGATTCAATGACTTAGGGACACGCCCATATTTAACTGTACGAGAAAACCCTTTTTATCAAAACAGTCTTCATGTTTTCTGCGTGCGCGTCTTGAATCAAACTGTTTTTACGTGCTTACAAAAGCAATTCTTGAATAAAGTTATCTGTAGACCGATAAGTATACCTTTAGTTAGTATATATTGATGACTTGGGAACTTGTCTTATACCCCCTCACGACTGAGAACAGATCGATAGATCGTTGGTGTTGCTGTGAATCAAGAAAGATGGTAACGTCATTAGAATAGTCTGCAAAAATACCACAATAAACGACGACCAAATTACCACCCTAGCAAGGGCATTCCTCCATCTAGATGACATGAAGAATAGTTTCATAAAAAGGGTGTTAGATGTTAAGACCCCTTTGTGTTTAAAAAGTCAGCACGAGCATTTCACGCAATAACACTATCAGTCATTGCAGCGGTGTTATTTGGCGTGTTTTAACAATAAAATTGTATAGATTCAATGACTTAGGGACACGCCCATATTTAACTGTACGAGAAAACCCTTTTTATCAAAACAGTCTTCATGTTTTCTGCGTGCGCGTCTTGAATCAAACTGTTTTTACGTGCTTACAAAAGCAATTCTTGAATAAAGTTATCTGTAGACCGATAAGTATACCTTTAGTTAGTATATATTGATGACTTGGGAACTTGTCTTATACCCCCTCACGACTGAGAACAGATCGATAGATCGTTGGTGTTGCTGTGAATCAAGAAAGATGGTAACGTCATTAGAATAGTCTGCAAAAATACCACAATAAACGACGACCAAATTACCACCCTAGCAAGGGCATTCCTCCATCTAGATGACAATGTTTTCTGCGTGCGCGTCTTGAATCAAACTGTTTTTACGTGCTTACAAAAGCAAGTCTTGAATAATTAAAGTTAGATCTTAGTTCTGACGAGTTTCGGACTTGACTATAAAGCCTATCGATACCATTAAATGCTAAAATGTTATATTAGAGTGTTTTATTTTATTTCAATAGATTTATAGAAGACGTTTTTTTACACCAACAATATAACTGATTTTTTTCGCTGAGACCAAATGATACATATAATAAATAAATACATCAGATTAGCCGTTTTTAGAAGAAAGGAATTGAATATCAGATCAATTTAGCCTACATTATTTTTTTTTTAAATTGATGATTCGAATTGATTGATTCTAGATATATTATGTAATATTCTGTTTTATTGTTGTGGGCTTCCTGTTTTAAGCGCGTATCGCATTGCATTATTGTCATTTTGACAAAAAAATTTGTTGAAATAGCACCACAATGCATTGCTTTCTTTGTCGAGATAACCCACCCTACCCTCCCTGCATATGTAATATTCTGTTTTATTGTTGTGGGCTTCCTGTTTTAAGCGCGTATCGCATTGCATTATTGTCATTTTGGCAAAAAATTTTGTTGAAATAGCACCACAATGCATTGCTTTCTTTGTCGAGATAACCCACCCTACCCTCCCTGCATAACATTTTTAATTGTTAATTTCGTATTTACCTCTCCCCCACAGTACGTTTCAACATGCATCGTGTTAAAAGATGGGAAAATACAACTCTATCAAGGTAAATCAAAGATTTCCTACAATATATACCGAAACCATTCCTAAAAACGAACGATTATACTGATTATTGTATTTTCCATTTTGTATACCATGGAAAAGAGGGGTTTTTTTTGTTATCTATGCTACAACTTGTGAAATTTAACTTAAGCTTGAGAATGTTCTCACTGCATCTATGTTTAAACTTAAATATTAAATATAATAGCTCAAAACAATACAATATTTTCGCGTTCATTTTCCAAAGGAGGGGATTACATTTTTTTAGAATATATTAGCAAAATTTATCATTCAAAACCTTTGAAAGTGCCATCTTAGGTTTTAGTGAGGGTAAATATAGGGAAGCTTTACATTTTCTGTAAAATTATGTAAGGATTAACATAATCTATAGCCTTTTATGCTTTGTATTATACCCAGGGGGGGGGGGGGGGGGATACTCCGCTAGGATTTGGGTAGGGGTGTTCCGCTGGGATCCTAAAACGGTGACCCTGTTTATGACAGAAAAAAAACAAATTTGTATACCCTGTTTATGACAAGGGATAAAAATGGGACCCTGTTTATGACAGTTTAGGACCCTGTTTATGCCGTGAAAACGTGCTGAATTTCACGAAAGGCGAAAGACCGCGCTGCTCATCGTATTACCTAATTAATATACCTGAATATGACAAAAAAAACTAAGGAAATGGGGGAAATGGGGTAAAAATATACCCTGTTCATGACAGAAAACTCAAAAAACCATACCCTGTTTATGACAGAAAGCTCAAAAAACCATACCCTGTTAAGCGGATCATCCCCGTATAGTAAATATATGGGAGTACCCCCCCCCCCCCCCCCCCCACGGGTATTATATGGTATTATATGACTTACCTTAAATTCAGTTTGACGAGTTGTTTCTTATTATTGTCTCTGCTTCAAAGACAGATCCACCAGATAAACCAAGTAAAGCATTCCTTATTGGCTGCAAGTGATGTTTAGAGAACTGAAGAGACCAGTAAGAAGTGTCATGTAAATACCTAGTAAGAAGTTCTTCTCCAGGTCCAATTGTGCAGGTGCTTCTTATCGATTCTTAGCCATCTGGATCTCCAATGTCACTTCCCATACATGTGCCAGACAATATGGAAAGGTACCATCTTGGACTATCTAACCAACTCCAAGGGGGCAAATTGAGACTTCCATCAATTTCAACCTCATTGCTGTTCCTTAGGGTCTTCAATATATAATCTGATGGTGGAGGATTGCTTCCAATATGTACCGGTGCAAGCGGAGCATAGTTAGTTATCCATATGGAATTCATCTGGTATTTTCTTTATTGTAAAAACTCCATTACCAATGATCTTAGATGGTCTTATCTGGAGAAAAGCTTTGACATTATCAAGTGTTTGGTAATTGTTTTGAAGAGACCTGTATACAATTATTAAGGTTAGTAATTATGAACAGATTGTCCTAAACAATGTTTTTTACAACTAAAAATGTGTGGGCATGGCAACATGACATTACATTTCACTCACTATTCTCAAGCTAGAAGATGGGAGGTGGTTAGAATTGATGGTACACTATATTCCTATACTTAACAATCATGATACATGAGAATAAGTATAAAAAACAGGTTCCCATTTAAATCTGTACTTTCCCATTTAAATCTGTACTTATGCAAATTGTGTTGATGTGTGCTAAACACACAGATCAACCAATCAGAGAAGTTCACTTCAGAAATAATATACTCTGATTGGTTGATCAGTGTGTTTAGCAGACATCAACACAATTTACATAAGTACAGATTTAAATGGGAAAGTACAGATTTAAATGGGAACCTGTTAAAATGAAAAATTATGCATTTACAAATGAGCAAGTTTCTCTGATAATTTAATTTATACATTTTACTAACTACATTGAATCTGATTGGCTGAGATGAGAGCACACGGCTAAATCTGAGTAGCATGTGAACTTGACAGTGATAATTGCAGTATCTGTAGTTATCACTGTCAAGTTCCCAGGCTCTCTCCATTCTCAGAGAGTTGATGTGAAAATGTCAGCGAGATTTGCTTGTTATTGTCTCTTTTAACTGATTATAATTGTACTTTTACTTAAAAAAAATGTATAATAAAACAATTATTGAATTTGGTTTTCGCATGATATCGTAAATTATCAAGACCTCGAGTCAGTATTATCTGTCAGATAACACAGACCTAGGTCTTGATAATTTACGATATCATGCTCAACCTCATCCAATAATTGCTTATTGTATAGGCTAAGACGATGTTTGGAGTTCCCAGGCTCCCTCTGTTCTCAGGAAGTTGATGTGAAAATTGCATTGAGATTTGCTTGTTATTGTCTAGCTTATTTACTTGATTACAATTTTACTTTTACTTTCTGTACTTTCCCATTTAAATCTGTACTTATGCAAAATTTGTTGATGTGTGATAACACACAGATCAACCAATCAGAGAAGTTCACTTCAGAAATAGTATACTCTGATTGGTTGATCTGTGTGTTTAGCACACATCAACACAATTTGCAGAAGTACAGATTTAAATGGAAACCTGTTTTTTATATTTTATAAAATAATGATTGAATTTGGTTTTCGTATGATATCGTACATCATTTAAAATACCATTTTGGGTTTTGGTGAGGGTAATAGACCCATTCAGTTCTGTATGCAAATTGCACATTTCAGATCACATGACATTCCCCTGAGAGTTGTTCTTTTATGTCAAGTATTAAGAATTTATGCATAACAAATGATTAACTCCAAAAGGAATGAACAGGTGGTTTGAAATGGGAAAATAAACATTGAAGCTGAATGGGTCTATTAGGGAAGCTATAATCTGTATATTGAAAATTTTAATTATCATAATGTATAGCCTTTTATGCTTTAAATTATATATAGTATTTTAATGACTTACCTTAAATTCAGTTTGATAAGTTTATGTTTCTTATGACTGTCTCTGCTTCATTGACAGATGCACTAGATACTCCAAGTAGAGCATTCCTTATTGCCTGTAGGTGTAGTTGTGAGAACTGAAGGGACCAGTACGAGTTGTCGTGTGAATATTGAGTAAGCAGTTCTTCACCAGGTCCAATCGCACGCGTGCTTCTCAACCATATCTCGCCATCACGATCTCCAATTTCACAATTCACATTAGATTTAATAAGAGATGAGAACTTCTCATATGCCAGGCAATATGGAAAAGTACCATCTTGGATTATCTGACCAATCCCAAGGGGGCACAGACTTCCGTCAATCTCAACTTCTTTACTGTTCCTTGTGGTCTTTAATATGTAGTCTGATTGTGGATGATTGCTTCCAATTCGTACTGGGGCAAGGGGAGCATAGCTGGTGATCCATTTGGAGTCTGGTATTCTCTTTATAGTAAAAACTCCATTTCCTGTGCTGTGTCCTCCTATACCAACAACCTTAGAAGGTCTTATTTGTAGAAACGCTTCACCAGTATCCAGTGTTTGGTAATTGTTTTGGAGAGACCTGTATACAATTATTAAGGTTAGTAATTATGAACAGATTGTCCTAAACAATGTTTGTTTACAACTTAAAAACTATTCCCAAGCTAGAAGAGGCAAGGTGGTTAGAATTTATGGTACACTTTATTGCTATACTTAACAATGATAGATGAGAATAAGTATAAAATGAAAAATTATGCATTTACAAGGAGTCTGAGTTATCAGATAATTTAATTTGTATAGGTTAAGACAGATGTTTGGAAGTTTGCATAATTTTTCATATCATACAATAGCAGAATCCAATAATTGTTTATTATAATTATACATTTTAAAATACTACCAGCAATCTGATTGGCTGAGCTAGAGCATACTTGTACAGTTAATTTTTGACAGGATAATTTTATTATCTGCTAGCATATAATACATTTGTTCTGTCAAGTTCCAAATTGCATTGAGATTTGCTTGTTATTGTCTTATTTACTAGCCTGAGAAAAGAGACATTCTTTTGCTCCTCGACCCCCGTGAAACTAACGTCTGATGTATTGATGTTCATATTCAGCCAATTACAGGCGCTACCCAAATCTCGGTAGCGCTACGTCATCAGTTTGGAATTCCCCGGCTCATTGCTCAGACATTAGTTTTGCAGGGAGACGAGGAGCGAACCAATGTCTGTTTTCTCAGGATACTTATTTACCTGATTACAATTTTACATTGACTTTTAAAAAGATGTTTAATAAAACAATTATTGGGTTCGGTTTTCACATGATAGCGTAAATTATCAAGACCTTAAGTCTGTGTTATCTTCCTCAGCGTCTGGATTTGGCAGAAAAAACAGATCTCAGTCTTGATAATTTACAATATCATGCTCAACCTCCCTCAATAATTGCTTAATGTCATATTTATTTAGATAATAATGCTAATTAATTCAAAGCTATGGGAGTTTTGTAGGTGATCATTGTAAGGGGAGGTTGGGCTTGGTCACCAGTCTGTAATTGAAGTGATTTTGACAGGTTTTTAATCAAAACATAAGCTTTGTAGAGTGAGATATTCTTCTTATTCTTTCATAGTAAATTGTTAATGAAGGGTTGTGGTTTGAATCCCAAACTTTCTGAATCAAGACAAATAATATTGTATAGACTCTAAAAGGAATCATTATACTCAAGTTAAATAATACAGGAAGTTGGTAACTTACACTTTGTTGGTGAAAGATGTACATGTGTACTTAAAAACTAATGTACAAAAATTCAGCCTGGAACAAGTGGGCAATTCTTGGAAAATTTCTCTATTATAACTTTGACTCCAAATAGCTTTAACTGAATTATATTTATTGTATTAAACAATATTTGTAGGTACATATTTGACCTTGCTTAAATTTCAATTCTGACCGATCGATATGGGTGCCTATTTTTTTTTTAATACTGTGTTTTTATTTTTCAAAGTCAATGGTGGCCATATTGGATTTCTGTTGATGCGCAGCTGTTACAGTGTAATACACTAACATCATTCACTAATTATTGGCACATCTTAATGGTAAGTGTTTATTTCCTATCATTGTTTGGTTATTATTTATAAGTAATACCATGACACTGCAGGATATTAGTGATCAAATGTCCTCAAAGCAGAGGGAAGTTTAGTGGAAGTCCCTCAGCCTGTGGCCTAAACTTCCCTCTGCTTTGGGTCATTTAATCACTAATATCCCGAAGAAGCCATGGTATTAGTTTGTAAAACCATGATCACCAAGGAAATACACTAGCATGGGATTTAATTAGTTTGGGTGGGATTCTTTAAGGATCGACATTAAACAATACCAAGTGTAATATAGATTTTCATGAAAATAATATTGTGATGTATTAGTTCTAATTTTCCCTCATTCCTATACATGGAGAAGGATGTTAGCGATATATAACGTCCCTCTTAAGGATATACAGGACACTATTGGGACGTTTTTTTAACGCGTTTAGTTTAAATCAATTTCCCCGAAGTGAACCCGAAGTGATCATGGTATTATCATTGTAATACAATCATATCTATAAAAAATACTTGATTTGAAGAACTGTGAATTTTTTCTTAATACTTTACAATTAATTAATTGCACAAATCCGGGAACTTTTGAACTTTGAACTTTGCTGCGGCCTAAACTTCCCTCTGCTTCAGGGACATTTAATTACTAATATCCCTTGGTGCCATGGTGTTACTTATAAATTAGAACTGCTTTACTTTGTGGGGGTGGGTGCAGAGGGGTGGGGTCAGGCCTGGGGGTGGAGGGGAAGGTATTGGTTAAGGTTAAGGAAGCTGGGAATTTACATTTTGTTTGTGAAAATGTTCTATAAAACTTTGACTCCAAATAGCTTTAATTGAATTATATTTATTGTAGTAAGCAAATTTTGTAGGTACATATTTGTCCTTGCTTTTTTGCAATTCTAACCAACAGTGGAGCCTATTTTTTGATACCACCCCCAATCTTTTCCTAATGAAAAACACCCCCCCCCCCCCTTTACCAAACAAAGTGCTAGTTGTGGCCATTCTCCATTTGTCTTTGCAGTGCCGACAAATTCTATAATGCTATACTAATGTAGGCACTTACTTTGTGTAGGTGTGACAAAATCCAGATACAACAAGTAGGGCGTTCAAATTTAAGAGGAATGGACTCTCAGTCTCGACAGCTCTAGGATTGAAGTTGGACATCAATCTACTCTTGACAGAATCAGCTTGGTCATCGACTACTGACATGATACCATCCAACAACTGCAATTCAGCGGAACTTGGAACTTCAAACCACGCAAACCAAAAGGAAGACAGAGGTCTTTGATATCTGTCGACCGGCGTTTTACCAAAGCGAGGATTTTCTTTACAAATTTGGGCCGTTCCTTTCGGTCTACCAAAGTTCTGCAGGTAAAAGTGAAGAGCAAGGTGTGACAGATGACCGTTGTGCCTTTTTAGAATTTTCCCATTTGCATTGATAAAACTAGTGCAATACAACTCCGGTGCATCTATTGCATACAAACGGTGAAAAACCGCACTATCTAAAGCATTTGGTTGTGTAGGACGTAAAGTAAGCTCAATAATCCCATCTCCATCGTTGGGGACGAGCATGTCTAATGATACCGGGGGAGAGAACGACGAAGAACTTATAGTTGAAGCATCAGTCACATAGGGTGATAAACTGTTGTAAGCTGTTGCGATGTTCTGTGGGATGGAGCAGGACTCCAGTAGTGTATCTGACAGTATCTCTACAAGTGGACGTACAACTGGACTGGCCAAATGTGAAATAGGCTCGTTGACAAATGAAAGGATGGGAAAGTTGGACATTGTCATGGCGACATAGGTAGTTTCTCTTAAGGACGCTTCTGATGTTGCAAGGTACTCTCCTTCAGCAAGTACTTCAAATATGCTTAGCGTAGTAGGTCTGCCTTGGCTTCTAGGTCTGGTTGGTATATCCAAACTTTGTTTAAACGTTTTGTCTGCATCTAATAGAAGTTTACCTAGGGGTAAAGAAATTATGACTTTTTGTAACGTCAAGTAAACTTGGAAGCCAAGGGGCCTTGCCAACACGGTTAGCAAGTATTTTTTACTTTAGACTTCAGTTATGAATGGTCAGCATGAAAATGTTAAAATAGTTAAATTTTTTGAATTGCAATCAGTATATAAGAAAAATTACCCCCTCCCCCCAAAAATGATTAAAAAAGTTTACTCAGGCTGTCATGAAGGCAGAGTAAGGCATACCTATTTCTTTTGTTTGCTGTGATGTCAACTGAAACTTTTGATCCATTGCACAATCTAGTTTCTTTACAACCTAGATAAAAGAAAAAGTTCAATGATTTGGCATTGATATCTTTTATCTAGATCAGTAAAGCTGCATCTACATGAACAATTTTTCCTTGAAAAAGTTTTATGTCACTTTACCTGAGGAGGATCCAGTGAACTATTTTCTCCACCAACAGTAGAGGCCACCCACGTGCCAAGCCTTTCAGCGTCTTGGCTGCTAAACTTTATTATAGATTCGGGGTTGAATGTAGTGTTAAAATTGCAAAACCCTAGGTACTCTGTATATACCTGAAATTTGAACAATCAGTAGTTGAATAATAATTACTATTCACCACCCTACCCCATTGTTCTCTCTCTGCACTAATTCACCGATTGCAGGGTACCCGCATCTGAAAGCAAAGACATCTAGTTATGTTGCAGTCCCCACTCAGCATTATTAGAAATATTGCAGTCCGCACTCTGCATTATTAGAAATAATGCAGTCCGCACTCTGCATTATTAGAAATATTGCAGTATGTTCTATTTAGTGTGTATAACAAATAATGTTCATTCTAGTAAAGATCAGACTTAGAATTAATTTACTAGAAAGCGATTTTTGGCGAAAAAACTCTTTGAGTACTAACGCCAGGATTCGAACCGATATCTTCTGCTTTGCTGAATCCGCGCCTTAAGCCATTATACTACTGAGGCAACCGTTGGAAAACTTGCAACAAAAACAATTCTTAATGTCATCAATTGAATGAAATTATTACTAATTAGAGTTTGGTAAGCCTATTGTTATTATATTCAAAGAGATAAGAAACCGCCGATTATTATGCAACAAAGAGAACAATAATGGGGCAGGCTACTGAATGGTAAATACATTTTCAATGGCTGATAACTAATTAAAGTTTGGTAAGTCTATTGTTATTATATTCAAAAACACAAGAAACCGCCGATTACTGTGCAAGAGATAGAATAATGGGGCAGGGTATTGAATAGTAATTAGTACTAGATAATCACTTCGGCACGCAGCATTCGTGGGTATATTGCAGGCAGCTTCGGGCTGCAATATACCCACGAATGCTGCGTGCCTCAGTGATTATCTATTAAATAATGTATCGATGTGTATTTTGATTTTTGCTTTTGCGACCCAAACTGATAGATGTAGAGATGATAAACAATTTTTGCAAATAGAAGAAAAACTACTTGGATGCAAAAATAGTACATGTACAGAGGATATAAAGGCCCGGGCAAACGGCTTCAACATTGGTTCGATTTTGTTGAACGCTGTAGGGGGGAACGTAGGGGGGAACGGTTACAAAAATGGTGAAATGGGGTGGCAAACGGCTTCAACATTGCCATTCAACAAAACCGAAAGGATGTCGAAACAAATGCTGAAGCCGTTTTCCCGGGCCTTAAAAGTGATAGACTAACCCTGTACAAATGAGTCTGGACAAAAACAGCGGTTTTTGTGGGCTTACTTTCATTTAAGACATTGTTTTGCTTACTTTTTTTAACGTACAACATTATCTAATAATTAGATTCGCAGCCCTAATAGTGTACGAATCAATAGCACATGATGGCGAAGGGCGTGGTTTTTTTTTTTTTACTTTTGTCAAAGAAGCTATTAAGCTATGTTACTGTATAATAACAATGATATATAGCACACATTGCATTCATAGTTGATTAAGACTCTTTAAAAACACCTTAGCAGCCTCACCTTGACTCGTTGCTCATTGTTAGATCTTTTTGCGAGTTCTGAGGTGAGATACTTCAGATTCTTGTTAGTAGAAAAGTCTGCGGAAGCCGCGGAAGTTTGAACCGTTTGAGCAGTATTATTAGAAGACACCTAAAAAAAAAAATTGTCCATAAACAATCTGACCTTACTTAACTACCGCCCTCCTCTCAACCACGGCTATTGTTGAAATACTCGTTTTACAAGCTCATCCCCAAACATACGTTGAATAAGAGTTATAAACGTGGTATATGAGGTTTGTATTACATATGTATCATTATTACATATGTATTACTGTTATTATTATTATTATTATTATTATTATTATTATTATTATTATTATTATTATTATTATTATTATTATTATTATTATTATTATTATTATTATTATTATTATTATTATTATTATTATTATTATTATTATTATTATTATTATTATTATTATTATTATTATTATTTTTATTATTATTATTATCATCATTATCATTATCATTATTAAAATTATTATTATTATCATCATTATTATTATTGCTTCTCGGAAAAGGTGTATATGCTGGGTGAAAAATCGAGATTTTGATCATTACCTATATCAATCATTCAATCAATCAATCAATCAATCAACAACAATAATAATAATAATATGATATGATATGCTTTTGTGGTACATGACAGCTGTAGTAGCTTTGGACTAGTTATTTAAACAATTTAAAGTCATGCGGGTTTGACGTTTGACCTAATCATAGATGAGTGGATATTTAATTTAGAGATTTACTGACCCTGGAAATTTTCCGGCCAACTCTTTTTCGTCTTTTATTAACTTTCCTTGTTGTGACTTCGTGACTCTCAGCTGTTTCCTCTTCTGGAACTTGTTGGACTTGTTGAGGGCTTGCTACTTCAGAACGGACGCGTTCAATGGTCTGTCTCCCTGACGCTCCATAACCAGAGATTTCTTCTGCTTTGATGTGAATTTCGTGCAGTGCCTGTCGAACTGGTGCTTTGTCGTCCAGAGACTGCGCTAAAAATGTTATCTTGCTTTCCACAAGCTCAATAAACTCTTGAAATAACGACAACGTAACTGACATTTTTTCTCGAGACAAGCTATCTCAAGATGATTTCGATGATTTGAATTTTCAACGTTAGAAAGTTTCATTTAAATGCATAGCCGGAATAACCAATCAGAGTTTTTGTTTTTCTTGTGAGCCAGTAGAATTCCTCGACGGCGAATATGTTAATGAGACGAATAGGGAAGCCATTGTAGTGCTAACGGTTAACATTATTCTAATTCAAACGAATCCAAACCTGACGTTGTTTGAAAGAGGGCTTCCAATTAGTTTTTTTTTTATATATGCTTTTTATTTGTTATCAACATTATTGGTAAATGATTAATAAATTTAAGATATGTTACAAATAAAATGTTTGCCATACAACTCTACTTACTCTGATAACTTACACTGATTAAAGCCTGAGTAAAATTTGAATATTTTTGCCAAATGTTTTTTTGTTTCGAATATAATTTGAAACTTATCTACGATTCATAATATTTTTGTCTTGACGATTCGTAACTGAAGTTTAGATAACTTAGTGTTACCTAGGTATGAGAGAGAGAGAGAGAGAGAGGTGGCTGACCCACGATATACGCGCGCACAAAGAAATGCTCAAAAGCGCATAATTGGCCATGTTTTAAACAAGGGGACTGGCAGGAGGGGAGTGAGTACAAGTTTCTAGAATTGATGCAATTAATAATTATATAGCAGAATACTCTGCAATCTTGTATATTTTGATGTGCTATTTCATAACATTTTTTAATTGCATTAAATCTAGAAACTAGTACCCAATCCCCTCCTCGCCCCTCTTCATTTAGAACATGGCCAATAACCATATCATTTTTGTTGCGAAACCATCGCAGAGACCCGTAATCAATCAATATTTGCTAAAAAAAAATCGCGCAAATGCAATAACTCGCCACTTGGGTTTCCTGTGTTGACCAGCGCTAATTCTATTGTCGGGCTTCCTGTTCGAGTGCCCTTGCATTGGGTCCACCCAGTGTGATGTAATAAATAGGCGACTGTTGAATTTTGTTATTCGTCATGTCACCACATTAGCCGGAAATAAGGGCCACAGGAAGCCTAACAATTGATTTTAGTAACACAGGACGTCCACGCGGTTGTTATCATGCGCGCGACTCAAACATTACTAAAACACCGTATTTACATTATAGATTGATTAAGGGTGGATGTATGCGATTTTAACATTTTTAGCATATACGGTTTTAACTCCAACGAAAAACCCCTAAATTTTGCATAGGACTACATCTTCTCTTTAATTGTATTTTCCCAAAAAGGTTTTAAAACACCGTAATGTTTAGAGCTTATTAAAAAAGTGTTGCCTGTTATGTGATTTTGTTTGAACGCAATTTTCAGATATAATAAGTTAGTCTTTGAAAACACTGTTTTCAAAGTAGCCCTGAGAAAATTACTTCCATACCTTTTTGAGTGTTCAGATTTATTTTTGTGTGTGCAAAAATAGAGTAATAAAGATCTTATTATAATAATAATAAGAAGAAGAATAATAGCAAAGTTGGCATTATTCAAAATTCATTTAAAAAACGAGTTCAGGACACCATAATTTTTATTTTCATTTTCGGAATTAACGATTAATATTGTTTAAAGTAGTTTTCTAAGCAAATAAGTCTTTTCTGGATACTTAAGGTCCAATCAGCTAAAAAAGTATAGCTTTTATGTTGATAAAATACAAATTCAAACTAATTAAACACAACTGCAGTTTCTTTAATAATCATTTTATTTCATGATACTGGTATTGCATACTTATTTACAGAATTAGTAAGGCTATAATAAATAAAAACAGGTAGTTTGTCCATAGGGAGAATAACTTATTTCCAAAGCCGAGGTAATATCCAGGGACGCCCTATATCCTTATTTTTTCGTTTAGGTAGAATTCTGAGGTCAAAATGAATGCAGTCGTAGTGAGAGTCTGCTTCTTCAATATGTTGTGATTTTAGCTCTTGAGCGCTTTCTCTCTCGTCTTCATCCCTGGAATGTTTAATGATAATAGAAAAACTATCGCATCTTCCACAACTATCTACATAGGGTCTGCGAAAAGACAAGTTAAATGTGCGAAATATTTTCCTAAAACCACTATAAGAAATCGGAGACGTTTCTCCTGCTGGTATGTCTTTTTTTTCGAGAAAATCTCGAAACAGTTGCGCGATGGTAAGGTTGGGAGCAAGATATTGCTTTTCTCTTGTCTTTTCTCTCGCATAGTGTGACTGATCTCTTTCATAGCTTCGTATATGTTCGACTACCTAAAAAGTGAAGATGCGAGTTAGTTTAATCATTCTTTGTATTTGAATGAGTCATCCTCGTGTATTCAACAAGAAGCGGGATAGGTTATAATACCTCGGCTTTCAATGGCAGTGGCAGTTTCTTTGCGTTTCTTGTTTGGACCCTGTGATCCTTTTCGACGTCGCCAGAATAAGGTCGGATTTTCTTTAACAACACTACAACTCTCTTCTTTCCGATGCCAAATATCTTTAGGAAGGCCGTCTTGCAAACTTTAACTTTCCTTAAACCAGAAACATCGCGGATATTGTAAGTTATGCGGTTTCTCTTTTCCTTTGGCTCGACATCGATAAGAGAGTTTAAATAACTGTTTTGTTCGTCGTATAGCTTGCTGTCAAAATCTTTTCGTATGGAAGCAATAATAGAACGATCGTAGTCGAGCAGGCAGGTCCTTTCTGTGCAACATTGCAGGCTGATATTTCTGGTGTCCTTGTGCGGTCTATTTCTCCTTGGCTTTGCTTTGGTTTTCTTTCTGCTAACAGGCGTTCTTCTTTTAGCTCTCGGTAATCCTTCGTTAGTTTCAATTGCCTGACCTCTTTGCGTATTCCTTTTGGACCTTCGACGTGTATCCTTTTCACGATTGAAATTGTACTCGAACCCGTTTTCGTCATCCATCATATCAGTAGTGTCTTTTTCTCAGAAGCGTAGACTTTCACAAAGTCCCTTTTAGCCCCCGCTCAACTTACTGGCTCGCTTCGCTCGTTACTGTAACAAACTTTGCATAACTAGTCCTGTGATAAACGAGTTCGACTTGGGCAAGTCTATCAGAAGCGATGCATAAGTAACTAAGCTGTTGAATTGACACCCCAATTTGTATACACTCCGCAGTGCTATTGTTAGCCTAGCTTTTGTCTTCTCCTTTTCAGTGTTTAGTAGGGTGTCGTAGTAAATTGGATTAAGTTCTGAACAAAGGAGTTCTATCTACTGATGTAAGGCCATTGTTCTAAGTGCGATATTTAGCACCGGTAAGCCCTTTTAATTCGATAATATGCTGAACAAAGGAGTCCCTATCTAGTCATGCCTGATTTACGCACCGACATCACAACTGATACAATGGCTCTTTACAAGCTCAACGTTGCTTTCCGAGTGCAGTAATCAGTGCTATTGTTTCTGACATAATATATGTATCTCTTTTCGTCAGCCGATGCGCACACAGATTTATTACATAAGAAGAGAATTGAAGATAAAAAGGATTACACAAAACTTGACATGGACTTGAAGGATGGCGTATCAACGTTTCATTTCGATTTTCATAAAAACATTACCTGCCCAAAGCTCTCCTGCCAAGAAGCGTACTACGCCAGCAAACTGAAAACTTATGCATTAGGAATACATAGCGGGGAGACAGAAAAAGGAACAGTATATATTTGGCCGGAAACCGTTGCCCCTAAAAACCCGGACACCCTGATATCTTGCCTTGACTTTCACCTAAAGCAAACGGAGGAAGAAAACCGAGCATGGAACATCTTTTGGGCGGACAACACAAGATCACAAAACAAAAACTACACCGTTGTTATGTACTTTGAGAATCTGGTATCTTCCGGCGCCCGTAAGAGGATTGACTACAAATTTATGATTGCGGGACATTCGTACGGAGAGGTTGATAGAGAGGCCGGCCGCGCAGAAGCCGTCCTCAGACGAGAATCTAAGATAGAAACGCCAACACACTATGCAAGTATTATAAATAACAGTACATTGAGCTCTAAAACCCAATGGATTGAGATGAAACAACCCCAGTTCTCGTGCTATTCCGAGTGGCTTAGAAACAAATATATCGAGAGCAGAAAAGATGTTGATAAGAAGCCCTTTCTTTTTAGTCGAATGTCGCATTTCAATTTTGGAATCGGGGAGCGTGTGGATCCGGCCGACGGGAAAGTCAAGACTTATCGACATCCTGGTTTTGTCTGGATGCGACGGACATTAGACCCACTAGAGGAACCAACAGTTATGGACTTAACAAGGAAAGGAGGACTATTGAACCTGAACACCAATACTTTGAAGCTACTGAATAACAAAGCCATTGAGCTCTCAGGTAAAAAATGCAAAGACTTGTCATCGCTGTGTAAATACCTCAGCCCAAGCGGAAAAGCGTACTACCAAACTATTGTCAACTGAACTTTACGTAATGGCGATAGATTCCTTAGGCCATTAAAGTGTAAATATGTGGCTTGAGGTTGTAATGTCTGCAAGATAGGATAAACGAAATATATTGCATGTAAAATAGACTAAAAAGTTTAGTGTTGTATGTCTATCGATTTTCGCTATCTAACTATTTTACTTTCTTACGTATTTATTTGCGAACTCTGCGTTTTGCGATTGTTGGGAAATGCAAACAAATAAATGAAAATTTGAAATACAGTCGCGTGGCTTCCTTTTCATTGTTAAAAGTGACCTACAGGACTTTTAAGTTAATCAAAATAAGCATCATTTGTGTGGGGGTAATAGACGTGCATGCTTAATGCATAACGAACAATGCATACTGCTTACTGATATGCTTACTCGCCAAAAAAGGAGATACATATGTGCAACACTGTTTATTGTTTTAATCTTTTTTTCATCTTCAACAAAACACTCTGTATAATAACAGCAATAATTGTGAAATCTTGTAGGCTCTAAACTGAATACATTAGTTTTTTTCACTGTTGTGATCTGTAGAAACAGACAATTGCTTAGAAATAAAAAAATCCAAAGAAAAACAAGTTTGAAATGAATAATAACAATAGTATCTTTATTGGACGAAAGTATCACTTTCCTAGGATAATTTTCAATTGGCTCTCTAATAAAATATAGATACAACTAAAACATTACAAATATCACAAGGTATAAGGTGAACTAAATTGATACCAGTTATAAAAGTCGATTTGAATACAATTTTTTTTTCTAAATCAAGAAGAATATTAATATTTAAAGATCCCACTAAGAGACTGAACGTGCGATTCACTATATATCATGATATTTCGCATTAAGAGGAATGGCAAAAAAAATCTTTCAGATCCGCTTCCTAGAAAAAGCAAACAAACACAAAAGTTAGTAACAATGTGAGCGATAGTTCTCAGCATATGAAGAACCATATGACTTCAAAATAAAGGCCGTCGAACGCAAGTACCCTGAAACATTAAAAACCGTAAAACACTCGCACAATGCACCCCTACTGCCCACCTGCCTATTTTTTTCCAATGTAAAACAGCCCCTTATTAACCGATAAGTATACCTTTAGTTAGTATATATTGATGACTTGGGAACTTGTCTTATACCCCCTCACGACTGAGAACAGATCAATAGATCGTTGGTGTTGCTGTGAATCAAGAAAGATGGTAACGTCATTAGAATAGTCTGCAAAAATACCACAATAAACGACGACCAAATTACCACCCTAGCAAGGGCATTCCTCCATCTAGATGACAATTTGTTTTCTGCGTGCGCGTCTTGAATCAAACTGTTTTTACGTGCTTACAAAAGCAATTCTTGAATAAAGTTATCTGTAGACCGATAAGTATACCTTTAGTTAGTATATATTGATGACTTGGGAACTTGTCTTATACCCCCTCACGACTGAGAACAGATCGATAGATCGTTGGTGTTGCTGTGAATCAAGAAAGATGGTAACGTCATTAGAATAGTCTGCAAAAATACCACAATAAACGACGACCAAATTACCACCCTAGCAAGGGCATTCCTCCATCTAGATGACATGAAGAATAGTTTCATAAAAAGGGTGTTAGATGTTAAGACCCCTTTGTGTTTAAAAAGTCAGCACGAGCATTTCACGCAATAACACTATCAGTCATTGCAGCGGTGTTATTTGGCGTGTTTTAACAATAAAATTGTATAGATTCAATGACTTAGGGACACGCCCATATTTAACTGTACGAGAAAACCCTTTTTATCAAAACAGTCTTCATGTTTTCTGCGTGCGCGTCTTGAATCAAACTGTTTTTACGTGCTTACAAAAGCAATTCTTGAATAAAGTTATCTGTAGACCGATAAGTATACCTTTAGTTAGTATATATTGATGACTTGGGAACTTGTCTTATACCCCCTCACGACTGAGAACAGATCGATAGATCGTTGGTGTTGCTGTGAATCAAGAAAGATGGTAACGTCATTAGAATAGTCTGCAAAAATACCACAATAAACGACGACCAAATTACCACCCTAGCAAGGGCATTCCTCCATCTAGATGACATGAAGAATAGTTTCATAAAAAGGGTGTTAGATGTTAAGACCCCTTTGTGTTTAAAAAGTCAGCACGAGCATTTCACGCAATAACACTATCAGTCATTGCAGCGGTGTTATTCTGCGTGTTTTAACAATAAAATTGTATAGATTCAATGACTTAGGGACACGCCCATATTTAACTGTACGAGAAAACCCTTTTTATCAAAACAGTCTTCATGTTTTCTGCGTGCGCGTCTTGAATCAAACTGTTTTTACGTGCTTACAAAAGCAATTCTTGAATAAAGTTATCTGTAGACCGATAAGTATACCTTTAGTTAGTATATATTGATGACTTGGGAACTTGTCTTATACCCCCTCACGACTGAGAACAGATCGATAGATCGTTGGTGTTGCTGTGAATCAAGAAAGATGGTAACGTCATTAGAATAGTCTGCAAAAATACCACAATAAACGACGACCAAATTACCACCCTAGCAAGGGCATTCCTCCATCTAGATGACATGAAGAATAGTTTCATAAAAAGGGTGTTAGATGTTAAGACCCCTTTGTGTTTAAAAAGTCAGCACGAGCATTTCACGCAATAACACTATCAGTCATTGCAGCGGTGTTATTTGGCGTGTTTTAACAATAAAATTGTATAGATTCAATGACTTAGGGACACGCCCATATTTAACTGTACGAGAAAACCCTTTTTATCAAAACAGTCTTCATGTTTTCTGCGTGCGCGTCTTGAATCAAACTGTTTTTACGTGCTTACAAAAGCAATTCTTGAATAAAGTTATCTGTAGACCGATAAGTATACCTTTAGTTAGTATATATTGATGACTTGGGAACTTGTCTTATACCCCCTCACGACTGAGAACAGATCGATAGATCGTTGGTGTTGCTGTGAATCAAGAAAGATGGTAACGTCATTAGAATAGTCTGCAAAAATACCACAATAAACGACGACCAAATTACCACCCTAGCAAGGGCATTCCTCCATCTAGATGACATGAAGAATAGTTTCATAAAAAGGGTGTTAGATGTTAAGACCCCTTTGTGTTTAAAAAGTCAGCACGAGCATTTCACGCAATAACACTATCAGTCATTGCAGCGGTGTTATTCTGCGTGTTTTAACAATAAAATTGTATAGATTCAATGACTTAGGGACACGCCCATATTTAACTGTACGAGAAAACCCTTTTTATCAAAACAGTCTTCATGTTTTCTGCGTGCGCGTCTTGAATCAAACTGTTTTTACGTGCTTACAAAAGCAATTCTTGAATAAAGTTATCTGTAGACCGATAAGTATACCTTTAGTTAGTATATATTGATGACTTGGGAACTTGTCTTATACCCCCTCACGACTGAGAACAGATCGATAGATCGTTGGTGTTGCTGTGAATCAAGAAAGATGGTAACGTCATTAGAATAGTCTGCAAAAATACCACAATAAACGACGACCAAATTACCACCCTAGCAAGGGCATTCCTCCATCTAGATGACATGAAGAATAGTTTCATAAAAAGGGTGTTAGATGTTAAGACCCCTTTGTGTTTAAAAAGTCAGCACGAGCATTTCACGCAATAACACTATCAGTCATTGCAGCGGTGTTATTTGGCGTGTTTTAACAATAAAATTGTATAGATTCAATGACTTAGGGACACGCCCATATTTAACTGTACGAGAAAACCCTTTTTATCAAAACAGTCTTCATGTTTTCTGCGTGCGCGTCTTGAATCAAACTGTTTTTACGTGCTTACAAAAGCAATTCTTGAATAAAGTTATCTGTAGACCGATAAGTATACCTTTAGTTAGTATATATTGATGACTTGGGAACTTGTCTTATACCCCCTCACGACTGAGAACAGATCGATAGATCGTTGGTGTTGCTGTGAATCAAGAAAGATGGTAACGTCATTAGAATAGTCTGCAAAAATACCACAATAAACGACGACCAAATTACCACCCTAGCAAGGGCATTCCTCCATCTAGATGACATGAAGAATAGTTTCATAAAAAGGGTGTTAGATGTTAAGACCCCTTTGTGTTTAAAAAGTCAGCACGAGCATTTCACGCAATAACACTATCAGTCATTGCAGCGGTGTTATTTGGCGTGTTTTAACAATAAAATTGTATAGATTCAATGACTTAGGGACACGCCCATATTTAACTGTACGAGAAAACCCTTTTTATCAAAACAGTCTTCATATATATATATATATATATATATACACATACAGCTTTTTGCAAAAATTCTGTAAATCCTAGAATTTATATATATACATATATCGGGTGCATTGTGGAAACGAATACGCGCGAAATTTTAGTATATAAGCGTTTCCTAACACTTAGTGGTGTCAGCTAGTCTTATATACTAATTTATTATTGATAAATATGCTTAAATACGCTTAAATACGCTATATATATGTATATTCTAAGATTTACAGAATTTTTGCAAAACGCTGTATATATATATATTTTGGACTATAACATAACAATCTCTCAGTCTGGTCATCTGAAGTCTGAATTTTACAGTCAAAATATTTCGTTTTGTCCTTGTTTGCTGCAATCTTGATATGACTCGCTATCTGAACATAGCCTTCCACAGGTGTTTCTGAAAAACACAGACACACATCAATAAGTTAATAGATAATACAAATATTTAACTAAATAATCAGTTATATTAAGGTATCATGGAACACAAATGGGTCATCTAATTTGAGCTGCGATAACTCGCTACTATTTACTCCAAATGGTAATAAACTATATATTTTCTGAAAGGATATCTGAAAAGGATTACATATATTATCATGTTTTTATCTTTCATTGTTTAATTTTTGATAAATAGAGTAATATTTGAAAATGTGGTGTTGCGAAACAAGTGAGCTAAGGTCCCTCATTTTTACGACGACAGATCTAACTTTTGCTTCATTGCATTATGCGAATGCTGAACTACAAAACGGTGCCTGCGTTTTTTATTTTATTGCTTTTTTATTTTTTTATCGATTTTTAAAGTTTAAGATACGTTATTTTACTTAATTTTACGGGATTGCTGTACAAACAATTGATATCTCGCGAATGACAAAAAAGATCGCAAAAAATAGACACCGTTTTAGAGTTGAATAAATTTGTAGTTTACTGGCCGAGTTTGGTTAATTTCGCTTTTATATTGAGGGACATGAACTCAGTTAAAGTTTGTATATTTCTCAAATATTTCTTTCGAGATAAAGCAACGTTTAGTTTAAACGGATTAGCGCTGATCACTCAAGAGGGATTAACTTATCAATCAAGACTGACTGTCTTTACGCCAATGAGAATAAAGCATATTAAGTTAATCCCTGACCCTAGGTCATGGTGTATACACGATACCTTGTCTCATGTTGTGTAATGAAGCATTCTCGTAAACAAGCAACATTTGCCCTCGTATTATGCACGTAAATTAAATGAAAGATCAGCAAGAAAAGTTTAAAGAAGAAAGGTGGAGAGCCATAGGCAAATTTATAGCAAGAGGCAGGTCAAAGACAAAGGTAGAACCGGTAAAACGCTGAGAGCATACTGTAAATAATGCTGAGGGAAATGCCGTGATCAAATTTTTCGCTTTTTAGAATGCTTCTAATCGCTCAATACGGCTTTCAATGAGACACGGTTGTTGTGTGACATGATATTATCATATGCCCGCTGATAGATCCCTGTCAACTAAGTGTCATCTATTTCAAGCAATAAAAATCGTTTTTCCAAAATATCTACTGCAGAAAAATACTTTTCACAAAAATTATTTCCTAAGACTATAGTCTTTTATAAAACTAACACCAGAAAAAGGTTTTTGAAATTTACATGTTTTGGAAGATGATTGTGTTCCATGATACCTTAAGCAAGTAAGGTAGTTGAGTGTACCCTTCATATACAAATCACATGACAAAGTTTGGAAAACTAATGAAACATTTGCATTCAATTTTAAATTACCCAATTTTAACAGTTTAATTGAATTTCTCCAAACAAGTAGCTACTTTCATATTGACAAGTTTTACTTGGAGCCAAAAACTTAAAAAGAAAATATTTTAGACATCTCATACATCTACATGTTATTTCTTACCTTTACTCATATCGCCGAGTGTGAATCAAGTGTGAATCAAGTTAAGACGTTAAGTAGAATATTAACCCGAGTATCATGCTCTAGGGGAGGGGGGAAGGAGAGAAAGAAGGGAGAGAGAGAAGAAATGGAGAGCCTGACACGAAACGCGATTTAAGCCATTCCGCCCCCTCGCTTGACCCACAGCATGATATTACATAGGAGCCAATCAAAATCGCTTCTGGTTGTCATGTCGTCATGTCAAAACACGAGCTGCAATGTCGCTAATGAAAGAACAATGTTATGAATTTAAACACGGCTTTAATGCAAACATTTACTGGATAAAATGATCTCATACCAGTTATAAAACTGAAGGCTGAAATCTACAAGCGTAACTTTACACTGAAATATATACTCAGAATCAGGCAGAAGGCTGAATTTAATACACAAACAAATCAAGTACTAGAAAATGTACGACTTCCCGACGTCAAATCCTGACTCCATTTGTGCGATAACCATCGTTCTGCGCTACCGAAGACAATCTCTAGCTCCTCAATGATTTTAGCCTCCATCTCGTCCATGTCTTCTAGTGTAGCGTCTTTAATGCCGCTACCACACAATCGTTTAGTCTGTTGTTTTCGAATTAGTTCACGACAATGATTTTCATTGACTTCGTTAATTTCCCCTGTCTTTTGAAACCAATGGCTACTCAAAACTTTGGGCAAGAGCTGATAAATGTGCTCATTCCATACCCAGTTGAAAGGACACGGAGGACGTCCTTCTTCTTGATCTGATGTTTTAAGGCATAACTCCTGCTTCTTTTTGAGAGTTATTCCAGGGAATACCTCGAGTGCTTCTTTGATCGAGAGCATCATCGAATTCTTTGTGATTCATTACAAGCTTTTTTTTTCGAACACGAATACTAGATATACCATATAAATAACCAAATAACACTGCAACCTCGATCGCGTATTAGTTCGCGTCTAGAGTTTCCCTTCCGTTCTATTGTTCAATAGACCAATCAGAAAAACATTCATATTCTGAATGTTTGACACAGGAAAAAACGGCTTTTGTGTCAGGCCCTCCTTTTCCCTCTTCTCTCTCCCCCAGTTACTCCCCGACCCCTCCCCATATTATCAAATATCTTTTTTCCCCGGTATTCCGGATTTTTTTTTTTACTAGGGTGGTGGTGTTGGTGCTGCTATACGAAAGGATGGTAGTGGAGGTTTATTTGATAGTCTTGGGACAGCGGTTGATGTGGATGAAGTGATGATATAAAATGCTTACTATTGTTTATAAAGCTCTCAATAATCAGGCTCCTAAGTATATTAGTGACCAGCTAACACCGTATGAGTCATCTAGATCTCTCCGCTCTGCTGATAAGTGCTTACTTGTTATTCCTAAATCACGCACGAAAACATATGGTGATAGATCTTTTGTTGTTGCGTCGCCATGTCTCTGGAATGCGCTACCTTCACACTTACGCGATGCAGATTCTCTGGCAGCTTTTAAATCACAATTGAAAAACCACCTGTTCACTTAACACTTTGGCTAGCGGCGCAATCAATTAATTATTTGTACATTTATAATACATACATATCTATATATTATACTATATATTATACTTATATTTATATACGATATATACTATTACTGTGTGCTATACTATATATTATACTTTACATCATATTATATATTTTTTAATACATATTATTATACCATATATACATCATATATATTTTTTCTTATTATTATTGTAAATAGTGTTAGTTTAGTAGTCTATAGTTTACATTAATTTAGTTAAATTGTAATTAGTATTGTAACGCATAGAGACGTTGTATTATGCTTAATAAATTATTATTATTATTATTATGCTTTCTAATTTGGTGAGACTTGTGAGGGGCCTATAGATGAATATTTTCTCATCATCCACATCAATAGGATCAGACGTTATGGTTGCTTTTGCAGCTATCACCTGCTCTGCCTTGTTATCCTGGTCGTTTAAATTATACGAGGTCCCTGCTTCCATTATTTTTTTTTCTATGACCCTCTCCACCCTTTCTTTTTATTGTGTTGTTCTGTAGATACGGCTAACTTGGCTGTTTTTTTCCGTTTGTTTTTCGTTAGAGGTTTTTTCGTTGACTGTTTTACTTGGTGATTTTTTTGGATTTTTTGAACTTTATGATATCTAACACACGTTTAATTGAAAAATGTTTATTCTTATCTCCTCTAGCTCTGTCTATAATCGTGCATTCGTAATGATTGCCGTCCTCGTACATAGCTTTTAGACGTTGAGTTTCAGGATCTCGGCTAAGACGTCTTTCAGGGATGACACTGAAGATGCTATCGTCCAAATATTGAACGAGAATGAACTCTGTTCAATTAAGTTAACAAAGAAAATTAAAAGATCAATACCTACACCTTTAGCTATAAAGATCATTGCTAGTATATGTATATATAGCTTGGAAGAAATGAATACAAGTGGTAGCTAGTAAGCAGGAGAGACATATAATACAAATTTGTAAGTCTTTTTATGATCCATGGTAAGATAAACTTTACAAAATTAGAAATACGCTTGGAGCGTAAGCTTATAAGTTAAATCAAAATTGTCTTGAGAAGTATAAACTCAATTTGTAGATCGAAAGCGTATAAGTTAAATAGTATTTGTTTGCAAGCTACCAGCATTTAGATAGAAAGACGTTGAGCCGAATAGCGGTGATCGTATAAGCTTGACTTCGATTTCAACAAGCAAGCAAAACAAAGGGAAAACAGCTGAATCTTATTTCTTACCTTCATCTTCCAAGCGAGTGACTGTTCGTTTTTCACGATGAGCCATTTTACGGACAAAGTATTTAGTGATCCCGTTGGCAAAGTACGATGAACTCGAGGGCTTGAAGAGTACCAGGCACATTGGTACGATAAAAATCGATCTTGTACCATCCTGTGCCTGGTACACTTGTACCAACTGTCGTAAAATTTCCCGCTCAAAAAAGCGATCATGAATAAAAAGAACTGCTGCAGTAAATTCGTGATTTTTTGTGTGTGTTTATAAAAAACATCCAAGTAAACAGGCCGAAGGCAAAACAAAGACAAAAAAGACGCCACTACAACAGTTATCTTTCATGACCCATGGAGAAAATTCAAAAATCTTCATTTTATCGGGTTGCGTCAGATCACACGTGTAGAACTGCGGCTGGAAACTCTGGATTTGACGAAAACCATCCTAGAGAAGTAAAGGATCAAGTATCAAAGAGGATTCCTGTTGCGATGATGAAGTCGACGGCAAATCATCGATGATCAAAGTTAATAATCTGCAATCAATCTCCTCTAATATGGAAACGATTAATGAATTATGGAATGGAGTGCAAACTGAGACATTGGATGATCTTTTAAATCAAAATGAGGACATAAATGACCCAGCCGAACATTTCGCAGATGACAACGAGCAAGATCAAGGTCATGACTTTGATGGAAATTTTGAGGACAACGAAGAGTCTGATCATTTATGCACAAACATTGAAAAAATAATGACCAGTGGGTAATGTTCATGTCATGATCAAAATGCAAATAAAGCTATTTTGTGAGAACTAGTGCAAAGCTCAGTTACAGTGTGAGACCAAAAGTCACTGTGCAGACCAAAAGTTAGTCAAACCGTTTATATGTTTGTTTTGGCTGCTTTCTCTGAATCTTTTTTTCATACTACATTATCACTGTATACCTAACATTGTTGAATTTGCATCCAGGATTTCATATTAAAAATACAAATTGGTTAACGATCACTGATGAAGGTCTAAGTATAGATCGAAATGTCTGAATAAATCAAACCAAAATCAGACCAAAGTCAAACCAACCTCTATTTTAACACAGTTTACCTGTTGTAATGCAATTTCAAAACACCACTTTGCGTACTTAATGCAGATGTCTTGATTCCTTTGAAGCCACTGTTTTGCACAGCCAAAAGCCTCTTCTATGGGAAACTACTTGAAAACTCCTTAAATTTGATTTTCGTTTTTAAGGGCACTTAAAAAGCCCTTGCATTTTAGAAAATCAGCAGAAACTCCTTAAAAGTTTATATTGCAAATTAAAGTTAAGGGTCCTGACTACTAAAGAAAAAGAGCCATTGCGCACGCTCAAAGCATTGACGTCACTACGTGCATCATTCTCGTACCCAGACTATCACGGTCGTTCATCTCAAAATGGCGGATAAACGGAGTAGATATGAAAGCATCGAAAAAAGCGTTAGGAAGTTGTGTTCTAACTCCACCTTGAACTGCTATAACTTTTTTTTTATTTTTTTTTTATATATTCTTTTATTTACAAATAATACTTAAATACAGTTGTTGCTATTTACAATTAATTACAATTAATACAATTTTTTTACAATTCAGTCAATTAATAGAAATATTCTTAATAGTTATATTGTTACAATAAATAGTTAAAAGCTACGTTATTAGTTAAATAGTCATATTGTTACAACAGATATAATAGATTAATTATAATAGATTGATATAACAAGAAAAAATAAATGTAATTGTTCATAGGAGAGCTAAAGCATCATTTATATTTTCCCATTTTTTGTTATGCGCGTTCATTTTAATCCTCGCTGTTGCTATTCGTTTTTCAATATTCTCAAAATATCTAACAAAATTCTTAAAAGATAGAAGCGAAGGTATGCCTTTATCTCTGAATTTATAAATGATTAATTTATACAACAATAAAATCATGTTTATTGAAGTATCGTCCACTCCTAAAATAATACTCTTTTAGCCAGTTTTGAATTTTCAGGTACAGATTTCTCGAATCCGTACACTCTACAAATAAATGTTCAATCGTTTCGAGGTGGTACAAACAATAGGAACAAGATGGAGAGTCAATTATATGAAATCGATAAAGGTCACGGTTAAGATAAAGAATATTATTAACTATTTTAAATTGGAAGTATCTTAAATACGAATCTATTGTTGTTTTATAAAGTCGTCCATAGACCTTCTCCCAATTAATTTGATTACCTCCCAATTTCTTAATCCAATTTTCCTGTGCAGAGGGCTTAATAAATATTCTATCTATTAGATGAGAATAGATATCTTTCGTTTTAATCTTATCTAATTCAACTATTTTGTTTCGTAATTCTAAGGACTGTTTAACCACTGCTGTCTTTTTATGACAATCTTCCTTTAATTTAGTTTTCCAATCGTTAGAGATCGCGTGAGACAACTGAAACCATTTAAATTTATGTATGTCTCCTAAACCTAATGATAATGCATGGTCCCAAGAAATGTTCCCATTATTGTCGCACAAATCCAGAACATGATTAACTCGTTTGTTTGCAAACTCTGCGATGTAGATAGCCTTATTATTAATTCTTATATGCTTATTATTCCAAAGGTACTCTTCGTTAATATTGAGTGATTCGTTAAGGGGGTCACGATTGCTAACATTTGCCCAATAAGTCAAAATTTCTCTATAGAATGTTGGGAGGTGTGGTGGAATCCGTCCAGAGTCAAAGTTAATGTTAATATTTGCAAACCCTCCGATTTGTCTAAGATAACTGCAAGGAATGACGTTCCATGCTTTTCTTTCCGATGTTAGTAATTTAATGGCCCATTTGATTCTATTTGCCTCAATACATGTTGCAAAGTGTGCATTTTTAGACCTCCCAAACAATGGTCTCCAATTAAAGTTGTCGATTTGATCTTAGGTTTTCGGCCATTCCATATAAAGTCTTTAATAGAAGAGTCAACCAGTTTCTTAAATTCTTCGTCCACTTGCAAATTATTACAGATATAAAAAAGTTTTGGAAGTGCAAGAGATTTTAAGATTTGTATTTTCCCATAAGGGGTTAAATTCCTCGAACGCCAAATAGATAGAGTTGTATTAAAATTAGCTAAAGCCTTTTGAAAGTTGTTCTGATAGTGTAGTGATTTATTTAATGTGTGAAAGATGCCTAATATTTTTATACCGTTATCATAAAAATCTATCTTTTTCATATTTTCAACTCCGTTTATAATAGCTGCTGGATCACCACCCAAAAACCCAATTTCCGATTTTTTATAGTTAATCTTAAGTGATGAGTATTCATAAAACAAATTCAAAATTCTCATTACATTATCTAATGAGGATTTATTGTCGAGGAAAAATGTTGTGTCATCTGCAAAAAGAGCGATTTTTGTTTCCGTACCTTCTATAGTCAAACCATGGATATCCGTACATGATCTAACCATGATAGCCATTATTTCAATTACTAAAATGAAAATATAAGGAGAAATCGGGTCTCCTTGTTTAGTTCCACGTCCTACATTAAAGAATTCTGTAACTTTACCGTTGTTCATAACACAGCTTAAATTGTCACTCAATAAAATTTTGATCCATTTGATAAAATGATCACCAAAACCAAATTTTTGAAGGGTAGCAAAAATAAAGTTGTGCTCTATACTATGAAAGGCTTTTTCGAAGTCGGCTGCAAAAAAAATTAGTTCTTTATTTTCCGTATTACAGTATTCCAGCACATCTTGAATTAATCTGATCGTTTCGTCTATTTTTCTTCCCTTAACAAATGCAAATTGGTCCTCATTAATCAAATTGGGTAATATCGCAATCAACCTATTACTAAGAGCTTTACTACAGATTTTAACATCAACATTAATTAAACTTATAGGTCGCCATGAATCAATAAAACGGCTATCTTTACCCTGTTTTTCCAATAAATTTATAACGATTTGATTTTGTGTATTCGAGAACGTTCCTTTAATAAAACCTTCATTCAGGCTGAGTACCAGGTCATCTTTAATGTCCTCCCAAAAACGCAAGTAAAATTCTTTCGACAGGCCGTCGTTTCCAGGGGTTTTAGAGTTCCCCATTTGCTTGAGAGATGCCAGACATTCCTCATTCGTTAATAAACCTTCACAAAGTATTTTGTTCTCTTCAGATAGTGTAGGAATCTCGATTTCAGAAAGAAAATCTAAACATTTTCCAATTGTTTTCATTGATTTACTTTTAAATATTTCACTGAAGTGTTGGTGTATCATTCGGAGAATGGATTTTGGATTTGTTATTTCTTCTGAATTAGTGTTAAGCAATTTCTTAATATGTGTTTTTGATTTATTTTTCTTTTCTAACGACAGAAAGTATTTGTTGTTTTTTTCTCCGCATTCATACCATTTAATTCTAGAGCGGATAATTATTCCTTCTGTGATATAATTACTTAAGTATTCTAACTCATTCATTAGTGTGTCATGTTTATGCACCAGGTCCTGTTTTTTTTCCCAATCGCTTGTCTCTTCTATTGATTTAATCTTGCATTCAATATCATTATATTTAGATTTTCGACATCTTGCTTTCCGTTTAGAAAAACTTATGGAAAACTTTCGCACTTCATATTTAATTAATTTCCATCTTGATTGCGGGTCTTTAATATCTTCTCCATTTATAGAGATTTTTATGTTTTTGATTTCATTTTTTAGAAGGGTAATAAACTCCTCATCATCTAGTAAAGAATTATTAAATTTCCAAAACGACGGTCCCCGATTTTCAGTTTCAAATGATTTGAATTTTAGCGTTATCGCTGAGTGATCTGTAGAGGGTGCCGGTACAATATCACACTTCTCAACATAAGACTGTAAACAATCGGATATGAGAAAATAATCCAGCCTTCGGTATAAAATTTCACTAGAACTGCGTTTACCTTGTGCTTTACCTCTCCAGGTAAAGCGTTTAGTATAAGGATTACGGATTCTCCAAATGTCACAAAGATCATATTCTGTCATAATGGTTTCAATTGTCTCGATCGATTTAGTTTTTATTTCTGGGTTTCCTCCAGATGAATCAAGTGCAATATCGAAAACTACATTAAGGTCCCCTCCCCAAATGATACATGTATCGTCAGGTATATCAATAGAATGTATCTTTTCTAGGATGTCCTTTAATACTAGGACTTGTTCTTTTTCATAATTCGGTAAATAAGTATTAATAAGTAAAAAATTACTTCCTTCAATTTCGCTAAGTAACAAAATATATCTTCCGTTTGGATCTAATATTTTTGTTGTTATTTTATGGTTAAGTATACTCCCCATTAGTATTGCAACACCTCTACTCCGAGATGAACCGTGTGACATAATTAATGATCCTTTGGTTTGTTTGGACCATTGATCCATGACGTTTTGCGAACTATGTGTCTCTTGTAAAAAAGACACTCCTTTGTGTCCATCATGCTTATAAAGCCAATTAAAAACTTTTTTGTTTTTCTTAAATTCCCCTAGGCCCCTTACATTGAGTGAAAGTATTTGAAAATTAAAAGTGTTTAGCATATTGCAGTTTTTCGAAAGAAAATTTAGTCAATTATGATAATATTCATTTGGCTATCTTAAATATTCTTGTATTAAGTTTATCTATTGAATCTACAGATCTTAAATCGAATATTGCCATAAATTGTACCATAAATAGTCCTTATTAAATGTTACACTTATCTCTCATTCTTAATTTCTTTGGCTTGATCTTGTTCTTGGTCCTGTCGCAGCTTGTTCGCCAAAAGACGGCAAGGTTTGACCAGACTGGTGTAGCTGAGGATTCCATGGCATAGAGGGGGCAAAATGCGGACCTAAGGCTGATCTGGGTAACCTGAGAAGGACATTTTCATCTGTTACTTTGATAAAACGGGAGTCATCAAATTGCTTCAATAACACTTCTCCATTTTTGGTCCAGCAAAATGCATAGTTGTTTTCTTTCTGGAATGATTTTGCTTTGTAGAATAAATCTTGAGTCTGTGGTGTCAGATGGTCAAAGATACCAATTTTACCAGATGATGAGATATTGGTAGCTACTAAGTCAATCGAACCAAGATTCTTTTTGTTAGCCATGACCGATTCTCTCGCTATGCGGCGGGTGAATTTGCATACAATCGGCGGAGGAAAGTTCGTGTTCCTAGCTTTCACTCGATGTGCAATATCGATGTCTCTTGCTTCAACTTTGGCTCCCAAGGCTTTAAATAGCTTTAGGCATAATTCTACGGATTCTTCAGATGATTCCATTCTTTCCTCCTGTTTGATGCCGATTATCTTTAGGTTATACTTGTAACTGTACTTTAACATGGATTCTATGGCTTCGTCTAACTGTGTCAATTTTTCCTCAATATTGCGTAGTTTAAATGTTACACTTCTTAGTTCCTTCGCTGAGGTTTCTTTGAAGGCTTTGAGTTCGTCATATTCATCCGATATGAATTGGATACTTCTGGAATTATCTTCTGTATCAATGGCGGACGGGTCACTATTAAATGTTGTTTGAAACTTCTGCTTCAACTCTTCAAGTTGCTTAGCAAGTTCTCCAATTTGAGACTTAAGTTGGTCATTTTCTTTTTTAAGCTTAGTTACTTGGTCCTTAGTCATAATTATAAAAATTTCTTATTAGATTTTCAGGAGCTCGAAGAATGCACGTCCGTACTCTCGGCGTACTCGAACCCTATAACTTATTTTATGCATATTTAGGACTATGAGGAATGTATGAAGGTATGTTTTGTTTTTCGTGAAGCACATTTTGAGACGATTACAGGCATTGTTTGTTATCGATAAATTCAGTACCAGAATTGAATTGCTGTATTTAAATTTTTCTTCTCGAATTCTCTACTTCTTTCCTGCTGTTGAGGCAAGTAAAATTTTACTGACGTTGAGACTTTAATGAAGTGTATCTATATTTAAATCTTATTTCTTGTAATCTTGAGTTTTCAAATTTCATTTGCCATTCAAGAATTAATAAAGCTTTATTATTATTATTATCTGATCTGTTGTTTGAAGCAAGGAATCTCCGAACATGTGATTGAAACTAAGGTTTATAAATTATTGTAAATCATTCCCACATTTATATCACGAATATATGATTGTAAAACATTCATATACCTACCCAGGTTGAGTATCTTACCAGTATCTTACTAAGATCCATGTAAGATCTTGCCATGATCTTACAAGATCATGCCGTGATCTTGTAAGAACATGCCGTGAATTTATTTCCGCCGTGAAGTTTTACTTCCGCCGTGAAGTTTTACTTCCGCCGTGAAGTTTTGTTTATTGCCGTGGAGTTTTGTTTATTGCCGTGGAGTTTTGTTTATTGCCGTGAAGTTTTGTTTATCGCCGTGAAGTTTTGTTTATTGCCGTGAAGTTTTGTTTCTTGCCGTGAAGTTTTGTTTCTTGCCGTGAAGTTTTGTTTCTTGCCGTGAAGTTTTGTTTCTTGCCGTGAAGTTTTGTTTATTGCCGTGATACTTGTGGGCCACCGTATGTTCCTGTTATAAATGTATTTAAAGTATAAATAAATAAATATATATATATATGTTATATCTTATAAGTAACAGCACCACTTATGACACATTCTCATTAATATCTCTATTTAACATTGAGTATTAACCCCAATCCCGACTTGAGGTTTCTCCCTGGTTATTACATTTTTGATATGTAATGTATGTATGTAATGTATGTATATTACTCAAAATTTTGAGGAATTATAGAAAGTCAAAGTGATACAGATTTCATATATTTGCGTTGGTGGACGAATTTGTGAAGAAGCTGGAAGACAGAAAAATGCCCTAAATTTCAAAAACAAAAAAAGAACTCTGCTGGTAGAGTGCATTCATGATCAGTAAAAGCGTGAAACTAATTACTAAATTGTGCAAAATAGTGCTAGTTGAACAATAGAAAACAATAGAATTCGCATAAAATAGTAAAAAATAGTATTACTAGTGTTTCACGCTTTTACTAAATGCACTCTATCAAAGAGTTAGTTCTTTGTTGTCAAAATAGCTTGATCGTTCAGACGATGCAGTGTTAACTTATGCAGAGATCGCAGATTATAATAGCATGCTATCCATACCTGGACTGCTGACATTCTTGTGTGGCGAAGCCAACTTTTCTAACTGACTTTCGGACCCTGATTGAAAACAGACAGAGAATTGGGTTTAATACAAATGAACACATAGATATTTTAAAAAACAAAAGGAAGTTTTGTAATGGTATGATGGTTAAACGCAACAGTAGATTGAACTAGATTTTCTCTGGCAAAAAAAACAACTCCACGTGGGATAGCTAGAGCGGACTTCTTATGACTGGTGTGAAAAGTACGGTACCGTGCCGTAGTTTAGACAAAAACATTCGAAATTACTGCCGTAAACAATCCTTGGCGTTTTGATAGATCTAGGCACACGAAATACTCTCTAGATTTTGTTTGAATCGTATAGTACGTGCCGTGCCAGTGCTGTTTGCACAGTCAAACGATCTCTCTACTACTTGGAAACCGCTACAACTCTGGCAGCTTCAACCGTTCTTACTAAGAATACTAAGTAAAAGGGTATCTATTTTTAAAATGCTTTATCAGTAGTTGAAGATCATTTACTGAAATGTTTATACTTAAGTATTCTGAACTTACCGATATTTAGTATATGGCCTAAGAAGCGCTTCCCTGGCCCGCTTTTCACTAAAACCTGCTCGCCTACTTTTAGGTCTTCATCCTCACAAAGTAAAAACTTTCGTCCCGCTACAGTGTATGTGGAGTCGCTCTCGAAGAATATCAAGAAGAATTTCTCATCATCCTCTTGAAGAAAAACACCAAAAGGAAAAGTTGTTTAAGCTTATGCCGTAAGTTTAGTCAAGAGAGTCTAAAGTAGTTCTTGTTCTCTTAGCCCGGTCTCTTAGATTAGTTGAATATTCAAACAACAGCAGATCAAGCTGCATCATTAGTTATCTTACCTGTTGATTCATGGATCACTTTTTTGATTTGCTGCCTCTCAGTCATTTTAAAAGAATTTTAACTATAAAGGGCTGTAGAAAGTTGTATTTAAAGACGTGTACTCGCAAACCGATCAGGAAAGGAATGACTTCGTAGTGGTAAGTGACAGTTAGATCATGCCGTTTGCACGTGACAAGTCCGTTTCTGATTGGCTAAGCGGCAAACCACGTGTAATATAGGTAGAATGTCATGTCAATCAAAACATTTTAACCAATGAGAATGTTGCAAATCTGCCCCCATATCATATTTTGGCGCGAAATAATACAAACACGCCAATGAAAGCTACACGAGTTCACGCTGCACACCGTAGTTGTGATAGGTATTTTTGAGGACAAAATATAATTTCATGACACTTTGAATTAGTATGTAGTTTAAAATATTGATTGAAATTTATAATAATCTTTCGATAATTTACGGTATGAATCGGAAAAAGAAAAAAATAGTTACTGATGACGACGACGAACTAGACGCGAACAATACCGTGTCGCCGAGAGTGACTCCAAAAAAAGTAAAAGCAGGAAGAGAAGGAAAGAAGTTTCCAAACTTTATAGAAAACGCAAGGTAAAGAGGAGCGAAAATTATAGATTTGGTGCTCTAGAATCATCTTCTGATGAGGACGATAGCTACATTGCAGATGTGGACGGCGAACACGAACAACAAGAAGGCATAGTTTATGCTGAAGGCGGCGAAGTGATCGGATATGACGATTCTACAGAATCAGGTATCTAGTCAACCAACAAGAACAATTTTTATTTTAAAATTCAGCTTATCTAATAAAACTGTTGTTTATGTGTGGGTACAACTCAACTTCAAGCTATTTCAAATAATTCGTAAACGTCCAAAAGAAGTAAGTTTAAGTTAGTTTACTTAAGCACTATACTAGATTTTCAGAAAGAAATCATTCAATATCCTTAGAGCAAGAACTGTATATGGGATTTAATTAGATATTTATTGGATCTAAAATCTATAATTCTCTGCTGAAGATGAAAGAATCTAAGCGTCGAACTTCTTTCAAAAAGTGATGAGAGCACAGATTTATATTTGTTTACTGACTTTATTCATATTTTCGTTTCTGCCCAATAATTTTATTTGGTGTTTATATAATATATAGAAACTGAGCAATAAATGATTATTCTTATTGTTAGAAATTGATGGAACACTAGAGGATGCCGAGGAAATTGAAGACAGTGATTGTAGAGATATTGACGAAGAACGAGCTGAAAATGGTGAAAAGATGGATGGCAGTGATGACTTGTCTTCCACAGCGCACTCTGGAAGCGAAGATTCAATGAGCGGCAAAGATAGTGAGAGTAGTAATGACAGTGTTAATTCTGACTGCCATTCTGATTCTTCTGATGAAGAATCTGAAGAAACTATATTTCAGAAAGTTTTGTATGAGGGTTGCAACTTGTCTATAGGGGCAAGTTGTTTGCTAATAATACAGTTCACCCGGAAATACAAACTTGCTCGCAAAGCTCTAAACGATCTACTGACATTAATCAGACTTCATTTTCCAGGAAATACTGAAAACAAACTTCCAAAAACCCATCGTCAGCTTATCAAACATGTGATGCCAATGCTAGGAAAAATTAAAAAAGTGAAGGTCTGCAGTACCTGTAGCCAAGGAGTTAAAGAAGACGATGTTAACTGTACCAATGGTCACCAACTTACAAAAGGAAAGCCAGTACATGGGGACACATTCTTTCTTAAAATTCCCTTAGAGCCACAACTTAAACTTCTTGTTGAAGGTATATTGTGTTTTATTTAACCAGTAGTTTATAACAGTTTACTTCCCCTATTTTGTGTGTCCTTTGTGGCCATTTTTGTGGTGTGTTCCCCCACCTCAGGTGATCTGCAGCCCCCTCTGGTGAAGATCCTGGATCCACATCTGTATAATGATGTAGCATTACAACTTCCCAAACGTTATAAGCTTAAACACATTCAATGATAATTAAATATGTGTATTACTTTTTTAATTGCATGTGAATCCTGAAGATAATACCAGTGAAATTTTGACTTCGTGTCAGAAGCAGGCCGCAGAGTGTAACCAGGAAAGTGATATCTACAAAGATATTACAGATGGCTCTTTGTACAAGAATTACTTTATTAAAGTACAAAGTGAGCATGACTATGGGGATAGCTATCACATCACCCTCATGATGAGCACTGATGAGGCACCTGTTTTTAAATCAACTCATGCTTCAATATGGCCTCTGTATGCATGTGTTTTGGAGCTACAATCATGGACATAAATATTGGGACACAGCAGGTTATTAGTGGTTTTTCACATATAATTGTTCATTTTTCATCATATCCTCCCCCTCCCCCCCTATCTCAATGTTGATTTGACCAAGGAATGCCTACCAATGACCCATGTAACTCATGAACGGTCAACATTGAATGGAGGGGGGAGGGGAGGGCTAAAAATGATGAAGGGTAACGTTTTTATTCGAATTGTTAATGTTGTCCCAAACAATATTGTCCGTGATTGTCTTGTACAAGTAATTCATTAGAAAGTGTGATAATATCAGGTTTCGTCAATGTATATATTATTATAAATTACGGACAATGCAAGATAATGAATCATTTCAGTATACATGTTATTTTGTACATTTTTTGTGGTTGATTGGGTTAATTTTGTGTTTTTCATATGCTCGCGGACTGACGGGATTCCTGTGTAAACGTAATTATTATGTCATAGACTGCAAAATTTCATTTTTCTTGCACAATCAGACATGGTGGCAAAACTTAAGCCAACAAAAGTAGCGTATGCTATTCTGTTACGCGAGAAAGAACGTTATTCATTCCGTATTATCGCAAAAAAGTGTAACATTTCCAAATCGTCGGCACATCGAATATGGAAGTATCGTCAAAACTACCTTCGAAGTGAATGTAAAGAAAAGGCAATTGTGCATAGAAATAAGGGACGGAAACCTCGAATCAATGAAAGAGACAAGAGAGAAATGCTGAGAACACTCACAAGAATGAGAAAGAAAGATGTTAATCTAACCGTCATGTCGTTAGTTAGAGAGGCGGGAATAGATCCGACATTGGTGCATCGAAGGACATTTACAAGATACCTTAACAAATGGGGGTTTCACTTCCTTCAATCTCGAAAAAAGGGACTGTTAAGTGACAAGGACAAGGAATTGCGCTTAAAGTATGCAAAGAAGATGCGGAGTTTATTGAAGGACAATCCTACGTTTTACACTCATCACATAGCTTTCTACTTGGATGGAGTATCCTTTATACATAAGTACAACCCCAAGAATGAAGCCTGTAGACCGAAATCTCGAGTTTGGAGGAAAAAGGGTGAGGGGTTATCAATAACGGCAAGAGGAACAAAAGAGCTGGCTGGTGGACGAAGGCTTCACATTATGGTGGCCGTTGCATATGGCAAAGGCGTTGTATTATGCCAACCATATGAGAAGTTGAACGGTGAGTTCTTCGCCAACTTTATTCGGACGCATTTTAATTTAACGTTTGGAAAGGCAGGCCCGAAAGTAATGGGACAAAGACTATTTGTAATGGACAACGACCCAAGTCAAACAAGCTGTAAAGCAATGAGTGCATTAAGTGACATTGAGGCGACATTGCATCGCATCCCCAGCCGCACACAGGACCTAAATCCTCCAGAAAATGTTTTCCATATAGTTAAAAAGAGACTCGAACAAGAAGCTATAACTTTGAATTTGACGATGGAAACATTTGACAACTTTAAAGAACGGGTATTGAAATGCTTTCAAAGTATTGACAGTGATTTAATTGATAAAACAATTGCGAGCTTACCAAAGCGCGTAGAAAACATTATCAGTCTCTGTGGAGGACGAACAAAATACTGAATACCTATACTTAATTATTGATCATTAATTTTATCTGGAGGACGAACAAAATACTATACCGGGTGCCTATACTTATTGAACACATTCAAATGTAACCATAATCTATCATTTATTTGTCAATAGAATGTTTATTACTATCTCTAAATAAACAGTAATATTCTACAAGATTCAGGTATTTATTTAATGATAATGATCACTAGTACAATATATTATAATATAAACCATGTTTTATAATTACAAACAATCAAGGATAATTATTATATCAAGTATCATGAACAATAGGCCGATCAGCATATTAAGTTACAATACTCCATACTACTCCACACGACCTTATGTGTTAAACAACAATATAAATCAGTATAATTTTGATAAATTATACTTGTCTTCTACGACAAATCAGTCATGTACACTTTCTAGAGCATGTACGTCTAATAATGTTCATGGCATGTTACGTATAATATGATAATCATCATTACTCCACTGTGATCTATATAAAAGTTGATAGTCTAATAGATTTACTTAACATTCATATGGAGTAATGTGCGTTTAAATACAATATGTCAACATTTTCTGTTGATAAGGGGACTAAACCGTAGAAGACGACTTCATAGTCTTATATAAAGCTAATTAAGATCCATATATTAAAATGAACAATCCTATTGTGTTATAATTATCAGTTAACATGATGGAGTATTGAGTGGAGTAATGTATAGCTTATTTCCTCGAATAAGCGCCGCGGCGCTTATTAAACTATTATCGTTTACACAGTCCCCTTCTTAATCAGAACTACGAATATCCGGTGGAGATAATTTAATGGACGAGCGGTGAAATATAATTATTTTCAACTGAAAAATAACGCTTTTGATAAAAGTTTCCTTTTAATGCTGTTATAGAGTAACATTATTGCGTTAAAATGCGGTCATTATACGAGAGTGGCGCTCATTCCAAAGCAGTGCTTATTCGAGTAAATACGGTGTTTAGAATAAGTTATCGATATCTTTATAATCAAGTACGAATTTTGCAAAGCAATGTTGACAAGGTGAAAGGGATTTCTGTTTATCCTGCGGTATTTGTTTCCAAAAATTAAATGTACGCCACCTAACCTGCATCATCTGGGTATTTGCAGAATCTAATGACCCTCCTTTAACTAGGACCATAGGGGCATCGGCGGTAGCAAAGAATGGCGTATTTTTGTTGAATTCCACATCCTTGACACCAAAGTTTTTGGGCACAGGTAAATGGACAGTATCGCCCTCTAACAACTGAAGTAAATCTCCCCAAGCAATCACAGAGGGATGCCAGCGGAAGTCGTTCAACACTACCACTTCAGCATCTTCAACACCAAGCCATGCAAATGTACCGGTAGCGGGGTTGGTGAAGGTTTTGTAGATGTTCTTTAAAGGAGATATGATAAAGGTTTTCCCCGTGTTAGCCGGACCGTATACATAAATGTTCCTATATTTCCCGCGTCCGTCCTTAAGCGCCTTGAAAATACCACTACAAAATGCTGACACAGACAACTCGTTCTGTGACATGAGTGTAAGTGCCATTTCAAGCCACTGGCCATTACAATCAGTTACACAGCTTGCCCCATATGCTTCATTGAGAATGTCGATGCGACTCATCTTAAGGCGTTGCATCTGCATTGGGGCTTCTACGAATTCCTTGGCCAACTCTAAGGCCTCATTCACCACTTTGGCACCTCTATTGGCAATGAATTGGGCTAGTTGTGTTTTTCCTTCATTCTTTTGAACTACAGCTAAATTAACGAGTTCTAAACGTGTTTTGATGTTTTGTTCTTGTATGATTTGAACAACGTCAAATGTCGAATAGCGTTTTGCCTTTTTCTTATCGCCTTTATTTTTCGTAGATCTTTTTCTGTTGGCTGTTATAGCTTGCTCTGTTGAGGGTGGATCTGTTAAGATGGGATGATCTGCTGACTTGGCAAATTCTTTATCCTCCTTAATGACATACTGGTGGGCGCTGTAGTATGTGTTGTGATTACAACTGAAATTGACTCTAATGTCGTGATGATTCTGTATATACTGCCTAACCCTTGACCACCTTGATCTCTTGTTCAGCTTCAATGCCATGTGGTAATGTGTTGAGTTCTCTGACTCGGAGGTTTCAGCATGGCTTTCTTTACAAACAACCCAATGATTCACTTCAACTTGCGCCACTTGTTGGAATGCATTTGCAATAATCATCGCAAAAGTTTCCCTTGACGACACTTTATCTAAGTCTGCACGACTATACGTAATCAAATAGACAAGTGACTGATGCCGAGTGTTTGAAGAAGCCATTGTAATACTTACTTCAGGTCTGATTACATAAAATTGTAAGAATTTGGCGTCAAATTACACTTTAATTATGCAAATACTTTGTAAAGCCATAATTTATTTTGGGCTTCCTGTGTTATCAATCAATTCAAAAATAAAAAAATAGCCACATATTATTATAAATTTTTATTAATTAGTTATGTAAATCATGACGACATACAGTTTATTTAACATTCGTGGCATTTTTGGTACGATTTACTGCGGTTTTCATGACGATTTTCATACAATCGATTTTAAGACAATCATGGACATAAATATTGGGACACAGCAGGTTATTAGTGGTTTTTCACATATAATTGTTCATTTTTCATCATATCCTCCCCCTCCCCCCCTATCTCAATGTTGATTTGACCAAGGAATGCCTACCAATGACCCATGTAACTCATGAACGGTCAACATTGAATGGAGGGGGGAGGGGAGGGCTAAAAATGATGAAGGGTAACGTTTTTATTCGAATTGTTAATGTTGTCCCAAACAATATTGTCCGTGATTGTACCTGTCGCTAAAAGGTAATTTTTCTATTCAAATTCAGCATTTATTGACATTTCAACCCTTATTCAAAACAAAAATGAATTGGATAACTTCATCAATCTGTATATATATTGTTCAGATTACAAACAGACAAATAAATTTAGATATCATGGCTGAAATTATCGAGAACATGATAATTATATATGTGCTATTAATAATACAATAGTTTGAATGAAATCTTCCATGCTTTTTCTTGAAATTTTCCAGATACACAGTCAAGAATGTCCTACTTCTAGGTCTATGGTATGGACCAAAAAAGCCAGACGTTAATGTACTTTGTGCAGATCCCTTGAGTGAAATTAACAAACTACAATGTCAAGGTATTTTGACAAAACCAGCTGGGTGTGAGGGGACATGTACAATTATAGTATCTATACATTATAGCTACCACACTCAACAGAAATGATATCTATAATGATATCTATTTTTTCAATGAATAAGATTAAATATAATTTGTTTCGTTGAGTATGAATAGGCCTTAGCTGCTCTTAGCTGGGTCTGAACCTGGGACCTCTCGCTGTCCGGGCGAGTGCTTTATATATTTACGTTTTTTTTATTTAAGTTTTAATTAGAGCAAAAGCACTTGGACCATAATATAAAATAAACTTAGTGACTAACTATTAGTCTGTATTTAGTGACTAATAGACGACATCACTGAACCAGAACAGTTTTAGTTTATATACCTAACACAACTCAGAGCAATTATACACTAGAGACTATATGAATTTACAAAATCAAGTTTAGTAATGAGTAGCAAGGTGTATCAGCACTTGTTTATTTCATTTATAAGTACATTTAGATAGTCTCTTGTGTATTGTGTATTTATTATAATTGCTCCTTGTGTTATATAGACTGTTCTGGTTCAGTGATAATTAATGTCTATAAGTCACTATAAATACCGACTAATACTTAGTAACTAGTTTGATTTTATTTCATGGTAGAAGTGCTTTTGCTCTATACAGGCTCTTGTATAAGTCTCTTGAAAAGTTGATCATTTTTGTAAAATTGTGTGCTCATGTAACAGTATATGCTTAAATTGTCATTTCTTTTTAGGCCTACAATGCTACAACAGATATGACAACAACTTCATTACTGTATTAGTTCATCTTCACTGCCTTATTGCTGACCTTCCTGGAAAAGCCCTCATTTTATTGCACAAGCTTTTCAATGGACTGTTTGGATGTATGGTATGACGAATTAAATAATGAAGCAGTGCATTGTTTGTTCTATTTTCATGTCATTTTGTGAACAATGCATGCGCAATATATATGATTATGCAATATAAAAACTAAAGAAAGTTGTAAAGCCAATGAATTACATGAAGTCAAAGTTTGTTGCGGACATTACATCACGGAAGTTATAAATGTTACATTTTCAAAAGCCTACAAGAAACAAACTCGGAATTATGTTATTCTATTGTCTTGGGTATTTGCAACTTTTTTCTTGAATTGTACAAGATAGAACATTTCATAATGTCTTTGAAAGCTAAGCATATTATAGGCATGATTTTAGGCAATATGCATAAGTAACTTAAATTAAGTTTCACCTATATGTTGTTTGACAATGCACTTGTTCTGATGATATTAACATTTTTATTATTCTTTCGTAGATATGCTTTCACCCTGGGTTAAGGTTGGATGTACGAGGAAATGTAAGAGTATATACATTTGGTGAGGAGCATGCAGTCAGATCCTCAAATGAAATGAGCCTATTATTGATTACCTGTTATTATGCAGGTTTGTTGTTTACACAACTTCAATCGGCGATTTCTCGGTTTGTGTTTTGCACGATTCATCTAACTTTGAAAGGCTACTGTACCTCGATATTTCAGTCAAATACCTTGAAAATTGGCATAGAGCCTGAATAACTCAACAAAATTCAGATTATGTGAGCGATTATCAAGTTACGGCTTGGTTTTTGATTTATGATGGCTAGTATCAAATTTCACTAAAGATAATGAAATTATCTTGAAAAGTGTTTTTTTATGAAGAGACTCCGCAAAGGGTTTATTTACGGTAACCTTAAATGCCATTCAGAGGGTTTCATCGAGTGACCAACTCGACTCATTGTTGCCAGGTATGTTAAATGGACAAAAGCTGTCAAAATGTGATGAAAAGAACATTTACGCCATTTGAGTTAATATCATGGTGCACTTTTCTTGCCTCTCATTACATTTTGACATCATCTGTGCATTTTAGTACACACAAAAAGTTTTACTCACAGGTCTGACACAGGCTATAGACCACTAAGGTCCAGCTACAATTGACCACACAGGTCTGACACAGCTTATAGACCACTAAGGTCCAGCTACAATTGACCACACAGGTCTGACACAGCTTATAGACCACTAAGGTCCAGCTACAATTGACCACACAGGTCTGACACAGCTTATAGACCACTAAGGTCCAGCTACAATTCACCACACAGGTCTGACACAGGCTAAGGTCTAATTAGAGTGATTTTCGTATTGAGAGGGAAGCTGACCATAATAGTTCTGCTCATGTACACTTATATGGTACTTTTAATGTAAGATGTTCTAAAGTATATAACTTACTCCCACTCATGCGAAAACCGCTCTATTTTAAGTTACTATTTTCACAATAATAGCACCTAACACTCATTTTTAACATAAAAATGAACATTTTGAACATTAATAGATTACCTTACTCTGCTTTAGGTAAGTCCATAAAATCGTACCACAAGATAACTTGTTCATTCTTTGAAAACATGGATAATAATGCTGATATCACAGTAAATCATTTCTCCTTCTCTGCATTCCCTTAACTTGTAGGACTTGTAGGACACGGCAAACTGTAGATTTTGTTTGGAAAACTATTTTTTTCTTGGTTTTAATTAAAGTTTGCAAGATCATTCATTCATCATCAATATGCATTCGGTAGAGTATCTGAAATGAATTCCACAAAATAAATACTATCAATTTCTTCATCACTAGTTGAAAATGTGTCTAAACAATATAATCTCAATGACAAATATAGATCAAAAAGGCCATTGCGCCTAGTATTTTCCAGTACACCTCCATTCCAAGCGTACACACTTAAATGATTTTTTATAAATGCTACTCTCGAGTACAATATATCATACATATCATGTTGAACTACTTCCCTTGTGAAGTTATACTTTGCCTGTGCTTGAAGAGTGGGAAATCCACTATACCAACTTCCCTCTGAAACCAAATTGGTCAAGGACCAGGAAAGATGATCTAAGCTTACACTTTCATAAATCCACTTGTCCGTTGGCTGACTTGAGAACAGATAGTCCATGTAATTATACGTTTCCTGCTGGCTATTCATTTGTTTTAGCTTTGATTAAATCGAAATATTTTTCAATCTCACTTTAGTTTATGCTGAAATCACCAAAATCGATAGCAAAAAGATATTCAACTGCATAGCCCAGGTAGCGGTATCACAAACAAAATCAAATGTACGTACGCGCGCGCTGGCGTCTTCCAGATTCGCGCTCTTTTCCTCTTATCCATGCAGAGCCCGCGATACTTTTGGTGAAACTGAGAAGGATCTGGGTACGAAATAGCCTCATCTTGACTCTGGGCCTCCTTTGTTGCACAAAATGTGGGGGAGGGGGTTCGGGTGCGAGAGAACTTTCTCTCGCCCATTCTCCCTCTTGTTGTTACACCACAGGCAGCCCAAACTCATTATCTGACAACATTGAAAACGAAAAAACATAATTGAAAAATAAAATTACAAAATGAAAAATAAAACTACAAAATGAAAAAGATACGTTTCATGTGTTTTTTTTAATTCGTTTTTTTTGCGTTTTTTAATATCTGCTCTCTCCCTGTACTATATAAAAGGGAGAGGGCAGATATTAAAAAAACGTCATTTAAGCGTTTAATAATAATTAAAATGAATTAAATAAACACATGAAACGTATCTTTTTCATTTTGTAATTTTATTTTTCATATTGTATTTTATTTTTCAATGATGTTTTTCTGTTTTTCAATGTTGTCAGATAATGAGTTAGGGCTGCCTGTGGTAACACGATAACACAGCGATCCCAAACCAAGGAAAAGCAAAAAAAGGGATGAAGGGTTGACTGCGGAGGAGGCTAGGTACGAGATTGCTCCTGCGTTACCTGTTTTATTCCAACTTATGACCGACTGGGACTATGACTAACAATTTCGTATGCTAAGTAAGTACTAATATTTTCCATTACACTATAAACACTAAGAGTGTGCAACATAAATACCACTAGATACTGCTAAATTCTTCTTTTTTTAATCAACACAAATTACTGCTTTTAAATAGCTATAGTGCAAAGTGTTGCACACTTTAAATGTTTGTACCCTGCCAGTTGTATAGTCTCTATTGATTTTACGTCATTTAAAAGCTAATTGTCCGTTGTCACAAACAAATAGGAAGGACATTTTCAAAGCATTTTTTTTTTCTATCAATGCGTAATCTATGTAACATTTTTTAGAATTGAATATATAATTTGTCAATGATCATGTATCAAATCAACTGCAAATATTGTTTTATTGTAGATTTGTCTTCCTACTTTCAAGGTGTCTTCATTAATCAAATATTTAAAAGTTAGTAACATTAGTTTATGCCTTCATCATATTAAACCTGCTCAGTAGGCAGTGTAGACGATAGGGCAGTTGTAGCTGTATTAAATAGGCCCTTTGCAGGCTATGGTCACGTGACCTTGTCAATCAAATAAATGTTATAGTAACTCAAATTGAATGCCAGATTTGTAAAGACAATGCCAAAACAAGCATTTCTCTGAAAATTTGAGCTTGATATCTTCAAAACTATAAACCTGTAGGAATTTTACAATAGTTTGTATAGCTTACTGGCAAGGCTCAGCCACAATCTTTGTTATTTTTGATGATTTCAAATAAATATTATGGCTTCAATTTTAAAGCTATCAAGTCAGTATGCTCTATTGATTTTGTTCATTTTGGTTGAGCTTTACTGACATTTTTTTGATTGACAAGGTCAAATTAGGTCACATATTGATCATAGCCTACAAAGGGCCTATTGTTACAAATTCAATAAAAACATTTGAAAATTCTTCAGTAACAGTACCATAATTGTACAATAACTATTGCAGTTAGTTTTCTGCTCATACGAAAACCACTCTATATATAAAACACTATAAGTCAAGGCCAAACAAGCTGAAGCATGAATTGTTATTGGAATTTTTGGACAACATATGATTCAATTTTTTTATTAGCAAATAATAATAAATAAAAATGATAATGCAAGGATAATGAAATTTAAATCAAAGTGCCCTATGACATTATGACGTCAAATCAAAACAATTTTCATATTTTCACATCATAACAAAAATGCAAGCATACATGTTATTCATGTGAAAAGACATTTAGACATTAACAAAGTCATTTTCATATATCATGTTTTGTATATTTTGAAGGAATATTCAATAAAAAGTTAAAAATATCATTACATTACAGATAGTCAGTACATACACTTAACACTAAAAGTGTGCAACATAAATACCAATAAATTACTGCTAAATTATGCTTATTATTGTTTTCTATTGTTTGGACAACACTATATTATAATTACTACTAAATAGTGCAAAGTGTTGCACACAAATGAATATTATAAATTTATGTATTTTCAACTGGACAGTGTTATGGAATTGACTGTACATAAAAAATAGATAAATACATGAAACTCAGTTTCCACAGAAAATTTTATTCGAGTTGAAAACCACATTTTGACGTCATAATGTAATAGGGCAATTCGTAAGCAGTTTTTGATAATTGTCATTAAATTATGTTATTAAAAAATAATAGAGTGATAATACTTAGAGTGCAAACAATATAACCGTCAATTATTATAGTACTACTACAATTTTACTATAATTTTTAATTCTATTGTCATTCATTGTGCACCTTAAGCACTATTTATGACAATTTAGTAAAACAACCTGCAATGTGGATATGCAATTTTGCACTCCTGAAATAATAATAATTTATTATCTGCAAAATTTTGCCAAATTTGATGATTGTCTAGATTATTTTCTCATAAATTATAAAAATCAGTACCTATTTCAAAATTTGGGGCAGTTTCATCAATTTATGAAAATCGGTAAGGTCTTGCTATAGTTTCATAAATTTATGAAATCGTTAAGATCTAGGGCTGGCCTAAAGCAAAAATAGTACTGTTTTTAATGAATTTTGTTAAAAATAGCAGAATTGTGAAAATGCCAAAAATAACTGTGATTTTTGGTATCAAAATTTAGGAATCCATCATAATAACAATAATAACAAACATTTATATAGCGCCTATCCAATCCTGTCCTAAATGACAGGGTTTTTTTTTTCAAAGTGCAAAATTGCAAATCCACATCGCAGGTTGTTTAATTAGTGTTTCACGGTTATATTGTTTGCACTCTAAGTATTATTCCAACTTAAAATTTCAAAAAAAGAATTCCACTTTTCATTTTGTTGGCAAGTTGTACTAGAAGAAAGAAAGAAAATAATTGTTAACATTGATTTATAAGAGACATCTATTCACATTGTGTCTGTATTATTTCACTAATAACACATAATTCTTACTTTCTAAAAGTGTGCATAATATTCAATTTTTATTTAACTGCAATTTCATAATAATTGAATTTTTGTCCAATACAATGAAATTACAAAATCTTTGGTAAAACAATTTAAATGGACAATTCTAATGGGTTGGACACTCATTTTGGGTCAGTTTCAACAATTTGACATAATATATACAAATCAGTAAAATGACCAATATAATTATTACGATTATAATCAAACTCAATGTGTGCCTTTTTGTGCTCTGTATAACCCCTTATATATGTAAAGTCCTGATAGCTGAAATTGAACATACCGGCATTCTCAATCTGCTCATTTGCCCTCTTTGTGAAAGGGCAAAATCTCTTTAAGTGGCCAATCCCACCGCACCGAAAACACTTCATCTTTTCATCTGTTTACAAATGATTAGTTGAAAATGGTCAATGATGTTTCTTTAATACATCAGTTACAGGAATTCATTAATGCTGTTGTTCTCCAATCACCCGTTCGGAGTTTAGAGTAACATATGCCTCCAGAAATATATGACATAACACTATTATGACTGGCTATTACAGTTAGCTACTACTATTGAATCTGTTTCAATTAACTATAATTTGTCAAATAAAATTGTAAAAATATGTAGTGAATAAAGATGAATTGAATTGAAACATCTCTCTATAAGGAAATTGTTTTCATTCAAATAACCTAATAATAACAAATATTTATTTACAATTATCATAACCAGCTTTGTTGCTGTAATGCATTGAAATGAGCAATGAATAATTTGTTGAATTCGGCCTTTACGTCATAAGAAGAAATACCATAGCAATTGTGCACCTTTGACAACCCCATCCAGACCATCCAGTCATTGATAAATATTTTATTCATATGTTTACTTACTTTTCCCAACGTCTGAAGTACAGAGGGCAATCCCGTGCCCCCTGCCTCCACACCGGTAGCATTTTCCTAAAAGAATTTCCAATTGTTTAGCAAATAAAACATTAAAATGTATGACATACATTACTTGATTTATTAAAAAAATAGAAATTACATTTAAAACAACATGGATGTCATACTTACTGCTCTTAATTACATTGTTCTTTTCTCCTGAATTTGGAATAAAAAAGCATGATAAAATTTGTAAACTTCACAGCTTATAAACTTTATAAAAAAAAGTCTTTTTAATCAATTTTAAAAATTCAAACTGTATAATCACCAAAACTTCAATATACCATCTTGTTTCCTATAATTTTTTAGAGCATTTTTGTTTTGGTGATCAGACTTTTAAGATTTTATACGATACAATCCCAAAAGTGTGTTTACGAAACTGAATTCCAGTTTACCAATGCCTAAAATTTATATTTTTTGATAGTTTAGTGATTGGGATTTATCTACATTTTCGTTCATTTGCTTTTAAGAAGTATGTCACACTATCTCGTAGTGCATTAATGTAAAACAGTGTACTTTGACACTTAATGTTAAACAAATAACTGCGACAATTTCTTATCATGAAACCGAGTTTACCCGCAACTGCAATATAAGCATTACCTGAATACTATATTATAATATTACATGTAATGGGAAACCTTTATGAGTTAAAAGAGTAAGCTTACATGTAGTATATAAAAAACGAGCAGCAGTGTTTTATCAAGGATAAAAACCCGAGCGCAGCGAGGGTTTTTGATCCTTGATAAAACATGTGCTGCTCGTTTTTATATAACTTAAAAAACTCCAACACTTATTCGAAACTAAATTATAAAAGTTTCTTGAAGAAAAGTCCAATTTGGAGACAAACTTTATTTGCAAGGTACACTGCGCATTCTCATATCACACCATGCACCATTAAGCACCACATTTGGCATCCCACATTTGAGAAAGGTCGTGTATAATATAATAGGAGCTTGATAGCATTGTTTCGGGTGATGCCTCTAGTAAAGGTCAATGATGAGAGATTAAAACTGAGACCTTTACAAGTGTCATAGGTACATAAAGAATGTTTTTATATAATGTACCTATGGCAGTGTTTTATGGGGTATAAAGGTCATGCATGTGACCAAATTGGAATGCCCCGATTGGACTAATAGCTCATGAATTATTAATGAGTTTTTTAAGTAGATATAGAAGTTTTACTTGCTACCGTTATAACTTAATAAAATATATCCACTTACCACTCGACTCACCCAGACCTTTTGGTGTTTTTTTGTTTTTCTTCAACGCCAACTGCAATACAATTAAGCATTACTTGTATACGATATTATAACAATACATGATATGGGACTTTATGAACTAAAATATTACATGTTCAAATAGAAGTTATACTTATTAAATTATATAAATGAAATATATCCACTTACCATCGCGTTCCTCTTCATCAGCCGCAACTGCAATACAATTAAGCATTACTTGAATACGTTATTATAACATTACATGTAATGGAAAACCTTTATGAATTAAAATAGAACCCTTGCATGTAGATACATAGACGATATTACATGGGCGCGCGGAGATAGGAATTTTATCTTCGAGTGTTGAATATATCTTTCACGAGTGAGCGCAGCGATTCAACACTCGAAGATAACATTTTTACAAGCGACCATGTAATGTTCTGTTTATTATATAGATATCGGTGAAATGTCAAGAGAAATAAAACTTCATTGACTCGTTATTAAAAACCTTTATGCAAAACGAATTGCATCTGAAAACGATATCTTCACATGTGAAAGATAAGAAGTTTTAGACACTAGAGAAATCCTGGTATTTCATTGATATCTATATAATAAAGAAATTTTACTTGTTACAACTAATTAACAATTAGACCCGCAGCCCGAATGGTCTACGAGTCAATAGCCCACGAGGCCGAGTCTTTGAGGCCAAGTGGGCTATTGACTCGTGGACCATGAGGGCGAGAGGTCTAATTGTTTTAGTATAAACCAACTAGTAGGTCAAACTTTGCCATATTTTGAAGAAAAATAACATTTCAATCGTTTTATTTTGAAAAAAATGACAGATAATCGAAAGTGAAAATACCGAGCGCGCGCTCAATGACGCGTGACGGCAAGTGAAAATGTATTCAAAACACATCGAAATTCTCCACAGTTTTAGTCATTTTCTTCCTCAAGACTTTTGTTTTAACGGCTGAAAATAGCATATTTTTACTGCTAAAACTACTATACATATTTGAACAACGGAGGAATAAAGAAAAGTCCAAGAAAAGTTTTTTAATCTGGCTTTCTCAATCAAACTGAAGAATCGTGTGATGGCGTCAGTAGCGCGCGCTCTTCAAGTCAAAATGCATTCACAAAACATCAAAATTATGTGCTTTTTTGTCATTTTCTTGCTCATATTTGCAATTTACGATTTAATGAAAAGCATTACATTTAGTACTAAGCTATTACAAGAAATAGAAGAAACAAGAAACGTTTTCAAAGTTTACAAAACCGGCCCTTTTCGCTACTAGTGGTCTATCACTCAATAGACCATTAGTAGAGTAGCCAATCATAATGCAGGATACGTGTTAACAACTGCAATACAATTTAAAAAATAGCATTACTTGAAAATATTATAAGATTACATGTAATGGAAAACATTTACGAATTAAAAATAGTAGCTGATGTAGATATAGAATTTACATTACATAAATGAAAAATTTCCACTTACCACCTGACTCTCCATCCCCGTATTCACTAGTCAGATCCATCATGTCCATGTCTTCCTTATCAACTACGGGTGCAATACAATATTACAAGCACTATATTTGAATACGTCATTATAATATTAGCTAATATTACATGTAAGTTACACTTACTATAAAAAAAAATATCTACTTACCACCCACCTGTTCCGTTACATCATGTAAGTTTACATCTTTCTCTGCAATACAAGCACTATTCATATAAATAACAGTTTGTTGTCAGCTGCTTCACGATATATTTGCATATTCTGGTGTGTATTTTGTTTGGAATTATGGTTGGTGCTTACCGTTTATACTCATATTTATCATCAAATTTCCCTGAAATGACAAATAAACATTGTATTAGTTGACTTTATCCTTTTATTCGACAAATGAATTACACGTTAACTATTTTGTGTTTCAGTACATTTTCAATAAACACTTTGTTTAGTTTTTCATCAGTTTTTACTACGAAAAAAATAAATAGCGTTAAACAATGATTTCGCTGAGCTATTAACATTGACATCTTTTTAAATACACGGTCCGTGAAGTCCTTTTTTAGCAAATTTATAAGATTCTGAATCAAATAAATCGAAAAACGACAGCACTAAGTCTATGTAAGTTATGTTTTACAACTATTTCAGCACTTTCAGCATTCATCTATAGAAAAAATAATAAGATAACAGTAAATAAGATTATGGTTTCTTTGCATGAAGCCTCTAAAAGGCTCCAAGTGAACCTGTAACAGTACGAAATTACTTTTTAAATTATTGTGTTATTGTAAAAGAAATGCATTAATAAAAGACTAAATTCATATAGTGATACAACGACATGAAAGTACGAAAAAAAAGGCTACTTATATTTCTTGCCGTCAAAATGCTTACAAAGAAGAAATAAAAGGATTAAAGGATTGTGAAACAGCGAAATGTGATAAAAGCACTTAAATTTTTGTCAAAAAAAATAACATTTGGGTAAAAGGAGTTGCTGACAATTTATAACGTTATCGGCTTCGAAAAGCAGTTATGTTTACAAAGGAATGGTGATAAAAAATTCTGTTTATCACTCCAAGCGGTTACTAAAAAGAAAGCAAGGGCAAAAATCTCAATGTCCCTCTCAAACATGTAAGCTTTACAAATCTTTCAGCAAACGAGTTTTAACTTATTGACTTCTTAACAAGGAAATATTAGAGTTGTAACTTACTAAGAATTTTTCGAACTAAATATCACAATTTAAATTGCAAGTTTACCTTTTTTCTTCCTTTTGGATGAGAAAAGTCGGGCTAACGTTAAAAAATAAATACATAAACAAACACACAACAAAGTACGTTTGTTTTTTCACTTACCAGTTAACTTCACTGCTGCGACTGGCGAGGGTGTTCACCGTACCTACCGGCTATAAGTTGAAAAGACGCGCGCGTGCCCAACAAAAGTCACATTTCCCGCCGAAAAATCAGAAATGTTACATCCGTCACGAATTCTTTCTTCCGTCATGCTATAGTAGAATCGATAAAGCCAATTGTTTTGAGTCTCCAATATATTCAATTTGTGTACAACTGTAGATAAAATCCGAAGAAATTCCTTTGAAATGCTTATTTTTCCATTACTTTATGTCATTTCGGAAGTATTTATATTATTTTCGCACTAATCGTTTATAAAAAAAGCAACCAAAGGTTCGCACAATTTCTTTATTTCTCATTGCAAAACTGACTATCAAATGACCTCATAAATGATCCTAAATCAAGTGGAACCATGGGACCAGCAAGTGGTTTCATTGTAAAGTTTTGTACATTTTTAGTCGTGCTAGCCATAGGGGCGTAGGCAGCCCGACTCTAGGTTTACCTTTTAGTCAATCTATCTATCTGTAACGTCGCGTATTAAAGCCCCCATTTGGGAACGAACACAGGAAATCCAAAACAGAAAAGTGTGTTTACAACACTGGAATACAGATGGCGGACTAAAACATGTTTCATTAAAAATGGCTTTAAAAGCGGTTGAATCTTTCAATCAACAATTAAAGTTGTTAAATTTAGCTTTTTATTGATCAAAGTATGTACATAGAGTATTAGTTTTCAAGTTCAGTGGACGTCTTCTTGTCAAAGTATTGAGTTCAACTTATGGATATTTTGAAGGACTTCGATCACATCTCTTTTTAGATATGAGTGGAGACTCGTCCGATATATAAAGGACATGCATGGATATATAAACTTCATACTTCGGTAAAAGAACAATTATTTATAGATACCAAACATATCAAAATAGTATTTTACTCATTTTTTGTAACTTAAGTAAATTTCAAACGAGCCATTTGAACTTCGTTAACACGTGTTGCTTGGTTTGCAAATGTTTTATTCATTACTCAGTGTAGCAAGTAGAATTGTGTGAATAACTTATTTTCTTATTCAAGTTCGTTAAAATGTTTGAACTTCATGTTTATAAAATGTCAATTATATTTTTAGATATTAAATTATTGTATACTAAAAGAGTGTTCACTTTATATCAGCAGTCTGTTGATGTTTTCATAAAATACCTTTGCTAACCAGGTTCCAGAGGCTAACTTTAAGCCAAGATCATGCTAGGGAAGTGGCATTAATGCGGCACTGGGACTGAAGTATACTGAAACATGCAATGATAAGTTGGAATGCAGGCCGGTTTGAGAATTTAACTTCACAAATTATGCAGAATCAATAGTGCATGTAAAGGCTATGGGAAATGGGATTAGGGCTTCCCATCAGCTAGTTACCCTCATGACACATTAAATTATTGAGCAACAGATACAGTGGACAGTGTCAATATTGAACATTCTTTCATAATTTTACTACTCAGTTCAAGTTTGATCTTACACATGCTGAATGTATTGAACTAATTAGAGTTATACAGGCCTCTTTCATCTGGATACATTTTCACAATATGATATCCCCATTACACTTGATAATATTGAAAAACCTTGAAAAGTAGAGTGAATGACATGTACCTGTCAAGTACAGTGTATTGTCTAACTGCACTTTATTGTACTAGTGAATAGCTGACCGATAGTCACATAATTATATCAATTGGTGTGTCGTCAGCCATATCCACACAAATATTATGGAGAGCACAACAGGCAATGATTGTAGTAGGGGTATGCTTTGTCTCTTCATTCAGCACGTCCAAAAGACAGCGCCATCTGCCTTTTAATAGTCCGAACGCTTGTTCAACGACAACACGCACTGAGCTAAGCTTTCTGTTAAAAATTCTATGGTCGTTCGATAACAGACCTGTTTGTGAGTAAGGCTTCATCAGCCAGGTTGTCACCTTATAAGCTGGGTCTCCAATTATCAGGGGCTTTACTTGCCTTCCATTGATCAGCTTGATTGGAGAGCATAAAACATGACCATTTTCTACATCTCGGTAAAAAGAGCTCATACGGAGTATTCTGGCATCGTGTATACTACCTGGATAGCCAGTACTTACATGTCTAAATTAAGCGACCATAACTGTCAACTACCGCTTGTAGAACAATACTGTAATATCCTTTCCTACATCTGTAATCTTCCGCGTTGATCAAGGGTTTTTTTATTTTTATGTGACTTCCGTCAATTGCACCAACAACTTGAGGGAACGAACCAATTTCTTCAAAGCCTTCTATGACTTCCTGGGTATCATCCTCACTTCACGGAAATTTGATGAAATCGGGTGCTTTTCTTCTCAATATTTCGCAAAATTCATTCTTTATGCCATTTGATGTTGACTTTGGTAGCCCAAAAATCAAACCTGAGCTCAGGTATGAGTTTCCAGTACCAAGTCTTAGTAGCGCTATCGCTACTCGTTGTCTCAGAGGAATAGCTCGCCTTAGATGAGTGTCTCTCTTGGATAGCTCTGGTCCCACAATCTGACATATTCTTTTGAAAGTGCGTCTATTCACACGAAGATGCTCTTTCCACATGGACTCAGGGAGAGAGTTCGTCAAAAGCTTCTTTAAAGAAGTATTGTTGTCGATCCCAAGACCATGACCTCCATGTTTTCCCTTGTTGTTGTCTTTTAAGCAATAATAATATAGCAATAATACGCCTTTTCTGTCTTCTTCTCCTGGCAAACAGTAGTCGCAATTGTGTTCTCCGAATTGCTCCCAAAGTACACGTCAGAAAAGACAAAATTAAAGATAAAACCAGAAAATTTTGTGCTGCATCAAGGCCGTGCATGTTGACTGGGCTTTCGCGCCAAATATGTGAACTTGAGGTGTTTGGTTGTATTTAGTTAGCTAGTATTATTAAGGTCAAGTACAATGTGAACGTCAGATAACTAGCTAGACTGTGTTTCGTAATGACAGATCTGTAGTGTCAGAAAAACAACAAGCAAGCTTCATTTTGACCCAGTCTGAACGTGCTCATAGAGATATATAGAGATATATACTCTCAAACTTCATCACATAACTGGTGGAAAGAGGTTAAGCAACTATCTGGAACGGGATTGGGTAACCTTCGAGTTACGCGCTTCAAGTTACGCGCTCTTCGAGTTACACGCTCTATCACGCCCCCACTGAGCTTGACCACGCACAGCGCATAACTCCATGCAACTAAGACAACTTAGTTTCTTCGAGTTACGCGCTACAGACTTCAAATTTAGAAAAATGTGTAAATAAAATGAAAAAAGAAGAAAAAACTGTTTTTTATATATATTTTATTTTTAAAAAACTGTTTTTTTATATATATTTTATTTTTTAAAAATGGGGGGAAAAAACATTTCACTACAATATATTGATATAAATGCAGATAATTTGTATTTATTTATTTATTTGTATTTAAAATCACAGGGTATCTAAAATGATCACTACATATAATCTGTATTTACAAATTAAAATTAACACAACTTAGTTTCTTTGAGTTACGCGCTAGGCGCATAACTCCATGCAACTAACACAACTTAGTTTCTTCGAGTTACGCTCTACAGACTTCAAAATTAGAAAAATGTGTAAATAAAATGAAAAAAGAAGAAAAAACTGTTTTTTATATATATATTATTTTTAAAAAACTGTTGTTTTTTTATATATATTTTATTTTTTAAAAATGGGAAAAAAGCATTTCACTACAATATATTGATATAAATGCAGATAATTTGTATTTATTTATTTATTTGTATTTAAAATCACAGGGTATCTAAAATGATCACTACTGTTATGATCTTATAACACGAAGGTTCTGGTTCATGATGGTTTATTTGAACGTCTTGTACACACTGCGCTCGCGCGCACTGTGACGTAGATAATTAGATAATTACAAAGGATATTTACGACATCCTCCGGGGGGCACGATAGTATATTACAAGTAATGTTAAAATTAAAAGGTATGTCTTTCCTTGTCAGTCTTCAAGGTAAAGTTCCTTTATTTTGATGCCGGCTTCCTTGGCAGCCGCGCGTCTCGGCGGTCTGCCATCATGGACTTGCTCCTCCTTTTCTGTGTCCTCAGCAGTTTTTAGCTCTTCGTGCATTTCGAGCGGATAAAGCTTTTCAATTGGACGAACTAACGACTTTCGGTTGCTCGTCCTTAAACGGGAGGATCTTACTTTCCCGTCGCGTCCAGGAAGGATTTCATCGACAACAGCGAGCTTCCATTGACATCTTGGTAAATCGTCATGGATCAGAACAACGTCCCCTTTTATGATACTAGCCTGCTTAAGTTTTGCTTTCCTTGCATTGTGGTATTCTCTCAATCCTGTTAAGTACTCCTTTCGCCATTGGCACCAAAATTGTACCGATAATTTCTCTTGATGTCTTAATTTTCTTGACAGCTCCCCCTTTGTACTGCCGCCTGGCACGAAATCGGGATCTGTATCCATCTCGGAAGGGTTTGCCTGGGGTAGCGTCAGCAGACGATGTCCACATAGGAAGTGAGAAGGTGTTAAAGGCGAGCCATCGCTGATATCAGTGTACGTGTACGTTAGAGGTCGACTGTTCAGCACTGCCTCTACTTCTGTAAGCACAGTGTTCAGTTCAACCATGCTCAGGCAGGCTTTGCCTATTGTTTTCTTCAAACAACGCTTGATTAAGCCCACTAACCTCTCGTAGAATCCTCCCCACCAGGGGGCTCTCTCCGCTATGAATTGCCAACGGATCGTACGATTAGCAAGATACTGCTGGCACTTGTCTGACTCAAGGATATTTTCGGTTTCAAGAACTGCCGAAGTGGCTTTGAAGTTCTTGGCGTTGTCTGAGACAATGAGGTGTGGAGTTCCTCTTCGGCTTATGAATCTTCTCAGTGCTTGGATGAACGATTCTGCACTTAAGTCCTCTACTAATTCGAGGTGTAAGGCTCGTGTGCTGGCACAGGTGAACAGGCATACATAAGCTTTCTTTGTGCCTTGTGATTTGCTAATGGTGTACAGAGGGCCGGCGTAATCTACTCCAGTTGCGTAGAATGCGTATTGATCATGGAGCCTCAATTTTGGAAGTGGTGGTGCGATGACTGACCGGTATGGCTTTCCCTCAACGCGCTTACAGGTGACACACTTTTTTATGAGTCGTTTGACTAATTGTCTACCCTTAGGGATCCAGAATCTCTGTCGGAGCTCAGTCAGCGTATCCCTTACTCCGTTATGTAGTACAGTTGAATGCGTCTTCCATACTATGAGTTCCGCTAGTCTACTCTGTGGTGGCAAGAGGATTGGAAATTTGGTTTCTTCTGCTAAGGGGCTGTTCCCTAGACGGCCTCTGCAGCGGGTTATTTGGTGTTCATCAAGGAATAGACCCAATTGGTTGACAATTGAGGGCGTTTTCTTATTGATTGGCTCTTCCTTCAAGTGGCGTATTACATCTGCAAAGGCTTTCTGTTGGACTCCCTTTATCAGTGTTATCTCAGCGTCGATCCTTTCTTCTGCGCTAGGCATGTTGCATGTGCTGCTTGCTTTCTTACATCTAGCAATGAAGCGGTGGACATATGCTGTGACTCTTATTGCGCGGTCTAACGTACTGAAACGTTCGAGGTCGATTATGTTAAGGATGGTAGGCGCTTCTGTGGCAGATATTGTGGCTACTGGTGTTTCACGGGTCTTTAGTTCTGTGGCTTGTGTAGGCCTTTTGTTGGGCCACATTTCTGCTGATTCCTTAAGCCACACGGGTCCCTTTAGCCAAGTGCTAAGTTTGTTCGAGAAATGCTCACACGAGATCCCTCTTGTGAGCAGGTCGGCAGGGTTATCCGATGTTGGACAGTATTTCCATGTGTCGATTGTGATCCCTTTTATCTTTTTGACTCGTGATTCAACGAATTGTTGTAGGCGTTTCTTCGATGCAAGCCATGCAAGAACGATTTGGGAGTCCGTCCACAAAATGGTCTGGCAAGTTATGAGCCTGTCCTTGAACGTACTACGGATGTATTCTGATAGTTCGGCTCCTAGCAATGCTGCTTGTAGCTCGAGCCTTGGCAGGGATTGCGATTTGATTGGTGCAACTCTGCTTTTGGCCATCACCCAAGTGGTGTTGCGTCCGAGTTTAAGATATGCGACTGCTCCGTACGCTAGTTGGCTGCTGTCGCAGAACACGTGCAGTTGGAGTCCAGTGTTGCACATCTCATTCAAAGACATATAACGTCGTGGAATTTCGATTGAGGTGAGGTTCTTAACTTCGCTTAGCCATTTGGACCATCGTTCCTCATGTTCGTTTGGTAGTTGGTCGTCCCAGCTTGTGCTAATTTTCCACAGTTCCTGTAGCATGATCTTAGCTTTAATGGTGACTGGTTCTGCTAGTCCCAATGGGTCGAATAGCATTGATGTCAAGCTTAGCATTGTCCTTTTAGTACAGGATGTGTTTGCTGCTATGGCTGCCACTAGCTTGTCAAGCGAAAGCGACAACGTGTCCTTCTCTGAGTCCCATGTAAGTCCAAGTACTTTGACGGTTCGAGTGGCATTGACGTTGTCTTCGTTTGATTTCCGTGTGAGCTGAGGTGAATTCGTCGTCCATTGTCGAAGGTTCATTCCGGCTTCTTTGAGGAACAAACGTGACTTGGTATAGTATTCCATTGCATTGTCTGTAGTGTCCGTTCCTGTAACGACATTGTCCATGTACATCGACTCTTTAAGATCTGCGGCAACTTTGCTTCCCTTCTTGCTGTCGAGGTGGAAACCGATGGTGGCGCCCAATAGAAACGGTGAAGGCGCTGCTCCGAATAGGACTCGGCAAAACCTGTACACTTGTGTGTTTTGAGGGAAGTTCGTTGGCTGGTCTGGATCTTTGAACCAAAGAAATCTTGTTGCGTCTCGGTCTTCCTGGTTAAGCTCAATCTGTAGAAAGGCTTTTTCAATGTCGGCTGTAAAGGCGATTTTGTGTATGCGGAACCTTAGCAGTATGGTGAGGAGGTCCCTCATAAGATTCGGACCTGTGTAAAGACAGTCGTTTAAACTTAACGCTTTAGACGAGCTTCTGGCTGACGCATCATATACTACCCTCATTTTCGTGGTCGCGCTATCGGATTTGAAAACTGGAAAGTGTGGTATGTAGTGGAGAATCCCGTCGTGGATTTTTGGTTCGGGCACCTTTTCTATAAACCCTTGGCTTAGTTGTTCTTCGATGTAGTTGGTATAGCGTTTGATAACGGTGGGGTCCCGTTTTGTCAGGCTTGTATGAAGGTTGTAGAGCCTCCGCTTTGTTATCGCAAGATTGCTTGGTAGGTCATGCTTGTTGTCCTTCCATGGGAGCCTTACAGCGTATCTTTTAGTGTCTTTGTTGAACGTTATGGTTTCTTTAAATTGAGAATGTACTTCGCTGTCTGTGTTCCCTGACATGGGTTCTTGAATGTCATAAGTTTCCCAGAGTTTGGGAAGAAGTAGTTCGGAGCTCCCACTTTCCTTCAAAGAGGCTTCGATGCGGCAGCAGGTGGTTATGCCCTGTCGGTGACCTTCTTCGGGTATGGGACCGGATAGCAACCACCCGAATTTGCTATTCATGGCAATGAGTCCGTCGTTGTCGCATTTAACCATTTCTCCGGTAATCAGTTCTCCGTAGTGGTCGTTTCCGATGAGGATGTCGATGTTGTGGTTGTCCGAGTATTTGTGAGGGGCAGCTAATTGCATGCCCTCTAATTTGGGGTGCTCGATTTTTACCGTGTCGATCTTCATGGCTGGGCATATAGTTGGCGTGACCAAGGCTGTAAGATTGACGTCAGCTTGTTCGTTTGTTACAAGCTTGAGATTTACGACCTCGTATTCCTTTCTATCAGTGTACTCGGATTCAAAGGTGGCGACATCTAGGAGCTCTCTGGCGGTGGTTTTCAATTGGAGTTTATCTCTAAGCCTCTGGGAGATAAACGTTCGTTGCGATCCTGTATCAAAGAGTAGAAGTCCTGAACATCTTTTGCCATTGCCGATCACTGTTACTTCGGCCGTTTGTGACAGAATTGGAGTTTTGGTCCTCCAAACTTGAGTTGTACCGACACGTGTTGGCTCTGATTTGCGTTCGTTTACGGTGTCAAGGATTTCGTTATCCTTGGTGGCTGCGTTTCGTTGACTCTCTCTGCTTGACCTGCAGATTGAGGTATGGTGTTTGTTTCCGCAGTTTCGACATCTTCCCTTTGAGAAGCATTTCCTGGTCATGTGGTTCTCTGCGAGGCAGTTAAAGCATCTTTTCTTGCGCCGCAATATCGAAAGTCTCTCTTCGTTTGAGACGACTTTGTCGCAGTTCTCCGATCGATGCGTTCCGTCGCAGTAGGTGCAGTTCCGTGGCTTCCTGTTATATCTGTCTGCCTTGTTTTCCGTACGGGATAGCAGTGCTGCTGCTGTAGGTATGTGATTGATGCCTGACGTTGAGGGCAGGGCATCGTCTAAGTCGCTCATAGAAGGCTCGCTCTTCTTGCGCGTTTCTATTTCCCGTAGAATTGAGGACCTCAGTTCGTCCAAAGAACTGTCCGCTAGAGGGTTCGTCCGGAATATTATGCGTCGTATCTCGGCGGGAAGCTTCTTGATAATGATTGGCAAAAGTAGATTTCCATACGTGTTTGTTTGTGTTCCCAGGGCTTCCAGTCCGCGAATGTACTTTTCATATGTATCGTAAAAGCCTCTGAGGTTTATTACGTCGTCGGATGTTGGAGGGATTTTTGATAGCGCATCCATGTATGCGTTTATTAGCGTTTGCTTCTTGCCATAGCGCTCCTTCAAGAGTTGAACGGCTGTTTGGTAGTTTCCCTCGCTTAACGGCAATCCTGCGATTACGCGCGCCGCTTCGCCCTTTAAGAAGCCGCCAAGATAGTTCATTTTGTCCACATTGCTTAGTTCCATGTTACTGTCAACTGCGGAGCTGAATCCATCCCAGAAGGTGAGCCACTCTAGTATGTCGCCGCTAAATGTCTTAAGTGCCAATTTGGGTAATCTAACGGCTACTTTGTGGTTGGAGGATAGCTCTTTTGAATAATTAAATGAAGCGCTACGATTGCTTTGGAACGGACTCACCGGTTTGGCGTCGCTTCTCTGTGCGAGGAATCGTCCTATTGCGCTTTGGCAGTTTAGGATTTTATCACTCCATGTTAGCGCGTCTTCTACTTCACATTCCATGTCTGCTGTGTTGCTATGGGCTCTAATGATTGTATTGTCGAGTTCGTGTAGTTCTGCTGTTCTTCGTTCCAGCCGTTCTTTGAGCGCCGTCAGATCTTGGATGTCGGCCGGGTTTTCCTCCATTATTTGTTCCGCCTTCTTGAGGTCTTTTGTACAATGGCCGCGGAAGGCCCCTCGAATGGTCTTGTTTTTTCCGAGTTCTTCTGTCATGGTCGTTACGCTTAAAAGGCGTTCCCGGGTTTCGGCACCAGTGTTATGATCTTATAACACGAAGGTTCTGGTTCATGATGGTTTATTTGAACGTCTTGTACACACTGCGCTCGCGCGCACTGTGACGTAGATAATTAGATAATTACAAAGGATATTTACGACAACTACATATAATCTGTATTTACAAATTAAAATTAACACAACTTAGTTTCTTTGAGTTACGCGCTAGGCGCATAACTCCATGCAACTAACACAACTTAGTTTCTTCGAGTTACGCGCTACAGACTTCAAAATTAGAAAAATGTGTAAATAAAATGAAAAAAGAAGAAAAAACTGTTTTTTATATATATATTATTTTTAAAAAACTGTTGTTTTTTTATATATATTTTATTTTTTAAAAATGGGAAAAAAGCATTTCACTACAATATATTGATATAAATGCAGATAATTTGTATTTATTTATTTATTTATTTGTATTTAAAATCACAGGGTATCTAAAATGATCACTACATATAATCTGTATTTACAAATTAAAATTAACACAACTTAGTTTCTTTGAGTTACGCGCTAGGCGCATAACTCCATGCAACTAACACAACTTAGTTTCTTCGAGTTACGCGCTACAGACTTCAAAATTAGAAAAATGTAAATAAAATGAAAAAAGAAGAAAAAACTGTTTTTTATATATATTTTATTTTTAAAAAACTGTTTTTTTATATATATTTTATTTTTTTAAAATGGGGGAAAAAAACATTTCACTACAATATATTGATATAAATGCAGATAATTTGTATTTATTTATTTATTTATTTGTATTTAAAATCACAGGGTATCTAAAATGATCACTACATATAATCTGTATTTACAAATTAAAATTAACACAACTTAGTTTCTTTGAGTTACGCGCTAGGCGCATAACTCCATGCAACTAACACAACTTAGTTTCTTCGAGTTACGCGCTACAGACTTCAAAATTAGAAAAATGTGTAAATAAAATGAAAAAAGAAGAAAAAACTGTTTTTTATATATATATTATTTTTAAAAAACTGTTGTTTTTTTATATATATTTTATTTTTTTAAAATGGGAAAAAAGCATTTCACTACAATATATTGATATAAATGCAGATAATTTGTATTTATTTATTTATTTATTTGTATTTAAAATCACAGGGTATCTAAAATGATCACTACATATAATCTGTATTTACAAATTAAAATTAACACAACTTAGTTTCTTTGAGTTACGCGCTAGGCGCATAACTCCATGCAACTAACACAACTTAGTTTCTTCGAGTTACGCGCTACAGACTTCAAAATTAGAAAAATGTAAATAAAATGAAAAAAGAAGAAAAAACTGTTTTTTATATATATTTTATTTTTAAAAAACTGTTTTTTTATATATATTTTATTTTTTTAAAATGGGGGAAAAAAACATTTCACTACAATATATTGATATAAATGCAGATAATTTGTATTTATTTATTTATTTATTTGTATTTAAAATCACAGGGTATCTAAAATGATCACTACATATAATCTGTATTCACAAATTAAAATTAACACAACTTAGTTTCTTTGAGTTACGCGCTAGGCGCATAACTCCATGCAACTAACACAACTTAGTTTCTTCGAGTTACGCGCTACAGACTTCAAAATTAGAAAAATGTGTAAATAAAATGAAAAAAGAAGAAAAAACTGTTTTTTATATATATATTATTTTTAAAAAACTGTTGTTTTTTTATATATATTTTATTTTTTAAAAATGGGAAAAAAGCATTTCACTACAATATATTGATATAAATGCAGATAATTTGTATTTATTTATTTATTTATTTGTATTTAAAATCACAGGGTATCTAAAATGATCACTACATATAATCTGTATTTACAAATTAAAATTAACACAACTTAGTTTCTTTGAGTTACGCGCTAGGCGCATAACTCCATGCAACTAACACAACTTAGTTTCTTCGAGTTACGCGCTACAGACTTCAAAATTAGAAAAATGTAAATAAAATGAAAAAAGAAGAAAAAACTGTTTTTTATATATATTTTATTTTTAAAAAACTGTTTTTTTATATATATTTTATTTTTTTAAAATGGGGGAAAAAAACATTTCACTACAATATATTGATATAAATGCAGATAATTTGTATTTATTTATTTATTTATTTGTATTTAAAATCACAGGGTATCTAAAATGATCACTACATATAATCTGTATTCACAAATTAAAATTAACACAACTTAGTTTCTTTGAGTTACGCCCTGGGCGCATAACTCCATGCAACTAACACAACTTAGTTTCTTCGAGTTACGCGCTACAGACTTCAAAATTAGAAAAATGTGTAAATAAAATGAAAAAAGAAGAAAAAACTGTTGTTTTTTTATATATATATTATTTTTAAAAAACTGTTGTTTTTTTAATATATATTTTATTTTTTTTAAATTGGAAAAAAACATTTCACTACAATATATTGATATAAATGCAGATAATTTGTATTTATTTATTTATTTGTATTTAAAATCACAGGGTATCTAAAATGATCACTACATATAATCTGTATTTACAAATTAAAATTAACACAACTTAGTTTATTTGAGTTACGCCCTGGGCGCATAACTCCATGCAACTAACACAACTTAGTTTCTTCGAGTTACGCGCTACAGACTTCAAAATTAGAAAAATGTGTAAATAAAATGAAAAAACTGTTTTTTTATATATATATTATTTTTAAAAAACTGTTGTTTTTTTAATATATATTTTATTTTTTTTAAATGGGAAAAAAACATTTCACTACAATATATTGATATTAAATGCAGATAATATGTATTTATTTATTTATTTGTATTTAAAATCACAGGGTATCTAAAATGATCACTACATATAATCTGTATTTACAAATTAAAATTAAATCAAATTAAATTAATTTAAATTATGTATTTAAAATGACCACTTTTGAAACATGCCTAAACCCCAATTAAGTACATATTTTCGGAAAGCTTGAGAAATCTGTTGTTGAAAATAAAATACTTTTTAGACATTGCATTTAAAAAAAACTAAAATGTTATAGATTTTCAAAATCTTATAACTTTGAATCTGGTCAAAGTACTAGTAAATGTGGATATTCGAAACCGTGTTTCTCATTTTTGACTTTTTCATTCATTTCAAAAATAATAGTACATTTTATTCCTTTCAAGCGAAAGCGATAGGAATTCTTCTTAAGCTAAGAAGAGCAAAATCCTCTGTTGTCAAGTTTGCGGTGTTGGCTTTAATCGAGCAAGGAGGGCAAAGAAGGTTGCTCCCAATAGGCTTCTTGCTCAAACACTCAAGATTAGAGCAGAAATAAAAGACTCGTTCTGTCGCAAAATTTTGATGTTGAGGGATGTATAAGCCTTTAGTATAGATGTAGAGCTTTTGCACAGGCATGGTACTTTTACAAGAGGGACACACGTACTGCTTTCACCTTCGTAAGGTTTTTATCTGCAATCCACTCTTGTAGTTTCCCATGCCCGTGGTGCCCTTGAAAAATTGCCTCTTGCTCTATTGGTGTTGGATGAAAGAGCTCGGGCTGATCTTGATCTGTCGTTTGTTGTTGTGAATGACTACCAGAGGTGCTTGGACGAGATTGGTTTAACACACCTTTGACCTCTGATAGTGACAGTGATACCTGCTGAAGAAGTTTGTCTTGTTCATGGACGTTTAGCTGGTATAACAATGTCCAAATGATATGTTTACATGAAACCTTTCTTGTTCATTGAACAAAAAAAAGGACAAGTACACGTAGGCGTTGTAGTTATTGTCACTTTATATTGCCCTTGTTCACCTTTGATGACATATTGGTGACATAAGTTATTTTTTATCTTATGAGTTAAAAGACGAAAATTGAAGCGGTTGCTTTTAGCCTTTGATAATGACTTTAGGAATTCTTCGTTGCTTTCGCATTCTAGGCTTTCTTGCTGTTTTGGCTCTTTTTTGTCCATCCTACTGTTTCATCGTCTGAAGAGATCGAACTCTCATCATCTTGGCGTTTTCGTTTTGATTCGAATTCCTCCCTTTTAAAACCATGTTCACACATAAACTCTTCGGCATATTGATCTGCCCTCTTTTGCTGTTGAGCACTATCTTTTCTGTTTCTGTCTCTTTGCGATGGACCTATTCCCGAACACTTGACTCCTTCCCCATACAGATCTAGAGATCTCTCAAGTTTTAATGCTTCCGCGATATCCTTATATGCAGCATCGACGAGCTTTAGATTTGCAGATGACGTGGTCACATAGCTTGAGTGATAGCCCTCTGCCAGATTGACTGTCACAGCATCAACAGGATTGAATGCTCTTGAAAAATGGCTTTTTCGGTCATGCCGCCACTTAAGCCATGGCGTCAGAAATTGCCTGTCAGGTTTTTCTGAAATGAACAATTTCATGGACCTAGCTGCCTCATCATACATTTTTTCAGTAGCTGCAAGCATCATGGCATTTGCTAGGGTTTTGAATGTATCTTTTGATCTTTCGTCAGTGATCATGCGTGTTTGTCTTTCCACAGAGTGCTTGAAGTGGAAGTCGCATCCTATTGTTCTTCTAACAGCATCTTCCCCAAACACCTGACGAATGGACTCGCAGTTTCCACCATGTTCATCAACACACCATCCAGTTGGATTAAACTTGTATTCAGGAATGTCGAGATATTTTGAAACCACCTCGTTAAAAAGATTCCAAAAGAGAATCATCATTTCTGCATTGATGATCATTTCTTCGCACTGTGATATCTTTATGGGTGTCATCCTTGCCTTGTCTTCGTACACGAATGATATCCACCTCTACTGGTAAGGGTTGTAGCGGGTTCTTGAACAACAGTAGGTATCTGTTCATCTGGCTCGATATGATGACTGACAACTTCCTCCAAAAGGGTAATACTTTGTACAGCTCTCTCCTGTGCAATCAGTTCGCTTTCTTCGTTTTGGTCACTAGTTTCAGCATGTAGTTGTCTGTTGCTAGGCATTTCAGATATTTCAGTAGGTATCTGTTCATCTGGCTCGATATGACGATTGCCAACTTCCTCCAAAAGGGTTGTATTTTGAACATCATCTTGATGATGACCTATACCTGTTTGGACTATAGAATTCTCAACTACAAATTGCAAACAATTACTACTTACATTAACATCATCACTTTGCAAAGGCAAACCTATCATACATGTACCTGAAGTTGATGTACTAGCAATGCTTACAGCATTTCTGTCGTCAGTGTATTCTGCACATGTGCTGCCATGAAATTCATCGACTAAAAAGAAAGAGAAACAAAATAGAACATTTTTACTATAAGTGAATCAAGTAAAACATAACAAAATATTAGAAACATCTTATTAGTATAGGTAATCATATAGTTTCGAGTTCAATTTGGGATTAATTTGCACGAGTGTGTTTTTCAAAGAGTTGAAATTGCACGAGCCTTCCATGCTTGAGAGCCCATCATCATTGGATTGATAGCAACACCCAAGACTGAAGGCAATGATGATAGCTGTAACGGCATTTCTTGTAAAGGTTCTCGTTGTGGTGCTGGAAGAAGGCTTAAGCTCGAGTTTCCCGTTGGTTGAAAAGACTGGCGGTTGCTTTGCAGAGGAACTAGCTCATTGGAACTGTTATTTCGTTTGGAAATAGCCAATGAAAGCTCACACTGTTATTGCTCGTTTGCTTCGTCGTAATCGTCGAGCGACTGCAAATTTCTGTGGCCTGTCACCTTGACAATTCCCGCTCGTTCAACGTTTACACTTTTCAGCTTACTCACCAAGGTCTTTCTAGAACTGTGATTCTTTTTGTCACTCGTCTCAAGATTTGTTCCTGCTATGATGATTTTCATCATGAGTTTATTTTATTCTCTCCCATCGGCTGAGCTTTGTACCAAATGTTGTCATTAGCGGTCTTGTTGTGCTTGATTGCCAATTAAAATGGCCCGTTGTCGCGTAGACGAACTGGTCTTCTTTGGACGTACACTTTGAAAGTATCAACTGGGCATCTGCTTCCTCCAACTGCAAACATACGTGGCTGGAATTCGCTGGATTTTTGGTTCAGGCCACCTTGTCTTGTTTTAGTTGGACCCACGGCAAACTCAACATACTCTAGGCCGTTCCCTTGTGAAAAAAGCTTGGAAATTCCTAGGAATTTCCTAGGAATTCCTAGGATTTTATTCCCATGAATTCCTAGGAATTTAGGAGTGAATTTTCACGGTAATTGGGACATTGAATTCCTAGGAATTCCAAGCTTTGTTAGAATTCCTAGGAATTCCACGCTTGTATTTGTGTGCAGTAGAAATTTCATGTTAGTTTGGAATTTCTTGGAATAATTGAGAATTTTATATATTAGTCTTTATGTATTAAAGACACAAGTTTATATCTGGTTATCAATATAGAGTATGGCCCAGACAAGGGTCAGAACTATAAAAGCTCAAGATATGATTATTTTGAGCATAGAATTAATTAAATCATCCTACTATAGCTAGTATTGAATGTATTTTGAACAGCAAGAGTTAAACCTTGGCAATTACCAGGCAGTAATTATCAATCGATGATCAGTTTACATATAATACATACTGCTCAGAGTACTGTTACTTATTATAAGACCAACTAGTGTTGATAAATCAAGCAATTAATTTCTACATGTTACCAAAGGTATAGTTACTGTATAGAAATATTTTGAATTGCTTCATAACATGGCCAAGTGGGAGCCAAGCAGCTAATCATTGTAACATATAGCTCATTCTAATGATTCTTACCTCAAACAAAGCTAATTTCTATGGGATCATTGATAGTTTAACACAGGTAACTTATTGATACATTGTCCATGTCATTCTCATGAAGTTTCAAGGCAGAAAGATCCATTATCCAAGCTAAAGTCTGTTATAAACATTCTAAGTCAAAGTCAAAGCACTGAATGGCTGTTGTAACATATCATATTCAAATCATGTGAGAGCAAACCTTTTAGCCAATCACAAAGAAGTTTTTCTGAAACACATTCCAACTATGGGTGGGTCAATGAGGTGCTACATTCCTTTGTCACTTCACTGATAGATATTCCAAACTATTCCAAGAAATTCCAAGTAGCTAATAGTGTATTATTTGGAATTCCAAAAACTGTTGTTTGTATTCCAAGCCATTCCAAAAAATTCCAAGGTATATTTGGTAAGCTTATTTGCATCACTTGGAATTTCTTGGAATTTCTTGGAATTTCTAGGAATTCCTAAGAATTCCTAGGAATTCCAAGGAAGCTTGGAATCCAGTTCACAAGGGTTGTCAGCTTTTGTGATCCGGAAATCCTCCATTTTCATGTTGTGGTGCTCTTGGCGACCTCTTGAGCCGAAATGCTGGGTAAGTAGCCACCAGACAGTGTTAACTAGAACCTCTGGATTTTCTTTTCCTAGTTTTCCTTGTTTCCAAAGCTCTTCTTCTTTGTTTGTTGTCAACTGTCTTGGCTTGTTAGGGTGCTTGCCGCGGCCATTCTCACGCAGTAGTTTTGCTTTGCCCTCTAGAACCATCTTGGAGGAATGAAATTCTTGATCTTGTATGACTGCATATTTGTAGCCATTATCCTTGAGATGTCGGTCAATAGCTGCTAGCATTACTTTGAGGCTCTCTGGCTCGTAGTCTGACCCGTTTTTTGCTTTCACCTCGGCATAAAAGTGCTCGAGTATACCATTCAACTCTTGTGGTGGAAAGTTTCAATGTTCTTGTCAATACCATTGTGAATGGCCCATTCCTGCCATACAGACAACCAAAACCTTGTACTTTTCAGTGTATTTTGTTTTTTTTTGCACCTTGTTTCAATTGTTGTATTGTATTTTCAGTAACTTTTTCAAAACGTTCAAAATTCGCGGCCATTTTGAGTTTGAGCAGCAAACGTACCACAACAATTGCTCTTATGCGATCTGATTGGTTTATTTTATTTTCTATTGTTTATAAGCCAATCAGCATCGCTTAATACCTGCACTGTATTACTTTGTTTGTGTACTGTATTACCTTGTTTTTGCACTGAATTACCTCTAAAATGCACTGTTCATCAGCCAATCAGAACCGAGTAATTTTTTATGTATATTATTATATTAAGAAGAGGAAGAGGAAGAGGAAAAATAATATTTTTTATTTATAAAGCGCAAATAAATTGATTGTTTGTATAAATGTATACTACAACTAGTCCAGCAATATGGGGAAACAATTGTGCACTTCGGATAAAAGGAAGGCTCTTTCTTCCAAGCAATCCTTTTTTCGGCAGATACAACACGGACGTGAATGTTGTAAACAACTTAAAAAATGTCTAGGTTAGCTCTTTCATATTTTACCAAAATTTTCAAGATTAAAATAAATTTTGCCGTAAAATTACCTTTTAAAACTTATGCAAATCAGGATTTACAACACTTGTCATGGTCATGGTTTCTTTTTAAAATGTCATTAATTATTCATCAATTTTTTAACTAAACATATTGCCATTTCATCGCTTGCTAACAAGGCAATGCCATCGTGATCGGTGAGATGATGAGCTAGCCCTGACCTTGTGTGATCACCAACGATAATATTCTTTGGTGGATCCTCGAGTTCACTAAATGGCGATGTCACAGCGATATCAAATGCCTGGGATTTTCCCCGCGCCTGGCGGCGAAAGAGCAATGCAATAGAGATTGATCGGCTTGAAGTATGTTGACCTTACTTTTACCACGGAGATAGGACCCATGGGAGTTGCCATAGCCGGTAGAGCTGTCAGTAGCAAAAACTCTGGCGTGGTGTTTCTTGATTTGGCTACTACAGTTAGCAATTTGTTAATATTTGTTGGCATCACTTTGGACATGTCAAGCTTGACCTCCCTCGTCATTCGAACAACATTTAGAGCAGAATTATCCACTAGTCGTCTACCTTTTGCGTCTAACATCTTCCGTTATCTTCTAAACAGGAGTTAGAGTTCAACAATGCCAAGCTCAAAAACATCTCTTGCAGAACCTAAAAGACCACCGCACTTGGAACAATTGTCAACATTGTGCTTAAAGGCGCAATATTCTTGGGTGTGTCTGTAATGCGGCGGACAAGAAAAAAAAGAAGAAAAAAAAAATGAAATGAAAAAAAAATGAAAAAATAAATAAATATGAAAATAAAAAATAATTAAAAATTAATTAATAAAAAAATTAATGTAAAAACATCCTAAATTGAACCATTCTAAAAACGAAACAAAACGAAACGATCTAGGTTTACCTTCATTGGTTTTTGTTTTTGATCTACTAACCGCTGAATAACGGATGACCTGAATGTAATAAGTGGATTGCAGCAATTTACACGATACTGTACTCAAACGGCGTACGCTGTGTTACCATGAATCTTTATCAAAGGGGCTGCTTAGGTTTCTAAGGATTTGGTAATGAAGCTCTCTATAAGTAAAAATCCATCCGTACTCACTTCAAAACCAATATCTGCAGACAACGTTCTCGTACTGTGGCGCGCGCCATTCAGTTTAATAACACAGGAGCCCGAAAACACGTAAGCCAATCTAAATTTGGCGCTTTTTCAGGTCACCCTAATACAGTCACTATTATCTTATAGTTTATTGTATTTAAGTCAAGCAAAACCACATTGAAAAACTGACAACTTCTAGTTAAGTTTATTTATTATTATGTTTACAATATTGTACAATACGAACTTCGATTCTTTTATAATTTTCTATGATTTTTTATTCTATTGTTGTGTTGTATTTTTTGTTCACCTATATATATATATATATTGTTGCTATATCTCAAACTTGGATTTTTTTGTACTGATATCGTAGATAAATACGAAAGGTCAGCTATATCTCAAACGTGTCTTGAAGTTGTCAAAATCAAATTAAAAGTTTACGAGCGAATCATTCGGCCCTATTCGCACTAGCAAATTTTGTTTGTTTTAACAGAAAAATCTGTAATCGACCAGGTACGACAAGTGCGAATTATATTTTTTGTATTGGGACAAAATTTGGAATCGCTGCCAACTTTGTAAAAATGTCAATTTTGACAGGTTTCGTAATTATCACTTCAACGTGTGCGTTGAAGACAAACAAAAAAAAACTACCTCGATCAATCGAACAGAGATGAATCCTTGGTATTATCGTGATTTATACGGGGAAATGTTGCATTTTTCAATAGCAATAAATACTATAGTCAAATAGCTGAATCTGCTCCAAAAAAATGAAATAAAATGAAATAAAATTTTATTTCTTGAATGTAAAAACATATTGCCTTGAAGTTGCATACATTTAAAGGTTGAATATAAATTGTAAGGCTTGAAGTTGAATGAAAATATATTTTTGAATAGAAATATAATTTCTTGAATGTAAACATGTATATGCATTGCCTTGAAGTTGAACACACTTTGAGGTTGAATGTAAATTGTAAGGCTTGAAGTTGAATGAAAATATATTGTTGAATAGAAATATAGATGTTGCTTAATTTTGCAACATTTGGCCAACCATATCTGGGTCCATAAATTCCCACTGAAAGATCTTAAACTTGTTACATTCCTCTTGTATACGACAACGTTTGTTCTAGAAAAATAAAAAGGGAACTAGGACCACCAAATACGAAAACAAAACGTGATTAAAACTATAATTTTTGGTACCACCTACGGATGGGATCCCTGACCAGGAGAGAGTAACCACCACGACCACGACAAAGTGAGACGCAACACAGGCAGCCCAGACGAAAGGCAAACCCGTGCGAGTTACACTCCCTGACCCGAGATTAAATTTCAAAAAAGGCATATACTAATAAGAAAGACATGCTAAAAACGATACGTATATAAATTCATATTCTTTATTTGTAATAAGCAAAAAAATCAAGTAAACAATCATGTTACACACAGTGACTCATTCTGCCTTCTTTTATAACACAAAATTAACTTATAAACAAAATTATGTGTATATATACTAAATCTTACAAGAACAAATTACTCATTTAAAGTTATCTTGCAACGTACAGTTGTATTACTGAGGTGCAGCCGGTTTCCCAAATCGGCCTCTTCCTCTCCCCTGGCGATTATGGCGCAGGTAGCAATTCCTCTGAAGATGGCCGATTGCATTGCATGCATAACAGCGGACGTTATAAGGGGTAGCTCTTGCACCGACCCTAGGCTGACGAGTTGGCCGAGCTTTGTTGGCTTTGTCCTCTTCCTCTCCCCTGGCGATTATGGCGCAGGTAGCAATTCCTCTGAAGATGGCCGATTGCATTGCACGCATAACAGCGGACATTATAAGGGGTAGCTCTTGCACCGACCCTAGGCTGATGAGTTGGCCGAGCTTTGTCGGCTTTGTCCACTTAAGCAATCTTCTTCAATACTTCTTCCTGATCTTTGTCTCCCAGCAACCCTGTTATGTAATGTCTGAACAGTTCATCTGGAGACGACATTTTCTCTCGCAGAGCCTGGAGTACTGCTCTGTAGTATCCCGCCTTTGGGTGGTTGGATTCCTGCGCCACCATTTTAAGGTTGAGAACAAGATCAAAGGCCATGTCTTTCGAAAATGGCGCATCTCTGGTGCGTAGCATAAAGAATATCTTGGCCAAAGTTCCCTCTACAGAGTCTTTTTTCTCCCTCAAGAACTTCCAGCCTTTCCCTCAAGGCTTTCACTTGAGGATCGTAGACAAATAAGAGAGTTTGATGCATTAACAACATCATCACTTTTATATACTCTTAACTAATAGCTACCATTAGAGTAAAATCACGTTTACGAACTCAAATACTAACCAATGTTCCCACAGTTTACACTTAACTGAATTCAATTTTAGAGACACACGAAGGCTATGTTATTCCTTCCCGCCAAACATTTATAATTTATTCACTCGCAAACATGATCACAGTTTGCCACACCTAACTGGATTGAGAACAAAGCCACAATTACGGTCTCATTGCTCACACAAACATGATACAGTTTGCAACCCTTTACTGGATTGTATTCAAGAGACACGATCACGATCTCATTCACTCTACAAACATGATCACAGTTTGCAACTCTTTACTGAAATGTATTCAAGAGACACGATCACGATCTCATTCACTCTACATTATGATCACAGTTTGCAACACTTTTACAGAAATGTATCCAAGAAAACACGATCACGATCTCATTCACTCTACAAACATTATCACAGTTTGCAACCCTTTACTGAAATATATTCAAGAGACACGATCACTATCTCATCCACTCTACAAACATGATCACAATTTGCAAAACTTTACTGAATTGTATTCAAGAGACACGGTCACGATCTCATTCACTCTACAAACATGATCACAGTTTTCAAAACTTTACTGAATTGTATTTAAGAGACACGATCACGATCTCATTCACTCTACAAACATGATCACAGTTTGCAACACGATACTAAAATTATATTCAAGTTCACGGACATATAGAAAACAATCAGAAACTATTAAATATAAATACACTACCTCTAGATAAGATATAAATGTCATATATACAAATTGCGAAACCGACTAAACTGTCGACGATCAGTTTATAAATAACGAACTTGAAGTATAATAAAACGATCCTATTACAACTTTAACCATTTAATAAGAATCTTGCTCGCCTATTAAATAACATTACAGGATATAACCAGCAAAAAACTATCAAACTTTTGCTAAACTTCACAACTTACCTCAGGTCGGTTTTCAACGGGCGCTACTGGTGCCACAGGCGCTACTGCCTCATCGGCTTGGGCGGGCTCAACCAAGTTGGCTATTGCTACAGGATTTGCTACTGGAACTTGATTATCATGATCGCCCATCTCACAAATAGTCGGGGTGCAGGGAAGTCAACGAAGAGCAAGCGTCTCATCTGATTTCTTGTCGCCGAGTAATTAATATATGTATGGCGTCGTTTGACTTATATACGCCCCACAGCCAATCAGGATTACCCCAAGGGACATTCTCACTTGAAAATACATTAAAATAACCTTCCTTCAACAGAACATGCATATTCAATGACTTTGCATAGATGATACTATAAGTTTCTGCATTGAAATGCTGCAATGCTATTGGAGTGAATACCAGTCGTTTCGCCGACATGGCAGTTCGCCGTCAACCAGTTCGCCGACACTCGAGTCGATTCGCGACACTACTCAAGTTGCCATGTCGGCGAAACGACCGGTTACCATTGGAGTGGCTTTTGAATTTAGAGTAGAAGTTGAAAAAAGAAAAATAATTATAGACCTACTTTAAAATTAGATTAAGTGGAAACTAGCGAGTAGACTAGTATAGGCTGCGTCTGTGTTTGGTATAAATGATAGAGCCAGTAATATGATGAAATTTGTAACACCGTAAAAATTGTTGACTTAAGGTGGATCACTATAGTTTTTGAAAAGCCACACCAGGCCGTTATAAACGTCGTTTTGACCACAGGGAGCCCAAGCTCATCACTTGTGATCTTTTACAGTAAATGTATGGAGTCGCGAGATATTCTTTCGCTGTGCCTCAAATATACAATAATAATAAAAAAAATTTACGTAGATTGTTGTGTATAATTGTTTTCTAGTCTGTGACCGAGTTTTAGCTCAATTAGAGCGATTTTGACGAAAATACCCCAGAAAGACAAAGAAGAAGACAAGGGTGGAAACGAATCGAGCCGAGCCGAGCCGATCGATCTTACTTCTCACCTAAATTTGAGTGCTAAATGAAACTCTACACTAATTCGAACCACATAATGAGAAAGACTGATAAATTTCCTAAATATATATGTAGGTTGAGTCAAAATCGGTTATGGTTAGCCGGAGTAAGGATTCAACAAACACGAAAAGTTCGAACGAAAACCACCGAAAACATCCGTTCGACTAGTACCTTGGACACCAAACAGCTCCCGGGTCCCCTAAGTCAAGTTTTTGACATGTTCAAAAAAAATTCATCAGCTTCATCTTCAATATGAAGTAGTCCTTTACTTCTGTACAGTCTGTCTTCTGTTGCTCCTAGGCAGTACAGAAGCAAAGGACTACTTCATATTGAAGATGAAGCTGATGATTTTTTTTTTAACAATATAATTTAATTCCCAGTGGTTTTGAATTGGGTGGAAACGTACATAGCAATGTGTTAGCCAATTGGGTCTATTTGGCTCAGACTGATTCAAAATATGGTGACCTGCTATAAATATATTGTTCTTGGCTGGCTAACCTTGTTTTCATGCTGGGACAGAATGGAGTGTTCACATGTACAAGAGGCTAGTCAGTGAAGAATAGTAGCTGTTTAAATTGGTCACCATATTTCGATCCAGTGTACATATCTATTTTAGATATTATTATAATTATATTGTTTATTTATCTGCAGCATTTAAGTATGTTTGTATAGTTCAGAAGCTGTTAAAATAGAAAGTAGGAAGACAGGAATAGCAAAACAATAATGACCTACAAACAATGACCTTAAAATTCAATTTAAACAAATATGAATAAATAAATAAATGGTCTCCCCTAAGCAGGGATTTACATGAACTGAGAAATGGTACATCTCAGTTTTACATGAGACATGGAGGACTTAACAGACATAGTAGTTTTGTAGGTTCATTGGTTTATGCATAATTTGTTAAAGTACATGATATGCAGGGGATGCAGAAGTGGGGGAGGCACATGCCCCCACCCCTCAAGAAATTTGAAGGTGGGCTTGCCCCTCAAAATTCTTGGTTTCGCAAAAACTTTGGATAAGCTGATTGATTTTTTGCACATGAAAGTCATGCATGGGGGCTGAATTTATTGTGCACCTCCAATGATTTTCACTTCCACTGCCATTGAAGTAAATGTAACTTAATTCAACCTATATTTTTATTTTTCAAGATTTCAAGCCTTACTCGTTAGTGCCCATCTTCAGTGGTTACAAATTGAAAGTGTTTGTTTAATTGTCTCACAAATGTTGCAGGCTGGACCACAATGTTTTCTTTATGGAATGCTATACATCCTATGTTTCCCACTTTCTTCCCAATGCTTTGCTGATTATTATTACTTATTATTAATTAATTAAATGCTTATCACTAGGTGTTTACAATTTGTTGATTATTGTTGTATTTAGGCAAGTGAACACATGCACAGAGAATCACAACAAACAAAAACGAATAACAACAATTATAACAATTAACAAACACAATATTAGTATAATAAGCTCTATAGCTTTTATATAATTTTTATAACGAAAATAAAAACAATGGCAATATTGACAATGACAATAGCAATGACAATAGCAATGACAATAACAATGACAATAATTAACAATGACAATGAGGACAACAAAGACAAATTAATACAATATACTAACAACAATCACAACTATAAAACAATATAACATCAAAATACCTCCTGTAAGTGGACCAATATCTATAATCAGTTTATCAGAATATAAAACATTTTCAACATCACCTTGCTGATCAATTGTTGGTCCTAAAAATAACCACACAATTCACTTAAACAATACAAATAATCACTGATTCAATATTGGTTTTTAGTTTTACAGATCTTTTAAAACTCATGAATAAATAATGAAGGGAAAACAAAGACAAAATCACTAGCGTGAAGGAGTTTGAAATCTGATGAAACACTTGCATAAAAATTAAGCCAACTTCGCTTTGAATTTCTCCAATGATAATCCAATAATTTGAGAAGTAATATCCAACACTTGAAAGAGTGATTCATCAGGTTTTCAAACACCTTAAAATGGGCCCAAAAAACCTCGGCTGCGCCTCGTTTTTTTAACCAATTTTTTGGTGTTTGAAAACCTGATGAAACACTCTTTCTCGTGTTTGATATATTACATAAAATATGGTATGATGGTATGGTGCGCTATAGTACGATCAATTACCGGATATTTTGACATTTAATTTTAACCAATTAATTCAATATATATCTCATTCTACAGGCCTAGCTAGGTAATTATTAATTTATATGAACAGAAATAAAATTCACAATTTGCTGGTAACAATGCAATGATTTTGGCTAGTATAAAGTTCATTTGACAATTCCTGGAAAAGACATTTTAATCTTGTGCATATTCTTGTTGTATACATGCCAATCTCATACAGTTTCAAGTCTGGAGAATAGCAGAGAGCCTGCGATAGGATGAAATGTGGACAAATCGGAATTTCCACCTTTTTATTTTGTTGTAACACAAAATCAAACAACCCGCCAAAAAGGCCTCAAAAGCTGATAAATTATGTGCGTGAACATCTAAAACATTAGCAGGGAGATTACAGACTAACAAATAAATAAATCAAAGGCCACCTATGGCCAACTCGTGGATCATTGTTAGAACATTTTGAAAGCGCTTACAGTTTAGACCGATCCATTACGATTATGTAATTATTTTCTCGGATTAACTTGAGATGATTTGAAGCAAAAAATAAGTATTCAATGTTGTTGTTTTATTTGTATTTTTTTTGGTTGTCCTCCATTTCCCTTAAGGTCCGTCGTTCCGTCAGTCCGTGATCCGCTGACAAGTCTAAAATTAACGAAATTCAGATTTAAGCCAACTTTGAGCCAGTGTAAATATCCAACGATGCTTTCAAACGATCTAAAAGTCATGTGGCCTGAGAACTTGAACCCCTGAGATTACAAAACAGCAGCACTTTCCATGGTAACGCCAAATATGGAGTCAAGAAATCCTACGGATCGTTTATATCCAGAAAATCGCTCAAAAATGTCAAAAAAGCCCAGTAGTCAAAGGGTTAATTACCTTCAGAAGGAGCAGTGTCATTATTGAGTTTGGAGTTTGCCTGTAACCACAGTGGTTTTTGTGGTTTAGCAAGAGGCTTTTGCTCTTTTTGCTCTTTTTGCTCATCTGAAAGACATTTCTTTTTAAATTTTGCACTCAATATTCTAATCCTTCATCGATACAATAAAAAAATACTCCTTTATTGCTTGCTTAGTTTTAACTGAAAAAAGACTTGATTTACCAGGCCATAGTGTTATCACAATTAGCAACGGAAGAGAAATCTACTCTAGAGTATTAATTAACAGCACTAAGAGGTTTATTATTGATTTATTTTAAGCTCATTATACCGTAATTATTTAACCCTTAATTTATAAGTTTGTGCATATAGTTACCGGTAATAGTTAATAATAGCATAATTTACCATGGTTAGAACTGTGCTTTATACTATACTGCAATTCTTAGCTTTATAGGAACTTGACAGACTTTCCAACATGTCCCAATAGTACCGGGTCAGTTCGCCCAAATGCTGTTTCGCCCAAGTCGTTTCGCCCAAAAAAAGTCGTTTCGCCCACACCGTTTTTCCTACATATATCAACTGTAATATATCGATAATAACTGTAATATATCGATAATAATAATATATAATATATAAACACTCTAATGGGAGTGTATCTTTTATCGAATAAAACAAATAAACAACGTAAATTAAGTATTTAGCAAAGAACGATCGAACCACTTCGCACACCTTCAACTTCAACAAATCGAGTCCCTAACCTAAAGCACTTTATACTATAACTACAAAAATATAGTAATAAAACTGTAAACCTATTTCATTGAATAGAGCAACAAAGGTTGAAATCGACACAAATTAAGATTTTTCGGTTTCAATTTACCGGCGTCATGAATGCTCGGAAAATTCATGAAAAAAACATTTCAACTCCCAACGGCGTCTACCGTTCGAGTCGATTCGCCAGATAATTTACTTCAATGTTTTCATGACTAAAAAATCACTAGATATAGCAATTGTGTATCAAATGAAAGCTTTTATTTTATACTTCATCTTTCTACAAACTTTACTGTTAAGAATTGAAAGAGATGCGAAAATTCATAAAAAAAAAACATTTCAACTCCCAACGGCGTCCACTGTTCGAGTCAATTCCCCCGATCGAAACACTTGTTCGCACAACTTCAACTGCAAGATACAAGCCAACAAATCCCTAACCTAAAGCACATTTCATATTTCATACTATAATTACAAAATATAGTAATGAGACTAGAATATAATCTCTATCTTTTCCCGGCTACAACGTAACAGCCGATTTACAAGTTGTCCAAGAAAGGGCGAAAGCAATACTGTCAAACATCAAATCTAACACAAACTTTTTTCTTTGAATTGTTGATTATTCACACAATATCAAAGCAAAACTTATCATTAAAAGTGATTATTTTTGTTAGGATAATAATTTTTCTTTATTAAAATCGAAGTTTGCTAGACGTTTCAGGCCTCGTCTACACGAATCCGATCCGACTGAAACCGCATAGAAATATTTGCGTCCACACGAATCCGCGTATCCGGAGGATTCGAGTAATAGTATGCGGTTTCGGTGACCGGATTCACTGGATTCGTGTGGACGATAGGCCGAGTCGCATCAAAAAGTATGCGGTTTCAAAAGTATCCGGATCCGTGTAGACGGGGTCTTAAGGTGGCTCGACTGAGTATTTTTGAAGGGCCACCGTCGCTGTTTGATCACAAAGTACGTCGCGCGTAGAAAAATAATTTCAGATTAATTTCCATAGCGAGTTCAGGCATAGACTGAAGTTTGTTCTGATGTTTCAAATATTGCAATCGGAACTAGCAATAATTTTTTATGATAGAAAAGTAGTTTTGACAAATACGACAATTTTAGGCGAAATAGAGTTTTCTATAAAACAGCATTGGTTGTTTCACAAACTTCAGATCAAGGTCTTCGTTGTTGCTGAAAATAAAAGATTTATATGGAGGCATTTTTGAATAAAACGCTTTTAAACATTTACACAACAAATAAATTAAATTAATCAAGCATCCATTTCACTTGATCAAAAACATCACTACAAAAGCTCAGAAAAAGTTGCTTTTGGTCTCATTTGGTCAACAAATGTCTTAGTTATCCGTCTGGCGAACATGAACGAAATCACTTCAGGCTATTAGGACATACATGATTTTTCGTTTGGTGAGATATAACTGCGCTTTTTCTTCTTTTGTCTAATATTGCACACATTTTTACAAAATATTTCAAAACTTAAAATTTCCTTGATGAATTTGTTTCTTACAGCAGCATTGGCTTTTTGAAATAGTTACTCATCGAGCCCTGCAGTTTTATGAACATTGATAGATTGGAAGATATCGAAAATAATTTTCAAAATAGGTAAACTTTTCGACCGCTTACTCAAGGCTCGCATTGTTTTGGTTGTCCGAGACCGCTATTGTCTATATTTTTTACTCAAGTTGTGAATTCCGATATGCATTGTCACCTCACAAACAACACTTGACTACCGTTCGTTAGCCGAGCAGCTCCGAATGTGATCGCTTGAATATTGTATTATAAATGACAAAGGACGGTTACGATGGGTGCTGGTAAAGCAATTCCAGCTGATATGCAGTACTTCGAATAACATGCCTCTAACTAAACTTGATAAAAAGCGAAAAATCACTGGGCAAAGATTCGAAGTACAGCATATCAGCTGGAATTGCGTTACCGTCCTTTGTCATTATAATATAATATTCAAACGATCACACTCGGAGCTGCGAGCCTTGAGTAAGCGGTCGAAAAGTTTACCTATTTTGAAAATTATTTTCGATATCTTCCAATCTATCAATGTTCATAAAACTGCAGGGCTCGATGAGTAACTATTTCAAAAAGCCAATGCTGCGGTAAGAAACAAATTCATCAAGGAAATTTTAAGTTTTGAAATATTTTATAAAAATGTGTGCAATATTAGACAAAAGAAGAAAAAGCGCAGTTATATCTCACCAAACGAAAAATCATGTATGTCCTAATAGCCTGAAGTGATTTCGTTCATGTTCGCCAGACGGATAACTAAGACATTTGTTGACCAAATGAGACCAAAAGCAACTTTTTCTGAGCTTTTGTAGTGATGTTTTTGATCAAGTGAAATGGATGCTTGATTAATTTAATTTATTTGTTGTGTAAATGTTTAAAAGCGTTTTATTCAAAAATGCCTCCATATAAATCTTTTATTTTCAGCAACAACGAAGACCTTGATCTGAAGTTTGTGAAACAACCAATGCTGTTTTATAGAAAACTCTATTTCGCCTAAAATTGTCGTATTTGTCAAAACTACTTTTCTATCATAAAAAATTATTGCTAGTTCCGATTGCAATATTTGAAACATCAGAACAAACTTCAGTCTATGCCTGAACTCGCTATGGAAATTAATCTGAAATTATTTTTCTACGCGCGACGTACTTTGCGATCAAACAGCGACGGTGGCCCTTCAAAAATACTCAGTCGAGCCACCTTAGTAGTAGCTTTTTGGCGCCACTGGGACAAATTGAAATCACACGAGGATAAATTGAAATCATAGAGCATCCAACGTCAAATATTTTTACACCCGCCCCTCCCTATTAAATTAGCGATACCTGACACCAACCTAAAAAATTGAAAACGGCTTAAAGAATTAGATATTATAATATAAAATGAACAAGCATACAGTGAAAGAGTTGAAAGCCCTCGCCAAAGAGCAGGGTATCTCAAGATATTATCGAATGCGTAAAGCCGAACTTATCGAAGCGTTGGCTAACGCACCACCACCACCACCAACCCCTAACACGTCATCAAATATTCTTGATGAACCGATACCCGGGCCTAAAACCGAACTCGTCAAGGTTTTAGATGAACCGAAACGCGATCCTACGAAATGTCCTCACGGCAAAGTAAAATATTATTGTAGAGATTGTCACGGGTCACAAATATGCCCTCACGACCGCCGTAAATCACGTTGCAAATTATGTAATGGTGGTAGCTTTTGTGAGCATAAACGAGCGAGATATATATGTCAAGACTGCAGAGGGAAAGGAATATGTATTCATAGAAGACAGAAATTCTTTTGTAAGTTGTGTGCCGGCAGTCAAGTATGTGAACACAACAGACAAAAGTATCATTGTAAAGCTTGTAAGTTCCTTGAATATCAACTAAACCAAAACGGACAAGAACTTGACAAAATGCGAGGCTGATTGCCTGAGTGAAAATTAATAGAAATATACATTTAGCTTTGTAACGCGAGGCGCGTTACAAATCTGTGATAGACTATTGCATATCTTCATTCTGTTCATACTCCATGTTGTTCGTAATCGCTTCTGACCCTATTTCGCAAGAGCTTGACTTATATAATGATGTGACGTATTGTTTTATTGCAATACGTCACATCTGCCTGCATGCATCCCACATGCTATCGAAATAGATACCAAGCTAAACCAGCCGTGAAGGCTGTGATCACGATAAGGTTATTTTCGTGACTGTCTGTTGTCACGCGCTGACCTGCTTCGCTAATCTTCACATCCGGTTTCGGTTTTGCTACCTCACTCTTCGCCTCTGGTTGATGTGGTAACACAACCTTTGAATGGCCCATATCATGCGCGATACCGACAGATTTCATTTCAGCGTTTAGCGATTCATTTAATCCGAATTTCATATCGGTGGAAGCTTTTTGTAGTTTGTTGTTGTAACCAACAGTCGACTGAGTATTGATAACTAATTTTGACGGTAATAACCAACAGCCTGGGGCGATTGCAAAGTCAAGTTTAACCTTGGCTTCTTGGATTGCTAATTGATATCTTTGGATGCTCTTAGTGATGTCACGTTCAACAACAGCGCTTTCAAATAATTGTAAAAACACGTTTTGAGTTTCTAAGGCCGAACCAGAATTTCCAATAATACTACTTCTAGTGTTTACTTGACTTCCAAGAATGCAATAAACGCTAGATTCTAGACTTTGATTCAATCGTGACAGCCCGGCCTTTGTCAAGCCTAATCCTTTCTGTAGGATAAAATATCTATATGGATGTTCTTCCAAGGGTGAAATATATTCCAAGCCACGATCACCCCACGAACCGCTCTCGTCCTTGAAATGAAAGAAACCGTCAGGCCACACCGCGGTATATTTACCGTCTAGTTCATCGTCATACGCATTCTTCACAACCTTCACCTCATCGAATAACGTCTTGTAGATAATACCCAGCCCGTGGTTATCTCCCGCAGTATAACGAAAAGCGCTGTTGGCGGATATATCAAACTCACGGCAGAGTTTATCGTAAGCGCTTATATTATAGGAGTTGTTTATATTGTTGAAATATTTATCGCCGGGTAAGGGAACGCTCATTTCAGCAAGTATTCGTCTGGTGGTAAATAAGATGTGAAATCTTATCAACGAGCTTATCATAGGATCATGGCTATTACTCAACATATCGTAAGAAACACCGCAACCAGCAGTAGAACACCAAACGGCAAAAGACAGTTGTTGAGACCAATATCTCATACTGGGAGCCGACAACCATTGATGACTTTCTTTAGCAGTAGTGTGTTTGATTATTAGATGGGTGAATATATTTCTAGGTTTTACTGTAAACTTTGAGTGCGGTTCAACATATACATCAAGTGATGTAAGGTCTGCACTTGGAGGGCTTTTGTTAAATGGCGTACATAAAACGGGGTAATTAGTCTTTTGGTAAAGAAATTCTTTCGGAAAGGATGCGGTTGGCGGCCCGGCTCCGCTCCTCAGAAAATCGTTTATATTTTCGGGCTTATAGGTGCGTCCATTCCAGCTCGGAAATTCATACAATGTTTTAACAAGCTTTCCATCGTTATTGAATGGGTTGTAATCATCACCGTTAAATAAAAACCGCACCTCTCCATTCTCGTTAGAAGAGAAGCGATATCTATCGTAGTTCGGATATAACCTCTCAAATTCTGTAAACTTCATCTTATATGTTTTTTCTTTTAACATATAAGATTTTAAATAGCTTTGATTAATGTTTTTTATTACCCGTTTTGGGTAATAAAAAAAGGTTAAGAATCAGTTCTTTGTATATCTCAATTCATAGATCCATCCATAAGGTGTTCTCTCAGATAGAACTTTCATCGAGCGGGTCCTTTCGTGAGGTCTTTTAGAATTTCTTCTCTCACCGCTTCCCTCAGCTTGTTCACGTCGATATTTTTTTCATTCTCCTTTCTTGACTTTTTACGAATCTGGAGCTTTAGAACCTCAAACTTATCCACCTCATTCAAGATCAAGGAAAACTCTTCGTCTGATATTTTGTTGTCTTTCAGAGCTTTAGAAACCAAGTCACGTATGCTATTTACTTTTGCCCTTGCCATCGCCGCCGTTTGGTCGTGCTTAGAGACTTTTTGCGACAGGCGTTTAGAAACCGACGCACAGCCTACAGACGTAAGACCAAAAACACCTGCTAAAGCTCCCAACGGAACTCCTACGACAAGTCCAAAACCGGACAGAGACGTACCTAAACCACTAGACCCGAGAATGACGGATAGGACTCCCGTGCTCATGCTTAACTTTGAAAACGTGCTCTGCGTTCGTTTATACTTTTTTCTCACGTTCTCATAATGTTTGACTTCTTTTTCCAAACTTCCCATGGCGTCATAGGTCTTTTGAAGTCTGAAGTTATCACCACTTTGTGGTACATTTGGATAGATTTGATTATAATCCTCCATATTTTTATTATGAAGAAAGGTTATTCTTTAAGTAATTTCTAAAATTATACGTATCGGGTAGATATTCTCTATCGTATTTCCATCACCGTCCTTCATACTAAAACGAAGACTACTCACGTAATCAACTGATGTGGCACTAAGCTGTATCGGACTGTGTGGACTAAAGTTTATCTTTCCTTTATCAAGCTCTATACATGCTAAGATTTGTGAGGGAGCTCCTTGTTTGAGGGAGCCAGATGTGTTAACAAGGTCGCAGTGGATAAAAATAGCGTCAAGAGTCTTTATCTGTATCTCGTGTCGAGACTCTGCTTTCAGACTTTTGTTTTTGAGTCCTAACAGGTCGGCAAACGATTCGTTCAGCGTGACGTTTTGATGAGCTATGAGTGATGATTTTTCAATAGAGATTGACTTTTCACCAAGACGCATAGCCTCGCCTATTTGGCGTTTTAGCGTTTCAACCGTATACTGTCCTGCGGGGATCCTAAGGATAATGCTTTCACCGTTAGAAACGGTTCCCTCACTTGGAAGATTCTTCCAGCGATTATAAAACGTGCACCTTCGCAACGTAATAAACCGCGGCTTTTCAATAGGATGTTCTAAATAGACTGTGAAGTCACCAACTTTACCTTCAATGTAGAGTAATACCATTTTCTATTACTTTCTTCTCCTTTTAAATCGTTCAACAAAATATAGGACGACAGCGACGATGAGAAGCCATGCGTTTTTTGCTAAAAACCCAACAACTTCACCTGCCGTTTTGAAAATGAAACTAGCTATCGCACCAACCATTCCCGGTAGTATTTCACCCAATTTTTTACCTATGGTTTTCAGACCATTTCCAACACCTTTTGCGACAGCAGTCAGCGCAGCTTTCAGATTAGAGACAATAACACCGATGACCACACCAACTGCTGTTATCACGGCAACGGTGGTAAATCCATATTTCTTAAAAATCGCCTTTACACGGTCCTTCAGAGACATCCTTTCCTCTATGCTCTCATTCTCCCGCTCTAGTTGCTCAATCTCACTCTGCGTTTCCCCAATCTGCGTATCTATGGTCTCTCTTCGATTCTCAGGGACCTCATTTCTATCGGTCTCTAACCGCCTCAACCTTTCTTTTCTATTTGCAACCTCTTCTTCATTGGAGCGGATAATCTCTTCAGCGGACGGTCCAAGACTTTTCTTGATGTCCTTTGGGAGCTCTCCATTCAACTCACCCCCTACGCCAAATAATGGTCTAGCCCTACCGCCCCGCCTTTTAAGCTTTACGATGACATTGTCATAGTCATCGAGAGTGGCTGTAAAGGGTGATTTCGCAGGGTTTATATTAAGATATTTTTCACGAATTCTATCCCAAGCGTTTCCCATCCCCTCTTCTCTAGGTATTAATGGAGTATGTTCATCCACACCATGTATAAACGATGTTTCATCTGTAGTATGACGGCGGAAAGGATCATGAGTTGATGTGGATGTCATGGGGATTGACTCACCCTCATTATCATCGCCTGGATCAACAGGTTCGAAAGGATTTTCTCTATCGGGAATCTCTGGGTCAATATCCATTTCTTATTTTGTAAGTAGAATAAGAAATCTTTAAACTTATATCCATTTACTCGCTACATAGCCGAGAGCTAACATTCCACCACCGACATATGCCATCTCTCCCATCTTTTGGTTGCTGCCCGGTCTATAGTAATCTGAGAGCTCAGGCTCTTTCAAATCAAAATCTGGATGTGTTTGAGAATATAATCTGAAAGCCTCATCTGTCTCTTTATCGTTCTCATCTGCACGAACTTTATTATTGTATTCTTTCGCCAACCAATCCTGATATTCCTGTCTTTTTTTCTGCCACCCACCCATTGCTTGTTGATACTTTTCAAGTGCTTTATCATGTCTTATTTTTTCTTTATCAACATGAGTACCATCAGAAGATAAGTATTTTGCAAGGTAACTCCCTCCAACAAATGTTGTTGCATTAAGAATAGCTCCTCCAATCATCAATGCTATTGTTGCCATTTATTAATCAAAGCAGTATTTTTTAGATGGTTTTAGGTATGATCTTTTGAGTTTCCAGATAATCTTTCAAGTACATACTTCCAGACAGAACCGCGACCCACTTGGCATAACTAACGATAGATGAAGAGGGGTCATTGATAAACGATTCCTTCATAACTTTCTTTCCAACATAGCCAACACCGGCGGCCAATCCGATAATGACGGCTGAATCGGTAACCGTTTTCACAAGTTTGTTTTCAGTTGACATGATTTTATTATTGATAGAGAAAAGCTTTAAACTATTTTCTTACAGCATGCCTATTTTCGGAGTTGATTTGGTAGCCTGTGGGATAGGAATTTTTGATGGTGGTGGTTCTTTGAATGATTCTGGTATATGAGTTGGGACCTGTGATAAATCAACTACTCTGTTTTTGTAGTACCTCATAAATATATCAACTGCGGTAAACCCTATTCCAACTAGAGAAAGCACAGTTGTAAAAGATAGCTCCGGAATCCAGGCCTGTCCCTCATCAGAAGGTTCCTCAGAGCTTCGATCAGCCTCACGTTTCATTTCCCTAGCTAACGCCTCTTTCGCCTTCCTATTATACGCAGCAAGCTTCCTACCGGCATCGACTTTTTTAGGATCTTTTTCCTTAGTTCCGCTTTTTGCTGGAAGCGGATTCTTAGTAATCTGTTCAACCTCTTGATTTTCGTTAGACATGATTCTTTATGTGTTCAGGTAAAGAATCTTTAAATCAAAATCCATGCTCAAGAGTTTTCTAAGTTGTGCTCAAGGGTTTGCTCAGTTGTGCTTGAAAGTTCTTGTATTTTGCTGGAAACCTCCTCTGATGCTCCTAGTTTAACATGCCTAGCAACTTGAAAGAGAGCGCTAGCAAGTGCTACCAATCTTCCACCTTTCAAAACCAAGAGACCTGCAAAGTTTGACAGTTCACGTTTAACCAATTCATCATTCTGTAAGTCTTTGCTAAGCGCTTCAACGTTATCTATAGGAACCACGTAGGAGATGCCGTGAGACACTGCTTGAAGTGCAGATTCTACTAACCCTCCCGTTACTTGTTTTCCTAAGACAGCCTGATAACGAACAAAATACTTTTCAACTTCACTGTTTGAGAGTCTCTTAATGTCACCTAAACTCATGTTAACACCAACATATTCCTTAGTAGTCCCCAACGATGCGAGAATGGTTAGTGACTCACGTTTTACTTCAATATCATCAGTAGGTAGACTAGGTGCGACCTCAACCGGTTGCTCATTAATATAATCCTCAACACTTGCCATCTTTTCTTGTTTCGCCTTGAAACAAGAACAACAACTCTTTAAATCACTGTAGGAATCTCCAAATAACATTGAAATGGATATCTCAAACAGAAACACAGTCTCGAATATCGTTCTGTTTTCAGAAGTTCTATAAATTTTTTACGTGTTTCAACATCCAGATCACCCCCATAATCTTCAAAGAGAGTTTTTGCAGCAATTTGAGATGGATTATGAAATGCTACAACACAGGCGACGTTGTCACGAAATGGTTTAGCGATCGAATTCATTTGTTGCGTCAAAACCCATAAAGATAATCCCTCATGCCTTCCAGAAAAGGCAAGATCGATAAACTTGTTAGAACGCTGTTTCAAGTCCTTAGACACAGCGCAGTCGTCTAAAATAATTAGCGTATTTGTGCCAGAGAGCAATTCTGTGGTTAGCTTTAACAACTCATTAATCTCATCGCTGTTGCTAGCATCTGGAGACAGCACAATAAAGCGTTTATCATCCCTGGCAAATCTGTGATAGGTCTTATTCTTTGCATAGGTTGGACATATCAAAACGATATATTCAAAGACATTGCGGAACGGTCCTCGGAGTTGTTCTATTAAATATTTTGTTTTCCCACAATTAGTAGGTCCTGTGATGATACAATGAAATGGTGTTTTATCTTGTAACTCTTCCATTCTTTGTATCACGCAAGTCTTTTTTTTAATACAAGATTGCATTCAAATTCGAGTGCATGATCTCCATCAGCGCATCGGCCACTACAAACATGTGGCAGTTGATACTACCGCTTCCTCCGACTTTCCGTTTCATTTCTAGTTTTACTCCGTCTCGCGTGTTGTTCAAGACTAGACCTCCTCCGTGAATGTTGTTATCTGAGTGTGTTCTCAAGTCGATCCACAAAGCAAACTTGTTATCAGTGTAAAAATCTTGTTGCTTGAGCGAACTTGTGAATCCGAGTCGTTTCTTTATCGATTCCCACAAGTCGGTTGGCATCATTCCTTTGGAATAGAGTCGGTTTGGCATTCCGTCAACATTGATGTGAATTGACTTTATATCGGGGTTGACAAACTTCTCAGAGTCTCGCGTGCCCGCTGCGTGATTCTCTGTAAATAGACAGAGCACTCCCGTCATTGATTTTCTCGGTAGATTGATATGCTCGTTAATAACCGAGTCATTTGGCTTGGAGATGGTGAAAGTCTTGTGAAGAATGACGTTCTCGTAGAAGAAGCCTTTCCCAATTTGATAGGAGGTCGCTGCCTCCCTAGCAAGATATTCACTGGAAATGCATAGGTACTCCAGTTCAAGGTTTGTAATTGTATACGTTGGAGTCTTGACTGTGTCAGAATAGACAACAACGTCTGATACGGGAGCGAGTGTAATCTCAAATGTGAGTGGGTGTGGCAGAGCTTTTGGGTAGAAAACACCATGCTCATTCAGAATAGGATGGTCCAGTGGGATCTTGTACTTGGTGTTGTGAACTGCTGCAAGAGCTACCTCTTTTGCGTTAGAGGTAACCTTGTCTCCTGCATTCGTTCTGAGTTTTCTCATGTTCTCTAATGAGATACCCTGTTTCAATCTATCCTCTCGCTCCTCCTTGGGGATGAATAGGTCATGATAAGTTTGAAATAGATCGTATCTTTGAGTATCCTGTAGTGTTTCTCCACCAAAAAGAACCCTGAGCCTGGACACTAGGTTTCGACCAACGTTGTTGACGAGAGTATTATTCGTATGCCCTGCGACACCTAAGTCGAATAGTAAGGATATACTTCCGGGAACGATAACCACATTTTCAGCAAGTTTTGGTATGTTTAAATACAGAGTCTCCCCAGGGTTTGCAGATGAGGGGTTCAACGTGATTCGATTAAGTGAAGATTCCGCCTTCAAACCGAAAGGTTCTCGCGGGATTCTGTTTGGATTAAGTTTTTCTGAAATAGCTTGTGACATAATTATTTTAAGAGAAGGATAGATAATCTTTAAATGAATAACGACGAAAGCAGGTTATCAAAAATATACTACAGTACTAGGGGGTACTGGAAAGGCTATGAAGCTATCAATAAATTGGCGGATGCTGCTAAAGTGGGTCAATCTACATCTAAGAAGTGGCTTGAGAAACAGGCGTTGTGGCAAATCTATTTACCACCTCCAAGATATATTCCAAGACCACATTGGGTCGTTGTCAAAACAAACTATATCCACCAGGCTGATTTATTGTTCTTAACTCACGATACTGTAAAACGAAAGACCTACAAATATGCGCTGTTAGTGGTGGATGTTGCTTCAAGGTATGTTGATGCTGAAGCGCTAACGAGTAAAGATTCATGTGGAATTGCTAAAGCGTTTGAAAGAATCTATTCAAGGAAACTCAAGTGGCCAAATACGGTGATTGTCGACCCTGGCACAGAATTTATGGGTGATGTTACAAAACTCATGAAAAAGAAGGGTGTTCGAATTCAACGAAGTGAGGCTAAAAACCATAAAGCTCAATCTGTGGTAGAACGCGCAAATCGAACTTTGTCTGAAAGATTTTATAGCCATCAATATGCTCAAGAGATGTTATTAGAAAATGAAAGGTCAAGAGAATGGGTGAAGAGGTTGCCAAAAGTTTTGGAAGCAATCAATAGTAAGCCAAGACGCATCACTGGGAAAGAACCTGATAAAGCTGTGAGACTCAAAGAAGTTGATGTTAAACCCGTCGAATACAAGCGGCCTGTCGGACTTGACGAAGTGAGACTACCTCCTGCTGTTAAAGTAAGATATTTGCTTGCTCCAGGAGAAGACGAAGGAGGTGATAACCGTCGTGCGACGGATCCGGTCTGGAGTTTGGATATCTATGATTTATCACGGAGTGTTGTTTCGGTTGGACAGCCTGTGTTGTACTATCTATCGGAGGGTGCGCCAAGGAGATCGTTCGTTAGAGAGGAACTTCAAATCGTTCCTGAAGATACTGAGTTACCTCCTAATTCTGTGTTAGAATAATGCCCATGAGCAAAAGTATGTACACCATCTTCACAAATGATTCGCTTGTCATCCTCATGAGATAGGGCGACCTTGTTAACCGTTTCAGTGTAAACTTCGTGCTTATGACTTCTAATAACATTCATTTTCCTCATCTGTGGCTGTTCATTGAATAGACAATCTTTGTAATCATTGAAACTGATGCACTTCTTAACGACCGCTCTCTTCACGCCCTTGCATTTCTTTTCTTCCTCTCCTTCATCCATTTTGTATGCGTAGAGCTTGGCCCGCAGACCTACAAATTCGGTTATCTGCTTACCACCTGCTTCGTCTTTGAACTTACCGATGACTTTCTTGTTCACACCTGTCTCAATACAAGATGGATGATCCTTTGAATAGTTGCTTGTGTCAAACATAGATTTCACATCAGGGCTGATGTCCTTGTAGAAATCTTCTGTTTCAATTTCATACATCAAACTGTCTGTATCAGTAAATAAGAGCTTTGCCTTTTCACCATATTTAGGCTTGATGTAATTGTAATGAAAATCATACATTAGCGTCTTACTTAGATCCAGAATGGACATACCCAAGTAAACAGGTTTATCAAAGACTAATCTTGTTTTCTTCATGTGAATAGCAGCTAGATTCTCGCAAAAGATGGTTCGGTGCTGATAGTTTGGCTTTGATATTAATTTTTTCGCATCTTTTTCAGTCGTAACCAGTTGAATGTCGACCCTGTTTCTGATGTTCTCCATGGTCTTGCCAAAGACTGAGTTATTCATCAACTTGAAAAAGTCTTTCTCAAAATCGTTGGCTGCTTTTGCCCTTAGGTTGGTATTCAAGTCGATGTATGGCTTTAGCCAATCAGACTCTTCGAATGTGATGCCCCTATGAATCTTGGTGACTTTTAGTCCGAGGCTTTCGTAAAGTTTCAGAGTCTCATGATGAACTACGTACTTTGTTTTGTTGTTAAGGTTTGGGATTAACTTGTCTACTTTGTCGACCTTAATAGACTCTGGAGCTAATGGATAGTCGTTGTGTAAGTCATGAAGGTGTTGAGAATACTCCAAGTTAACCTCAATTATGCACGGTCGGTTTTTCCAGTCCGTAAGCTCTTGCTCTGCCATCCATCTAAAACCGTGAGTAGGTAGCGCTTTACTCATTGCCCAACCGTAAAGATTATTTGCGTCAAGATATGTGATATATTTAGTGAGTTGGTTGGGGTCATATTTGTCCATGTATGGGTTGTTAGCTTTACCGTATCTAGTAGATATCATAGACACACCCCCACGAATTCCTTTCTCAATCATTAGTAACATGTCAGGATCAGTTAGCAGCTCTAACTTTACTTTGGTAATTTTCAAGGCTGCATCCCAAGCTAGTCCAGGTGCTGTGTAGTACCATGCGGGGTCTAACCCATAGTTCTCAAAACAAACATCTCTGAAGTTCTCGAAGACATCGGCTAATAGTAGTACATCTGTCTTGAGATATAAGTCGTGATATTCCTTCATTGTTTTCATCTCAAAGGTTTCCCACACCTTTTGGGCGCGTTGATAGTCGTCATCTGTTATGTCGGTGTCGTTGAGTCTAGAATAGAACGCATCTTTAGGTGGTAATTGGGTTGCGCTGAGTTTATCAAAGCCATCAAACCAATCGTATGGGAAGACACCCTTTCTCAACAACAGTTGTAATTGTTCTCCTTCATAGAAGCTCGTGAGGTTTTTGAAAGACTCTTTTGGTAGATTATTAACTAAACTGTCAAGACTGGCTGTCATAAATTTGAAGCTGTCAATGAATCTTATGTCGCGCTTCACATCAACCTGCTTACCTTCTTTGTTCGTAAAACGGTCAACTACAATCTGTTTCGTGAAAGAAATATACTTTTCCTCATTATTAGGTATACAGTTTATTTTACCTTTTGACGTGCCAAGGTTCTTGATAAATAAGTGTGAGTCATATCCAGACAGATTATGAAAAATGACTGGAAAGAACTTAGGAATCCTGTATTGAAGGTTGCATTCATTATGAGCTGCGCCTCTATACTTTCCTGTAAGGTGACAGTGGTCCAAAACTTTGTCTTTTTCCAGGTCACCATCACAGATGTGACATTGAGTGGCTTTGCTATAGGCGATTTTATCCCTCGGAGTCATCTTAACCTTCTTAGGGAACTTGAACTTATTGTAAATGTCCTTAATGTTTGACTCTAGAGACTCAACAAACATCTGTGGGATATCTTCGTTTGGAGATGTAGCTGTATATCTTACAAACTCGGATGAAAATATGTTGTCATCAAAGCACTTGATAAAATAGCAGAAGCCTGATGGTTTGTGCTTCTGGTATTGCTTAGTAAAGCTTTTTCTTTCATCCGGGGAACAGGTGTCTATGTTCTCTGTAAAGCTTTCAAAGTCGGCATAGACAACAAAGGGGACTCGCATTGTTCTATTGAAATTCTTGAATGTTATATAAAGAGGATTTCCATCCTTATCTTTTGGCATTTCAATCTTAACTTCTTCATTTTTAGAGCAGTATTCAGAATGTTTTTCTAAAGCGGTCTCCGACCGAAATGAGTTCAGACATCTATAGCATAAAAATCGAGTATGATGAAATTTATCAATTTGAGTAGATACTAATCTTATCATATTCTTTATCCAGCAGTAGTGGTTTGTTTCATCGTTTGATATTAGGAGTAAGTTGATCACTTGAGCTTCATGTTTCTTACTTATTTTTAGAGGGTATACCTCACCTTCATAACCGTAAACGTTAATCGCGTAGGGGTTTTGCTTTTCAAACTTATCAATCTGTTTTAGTGAGACGGGGAACTCTATTCCTGACCAGTCAAAATTCTCAGAGTTCTCTTTCATTTGTTTATTGAGTCTTTCAGGATGTGTTTTCTTAGGAAACACGGCAGAGGTTACCGCCCACTTGAAACATTCATGATCCTTCTCGTTCTTAACATTGATGATTGCTTTCTTGGATGCTAATTTTGATGGTAGTGGTATATAGGAAGTTCCAGAAATCGGTTCAAAGGGGTCGATGTTGATATCAAAGTATTCGACTTGGTCGAATTTCCACCCAGAGCCTTTGTTTTGAAATTGCCCAATCAATTCAAGTAGACGATTTGTCATTGTATTGAACAAGTCGGAGAAATCGGTTGATTCTGTTATGGTTTCCACGGTTGAGTGAAAGTATCCTGAATTTTCATCAATCTGCTCAGTGGCTGGGTTCTCTTTTATGAATTTACAGGTAAAGATGAACTTTACTTTGATTGGTTTCTTTTGCTGCTTAATGAGATCTATAACTTTTGGTTTTATATTAGTGATGAACGTCTCGGGGTCATACCCTTTTTGTCCATCTATCCTATGGGTTTTCAGATACCCCCTTAATGCTGTTTGTTGTTCTTTGGGTGTGAACTGTTCAACTCTCTTGAATATACGGTTCACTTTGTCCTTTAGACTGCTCACTCGTATATTTACAGTCTTTTTGATAGGCTCTGGGACATAAGATAATACCCAATCTGCAAACTTGTTCAACTCTTTCTTTACGGAGTTGGCCGCTCTGTTTGCTAAATGTTTGAGTGGTTGGACATGGGAATTTCGAGGGGGATGGGAAGTTTTGAGAATGGGAACATTAATCTCAGGTATCGATTCATCAAAAATATTCGATGAAGCTTTAGATGGAATAATACGAGGTGGCGGTTCCAATCCTCTGATGATTCGACTGCGTAGTTGACTTTGACGTCTTTGAAAAAGCTCGCGTCGTTTCGCTGATTGTTTCTCCATTTTATATTATAATATCTAATTCTTTAAGCCGTTTTCAATTTTTTAGGTTAGTGTCAGGTATCGCTAATTTAATAGGGAGGGGCGGGTGTAAAAATATTTGACGTTGGATGCTCTATGATTTCAATTTATCCTCGTGTGATTTCAATTTGTCCCAGTGGCGCCAAAAAGCTACTACTACCTTAAAAGAGACTTGTCTAGACGGCACTTAAAAGGGCGTCTCAGTAAGAACGGACCACTTGGTCCGGGATCCAAAAAAACGATTTCCCTTATATTTCTACCATCTAAAGTACTATCTATCCTTATTACAAAACTGGACTTAGAATTGTTCTAAATGAAATATTTCGGCCGCTAGGCGAATTTTCGTACATCGACCCAAAAACCGCCGAAGGACACTGATTTTCAAGTTCGCTGAGGCCTACTTTCAAAGTCCGTTTTCTCGGCTTTTTCTTGAAATGAAAACTTATTTTTGGGGTCTAAACTATGGTTTGATGTCTCGTCTGACTAGAAAAAGTAAAATATTTCTTTAGGATGTACAAATTACGAAAAGTTATTTAAATTTATCGAGACTACTTTATGCGTGACACGAAAAGCAAAGATTAACGGGTCTAGAAAATTGCAAATTTCTCAAAAGTGCAACCTATCCCCGATATAAAACAGCATTCTACCTTGAGATGAGATGCTATTTAGTAGTTCTGTGCAATAAAATTTGTGGCACATTGCGTTTTTAAGAATTTGACGAAGCCCAAACTTGTACATTTTTACAGATATTTCCTTGCGTGACACGACTTGCCGTTGAGTCTAGACAACGTCAATCCTTATTTGCTCATGTTTAATTAATTTTATAAAAATAAACAATAACTAATAATACCTACAAGTTTATATTCAGGTGTTATTATTGTCATAATTAGATATTCTAGCTCCATTAAAATTTTATTACAATGGTTTTTTTGAAAACAATTTGCATAATTATATGTCAAAGTCAAGTTGTCTAAAAACATTAACATTTAAACTAAGTTTTATATTTAGAAAATCTTCGTCTATTAATCTATGAAGCATGATTCTTATATTAAGTTGAATGAAACCTGGATGGCTTTTAAATCTTTTATTTATTTTAACTGAGTTGTTTTATGAGATTATACAATTGTGCACGATACAAATATGATTCACCATGATGCATGTTTTATACTAAATGTGCAAAATAGCGGTGAACTTTTTAAAGTTTTAAAAGTCTGAATTGATATCTAAAGAGAACAAAGCCTTTAGATACAATAATTCGTTAATTATCAATGACTTATTAAATACTGCATAGCTGTCTTTGCCAGACTACTTTTGTCATGAATTATTAGAATATTATTAGAATAACAAAATGTTAATTTTATTGGCTGTTAAGATTCTCAGATCGACTAGTTGGGCTGCTTGTGCATAGACTATATACAAATATTTTCACTTAAAAAATTCGAAAGGGTGTTAACAAATACTCACGTGATCCAATTCGACAGTAACATTGAAAATCAACTTCACTGCTTTTGACATGTCAACATTGATCACATGGCGATCCTTACAATGCTTTCTTGGTCCACTGTGCTGTGGATAGCGACAGGTTATTGGTGCCCGCCAAAATCGTATTAAACATATGTGCATATTATTGTGTTGGAAATGTCGTCTAAAACTCCACATGTGTCAGAACTCAATTCAAATGGACACGAGTGAACACGAGTAAACAAGAGTGAACATGAGTAAACAAGAGTGTACACGAGTGAACACGAATGAATACGAGTGAACACGAGTCGGAACACGAATGAACACGAGGAAACACGAGGAAACACGATTGAACATATGAGTAAACACGAGTGAATACGAGTAAACAGGAGAAACCAGTGAACACGAGTAGCAAAAATGAAATGAAATAATAAATGAATATGAAAAAAAAGAAATGAAAATGAGACAAATAGAAAAGAAAAAATAAATAACGAAAAAAATAGGTCCAACTAGACATGAATCTATCAAAGCAAGTGGTATTACTAAAATATTTGAAACATAGAATTAGTTTAATAAACAGAAATAAAAAGAAGAAATAATATGATTCTAATGAATTCATAATCAAAATTTATCGTTTCACAATTACGGCACTCCATGCAAATGGACGTTCAGTAAAATATACAATATAATGTTAATATATATAATGCATCAAAAATTGAACTGGATTACATGTAATGAACTATATAAGATTTGAAATCACAATGTTTAACAAATGTTTAAGGTGACTGGCTACTTTTAGAAATAATGTTAAACTCCAAAAGACGCTCAAAAGTAGCCAATCACCTTAACGTATATAACTATCAAATAGCAAAACAATCAAAATCCGGCTTTGGCTGTGATATAAGACAAATCAGGTGCATGGTGTGACATATTACCATTATGTCATGTGTTCTTGTTCAATCCCATGGATTATTTTAAAATATAGGCGTAACACGTTTATCTATACTTTATGGAAACATTGTGATCTCAAACTTTATATAGTTAATTACAATCCAGTTCAATTTCCAATGCATTATATTGACATTATATAGCCTGTGAACGGTTCGAGGGGATTGGGAAGGGGATAGGAAAGGAAGGGGAAAGGCCCCCCTACCTTCTCAATCCCATTGAGCCGTTCACAGGCTAGACATTATATTATACTTTTTAATGTGCATTTGCATACATTTGATACATTCTTGCCTATTTTTCTTGCCTATTTGGCTTATTTTCGAGGGTTTTTTCGTCACTTTTTTTCAATTCCATTATTTTCTCATTCCATTTCTCTTTTTTTTTTCTTTCATTTTTTCTTTATTATCTTCTTTTATTTTTTTCACTCGTGTTCACTCTTGTTCTGGCTCGTGTGGAGTTTTAGACGACATCGGATGTGGATGGCACTACTTTTTTTTTTTTTAAAGAAAGAAAAATGAATAAATAAAATAAATAAAAGATTTAAAAGCCATCCAGGTTTTATCCAACTTAGTATGAGAATAATGTTTCAAGATTAATAGACGAGGATTTTCTAAATATAAAACTTAGTTTAAATGTGAATGTTGTTAGACAACTTGACTTCGGCATATAATTATGCAAAATTTTTATTAAAAAAAAACATTATTATGGTAAAATTTTAATGGAGCTAAAATATCTAATTATGATAGTGACACCTGAATATAAACTTGTAGCTATTATTTGTTATTTGTTATTTTTATAAGGATTGACGTTGTCTAGACTCAACGGTTAAAGTCGTGTCACGCAAGGAAATATCTGTAAAAATGTACAAGTTTGGGCTTTGTCAAATTCTTTAAAACGAAATGTGCCACAAATTTTATTGCACAGAACTACTAAATAGCATCTCATCTCAAGGTAGAATGCTGTTTATATCGGGGATAGGTTGCACTTTTGAGAAATTTGCAATTTTCTAGACCCGTTAATCTTTGCTTTTCGTGTCACGCATAAAGTAGTCTCGATAAATTTAAATAACTTTTCGTAATTTGTACATCCTAAAGAAATATTTTGCTTTTTCTAGTCAGACGAGACATCAAACCATAGTTTAGACCCCAAAAATAAGTTTTCATTTCAAGAAAAAGCCGAGAAAACGGACTTTGAAAGTAGGCGAACTTGAAAATCAGTGTCCTTCGGCGGTTTTTGGGTCGATGTACGAAAATTCGCCTAGCGGCCGAAATATTTCATTTAGAACAATTCTAAGTCCAGTTTTGTAATAAGGATAGATAGTACTTTGGATGGTAGAAATATAAGGGAAATCGTTTTTTGGATCCCGGACCGAGTGGTCCGTTCTTACTGAGATCACTAATTTCCATCGAGCCATGGTATTACTTATAATAAAGGGTCCTTTATGTTAAAAATTTCCAACTGGGTCGAAGCGATCCAGGAATGGTCTCGATTATTGTTATGATGAGGGACCATTGGGGGATAGTCTCCTAAATTTTCCTCATGCATACAACATGAGGGAAATTTAGAAGACAAAGAAATGCTTTGTCTTTTACTAAATTTCCCTTGCATAAATTAAATAGAGGGAAATTTAGTAAAAGACAAAGGATTTCTTTGTCTTCTAAATTTCCCCTGCGGCCTCGGGACTTCCACTAAACTTCCCTCTGCTTCGGGGACATTTAATCACTTATATCCCTCAGTGCCATGGTATTAGTTTGTAATACCATGATCACCGAGGAAATAAACGAGCATGGGATTTAGTTTGGTAGGGATTCTTCACGGAGCGACATTAAACAATGTCGAATTTAATATAAATTTTCATAAATAAATCAAGAAAGATAATATTGTGGTGTATGGTGTAAGGTCTATTATAAAATAAACACCTTGTTACTTTAAACTTGATAATTTGATTTTTTTGATTCTCAATGTCAGTTTTATACACATGCGCAATCACAAAAATGTCTCCCACACGCGTAGGAGTGTGCAGCGATATCAAGTATGGCCCCATAACAAATCAAATGAATTTCCGAAACAGCGTGTTTCGACGATAGTCCCAGTGATTGTAATATATGAGGAACTATGTACCTCATGAATAGTAATGAGGGAAAATTAGAACTAATTTTCCCTCATACATAGTAATGAGGGAAGATTAGTTCTAATTTTCCCTCATTCCTATTCATGGAGAGGGATGTTAGCGATATAACGTCTCTCTTAAAACAATGGAAACCGAGGTGATCATGGTATTACTAATAATAACCTTTCGTTCTTTTGTCTGTTATTTGTTACTTGGCTGTATGTACAAATGGGTACAGAGTAGAACCTTACTATTTAATTATATTGCTACAACATAATACAACAGAATGGCGTGGATATTTAACTATTGAAAAAGCTTTAAACTAGCATTGCATGCTTGTTGGTTTAGCATGCACCGATCATGATTATCCACGTTTTTCTATTGCATGTATTATTATGTTTATGAGCAGTAAGATCAAGTGTCTCGACACTTTTATAATTATTATATATCTTAAAATTAGTATGGAAACAAAGAAGCGAAAATGCTATATTTATTGATATTACCTTCGAATTAAATCGTCGAAAAGTGTTTGGACAAAATTGTTAAAAAACCCGAATTTGCGTCTGTAAAATTAAGGCTTTTACTATACTCAAACCAATGCAACCTCTTTCGTACGCGTCTACTTGCTCATTTACATACTGGCCTGTCTTCCCAAAACGGCTACCACGTTGCTAGAGGGGAGAGGAACAGGGATTAAAATATCCTTCCTCCCAAATTTTGTACTATTCTTCTCCCTCTTCACTATTTTTTTAACATTTCTCCCTACTCCCTGATTTTCTTTGTTATTTATAGATATAAGCTATTGAGGCTTTTTCATGAGAGTGCAAACGTACATTTCAGAGATAAGCTGTTCGCATAAAATTGACCCAAATAATATTACAATCAGGCCAATAAGACCCTTATAGTTCAATAATAGGCCCTCGATCTGCAGGACATGGTCACGTGTTTCATTCGTCCATTCTCTTTATGTCACAGAAAAAAACATCGAAAAATAATACTATATTTTACTAGATATACTATATACTCATGAAATTTCAAGTACCAAGAAGTCTTGAAACGGGGAAAAACTAAAAGTTACCCCGAATACTAACTTTGAAAAGTCGCTATCTTGCGTGATGTTCACAAAAGAAGAGGAAAAGAAAACCATAAAAAAATAAACTTTTCATGTCAAAAACAACATTTCAAAAGAGGTAAGACGGACGACAGGTTTATAGAGGAAGAATAGTATAAGATTGAATTGAAAATTCAAACTAAAGAATAAATCTCCAAAGATGAAGTGTTTTGTTTCTCGTGTTGTAATTTTTTTTACCCCGCGAGATCAGACATCTTCGCATTCCAAAATCCCATCCCTATGCGGTATCTAGACACGTGACCAAGTCTTGCAAAGGGCCTATTAATTAGGTAAAATCGACCTTCTCCCTCCTCCCTTTATATTTTGATTCTCCGTCCTACCTCTATTTTTACCTCCTGTACGTTTCGACCCAATTCAAAACCTCTGGGAATAACAACTTTTGTTCCAAACATTTTTCGCGTGACATTAAAATACATAGAACAAAAAAAATATTTTGGTCTATTTTATTGAATTATACATATTTTATTTATTTATTTATTTATTTATTTATTTATTTATTTATTTATTTATTTATTTATTTATTTATTTATTTATTTATTTATTTATTTATTTATTTATTTATTTATTTGTTATGGTGTGGGTTTCTTTACTAAGTTTTAATTTAATTTTTCTAGTAAATATCTAACTTAATTTTATACAGCTATTCAACGGTTTGACTACATGCACTTCCCATATTTTTATTTGATTATCGACTAGTTGATTTGTGGATGAGTTCTGCAATTGATTGGGCTTTCTGTGTCATATTAGACGGCGATCAGCTGGGTTCCATTGAAGGCGGAAGAGAAGTCACAAGGTTGTATTCGAGTGTGGTTCCTTGTGATAAAACCAAGATGAATTCTTTCCATGTTAGATTAGCCTTTCTACTGCTGCATTATATTACTATTACTACATTAACTAGTGCGTTAATTTGTCCAAAAACGAATGGCAAAGACACTACAGATGTGACTGGGAGGTTGAATGCTTTAGTCAAAGCCAATCCGTAAGTGATTAGAGTCGTACATTATATAACACATACATGAATCTTATTCACCAATATAAACTAATAACATGTTATAGATAAAGATAACTTTTAGTAACCAGATTCCCGGAGGTTTTGGTCGGTATACCGTGGGGGAAAGCTGGTCAATGTTTAAAGTTGGATATGTTGTTTCAAAACTTTACATGTTTGTTCAAAAAGTCAACTGTTTCGCTTTCTAGTTTTTTTTTTATACCACTAAACTGTTATTATAACATAACACATTATATAGAATGTAATCGATTCGCATGTTTGTATTTTTGGACAATATTCCGCTCAGAATTCATCGTGTACGTAGTGTTATAGTGCAATGATATTTACTCCGGGAGTTTAATACTGCACTTGTCCGATTCAAAACTTCTAAGCTGGATCTAAAATTGCTACAAATACTTAAGGTGGCTCGACTGAGTATTTTTGAAGGGCCACCGTCGCTGTTTGATCGCAAAGTACGTCGCGCGTAGAAAAATAATTTCAAATTATTTTGCATGGCGAGTTCAGGCATAGACTGAAGTTTGTTCTAATGTTTCAAATATTGCAATCGGAATTAGCAATATTTTTTTATGATAGAAAAGTAGTTTTGACAAATACGACAATTTTAGGCGAAATAGAGTTTTCTATAAAACCGCATTGATTGTTTCACAAACTTCAGATCAAGGTCTTCGTCGTTGCTGAAAATAAAAGATTTATATGGAGGCATTTTTGAATAAAACGCTTTTAAACATTTACACAACAAATAAATTAAATTAATCAAGCATCCATTTCGCTTGATCAAAAACATCCCTACAAAAGCTCAAAAAAAGTTGCTTTTGGTCTCATTTGGTCAACAATTGTCTTAGTTATCCGTCTGGCGAACATGAACGAAATCACTTCAGGCTATTAGGACATACATGATTTTTCGTTTGGTGAGATATAACTGCGCTTTTTCTTCTTTTGTCTAATATTGCACACATTTTTACAAAATATTTCAAAACTTAAAATTTCCTTGATGAATTTTTTTCTTACCGCAGCATTGGCTTTTTGAAATAGTTACTCATCGATCTCTGCAGTTTTATGACCATTGATAGATTGGAAGATATCGAAAATAATTTTCAAAATAGGTAAATTTTTCGACCGCTTACTCAAGGCTCGAATTGTTTTGGTTGTCCGAGATCGCTATTGTCTATATTTTGTACTCAAGTTGTGAATTCCGATATGCATTGTCACCTCACAAACAACACTTGACTACCGTTCGTTTATAGCCGAGCTGCTCCGAATGTGATCGTTTGAATATGATATTATAATGATAAAGGACGGTAACGCAATTCCAGCTGATATGCTGTACTTCGAATCATTGCGCCCTGTGATTTTTCGCTTTTTATCAAGTTTAGTTAGAGGCATGTTATTCGAAGTACTGCATATCAGCTGGAATTGCGTTACAAGCACCCATCGTAACCGTCCTTTGTCAATATAATCTAATATTCAAACGATCACATTCGGAGCTGCTCGGCTAACGAACAGCAGTCAAGTGTTGTTTGTGAGGTGACAATGCATATCGGAATTCACAACTTGAGTAAAAAAATATAGACAATAGCGATCTCGGACAACCAAAACAATTCGAGTCTTGAGTAAGCGGTCGAAACGTTTACCTATTTTGAAAATTATTTTCGATATCTTCCAATCTATCAATGGTCATAAAACTGCAGAGATCGATGAGTAACTATTTCAAAAAGCCAATGCTGCGGTAAGAAAAAAATTCATCAAGGAAATTTTAAGTTTTGAAATATTTTGTAAAAATGTGTGCAATATTAGACAAAAGAAGAAAAAGCGCAGTTATATCTCACCAAACGAAAAATCATGTATGTCCTAATAGCCTGAAGTGATTTCGTTCATGTTCGCCAGACGGATAACTAAGACATTTGTTGACCAAATGAGACCAAAAGCAACTTTTTCTAAGCTTTTGTAGGGATGTTTTTGATCAAGTGAAATGGATGCTTGATTAATTTAATTTATTTGTTGTGTAAATGTTTAAAAGCGTTTTATTCAAAAATGCCTCCATATAAATCTTTTATTTCCAGCAACGACGAAGACCTTGATCTGAAGTTTGTGAAACAATCAATGCGGTTTTATAGAAAACTCTATTTCGCCTAAAATTGTCGTATTTGTCAAAACTACTTTTCTATCATAAAAAATTATTGCTAGTTCCGATTGCAATATTTGAAACATTAGAACAAACTTCAGTCTATGCCTGAACTCGCCATGCAAAATAATTTGAAATTATTTTTCTACGCGCGACGTACTTTGCGACCAAACAGCGACGGTGGCCCTTCAAAAATACTCAGTCGAGCCACCTTAAGTTATAAACACGAATCAACATTATTTTATTATTTCCATATTTAGATATAATTTTTCTTATTTAATGTAAGTTATTGATGTAAAATAGCCGTGTTTTAGAGCCAAACATAGTAAACTCTATCTCGTAAGGGGTGGACCATTAGAAGTTGGGGGGGGGGGGGGGGGGGGTGGCAATATTTTTGTGTAGGTTATTTTTTTTCGCCGCACGGGTTGTGCAAGATTTTTTTTTCGACCAGAGAGATCTTGCACGGTTTTTTTTACAGAATTTTGTTCTCTGAAATTCAAAGCGAAAACAACTGTTTGTGTTTTGGTTAAACTTTTGAAAAGTTCGTTTTTCCGTTTTATTTATTAGTCCGGTACAACGCGCAGATACTTCGGAACGATTTTTTTTTACTTTCGGGCGATTTGTTCACTTTTTGTCGGGAAAACACACCGAGGTCGATTTTGTTTTGTTATATTTTGTATACTGATACAAAGAGCGTAAGTCTCGGATTTTTGTGTTTTTGATGCCTCAAAGTCTGGGATTTCCGTGTTTTTGATGCCTCAAAATCTCGGATTTTCATGTTTTTGATGCCTCAAAGTCTCGGATTTTCGTGTTTTTGATGTCTCAAAGTCTCGGATTTTTGTGTTTTTGATGTTTTAAAGTCTCCCCGGAAGTCTCGGATTTTCGTGCTTTTGATGTCTCGGAGTCTAGAATTTTTAAATACAATAAATGCATGAGCTGATATATTTCTAGAATCTCAGGCTCGGATTTTAAAATTTTAGCATTCGCTACCCCTCAAGGTTCTGCACGTTTTTTTTTTTTAGCTTGGCTCTGTGCAGGATTTTTTTGGGGGGCCCATTGGCCTTGCACGTTTTTTATTTTGGGAATTGCCACCCCCCTCCCCCAACTTCTAATGGTCCACCCCTAATGTCATGTGATGTAGTGACAGGTGTCACGTGATAAACGACATTGATCGTCTTGGTATTTTTAAAGTAATATCTAAATTTAGAATCTATAGATAAAGATAAGCACAAAAATGAATGTCTGTAAACTGTTTGGTGGAAGTAAGAATGCTGTGTAATATGATTTTTAACATCAAAAATTTTTTTGATTGACATGTTTCAACCTGTATAATAAAATTGCTGTTGAATATGGAAGGCCTTTTGTGACATATTTTTGTGGCATATATGCTGAATCTGAAGAGCTGGCCATTATATTTTTTAATAATTGTTTGGCAAAGTGTGAAATTATTATTGTGTTCTCCTACTGAATAAAATGTTCAAATACTATTGCATAATATAACAAAAACACCAAGCTACAAACATTTGAAGTACTTTTAGAGTAGAGCAACTTTTTTACGGTTAAGAATACTTCTTTATGTGGATTTTATGGCTTATTTTTGTGTCAAAAGAATGACGAAAATGATTAATTTTGTTTTCAAAATTAACTTTCCTAATTTTCTATTATGCTATACCATGGACAAGAGTACAAGCTTCAAAATGATGGTATTGTCATCGTCATTGGAGTAGCAGTTTCTGCAAACACTTCGACATAGTGGATTGAAGACAGGCATTTTTCAAAGGCGAAGGCTTGATATTCAACAGCCGATTTGCACAAAAAGATTGCTTAATCTCCAGCTATTGAGGTAAAAAGACTACTGTAATACTCAAAAAAGCTAGATTGTATCATGGTTGAATTAATTTTCTGTAGAGATAAATAAAACTTTGCAAAAACTTGAAAATGTCACGACACTGTTGTTGTCGAAACGGCAGCCATTTTTCGCTCTTACTTATTTAAGCCTCACCGAGAAATCTTCATAGTATTTTTCCAGGGGTTTCAACCTTAAAAATACATAGCCTATACCATGCAAGTATGGTTAGGAAATTTCAAACATTAATTTGAAGTTGTAAAAGTTATCTGTGTTTCAAACACTTCGACCAAAACCTCGCCGTTGTTGACATTATATTAAACTCAAAATGATATTTGTGTGTGATTTTTGAATTTATTTCCCTATTCCAGCAACCAGTTATTAATAAAACATATTTATGAGTTGTTCAGACCATTTTGACATTTTGATAGCTATTATTTTGTTCAGAAATGAACAATATTTTGTTGTAGTTTTGTGAACGGCTTGCCATAAAATTGCGCGAAAAACCACAGCACACCCCTCCCTCCTTCCCAAAATTTTATAAACGCGCGTGAGGCCCTGGGTACGAGTAAGTCATTTGCCACAGACCAATTGGAGTGAAAATGCAATTTTTAAAGCGTTCTCATGGATTCACATAAGCTTACACCAAGTGTCAGACACTCAGCTAGACACATCAATTTCAATACTTCAATTTTTTTAGACACGTCTCATTTAGGACATCTAGCAAACTTCGCTTTTTGAAAATACTTTTCCCAACAAAAGCAATCACTTTTAATGATAAAAAAATAGTTTTGCTTTGATATTATGTGAAAAATCAATACATTGAGTTTTATACCCAGTGTATAAGTCGAGGTTGACTTTTGAAGGTCAATTTCTTGTGTTATTGAAAGGTAGACTTATACACCGTCAAATATGTCATTTTAAGTATTTCATAATATTTTTTTTTTGGTCTAATCAATGATTGAGATATTGATTTAATAATGAAAGCTAGAGCGAAAGTTACCAGCTTAGTACTTCATTTTGATACCCTTAGAGTATATCGAACAACCTAAAACTTTGCAAGTAATTAGTATTAGGTACGGTACCGGGTCAGTTCGCCCAAATGCTGTTTCGCCCAAGTCGTTTCGCCCAAAAAAAGTCGTTTCGCCCACACTGTTTTTCCTACATATATCAACTGTAATATATCGATAATAATAATATATAATATATAAACACTCTAATGGAAGTGTATCTTTTATCGAATAAAACAAATAAACAACGTAAATTAAGTATTTAGCAAAGAACGATCGAACCACTTCGCACACCTTCAACTTCAACAAATCGAGTCCCTAACCTAAAGCACTTTATACTATAACTACAAAAATATAGTAATGAGACTGTAAACCTATTTCATTGAATAGAGCAACAAAAGTTGAAATTGACACAAATTAAGATTTTTCGGTTTCAATTTACTGGCGTCATGAATGCTCGGAAAAGTCATGAAAAAAACATTTCAACTCCTAACGGCGTCTACCGTTCGAATCGATTCGCCAGATAATTTACTTCAATGTTTTCATGACTAAAAAATCACTAGATATAGCAAATGTGTATCAAATGAAAGCTTTTATTTTATACTTCATCTTTCTACAAACTTTACTGTTTATAAGAATTGAAAGAGATGCGAAAATTCATAAAAAAAAAACATTTCAACTCACAACGGGGTCCACTGTTCGAGTAATTGATCAATTCTCCCGATCGAAACACTTGTTCGCACAACTTCAACTGCAAGATACAAGCCAACAAATCCCTAACCTAAAGCACATTTCATATTTCATACTATAATTACAAAATATAGTAATGAGACTAGAATATAATCTCTATCTTTTAAAAGTAACTTCAAGCCGAGCTTCAAACAATTCTACTCAGATTGTTTAAGAGAGTAAGAAGCTTATCATGCCATTAATTAATTTGCTATGTGTCATGTATTGTACTGTGTACAAGTATTAAATAAAGAAACTACACAACAAGTTCTGTAAGTGCGAACTGTGTCTTTGTTGAAGTAATTCTTACACGAGGTATCTAGTCACGTGATGCATAAATTAGCATACATTAACATACATTACACTATGAAAATCTAGAATATTGTACCGGATACAAATCTCTAATTATGGACATCAATTTCAGCGATTTCTATGAAATAGCTAGAGATGAGAGACAAACCATTCTTCTTAGAACTGAATAAGCTCAGTATAGAATATCAATACTCTATTGAGTCCTCATTTTGAAGTTGAGAATTCACAAATTTTGAGTTATCGCAAAATTTATGCCCAAAAATTATGGGACGCTCTGATCTCAGAAAAAGTGACTGCAAAATAAACTTCAATCTATCTCTAGGAAGTATATGTCATAACATTTCGAGAAATACTATTGCGATATGCATTATTTTTAGATTAAAAATTGGTGGTCTGCCCATTGAAAAACACTCATAATAAAATTATGAAGGTTATGGACACAGGGTTTCTGGTAGAGTTGTGTAAGTGACGCCTTGATGATTGATCGAACATGTTCGCAGATGTCCGTGTTTGTTGATTTACTGTGCAATTTGTGAGGGAATTTGCATTGAAATCATTTCCATTTTCCATTTTTTTTGCATTTCTGATGAATAATCCATATAATATTTGGTCATAATTGTGAAAATTGTCAAAAATATGCAATGTTTATACAATTGTTCTATTTGTAGGAATTGTGCGATTTAATGCAATTTTAGGGGAATCGTGAGAATTCAGAAATCACACTATTCCAGAAGCCCTGTAGACATGATATGCGACTAAATACAAGTGTTTTTTTTTTGCTTTTCCAGGCGGTATGAGTTCACTGAGCCTGTAACCAAGTATTTCTATAAATGGCATATATGTGCAAGTGCTGCTGCTGAAACAGATGCCATTATACAAGCAGGAGGAAAAAATAAGGCTCCAATAGCTTTAGGAAGGTTTTCAAATTCTACACTGGTGGGCGGAAGTAAGTACAGTACTCAAGTTGATACTTTATTATACAGAAATAGGGATTTCAAATTATAGCACCATATACTACAAAGACCAGAAAGATTTGCCCTTTATCTTTTGTGAAATAATTGTTGTCACAGTTTGCGGTGATCAACATTAGTCTTGATAGCATGTTATATTATATTCATAATAGTAGTTGTTGGTTCTCAACCTTTTAATTTTGAAAAAATTCCTCCTAAGGGGTGGACCATTTAACATTTGAGGGGGAGGGGGGGTGGATGATTTCGAAAAAATTTCCTGCACGGCCCAAAGTGCAGAAAAAAATTTCCTGCAAGCCAAAATTGCCACTCAAATCTTTGCATTTCTATCAAATAAATTCTGTGCGCATGCCATCAGGCTAAAAAAGATTTGTTGCACGGACCAATCATCCACCCCCCTCAAAAGTCAAATGGTCCACCCCTAAGCTACAAATATTTGTTTGATTTTATATGTTCTTTAGAAATTGGCTATTTCCAGTGGAACTTTTACATACACATATAATAATGTGTACATTTCTCAAATCACCACAGCCTGTAGGCAAATTCTAAAGAATATATTGCTAGCTATCAGGGCTGAGGTTGATTGGCAAGAACTGTGAAGCTGACTGCTGTTCACAAGAGAGATTAAACACTATAAAATAAGAAAGGATCATAAAAAGTCAATTATAGGAAATTGAAGAAATTAGAGGAAAGTAAATTGAAGAAAATTATAAAGCATTCTGGTACTAGAGTACAAATACTATACCCATGAAACAAGTAGTACTAAATAGTTCTAATTAAACAATAGAAAACAATAGAATTAGCATAAAATATCACTATTTAGTACTATTTATGTTTCACGCTTTTAATGTTTGTACTCTATTGACAAACTTAACATCAAATCCCTGATGAAGAGAAGTATGGCCACCCGAAATATTGTAATACAATAAAAACCCTTCTATGGTGTACTGGATTCCTCTCATCTATACTATTATATATTTGTCTAAGCCTTATTTGTTGTCAACGATCTTCTCCGAGACCACTGAACTAGTCCAAACAAAAACCATACAAAATTCATGCATGTGTCCCAAGGGTGAACGGCATATGTTTTGTTTATGAAAAGATTTCACTTTCGTCAAGCGAGAAAATAATTTATTTTTTCATTGACGGCCAAACGTTCCAAGCGCCATGTTTAGTTGCGTGACACCTCGCATGACTAGCTTTATTTACACTTCCTGATCAACTTACTCAAATCTCCCTGAAACGGCCTAAAACACCACCTAAAACTCCATAGATTGCATAAAAACCTAAACAAAAATCCACAAAAACGTCCATTGGTTTAAAAAATGGTTTAATTGACATAATTTTGGAGGAAATGTTCACTTTCTGAACTTAGTTTCTGAACGAACGAACGCGAGTGTAGTTTTTACCCAGCTCACTAATAAACTGACTGAACTGAACAACACGTAGAAAAACCTCGGACAAAAAATAGTTTTATTTCCAGTTTGAATTTATACATTTGATGAAGATCATTTTCGAATTCATCTATGATCGATGACCCTTGAAAAAGAAAGTTTTTTACATGTAATACTCTGACAAGTGAGCTTACAAATTCTGACAGTTTACAACAAAAACATGATAAGATCACTATGAATGATAGGACGAAGAAATTGACGAAATATACAAATTGACTTAGAATTCCTTCTTTTATGGTCCAATACAGAATTTGATATAATAAAAATAATTACTATGTTTACCATAAGAAATCCTATTATTGGTAAGATACTGTAGTTCAAGCTTAGTTTTCTTTCGAGCACTGTTTGGTCGCCTGGCAGCTTTCTCAATCCGACAGACATTCTTGATTCCTTCGAGGTTATCGTGTCAAAACTGTGCTTGGATTCTTCATCTTTTGTGCTCTCCCATCCATTTAAGTGATTATATTTGGTATTTGTCATGTTGTTTGGCAGTCGAGTCACATTTTCAGTACGTTTAGTCAGTAAGCTTATTTGATTCCCATAATTTCCAATAGTATTCCTATAGATTCCTTTGATCCCCGGGCTTGATCAGATGGCGAAACGACCCGTTCCGAAATATACGCTCGAAACCATCTTTTAGTGTGGGTCTAAGGTCAACGGCGTGTGTATTTGTATAAAGATCGAGCGTAGGAATACTTCTCTCGCTTTTCTAGCCATGTTTTGAGCAACGTAGGTAAGTTAATACATTACGTAATGCTATCAGAGCACGCACGTGCTGCTTGCCGATTTGTGATTGGTTAAAAACTCGACATTGACGAAAAAGAACCACGAAACGGACTGCATTTTATACCTCGCTTGATGACGCAGCGAGTAAATAGTGATTTCAAATTATAGTACCATATACTACAAAGACCAGAATGCTTTGCCTTCTATGTCAGTGAAGTAATTACATGTAGTGCCAATTGTTCACAAGAGGGATAAGTACTATAAGAAATAAATGACAATTGTAAAGCATTCTGGTACTTGTAGTAAAATAACGCCATTGCCCTATTATACATTATAATATAGCTTAGATAGTACGCACGCTCTGATTGGCCGATAGCCGTAATCTATTTCACCGATAAACTCACATTTTCGAAGGAACAACGAAAAAGTTGTTGTTTGCAGTTCCCTGTTCACTATTCAAAATGGCGTCCAAAATGCCGAGTAAATATTTTCTTGTTGTTAAAAAGCTGATATTAACAAATTAAAAACAACAAAAATACTCAATGCATAACATTAACAGAACAGGTAGTTCTAAAAGTCACTTTTATTGTTGAATAAGAGCGAAAAAAGATAAAACGTTTGACATTTCACTGTTTTGTTTTTGAATAAAAAGAAAGAGTACACTACGCAACGCTGGAGGCCTAAAAAAGGCATACACGTTACAAAACAGCAAGAAAAATGTACAAAAGAGCAGCCAAATTAGGTTATTGATGTCAACGAATAAAGTAAGATAGATGCTCAATGAAGAAAGTGAAGTTCTCATCGAAAGTTCAAGTTCACATTTCCAAACAAAGCAAACCACGGCATCCAACGGACTTAGTTTAGCACACAAATTATCCACTTGAATAAATAAGCTTACAAAAACAGATGCTTTACGATATAACTAGTCAATATTGTAAGTATTCATCAATGCATTCATTTAATAAGAACGGGTAATACATCTTTTTTGTTCAAAGCCGGATTACCTGAATATCGACACTATCATGGCGATTAATTCTGTTCGTCCGAAATTAGCGTTGAATCTAACTTGATTGATAAATGTCCAAGCCGATCCTCAACTTAAACCAGCCACATTATGTTGATATCATTAGTGAGTAAATATCATCTGCTTGAGGTTAGGCGATGTCTAGATTTGTTTGATTAAGCAATAAATCCTTCATTATTACGACAAAAATCACCGGGGATTTCCCAACAAGAACCGGCCAACAATCATGTTATTGAAAACAAACTCGATCATTTCATCAGCTTGCAAGCTACATTGATCCATAGAGCTTTGATTTGAGGCATTCTCCACTTTACCATATTCTCCACAAAATGTTTAAAAAAAGTAATATTTTGATGAAAACATTTCCCAGAATATAATTTTGTAGTTTAAAGTTGTGAAAGCTTTGCACATTTTTGCTTAAAACAAGTGATTTGATTGGATGGCTGATGATTGTAAGGAGAATTAAAATGTTCATCAGCAAAACTCGTCTTTTTTATCTGTTTTTCACTCTTTTTTCTCAAACTTTCAAAGACTGGCTATATAATAAAAGCACTCGAGAGGCTCGAGATTTTCTACGCCTTTTTTCGTGTTCTCCCAACATCCCGCGTGATCTATTTCGCCAAGGGATCACGGAAAGTTGTTGTTTATTGCTTAATTAGGGAGGGTTTATAGTTTCAAAAACTCAGATGAAGCTAATACAATCAGGAGTTATTTCCGGAATATAGTCTTATTTGGCGAGATACGTCACGTGATATTTCCTTTGTCTAAGCGAAAATAGAGAAAAATAATCGATTTGTTTGTAAAAGTCGTCTCCAGCGCTTTCTCGGGTGAAATATCCGCGAACTTTTAGTTTGTTTGAAAGGACATGGACCTAAACATGGCTGACACAGCGACTGGGTGATGTAGAGTGAGAAGAAAGTACTTTAAATCGTCTTTTCATCGTGCTGGTTGTTCGCCATTTTGTTGATTTTCAATCGGTAAGTATGATTACTTTCCTTCATTGCCGTCGTATTTGAATTTTCCGGTGGAAAGTTCGATTTTTTGTGGGTTCTTGGATGTTCTCTCTAACTGTATGCAAAGTGTCAGCATGGTAGATATTTTTTTGTAGTGGTAGATTTAAGCTAAAGTTTCACATAATTTGTTGAAGATATTCGATACTTCGACGCGTGGCGCTCCAGGTTCGATCGGTCTACAGTTCATCCCAGAATTTGCATCTCTGATGAATTTAGGATCGCTTTGGAAGGCTATACTGTCATTTTGTATTAGCTAGCAACATCCAAGCTCACATGTACGCTCATAGTATGTCTTCATAACTAATATAAACATGATAATTAAGCTTAACATTCGATGTTGGAAGGGTGCAATACTTTGTAAATAAGGCCTGTGGAGTTATTAAATGAAAACAAAGTTGTTTCAATACAAGTGTGAGTATTTTTTATACAGAAATTTCGTAACATGTAAGGTTTGATTTGCACAGTATTGTAGACTATTCTTCTACTATCAATTATTAGGTAATATTAGAGTGGTTTTCATTAACCTGTGAAACACAGCTTCATATGCTTTATTACACTTTCACTTTGTGTTTTATAATTACTTGTTCAATAGCACTATTACACACTAAATAATATATATATGATTATATATATGGCTTGTATAGTGCTTATACATGTCTGTTTTAAACGCTTAAAATAACAAATGGATATGATAGCAATGAAAAAGCTAATTTAAACAAATGAGTTTTGATATTTGACTCGAAGAAAGATAGACTTGAAATGTCTTTAGTTGAAGGAGGTGGAGCCCGGGGGGTGTACTTCCTTTGTCCAAGTGGTAGGGGTGATCGGCGAAGGTTTTGAAAACGACCCCTAAAAGATACACACAGATAAAAATAACTGATAAAGCCTTGTCGATTTCTACCCCAACAAAACAACAAAACAGAGTAAAAATGACTCTTTTAGGTATGAAATCATGTTACGTAACTGATTTTTGAGCCAGAACCCTAAAAGGACCCTAAACGGTACGCACAGGGAACATTTTTACCCTAAAAGGTACGCCGATTACCCCTACCACTTGGACAAAGGGAGTACCCCTCCCAGGAGGTGGAGAGATCCAAAGTAGAGGAGCAGCATCTGAGATAAAGACCGTAGACCATATGTCTTGATATTGTATGACTTTGAGGATATAAGCAACAAGTGAGAAGATGAGCAGATATTTCTTGCAGGTTTGTGAATAGGGAGTCCAAAGAGTACAGATTTACAGTTACCAAGTTTTGAAGTAAATTATGAACATTAAATACATTTTATTACTCTTTCCCTATTACACTTTTTTCATGGGCTAATGAAAACCACTCTATTATTATTATTATTATTATTATTATTATTATTATTATTATTATTATTATTATTATTATTATTATTATTATTATTATTATTATTATTATCATCATTATTAATATAATAATAACTTTTATTCAGAACTAATCAACAACAATTTAATGATAATAAAAATGATAATAATATTGACAAAAATAACACTTTATTTCAAAATTGTAATGAAACACTTTATGATACAAGAAAATTGAAATGGTTATCTTAGTACAGTACTGGATATAAAAAGTATCAAATATGGATTGAAGTACACATGCAATATGTAAATAGTTGCACAAAATATCCATATACTCAAAAAAAGAAAACACAGTGGTACAACAACTATAGGCGGCCACAATAAAAAGTCCCAAGTCTAATCCTAGAGATACTTATTCTATATCTCTATTAATTAGCTGCCAACCTCTATTAAGCAGCCACTTTGGAAAGTCCTGAGGGTGACCGCTTAATAGAGGAACCACAGTAATAAAGTACAAACATGCAGTATGCTGATTCTATTGCTTTTTTAAGTGTGAATAAGAGATAAAAAAAGGTTATAGGCCTTTCCAGTTTATCAGGATGAGTTATCAGTATAAATGATTTAAAAACAATGACAGTCACTGCCTTGTGTTCTTATTTGTCACTTTATTACCAATTCAATTGTATGTCCATTTGTTTTCAGATAAAACTGCTGCAGGATGTAATGAAAATGAAGTCACTTTAAATAAAAATTTAAATTGATGATATTGTTTTTGCATGTTGTTGATTATTCTTTTATATTGTGAATTGAATTAAAGAAGTCCAAAGCACAAACTTGTAGATTTCATATGCATGCCAAACAATATGTCAAATAATTCATGATTGAATGGATTTACAGTGTAAGTCAAAAGTTTTTTTCATGATGAATATGTTGAAAATTCCATTGTGAAGTAATTTTTAATAAGCTTATGTATTGAACGCTATAATAAAAGCAAGACAGGGTTTGAGAATTTATTTGGTAGTGCACTGAATTAAAATAAGCAAAAGGCAAAGCGAATCTAACTATTCCAGGACAAGCTGACAATTTTAGAAAATAATAAACTTAAATATGCTCCATACATTTAGTTTATCTTTTTCTTTCTTTAAAGCGAATCTAGTTCAGTGAGTACGTCTATCTCAATAAAAAATATCAAACATAAACAGATTCGAATTGCATCATAAACGAGCTGAATTATTGCTCAAGTCAAGAAACACTAACAATTAGGCAAGATAAGCCTTACCTCACTTCTCCTATGGTACTTAAGCATTCTGAATAGGATAACTAATATCCATTGGCGTTAAAATTCACCGACGGGCGAAGACTTGATTTGACTCGATTCGATTAATAAAAAAATTAAATTATACCACTGTCTTTCCAACGATAAAACGCCTTATAAAGCTGAGTAATACATTTCATACACCCCGAAGGTTAAATATAAATGTCCATTTCCTAAAAACGTAGAAATATTTACGGCAGTTTGACTTAGACACAAGCTTTAGATCATATAGTTCTCCTATATTTGCAATCCGCCTTTGCGGCCGCCATCTTGCATGTTTTGATTTCGTTCATGTTAGTGACGTGCTATGACGTAACGGCAAAACTTCGGTACCTGATTGGACAGTTCGCTAATTAGAAATCTCGCCAAATAAGACTATATTCCGGACTGTTAGGGCTTGGGCAATAAATCAGTGGAAAAACTTGGCCTCTAACTTACAGTGTCACCCTTGCACTTGGTTATTACTGTCACGGTTTCTGGCTTTCTGCGAACTCAGACATTCCTACGGCTAGATACTCAGCACCTTGATTTACAGCACGAAAAAGCATATTCTCAACTAGCAGTGAAAATGTTTGAGATCGCAGAAATTTGAAAACCGTAGAAAGATCTTAAAATAAGTCATGTTGTTGTATATTTTAGCAAACTGGTTAATGATAACTTACCCAAATGGTCAAAAGATTGGACAGCTTTGTGGTGGAAAAGCCAGGAAAAGTTCTGTCATGGTGACATGCGATCCTAAAGCTGTTAAAGTGAGTCAGTAGGTGATTTTTACAATGCCGTCCTTTTACTACCAGCACCAGAATGCTTTACAAATGTTCTTTCTTATTCAGATTTTATTCTCTTGAGACTCTTCGAATAAAATAAATAATTAAATATTGCTCGCGACTCGAAGCAAAAAGTATCCTACAGCCCGTGATTCAGTAATAAAAAAACTAAAATTATTATACCTGCTTGGTGAGAGTCATTTTGTAAGTCAAACCACGATGTAAATATTGTAAGTTCATCAACTTCATACAACACACACTACTCGTGATACTTGAACACTAGTACATGATTTGTTTATTTATTAATTCTCATTCATTCATGTATTTACTTTCCCTATATATTGTCACTAAATTGTTAAATATAGCTTTGTAATATCATTTTTCTTAGCTATTCTTAAACACATTTTTCTGAAGATCCTTATCAGTAGTTCTCTGTTAATTTGTTTTTAATTTTTATTTATTTCATATTTATATTCACTTAAAACAGTAATATATTCTCACTGGCCTTTGTCCCTCGGTCGATGATTAAGATATGGGAACAATAGAACTCCATTGTTCTTAGCTAAACAATGAAAATAGATCCTGAGGGACAAATTAAGTGCTGAGGCAATATTCGCACGAAAAAGTGGGCGGGAGGGTGGGGGGACAAAAAATATTCGAGTAAACTTTCTCAACGCCATAGGATTATTCCCCGTAACATCCATTTTCCCCTTTCATCCTACTATCCGGTTTGATGTTGTTCGTCACGCCTATTTGGGCAACTAAGAATGAGCTAATACCACGTTGCATTGTTTATATAGTCTTGCATATAATTAATCATCTCCCTTGGGAGTAGATGGCCATTGGGAATAGTAGCTTCTTGCAGTCCTGGACTGCCTATTTTTGTTAATTGCGCGTGTACTTATCTATATTGGAAAATAGGCTTTAATCAAATATCTCTTTTGTAGGGTTCATTTAATATTTTTGAAGCATATAGAGACTTCGATGGTTCCGGGGTTGACGAGTGTTATTATTTATTTGAGCTGAACAACAAGGCAGCATGCTCCCCATGCTCAGGCGACAAAATTGCATACTCAGGCTCTATCCTACTGTTACTGTAAGTATGTACTCCTAAGGGTCTGTTTATATGAAAGCGAGTTGTCCCTGCTAGCCGGGATAACTTTATTGTTTTATGTCCCCCGGGGGATACAAAACAAACGAGTAATCCCGGCTATCAGAGAGAACTCACCTTCATATAAACAGCCCCTAAGGGGAAGGGTTGATGATACATGAACAGATAACTCATTGAGTGCTGGCTCCATCCTACTGATACATGTAGTAGGTATGTACTACTAAGGGGGGAGGGGTGGTTATAAATGCATTGAGTGCTGGCTGTATTCAAATGATAGTGTAAGTATGTACTACTAAGGGGGAGGGGTGCAGGTGATAATTCATAGTGCTGGCTCTATTCTACCGATAGTGTAAGTATGTACCACTTAGGGGGAGGGGTGGTGATAATTCATAGTGCTGGCTCTATTCTACTGATAGTGTAAGTATGTACCACTAAGGGGGAGGGGTGGTGATAATTCATTGTGTGGCTTGAATCTACTGATTGTGTAAGTATGTACTACTTAGGGGGAGGGGTGGTGATAATTCCTTGTGTGGCTTGATTCTACTGATAGTGTAAGTATGTAGTACTAACGGGGGAGGGGTGGTGATAATTCATAGTGCTGGCTCTAGCTATTCTACTGATAGTGTAAGTATGTTTTACTAAGGGGGAGGGGGAAATATGTAGTACAAATCTATGCCACTTTACAGGTTAAAGTATTTTTTTTTTTTTGAATAAAAGTGAATATAATTATGAATATGTGATAAATTAAGATAGTATGAACTTTCCAGCTAGATATCTTAGATTTAACTGTTGTGACGAACATATGCTTTACACTAATACTGTACAGCAACGTTTTGCTACTTAAAATTTCATATGATGTATCCTTTATCTTACGCCAAAGCAGTCGGCTTCTTATTGTTAGAGGCTTGCTGACACTAACAATTTGTCATGCGATGTGAGCAGCGATTTTAGTGGTGATTCTGGTTGTTTGGTATTATGGATTACCTATGTATACTTTATTAGAACGCAGGGATTTCATGGCCACATTAATTGCTACACTTGTCAATATGTTATTGAGAAATGTCCATTTTGAGTTATCAAACAACAAGAAAGGCGTTCCCGAATGCACATTTAGTTTCTGAACTGATCCATGATCCTTTGCACCACTAGCTTGTGTGCTTTTCACGGGTGACAAACGTTCTCGGAAAGGATGTATACAAATCGCAGCGACCTGCACTAAAATGCGAGCATGTTCTAATTTGAGGCAAAAAGGCTTCTTATTATTATACCCTTATACAGCTTTTTCAAAAAACGTACAATACTGAATACTAGCATACATATAGCTATATTGCATTGCAAGGCCGAAATGCATTGTAAACCATGTAATATTGTTTAAATCAAAACAAATAATAGTTAGTTATTATATGCTTATTGCATCTCATTCAAAACAATATACAAGTTAATTATGGGGAGTAAATATCGCTGTATATTTATTTTTCATTTCAAATTAATGAGACAATGCCCTTTGGTCTTGGAATGCACTATTCAGTATTCAATGTTTTTTAAAATAGCTGTATACCAAGTACAGTGATATGTAATGTTTTTGTTCTTTGTTTTCAGCGTCCTTACTGTTTGGGGATGTATATTATAATCTTGGTTTTTTATATCAACGATATGTTGCTGGTGTAGAAGGTCTAGAGCAAATACCTAACTACCAGATGTGGGTTAACTTTGGAAGCTGTAAAAATGTCCGTTGCAGATCAGCGATAAAGTCTTGAGTAGAGTTTCTGCCCGTAAAATGGGTTAAATCGATTTTAATTTCTCCAATATTAATTTCCGAGTATTCTAGGATAAAAAGGTTTGATAAAAATACAAATAGAAGATTCAATTATATCAAAATAAGATCTAATTCAAACAAATTATTCGTAATGCTAGTTTCCTTGGAAAAATCGTTGATTGACGTCCACGAAGATCAAGACTAGACAGCAATGTTTTATAGTAAACTGGCAGGTGTGACTGAGAACGGCTGTAAGTCATTTCAGTTTTAACTGAGCCCATGGTCACTTACCAGCATGCACCACGTGAAAAAACTGAATTTCGTGCACCATGAAAACCACACATTCTCATTTGATGTTTTTTACGTTACCCTCTTACTTAATCGTTTATCGTTATGTTTTATTAATTGTTTTCTTTTACTTTTTTGATTTACATACAATACTGTCTATTTTCTCGTAATACGACTGACTGCGAATAAAATATAAAATTCAGATCCAAATGAACAACGCAAAGCATGTCGGTAAATGACCATGGCTCTTTATTGTTAAACCGTGACATATATGCATTGTAATATGTATGCAAGGTAAAGAATATAGGATCAAATAAATGTTTATAAATAATCATGAAACTAAATGCATAATATGTAAATAACAAAATGAATAAATGCAAAACATATAACTAGACGCTCTAGGAGCGTGAAGTCGGGCCAGTCATAGGTTAAACAATTCTACGTTGGGCTTCCTGTGTTCGTTCCCAAAGCATCATGGGGGACTATACGCGACATGATACATAGATAGATACGTAGATAGATTGACGAAACGGTAGAACTAAAGTCGGGCCGCCTATGGTTAGCCCGACTAATAACATAAATTCTGATTAAAAAGGAGTATTGGACCGTTTCTATGACAACAGTCCAATTTTCGTATTTTTTTCAGACCGCAAAATTAAAAACATTTTGTAAAGTATTGTAATAAATATTTTGTTAATGTTTTGCCCAGTCATACCTGCAAAGTGCTTTTTAGCCAGTTTAGTGTGTGTTTATTGTGTTTTTATTCATTCAATAATGAGAGATTCTGTGATAAAATATTTTCGATTTCGTACATCCTTTTAAGCAAAAAAAACCTTATAATAAACGATTCATTACCTCGCTTGTTCGGTCCGTAGTGTCAAGACCTCGGTCTGATATTTTCCCATACAGACCTCACGCTCGGTTAATAATAACCTCTTAGTAATACCATGATCACCTCGGGTTCCAATGTTTTAAGAGGGACGTTATATCGCTAACATCCCTCTCCATGAATAGGAATGAGGGAAAATAACTATATTCGTGAGGTATATACGCTCAAATGAAAATCACTCTAATAAAATAAGACAGACTGCAGCCAAATAACAACAAATAACAAAAAAAATAGATAGATAGATTCAGAGTGTAGTAACAACTATTAGGCCTAGGTTATACGTCGAATCCCACTTGTGCCGAATACAATTCAAACAATAGATAATGAGGCGGTCTTCTTTGTTGTGATTAGATTCGGCACAAGTGAGATTCGACATATAACCTAGGCCTTAGTTTGCCAATTCTTTCACGGTCATATGAAAATCACTCTAGTTACTTGGTTAAAGGGTATTCACTTATGAACTCAGCAAACACCGAATTGAAATACGGCGACCAATTTGAATAACTATTGTTCTTGACTGGCTAGCCAATCATTGATGCGAAAACTCCTTTGTGTTCCAACGTGAACACGAGGCTAACCAGTCAAGAACATTAGCAGGTCTCCATGTTCTGATTCGGTCTATGTGTCCCTGGTTTGGAATTTAGTCCAACTCTAGGTGGACTTCAAAACAGTCCCTACTTTGATTTAAGCTAAACCTCTTTGATGTTTTGGCCGAAAGAGAATGAGGAGATCTAGAGACGTTTCGTATGAGAGGGGAAACACGTGTCAAGCCTCTCTCCCCGATCGTCTACCATTCTCCACTTTCTTGGTTCAAAACTTCACTCGATCAAACTTCAAATCGGTACTGTTTTGCAGTCTACTTGTTTTAAAAATATTGCAAGTTAACGCCACCCTTAGTCTCCCTCGCAGCCGGTATAAGTTTTGGGCTTCCTGTCCCTCCTCACTTATTAGTGTCGGGCTTCCTATTATACTTCTTATTAGTGTCGGGACAGGAAGCCCGACACTAAAAATCGACAGAGTTAGTAACTTTATTAACTCTGATTTGGATGATAACCGTCATATTCTAATATGGAGATTACCAAAACCAATGAAAAATTTATAAGGTGTATAATAAGTTTAAGCTAGAAATAACACAGCACTCTTGATTTTAGAAGACATGTTTCGGTATGATTCAACAGTTCCCGGCGCCATCTTGAAAGGTAGCCGGGCCTTAAGCATTGCATCGAAGCGAGATGCACGATGAGCTTGCAATGAAAGATACTTTTTAATTGCTTGCCGGAATATTATTCACGTGTCTCTATCACTGTAAGTTCAACGTTCGTCTAGCTTCGATACAAAGGCAAATTTGAAGGGGACTATTGCCATCATCAGCTGTTAGGTACAAATGGGTACAGAGTGGAACCTTACTATTTAATTATATTGCTACAAAATAATACAACAAAAAAGCGTGGATATTTAACTTTTGAGAAACTTTAAGCTAGCATTATTTACTTGTTGGTTTAGCACCGGGTAAATTCATTGAATGTGCAGTACATCTTCGATCATGATTATCCACGTTTTTCTAGTGTATTATTATGTTTATGAGCAAAGTGTCTCGACACTTTTATAATTATTATATCCTAAAATTAGTATGGAAATAAAGAAGCGAAAATGCTATATTTATTGATATTACCTTCGAATTAAATTGTCGAAAACTTTTTGGACAAAATTGTTAAAAATTTAAATTTTTAAATTTAAAATTTGTTTTATTAATAAAAAAAAACCGAATTTGCGTCTGTAAAATTAAGGCTTTTACTACTCAAACCAATGCAACCTCTTTCGTACGCGTCTACTTACTCATTTACATACTGGACTGTCTTCCCAAAACGGCTGCCGCGTTGCTAGATAAATATCCTTCCTCACAAATTTTATACTATTCTTCTCCCTCGGGGGGTGAAGCGGAATCATTTATTTTCAATGATTCATGATTCCTAGTCAAATTTTGTCGCGATTCATGATTCATTCTTTGTTGTTGTTGTTTTTTTTTTTTGTAATATATATGCTAAAAAACTCATGATTCCTACATTTTACACAAAGATAAATGATTCCTGCAAATTTCAAAGCCGTGTGATTCATGATTACGCTTCAGCCCCCGATTCGCCCTACTACCTATTTTTTTAACATTTCTCCCTACTCCCTGATTTTCTTTGTTCTTTATAGATATAAGCTATTGAGGCTTTTTCATTAGAGTGCAAACGTACAAATTTGAACAAGTTTGTATTTCAGAGATAAGCTGTTCGCATAAAATTGGCCCAAATAATATTACAATCAGGGCATAAGACCTTATAGCCCGGGGGGTACTCCCTTTGTTCAAGTGGTAGGGGTGATCGGCGGAGATTTTGAAAATGACCCCTCAAAGGTACGCTCAGATACAAATAAAGCAGAGTAAAAACGACCCTTAGAACTGATTTTTGAGGCAAATCTCTAAATGGACCCTGAAAGGTACGCACTGGAAATATTTTAACCCTAAAAGGTACGCCGATCACCCCTACCACTTGGATAAAGGGAGAACCTACTATATTATACTATATATACTATATACTGATGAAATTTAAAGTACCAAGAAGTCTTGAAACGGGGAAAAACTAAAAGGTACCCCGAATACTAACCTTGAAAAGTCGCTATCTTGCGTGATGTTCACAAAAGAAGAGGAAAAGAAAACCATAAAAAACGCTAACTATTCATGTCAAAAACAACACTTCAAAAGAGGTAAGACGGACGACAGGTTTATAGAGGAAGAATTTTAAGTATAAGATTGAATTGAAAGTTCAAACTAAAGAACAAATCTCCAAAGATGAAGTATTTTTTTATTCGTGTGGTAATTTGTTTTACCCCGCGAGGCATTTTTGCACTCCAAAATCCCGTTCCTATGCGGTATCTAGACACGTAACCAAGTCCTGCAAAGGGCCTATTAATTAGGTCTATATTTTGATTCTCCCTCCTCCCTCTATTTTTACCTCTTTTTCCCCTTCCTCCCTGTTTATTTTTGCTGTTTTTCCCTCCTCCCTGATCCGTTCCTCTCCTCTCTTGCTATGTACGTTTCGACTCAATTCAAAACCTCTGGGAATAAAAACTTTTGTTCCAAACATTTTTCGCGTGACATTAAGACCCCGTCTTCACGGATCCGGATACTTTTGAAACCGCATACTTTTTGATGCGAATCGTCCACACGAATCCAGTGAATCCGGTCGCCGAAACCGCATACTTTTACTTGAATCCTCCGGATACGCGGATTCGTGTAGACGCAAATATATATTTCTATGCGGTTTCAGCCGGATCGGATTCGTGAAGACGAGGCCTAAAATACATAGAACAAAAAAATATTTTGGTCTATTTTATTGAATTATACATATTTTATTTATTTATTTTAATATTTGTTATGGTGTGGGTTCTTTACTAAGTTTTAATTTAATTTTCTAGTAAATATCTAACTTAATTTTATCCAGCTATTCAACGGTTTGACTACATGCACTTCCCATATTTTTATTTGATTATCGACAAGTTGATTTGTGGATGAGTTCTGCTATTGATTGGGCTTCCTGTGTCATATTAGACGGCGATCAGCTGGGTTCCATTGAAGGCGGAAGAGAAGTCACAAGTTTGTCGAGTGTGGTTCCATGTGATAAAACCAAGATGAATTCTTTCCATGTTAGATTAGCCTTTCTACTGCTGCATTGTATTACTATTACTACATTAACTAGTGCGTTAATTTGTCCAAAAACGAATGGCAAAGACCCTACAGATGTGACTGGAAGGTTGAATGCTTTAGTCAAAGCCAATCCGTAAGTGATTAGAGTCGTACATTTATATATAACACATACATGAATCTTATTCACCAATATAAACTAATAACATGTTATAGATAAAGATAACTTGTAGTAACCAGATTCCCGGAGGTTTTGGTCGGTATACCGTGGGGGAAAGCTGGTCAATGTTTAAAATTCGATATGTTGTTTCAAAACTTTACATGTTTGTTCAAAAAGTCAACTGTTTCGCTTTCTAGTTCTTTTTTATACCACTAAACTGTTATTATAACATAACACATTATATAGAATGACTATAGGTTACATATCGAGTAGTAATCGATTCGCATGTTTGTATTTTTGGACTATAACCGCTCAGAATTCATCGTGTACGTAGTGTTATAGTGCAATGATATTTACTCCGGGAGTTACTGCACTTGTCCGGTTCAAAACTTCTAAGCTGGATCTAAAATCGCTACAAATACTTAAGTTATAAACACGAATCAACATTATTTTATTATTTCCATGTTTAGATATAATTTTCTTATTTAATGTAAGTTATTGATGTAAAATTGCCGTGTTTTAGAGCCAAACACTGTAAACTCTGTCTCGTAATGTCATGTGATGTAGTGACAGGTGTCACGTGATAAACGACATTGATCGTCTTGGTATTTTTAAATTAGAATCTATAGATAAAGATAAGCACACAAATGAATGTCTGTAAACTGTTTGGTGGAAGTAAGAATTCTGTGTAATATGATTTTTAATTTGAAATATTTTTTTGATTGACATGTTACAACCTGTATAATAAAATTGCTGTTGAATATGGAAGGCTTTTTGTGACGTATTTTTGTGGCATATATGCTGAATCTGAAGAGCTGGCCATTATATTTTTTAATAATTTTTTTGACAAAGTGTAAAATTATTATTGTGTTCTCCTACTGAATAAAATGTTCAAATACTATTGCATAATATAACAAAAACACCAAGCTACAAACATTTGAAGTACTTTTTGAAAATGTTCTTGGAGTTGGTCTGTGGCAAATGTTGGGAGACTAGGTTCGAGTGACCGGATTGGCTGAATCGGCATATTTTTCGAATATATATGTTTGTTTTTTGTACAACCTTGAAGGATATTTTGGTCTTAAAATCTGATTTATAAGAACTTTAAGTATTGAAGAACAAAACAAGATAGATGAAGGCATATTTTCTTGTAAAACTTTTGAGTAGAGCAACCTTTTTACGATTGAGCATACTTCTTTATGTGGATTTTATGGCTTATTTTTGTGTCAAAAGAATGATGAAAATGATTAACTTTGTTTTCAAAAATGAACTTTCCTAATTTTTTATTATGCCTATACCATGGACAAGAATACAAGCTTTAAAATGATGGTATTGTCATTGGAGTAGCAGTTTCTGCAAACACTTCGACATAGTGGATTGAAGACAGGCATTTTTGAAAGACGAAGGCTTGATATTCAACAGCCGATTTGCACAAAAAGATTGCTTAATCTCCAGCTATTGAGGTAAAAAGACTACTGTAATACTCAAAAAAGCTAGATTGTATCATGGTTGAATTAATTTTCTGTAGAGATAAATAAAACTTTGCAAAAACATGAAAATGTCACGACACTGTTGTTGTCGAAACGGCAGCCATTTTTCGCTCTTACTTATTTAAGCCTCGCCGAGAAATCTTCATAGTATTTTTCCAGGGGTTTCAACCTTAAAAATACATAGGCTATACCATGCAAGTATGGTTAGGAAATTTCAAAAGCATTAATTTGAAGTTGTAAAAGTTATCTGTGTTTCAAACACTTCGACATAAGCTACACGGCCGGCCCATGAAAAACGACCAAAACCTCGCCGTTGTTGACATTATATTAAACTCAAAATGATATTTATGTGTGATTTTTGAATTTATTTCCCTATTCCAGCAACCAGTTATTAATAAAACATATTTATGAGTTGTTCAGACCATTTTGACATTTTGATAGCTATTATTTTGTTCAGAAATGAACAATATTTTGTTGTAGTTTTGTGAACGGCTTGCCATAAAATTGCGCTAAAAACCACAGCACACCCCTCCCTCCTTCCCAAAATTTTATAAACGCGTGTGAGGCCCTGGGTATGAGTAAGTCATTTGCCACAGACCAATTGGAGTGAAAATGCAATTTTTAAAGCGTTCTCATGGATTCAAAAGAGCTTACACAAAGTGTCAGACACTCAGCTAGACACATCAATTTCAATACTTCAATTTTTTTAGACGCGTCTCATTTAGGACATCTAGCAAACTTCGCTTTTTGAAAATACTTTTCCCAACAAAAGCAATCACTTTTAATGATAAAAAAATAGTTTTGCTTTGATATTATGTGAAAAATCAATACATTGAGTTTTATACCCAGTGTATAAGTCGAGGTTGACTTTTGAAGGTCAATTTCTTGTGTTATTGAAAGGTAGACTTATACACCGTCAAATATGTCATTTTAAGTATTTCATTATATTTTTCAAACCGATGTATTGGTCTAATCAATAATGATTGAGATATTGATTTAATAATGAAAGCTAGAGCAAAAGTTACCAGCTTAGTACTTCGTTTTGATACCCTTAGAGTATATCGAACAACCTAAAACTTTGCAAGTAATTAGTATTAGGTACTAAGTAACTTCAAGCCGAGCTTCAAACAATTCTACTCAGATTGTTTAAAAGAGCAAGAAGCTTATCATGCCATTAATTAATTTGCTATGAAAATCTAGAATATTGTACCGGATACAAATCTCTAATTATGGACATCAATTTCAGCGATTTCTATGAAATAGCTAGAGATGAGAGACGAACCATTCTTCTTCTGAATGAGCTCAGTATAGAATATCAATACTCTATTGAGTCCTCATTTTGAAGTCGAGAATTCACAAATTTTGAGTTATCGCAAAATTTATGCCCAAAAATTATAAATGCGTGTAGTTTGGTTTTCCTATTAGAGAATTCAACCATACTCGCTCAATTTGTTGACATTGAAGTACTGTAACAGTAGACAAGAGCGATAAGCTCAAAATTTTCTGTGAGACCGAGAAATGCTCTGTGAATAAATAATAATAATAATAATAACTTTATTTTATATAGCGACAATTACAAAAGCTCAACACCGCTTTACAATTTTAGAAGGAAAAAAAAAAAATAAATAAATAAATAAATAAATAAAATAAAATAAAAAATATGATTGATAAAATTCTATATACAGTACATGGAATGAAATCTAAGCTAAATCTATATAATTAATAAAAATGTTTTAAAAAGGAAAATAAATATAAATATAAACAAAGTTACTAAATTTCATATCGTTCAGAGATATAAAAATGTATCGATATATGGATATAAAACCACCCTTAGCAACGTAGCGTTGCTATGGGACGCTCTGATCTCAGAAAAAAGTGACTGCAAAATAAACTTCAATCTATCTCTAGGAAGTATATGTCATAACATTTCGAGAAATACTATTGCGATATGCATTATTTTTAGATTAAAAATTGGTGGTCTGCCCATTGAAAAACACTCATAATAAAATTATGAATGTTATTGACACAGGGTTTCTGGTAGAGTTGTGTAAGTGACGCCTTGATGATTGATCGAACATGTTCGCAGATGTCCGTGTTTGTTGATTTACTGTGCAATTTGTGAGGGAATTTGCATTGAAATCATTTCCATTTTCCATTTTTTTGCATTTCTGATGAATAATCCATATAATATTTGGTCATAATTGTGAAAATTGTCAAAAATATGCAATGTTTATAAAATTGTTCTATTTTTAGGAATTGTGCGATTTAATGCAATTTTAGGGGAATCGTGAGAATTCAGAAATCACACTATTCCAGTAGCCCTGTAGACATGATATGCGACTAAATACAAGTGTTTTTCTTTTCTTTTCCAGGCGGTATGAGTTCACTGAGCCTGTAACCAAGTATTTCTATAAATGGCATATATGTGCAAGTGCTGCTGCTGAAACAGATGCCATTATACAATCAGGAGGAAAAAATAAGCAGCATCCAATAGCTTTAGGAAGGTTTTCAAATTCTAGACTGGTGGGCGGAAGTAAGTACAGTACTCAAGTTTATACTTTATTATACAGAAATAGGGATTTCAAATTATATTATATTATTATACCATAATTATACTACAAAGACCAGAAATATTTGCCCTTTATCTTTTGTGAAATAATTGTTGTCACAGTTTGCGGTGATCAACATTAGTCTTGATAGCATGTTATATTATATTCATAATAGTAGTTGTTGGTTCTCAACCTTTTAATTTTTAAAAAATTCCTCCTAAGGGGTGGACCATTTAACTTTTGAGGGGGAGGGGGTGGATGATTTCGAAAAAACTTTGTGCACGGCCCAAAGGGCAGAAAAAAATTTCCTGCAATCCAAAATCGCCACTCAAATCTTTGCATTTCTATCAAATAAATTCTGTGCGCATGCCATCAAGCTAAAAAAGATTTGTTGCACGGACCAAATCATCCACCCCCCTCAAAAGTCAAATGGTCCACCCCTAAGCTACAAAGATTTGTTTGATGTTATATGTTCTTTAGAAATTGGCTATTTCCAGTGGAACTTTTACATACACATATAATAATGTGTACATTTCTCAAATCACCACAGCCTGTAGGCAAATTCTAAAGAATATATTGCTAGCTATCAGGGCTGAGGTTGATTGGCAAGAACTATGAAGCTGACTGTTGTTCACAAGAGACCCTGATTATAATATAAGAAAGGATCATAAAAAGTCAATCAAAGCAAATCAAAGAAATTAGAGGAATGTAAATTGAAGAAAATTATAAAGCATTCTGGTACCAGTAAAATACCCCCATCATGAAAAAGCCCTATTATAGAGTTGAATGTACATTAAATGATTACAGTGAGGACACTCGAACCGTGAACACTTTGAGTTTTTTGTTACTTTTTGTAACCAGGGTTTGTACGGGTTTTGGAAAGTTTTGGAAATTGGTAATGCATTTTTCCAGGACCTGGAAAGTTTTGGAAAATTTCTTTTTCACCTGCTGGGCTATAGAAAAGTTATGAAAATTTTTTTTTATGACGGTTGCCCAGCTCTATGGTGGCCCATGGTTATCATCCATTGATTCAAAAGTAAAGTCTAAAACGTTTTATTTATTATTTTTATTATTACTAGTATTTTTGGTAAATTAAAATTAAATTTGCAGTTGATTTCTCTTTTTAATTCAAAAATTATCTCGCTCGGCCGGCCCATTGAAAAAAAAAAAAATGAAAAGCTTCACGTGGCCCATCGTTATCATTATCAGCGTATCCCATGATCCTTTGCGAATATGTTGCATAACAAACCACGTGCGGTTAGACTAGTCGCGATCGCTTGGCTGTTTATGTGATGCAAAAATTGCCACGAAAATGAAAAAAAGAAAGCTCAAAGAGTCTTGGGATGATTTTGAAAAAAGAGTCGGGCAAAAAAGGAACGGTAGAGGAGAATTTGAGGAGAAGCGAGGACATGGCAAAGTTCCAAATGATATTTTAGTTCAACGAATGGCTTCCACGCCTTCAGGACGGCTAAAAAAGTACGAACCTTTGGACACAAGGTACTTTGTCCCGTTCGCAGAATACGAGGAATTGTCCATCGAAACCATAAAAGAAGCCTGTGAGCGATTCTACAAGGCCCCAACAGGATCATGTGATGTTCTGGCATCAGATAGGGGGCCGTCCTGTAATAAAATGGAGCAAATAAAAGGGAAAAAAGTTTACTGTATTCGCTTTCTTCAACCAAAGGAGGAAGATTTCTCACATGCAAAGAAGCAAGTACCGGTACTAAAGGGGGTTAAATCCGTTCCGATTTCACCATCCAAAGCCGTAGCACAATCTAGCACTAGGCAAGTATGTATGCCTAGAACAGTTTATCCCAAATCAATTTCTATTGGTGACCTGATGAAAGCGGGTAAACTTGTCAAGCCACCCCAAGTCGCCATATTAAAGTTAGAAATATTCAATGTCGAGAGCTGCAAATGGATAGATATTCCAAGTATTGAAGTAGAAGTGGAGAAAACGGCTTTCGCAAGCGACGCTTTTAGAGATGCTTTCAAAGCAAAGTGCACGAAGAAATCAACAGTATGGGTAATTAAGAAGTACACAAAGAAATCAATTGACACAATTACTAACACACTCCAAATGCCTCTAGAGAATCACACCCGTAAACAAGTGCAAATGCACGCTCTCGCCAGAAATATTACCGCGCGTTTTGCAACAAAAGTCCCTGTAGAGTTTGGTGACTTATTTAAATATGGAAAAGTTTACTTTTCTCTGTATGAAGATTGTCCCGTCACAGTAGAAGAGTTCGTAGCTGGTGATTTTTCCAAGTACGTCAATAACGATGGACACTGTATTGACTCTCCAAGCAAGGAATATGATGATATCTTCGTAAAAGCACAGTGTCTAGCTCATTTCAGTTATCTGTATTCAAAGAAAAAGCTGATGATCTTAGACATTCAGGGCGCCAAGTATGATCTTTACGACCCTGAATTGGCTACAACCAAGATACCCGAGCAGAGCGAAGAAAGTGATGACTCGGAGGATTTCTTCTTTTGTGCAGGGAACCTTTCAATCGTAGGGATTAATCACTTCAAAGAAGTCCACGAGTGTAATAAGTTCTGTGAAATGATGGAACTTAAAGACATTTAAGAAATGCATGAACGTTTTGGTTACTGAATTAAACTAGCGATGTATTACTACGTTATACTTGATTTCAGCGTTACTAAATTAACACAAAATATTTGAGTTCTTTACAGCGCAACGCGTAAAAGTATGGTCACTGATAATGTATTCGCATACTTCTGTCTCGCCATCGATCCAATCAGCGTTGTAGGATTGTGTTATCTTGTCGCTGATTGGATCGATTGCGAGACAGAAGTATGCGAATACATTATCAGTGGCCATACTTTTACGCGTTGCGCTGTAAAAGTTTACATAATTACTGTTCACTTCACAACTATGCAATCACTCTATCTAACAAATTTTTACTTTAAAATACAACTGATGAACAATTTTATAGACCCTTTTAGGAAGTCCCGACGTGTTGTGTTTTCCGCGCTTGCCGTCAAATTTATTATTTTCAATGCCTTTCATATCATACAAAATTGCAAGAGAATAAATTTGACGTCAAGCGCGGAAAACACAACACTTTGGGACTTATTAAAAGGGCCTATAGATAGTGGTTTTCATAAACCCGTGAAATAGCTATCGAATTAAATACACATTTTATATCTTGTAGGGCCCAAATTCATTGTTTTCCTTTGTTCTTGTATAAGTACACATCTAATACACATTTATAGGCAATATTATTTCACGGTTTATAAAACAAATCTAAATGTTGAGTTTAATAAACAGCTTACGAAATTATTTGTTGTTTTGTTCTTTTTTGTTTCTTTGTTTTTTAAAAAGCTTAAAAAAAACAGTGTTTATATTATACCATAAAAGCTCAAAAAACTGATTCGAAAGACTGCACATTAGATGCGTTTGTTATTCGCTATTGTCGATTAAATATCGAAACAAAGCCATCCATAAATAAATTGTTTATATTTTTAGCGACCAAGCACAAAAAATACGCTGCTTGCAAATTTATTCATATCTGAGAAGCTCAAAATATCAACCAATGAGAAAGCAGTGTTCTCACGGTACATATCAAACTTGGCTGTTGTAGATTTCACAATGATGGCAAGACAAAACACTTTTATATACATTGGGCTTTGTAATTTTATAAGTTTCCCCTTTTTCTACATTCAATAAATTATAAAATAAACAATAATGTATTTTATAAAAAGATTCAATTATAAATGTCATCAAAAGTACAAATGTTTCTTTGGATAACGCTTATTATCAGTAGTCTATTGCAATGTTCTCACATCACTTACTGAACTGTGATTTCCGATTCATTGCGAGTGCACGCTACGTGGGCAACAAATGACTCGTAAAATACCAAGTTATATTGATATTTACATGTAATACCAGCAATGAACAAAAATCTACTTTACATTTTGCTTAAGAAATAAATAAGCGTTCTTTGCTTGATGGGGTTCTAGCTGTGAAGAATTGTCAATCAACTTCTTACACTGACTTCGTACTTGTGTAGATATATTATCTGGACTTGCAATGTCAAGTAAACCAGAAAGTTCAGCTACTTCTTTGAGCTTGTCTACTGTTACAGGGATCCCCATGTTTTCACCTCCATAATCGTCTGGAAAAGAAAACATATGGTTGGGTACACCTGTTGGTAGTAATAATTTATCTTGCTCACGTATTCTATGAGTGTTCCAAACATTTACAAATGTATCGCATTCTTTCTGGATCACTGGCATGAATACATAAGACAACAACTGCCTATGGAGGTCGTTATAAGGATCGTAATCGTTTGCTCTCAATAACTGGGTTAACTGTACTTTAAAGTAGAGCTCAAGTCTTTCGTGTAAATTGCGCCACCAACGCTCAATCTTGTTGTAGTGGATGGACCATATATCACTGAGTCAAGAGGATTGTCCATGATGCCTTTGCTGTTTATAAGGTAAGCATGAAGTGTAGCCATCTTTCCAGTCTCCGTTCCTTTATCAATCCTCAAGTATTTTGGTATTACTTGGGCTTCATACAGGTATTCAAGGTAGTGTTTACCGATAATAACAGGATTTGAGTTGGAATGACAGATGTACAAAAACAATATTTTCCTTGAAAATGTATCGATAGCTCCGTAGATACCCAGAGGAAAAGTCCAGTTCTGGTAACCGCAAAGTTTATCGTGACCATCCAACGATACTACTGCTAGCGGACCTTCACATGCAAATGGTACTTTCTTCTTCTTTTTCTTCTTTTGAAGCCCTCTAGCTTCAAGACCTTCTGGATCCATCTCCACCATCATGTTGTATACTAAATGTCTTGGAACTTTTATATCATATTCAGTACGTAACTTCTGGTTTAGTGCTCTATAACCGAGTAATTGTCCTGGCCCATCGAGCTCTTTTTCGATGGCATTTGAGACTTCTTCAAGAGGGGTAGCATAATCAATGTATTTGATGCCAAAGAAACGAAGACGACGATCGAGAGTTGGAAGACTCCAACTATAACTTGGGTAATCTCTCCTCACAAAGTCTAAAATTTCTTTTCTTTTCAAGTTTTCTTTCACATACTTTGATAAATCCAGTTGTAAACTTTCGTCATCCTTCCATTGATCCGCCATAACTAAAACCACGTGCTGGAATGTGACAGGCAAAGGATCATGGGATACGCTGATAATGATAACGATGGGCCATGTGAAGCTTTTCATTTTTTTTTTTCAATGGGCCGGCCGAGCGAGATAATTTTTGAATTAAAAAGAGAAATCAACTGCAAATTTAATTTTAATTTACCAAAAATACTAGTAATAATAAAAATAATAAATAAAACGTTTTAGACTTTACTTTTGAAATCAATTTCATACTAAAATTGAACGTGAATTCAAAATTAAAATAGAAATCACAATGGAAATGGAAAAGGAAATTAAAATAAGAATAGAAATGGAAATAGAATTCGAAAAGTATAGTATAAAAATGGATGATAACCATGGGCCACCATACAGCTCCTACCTTGCAAAGAACTGTTTTCGTTGTAATTAAAAAACGGCTGATGATTTTTTTGCCTGCCGCAATCAATGCCTGTTGGCACTTTTCGCTTGTGTGGTTTTGGAATTTTGAGTACGGTAATAGGCTTTGAAAAAGTTTTGGAAATTCTCTCTGAGGATTCTGTACGAACCCTGTGTAACCCACATCCCATGAGCGAATAGATTAGAAATAAGATGTATTATGAACACTTTTTTATCATACTACACATCAGTCAAACTTCTTGCGGTGATATTGTTGTTTGTGAGTTGTTCAACAAATAATAAATGATTTCTAAAATATTTCTAGGTGCCCTCGGTTTTTTGATTCACACTGTAAAATGACAGAAATCCAAAAACCGTACAAAGATTTCAAGTCATATTGTTGTATATTTTAGCGGACTGGTTTATGATAACTTACCCAAATGGTGAAAAGTATGGAAGCCATTGTGGTAACCAAGCCAGGAAAAGTTCTGTCATGGTCACATGTGATCCTAATGCTGTTAAAGTAAGTCATATTATAATACTGTTTGGTGGTCTTCACAATTACGTCATTTTACCACAAGTACACTATAGGACACATTTTCAAACAATTAACAATTATTCGCCGAAGGGGAAGTGATTATCGGTGAATATTTACCGAGCTGTGAGTCTTCGAGCTGCGAGGTAAATATTCACCGATAATCACTTCCCCTTCGGCGAATAATTGTTAATTTCAATTTCATCTTCGCTAACAGTGACAAAACAACTACTGGCAGCCATTTTGTCCGAAAAGGTGATTATCCGCTGATAATCCGAGATAGCAAACCAATCAGAGTGCGCGATTTTGTATAATCACCTTTGTATTTATACTAATAGCTGTTATTAACAGGTTCCCATTTAAATCTGTACTTTCCCATTTAAATCTGTACTTATGCAAATTGTGTTGTGTGCTAAACACACAGATCAACCAATCAGAGAAGTTCACTTCAGAAATAATATACTCTGATTGGTTGATCTGTGTGTTTAGCACACATCAACACAATTTGCATAAGTACAGATTTAAATGGGAAAGTACAGATTTAAATGGGAAAGTACATATTTAAATGGGAACTTGTTTATAATGGGTGTATGCAAATAATATGCAAATGAGTCAACAAGCTTTGTTTCAATGCAATAGCTTTATTTGTATGATATTTATAATAAAAGAATATATCTTTACAGTGCGACTACTGAAACCAGGATCACCCAATCAAATTTCAAACTATGAATTTTTTGAGATCAAAGAAAAAACTAGTAGAAGGTTCTCACAGGCTAAGATGTTTCTTATTCAACCTTGATCTATTCCCTTCATATATAATGAAATGTTTTAGCATTTTAAGCAACAAAATGAAACATTTGCAGAGATTCTATTGTTCACATTCTCAATCGTGATTGGATAATAATGTTTTGGTGGTCCCGGTTTCAGTAGTCGCACTGTAATTGTATGCATCCATAAGCTGTTGAAACACTTCAAAATTCCAGTTTCCATATTTAATTTCTAAATACAAGCTATCAAAACTGAGGCTGATTGAAGAGAACCGTGAAATGATCTATTGGCTCTGAATAACTACTAAGCCAAACATCACAAATAGTCAAACTTTTCAGAAATGGATTCTTTCTAAGACATATATAATTAAAATATCAGTTTACTAGCTTAAGACATTTTATAGATTTACCACTGATTTCATTACTACGCGCTGTCAGACAAAAAATTTGTGAAGCGAAGATGGCGATACTCTTCTGTCAATCAAACACAATTTGTCTAAACAACTAATTACGTGAACTGTATACAAGGGTTGATGTTAACATAAAACAGGTACAAATGTCATTTTGAAGAGAAATTTGAAAAAAATACAATTGTCGTATGAAACTTATTTAGTTTGAACAGTCTACCTAAAATATATCTTTAGGTCCGGGAAAAAAAATGATTTTTCATTGAACTGTTGTTGACAACTTTGTAAAATGTCTAGACAAATTGTGTTTGATTGACAGAAGAGAATCGCCAACTCCCTTCACAAACTCTGTTGGGCGTGTAGTAATGAAATCTGTGTAACATGGCTTGTTATATCATGTAAATACAATCTATATATTTGTTGATTAGGTTGTGGAAATTAATTAATTAATAAATACCTCTTTTGTAGGGTACATTTAGAGTATTAGAAGAATACAGAGATTCCAATGACAGCAAGGTTGATGAATGCTATTACTTGTTTGAGCTGAACAACAAGGCAGCATGCACAGTTAAACCACCAGATAATTCATTGAGTGCTGGCTCCATCCTACTGATAGTGTAAGTATGTACTACTTAGGGGGAGGGGTACATGTAGTTATCATAATGCTGGCTCTATTCTACTGATAGTGTAAGTATGTATTACTAAGGGGGAAGGGGTGGTGATAATTCATAGTGCTGGCTCTATTCTACTGATAGTGTAAGTATGTACTACTAAGGGGGAGGGGTGGTGATGTACAGATAATGCTGGCTCTATTCTACTAATAGTGTAAGTGTGTACTACTAAGGGGGGAGGGGTAGTAATCATAATGCTGGTTCTATTCTACTGATAGTGTAATTATGTACTACTAAGGGGGGATGGGTAGTAATCATAATGCTGGCTCTATTCTACTGATAGTGTAATTATGTACTACTAAGGGGGGAGGGGTAGTAATCATAATGCTGGCTCTATTCTACTGATAGTGTAATTATGTACTACTAAGGGGGGAGGGGTAGTAATCATAATGCTGGCTCTATTCTACTGATAGTGTAATTATGTACTACTAAGGGGGGAGGGGTAGTAATCATAATGCTGGCTCTATTCTACTGATAGTGTAATTATGTACTACTAAGTGGGGAGGGGTAGTAATCATAATGCTGGCTCTATTCTACTGATAGTGTAATTATGTACTACTAAGTGGGGAGGGGTAGTAATCATAATGCTGGCTCTATTCTACTGATAGTGTAATTATGTACTACTAAGGGGGGAGGGGTAGTAATCATAATGCTGGCTCTATTCTACTGATAGTGTAATTATGTACTACTAAGGGGGGAGGGGTAGTAATCATAATGCTGGCTCTATTCTACTGATAGTGTAATTATGTACTAGTATGGGTTCGTTCATATTTTACTTTACAATACTTTACTTATATTATATGATTATTATTTCCTTTATCAATATCTCGTGAACTATTAATGAGTTTTATTGTTGTTGTCTGTTTTCAGTATCATTATTGTTGGGGGTGTGTATCTCATTCTTGGTTTTCTATATCAACGATATGTTGCTGGTGCAAAGGGTCTAGAGCAAATACCTAACTACCAGATGTGGATTAAATTTGGAGGTTTACAAGCTGTAAGTCACTTAAGCTTTATTCTTGATTCACTCTCATAGACCAAATCGGCTAACATGTTGCTATGTACGTTTTGTCCCAATTCAGATCTTTTGGGAATAAGATTCTTGGTTTAATGTATTTCAATGTCACGTGGAACATTCCAGAGGTTTTGAATTGGGTCAAAACATACATAGCAACGCATTAGCTGATGTGGTCTTTTGTTACAAGTTTTTTTTACACAAAACTAAATGACTACGCAAAAGATAGAAAATATACAAACAAATAACACAGGAACCCCAAACCCTGAAAACTCACAATAACACTTGTTTTGGAAGATATTTGAACAAATTTACACATGGAAAGTGTGTTATATAAATTTGACTTTATCATTGCTAGCATCATTTATGTACCCCCTCCCCCTCCCCCTCCCCCTCACACAACATGAACTAGTTCATTACTACATGTCAATCAGTTCTTCAATATGTCTTTCTGAATCCCACAGGATGGTTGTGACTTCCTTTGTCGCTGTAACAAGAAGAAAACTCGAAGCCCAACATATAAAGTAAGCACAAATCCCAGGTTTTTTAGGGAAAAAGCGCATTTATTTAACATAAGGTAACACAGGTTTTTGCCTTCATGGGAATAAAGTTTTGAATCCCTTTGGGTTCCCTTGCCCTCACTTTCATGTGTTTTAGGTGATTCAAAACAAAGGGTTTTGCCTTCCTGGAATAAACATGTCAGCCTTGTGATAAAATATTAGAATAAGATATGCAACAAAACCCCTATATACATTTTGATAACTAAACAATACTGTGATGAAGCTTGTGTGGCTCAGACCTGAGTGCATTCTTAGTTAGGCTATAATTTAATAAATATGGAAACTAGCGAGTGAACTAGTATAGGCTGCATCGGTGTTTGATATAGACGATGGGTAATAGAATGACATTTGTAACACGTACCGTAAAAAATCTTAACTTAACTTTACTTAAATGGAAACTAGCGAGTGAACTAGTATAGGCTGAGTCAGTGTTTGATATAAACGAAAGATAATACAATGAAATTTGTAACACCGTAAAAAATGTTGACTTAACTTTACTGACGTTTCAAGCTTTAGTACTCCGACGAAGGGCTAAAGCTCGAAACGTCAGTAAAGTTAAGTCAACATTTTCTACGGTGTTACAAATTTCATTCTATTACCTATCAATAATTTAATAGTTGATAACTATATACTAGAGTGCAAATAGTATATCCATGAAAGAAAACTGTCTAATTGTACTATTTTGTACAAGCTCAGGGGCGGATCTAGAAATTTGTCTAGGGAACACCCCCCCCCCCCCCCCCCCCCCCCCCCCCCCCCTAGATCCAGTTCTGACCTTGTACAAGTACTGTTGTTTAATAATGTGTACAGTCCTTAAATTACCGTGAGCTGTAGTCCAATTCTAAAGAATCAGTATTACACGCTATCAAGGTTGTGGACGTGAATCGGACTATTTAAAAAAAGGAACTAAAAAGGACTATTTATTGTTTTTGATGCATATTTTAAAGTGTAATTGATGTATTTTTCAGCCTGTTGAAGATGCCTTGGCCGACGATTTTCACCAAGATCCAGATGATGACAACCTCCTACCTGCTGTGTGACAGACAGACAGAAAGAACATAACCATTTTACGGTTTTAGGACTTTATAATAAAACAAACAATGAAAGTTAAAAAATAACAATAGAAAATAACTAACAAAAATGCCTTTTAATGCCAGTGGTTTCTGATTTAGCGGAATAGACAAATTATCCGTTCTTGCCACAGGAAGCCCAAACTTATTAATTTTTAAGCATCGATGACAAACGCAACAAATATTGATTTAGCTCTACGAAGTCTACGAACATCGTAGAATATGTGTGGGCTTCCTGTGGCTAGAACGGAGTAGTGCACGGAATATAATATTCCGATAAAACAGAAATACTTACACCTAATTGCAACAATGTTGTCACATGAAAAAAGCACAGCAATTTAGTAAGAAATAAATAACAAAAGAAAGAGTTCAGCTTATGTCTTATTATTAAATCCTTTCCCACTAAATTACAAAAGTCAGGACAACGTTCTTGCAGGTTAGGTGTATATAGGCACCAGCTTACATAGTATGCATACAGCCGAACACAAAACACCCAACCGTGGATTTGTCATCGGCTGCAGGCAGTCCACCACTTTACGTACCTGTACTTAAAAAAGGTTAACTTGTGAATACAGCAAAACACCTCTTTGTTAATGTTGGTCAGTGCTGGCAGATCAAGAAATATATGACGGGATTTATCTGGGGCTCCCTTTTTATTGATTTTTTTTATCTCACCCAGTAACTTTGGGACTGAAAATTTGGATAAGAAATTATGTTTAGAGAGAATTCCGTTTTTTTAAAGGTTTCACTAAATAGTGCATTGCAAGACCAGAGTGCGTAGCTGGTCTTGTATGTAGAGCGAAGCAATGTTTTCTTTTATTTGAGTATTGCACTTTAGCAAGTAATTTCTATTTCACGGGTTAAATGCCTTCACTCTAACCTTAAAGAATACTAATAATGCTTTGCTTTCTACTCTTATTTCAAAAAAACGTCTTAAGCATCATGGCAAGACCGAAAGGAATGCTGGTTTTGTGTTGATAATGTATTGAAATCTTGTTTTCAATACAAGTGATTGTAATACAATAACAACAATAATACCTACATTTTGTTATTACTTCAATCTAATTTCTATACATTATAAATATAAAATCAGCATTCATTTTTGTCCTAGCTTGATGCTTGCTGCTAAAGCTGGGACAACGTTTTTTGAAATACAGTGGTGCCTCTCTTTAAAAGCGGTCACCCTCTATTAGGCGGCCACAATAAAAAGTCCCAAATCTATTCTTATACCTATTCTATACCTCTATTCAGCGGCCAACCTCTATTAAGCAGCCACTTTGGAAAGTCCCGAGGGTGACCGCTTAATAGAGGTACCAATGTAGGTGTATATGGAGCTGGTATACTGTTTTGTTGAGTGTACACTAAATGAAGTAAATTATAACATTAAAATTGTGTCCCAACAATTATACTGGAACACCGAGAAGGGGTGTTTAGTCTATAGGAATGCAGTATTCACAAGTCAACCTTAAATCAGTTACAGACGTCACAATGGAGGTAAAGCGACCATTTTGAACAATATCTTGTTTTAAAATCTGCTAACTTGATAGAGTGCAAACAATATATCGGGGAAATACAAATTACTAAATAATTAGAAACCCCTAAAAACTGCTCAATATACACTTACTTGGAAGAACGTTGTCATACGAAAAAAGAACATTTGTATTTAGTGTGTTAGGAATAAATTAAAAGTATAAAAGAAAGAGTTCAGCTTCAGTGATTATCTTTTGTACTTTTAATTTATTCCTAACCAACTAAATACAAATGTTCTTTTTCGTAGGACAACGTTCTTGCAAGTAGGTGTATTTCAATTATTATACCTATTTCAATTAACGTTGTCCATCTGGAATGGTTGATCTGAGACCGATATAGGAATTGTGGGTGTTCATTAAATTCCAACTGCATGCTTTGTTTTAATCACACTTGAATAGTATTTCAGAAGTAAATATTAATATTCAAGCAATATTATAATAGTGCATTTGCAGTGTAACGAGCTCCCACAATTCCTATCGGTCTCAGATCAACCATTCCAGATGGACAACGTTAATTGAAATAGGTGTATAAATCAAGAAAATATTCTGGTAGTCCTGAGTAGTCTTTACTGTTGTGTCTCCTATATTTTCTTCTCAACAAAAGGCCTGTTGAATGAAGGCTTGTACTCGACTATCTAATATTAAGTCGTAGTTTTTGGTTTTCTTGCAAGTAGATATTTTTTATCAAAACATTGTTACTTTAAGCTTCCTTACAATAAATTACAATAATTCTTTGATTGATTAAGCGAATTCATTCTAGAATATTAAATTTCTACTATTTGCATGACAAAAAGCTTACTTGCACAGGCTAAACCTCGATTTGTAAAAATATCCACAAATTCCAATCCAAACACGAGAAAATGCTACCGCTAAACAATAGAAAACACATCTAAATTTACTAAGAATCAAAATTATCCCTGTGCAAATGCGCCTTTTGTCAAACTGTACAGCGGTGCTAGATATAACCTGAAACTGGAGTATTCCATTTTAGTAGACACCTGCTTTTCGGTATGTGATCTCTTTTGGTATGGATAAAAACGCAGTTAGTGTGAAAGGGGTCTAAAGCTTTGCAAGTGAAAACTCAGCTGTCTCTTTCAAAAGTGACAGAGTATTCAAAAACCAAAGAAAAGAAAACTAAATATGTATCAATAAAAACACGTATTTTCAAAACTGTTGTCACAGCGGCCCATGCTCGAGTATGTTAGGGCCTGGTATTGACCTTGGTGTGACCTTCGGTATTGACCTTCGGTACGAATTTAATTTAGGCATTTACGTTTTCATCATGCAATGTCCATCCATAAAGTTATATTTTCATATTTATTTAGTTAGTGAGTGTCTATAATATTTTAGTTTAGTTTTTGTGGCGATCACGTGTTCTGTGACGTCATAACAAGGAGAACTCCAAAAACTAGAAATGCGGTCGCCAGTTTTTCGAGCTCAGCAAGCTAGTTAAAAAGTACGAAAATTAAATATCACTTTAAGATTAATCAGAAAGATTATCGTTTGGAAAACTGGAATATATGACATTGAATATAAAAGAATTAGTCATGTGACTTTTTTTGTACGAATTGCTCTTAATTGTACTAACAATAAAACGTAAAACATATTCGAACGTAAGTTGAAAGTACTCGGGAATTTAAGTTACTTTTTCCAAAATTAGCATTATTTTTATTGGTTGAAAACTCACGATCGTATTTCATGCATTTTTTCATTTTCAAGTTTCATCAACAAAATCTGGTCACTTGATTCATTCAAAGTTCAGCCTAATCATACCCATAACTCCTTTTAAATTAATGATCGGCAATGACGTCTTTCCTTAGACAAGCTCTTTAAAATAGATGTATACACCAGGGGGAGGGACTCGGTGGGGCCTTCGCTTTTCGTATTCATAGTTGCGTCTTTATGCCTTATGTGGTATCTCTTAGGGATTAGAAATCGTCTGTTCAAAGCACCTCTATTTAAAATGACTTCTGCATGATGTCTTCCAAGGTTTTTTTTTTAACAATAGACCAAAGCCAAAACTTAGTAGCCGCGCCTTTATAGCGCACGGGAATGAGGCTTATTATGAAAACAGAGAAAAAACATTCCGTCGCTAAGGACAAAACTACAACTTCATTGACAGCATTTTATAGTCGTTTTTCCACCTTTTTCTTTTGTAAAATACTAGAATTTTCAACTAAATTACCGCTTTCTACGTTATATTTTACCATAGTTAGCCTTTTTTCAATTTTTAGTAGCATTTTGTTTTTGACCTTTACACTGCTCGACTTCACGCCCTTCTGCGATGAAATTATGGAGGAGAAAAGTGATTCAAAGTCAGGTTAATCGATCTTTTTAACTAATTGAAAAAAGTTAGCCTTTTTTTAGCCATACATACGACTTCATATAAGTGTTTTAGTTCATTATCTATCATTTTGTTGGATATTTTTGTTTAAATCGACCTCGCTACGGCATCGAGATATGTTGACATTTTTGCTGCCATTAGCTATCACAACCACCTTAGAGCAAAAAAGAGAGTTAGTTTAATAAAAAATGGATAACTATTTTGCTGATTTTGTTCATTGTGAAATGTAGAGAGAAACGGCAGTGAAAAAAACCGTATTCATATTCAGGAGGATGTCCATAGAATTGGCATTGACTTCAATATATTAAAGTGAAAAATTGGTCTTCGACCGGAAAGCGAATAACTGCTATTCTTATAACCATAGTTTGAGCAATGAAGCCCTGTCGAAAAAGGTACATGGAATGTTTTATTTGTTTCTTTCATCTGTAAAACAATATTGAAAACGATGTTGTCAAAGAATTGTAAAAAGAAAAAGCATAAACAATTGAAATTAAAGGTTTACAGTGCTAGCAAGCGATTAGTAACCTGATTGACGGCAAAAATATCAACATATCTCGATGCCGTAGCGAGGTCCATTTGAACAAAAATATCCAACAAAATGATAGATAATTAACTAAAAAACTTATATGAAGTCGTATGTATGGCTAAAAAAAGGCTAACTTTTTTCAATTAGTTAAAAAGATATTTACCTGACTTTGAATCACTTTTCTCCCCCATAATTTCATCGCAGAACGGCGTGAAGTCTAGCAGTGTAAAGGTCAAAAACAAAATAAAATGCTACTAAAAATTGAAAAAAGGCTAACTATTGTAAAATATAACGTAGAAAGCGGTAATTTAGTTGAAAATTCTAGTATTTTACAAAAGAAAAAGGTGAAAAAACGACTATAAAATGCTGTCAATGAAGTTGTAGTTTTGTCCTTAGCGACGGAATGTTTTTTCTCTGTTTGCATAATAAGCCTCATTTCCGTGCGAAAAAAGGCGCGGCTGCTAAGTTTTGGCTTTGGTCTATATTCCCATTGAAGTGGTTCATTCGTTAATTCAGCTGAACGTCCCACCTGGACAAATGACTAAACAAACCAGCATATCCAATATACCTTGAAAGCTGAATAAATGAGCTGATTCAATAGGAACAATGATATAAGCATTATGACAATAGGCTTTTCCTTTATTCTCAACAGTGAACCATAGTATACAATGTTGTCGGTCTTATTGATAGCTGTACTTGGTGCAGTGCTTCAGAATGCTGCTGGTGCTAAACTTACCAATGACCAAAAAGCACAGGTATGTAATGATGATAATAAATAATAACTTTATTTCAAAAGCGATTTTACATAAGATGCGCAAAGCGCTTTACAACCTACAAGTTGACGCACAGTGACGTATTTTGTTATGGTTTTGCCAACCAACCATTGTTATTAGAAAAAAGAAAATTAAAGTATCAATTGTGAAAATTGTTGGCAAATTTTGCATCACAAAACCAACACTTGTGAACACTACGCTCACGTATATAAATGTAAAATTGATCTCTAACAATTATTGAAAGACAAATAATTAGAATATTAAATTATATAAGTATCTATACAAACCACCCACCTACGAAAACCTATTAATAATGTAGCTAATAGTGGCTAATTCTTTGAAATGAAGAGCCAGTCGAAAGTTGCTTATTTTTCATGACTACTCAGATATCATTTGCATTATAAATCCCTATTTGAACTATATACATTATTTTCTGTATTTAGAACTTCCTGCACAAATATGGATACCTATCGAATCAAGCTCGATCAGGCAACCATGACGTCACCAAAGGTCTCAAAATGTACCAATCATTTATGCAAATACCCGTAACTGGTAAGCTGGACGAACGAACACTAAAAGAAATGGCCAAGCCTCGATGTGGTGTTGCAGATATTGAAGACTTCCCTACCCGGGTGCGTAGATACGTGGTGTGGGGGTATAAGTGGTACAATACTGATTTGAAATGGTATCTTCAATTTGGCAAAGACTTAGATCACGATGATCAGGCTAGGATTATCAAAGAAGCTTTTGGGAGATGGTCTAAGGCAGCACCAAGGCTTAAGTTTACCAGGGTTATGGACCCAGCCAAGGCGAACTTTAAACTTAGGTTAGTTGAGAACTTGAACTGCGTGGCGGCACTGAAAGAATTCAAAATAGACCTTATAGCCAGATTGTGAATCTGAATAGACCAGTTTCATGTTATCTAGCACCACTGTACGATTAGAGTATAAACAAAAGTGTTTTCTTTTGTTAAGCGAAAGCATTTTTCCATGATTTACTTAAAATGTGTGAACATTTTGACAACAGTACATAACGAGGCTTGGCCTGTGCAAATACACCCTTGTCAAATAGTACAGCAAAGCTAGATATAGTGAAACTGGAGTATTTGTTGGGGGGGGGGGGGGGGGGGGGGGATTAGTTGGAGCTATAGTACATAAAATTGTAACGTGATTGGTTTGTTTGATCCAACCTATGCCTCCAATGCAGAAACTAATACCCAAAATCAAAATGACAATTTTCTATTCGTGATGCAAATATTTTGTCTCCTGATAAATAACGATCCAAAGCCTATAAACACTAACGAACGTTTTTCTCTCTGTACAGTTTTGGGTACAAAGAGCACACTGGCGTTCCTGGGGAGAGGAAGTGCAGCAGCAATTTCGATGGATGGAATGGTGTTCTGGCCCATGCCTTTGCACCTCGAGATGGCCGTGTACATTTTGACGAAAAGGAATGGTGGTCAGCCTACGAGAACCATGGTCTGTTTAAACAGCCTTTGCCTCAGGTCGCTACGCATGAGATTGGTCATGCATTGGGGCTTAGTCATTCTAATGTAAAAGGTATATGTCATGGACAGCATTGGATCTCTCGCTCATGAGGGCAGCTTGCAGAGCATATTTTCCATACAAATTCTTATGAAATATTGAATTTAATGCCATTTCCCTCGTGTTATATTTTACGAACTCGCCTTCTTATGAATGTTAAGGTGCTCTTTTCATTTCTGTTATTCTTTTTGGCACAGCTCCTTGATTTAAAAGGGGTAGCGTCACGTGAACCGTTGTTGCAAAAGGCCTATTAAATTTGAAGAAGTCTAAGTCCGTTCACATACGGGAACCTTTGCCCAGTTTCTTTAGACAATAATTAATATTTGTGTACCCAAAACACCACACGCACCAGCAACTACTGCATTCAGTATGAACAAGTACACATAACACTGAGATCACATCTTTATTTTTGTTAGCGAGGATAACATGAGGGCTGGCGTGAGAGAAGTCATCCACAAAAACTGGGAGAATACAAGGAGGGATCGGAAGAAAATTAAAGTTAAATCTTAAGCAAATCAGGAGGAACCTATATGAGATATACCACAGTTGGTACATCTGATTAATTATTTTTATAAATTAAGGAGTTGATATTGTATTTCAAATTTGGTTGAATTAAATTACAATTTGTTTGATTTAAATGATAATAGTTACCCCCCCCCCCCCCTCCTCCCTCCCAAAAGAAGGTATTATTGTTATTGCGAGATATTGAAGAAGGAAAGGCAAAACAATAATGTAGATCCATTTAATTGCGTTTGTATAGGTGCTGTAATGTGGCCAAGCTGTTGCTACTCGAAAGCTGCCCTCTCCCAAGATGATATCGACGGTATCAGAAAAATCTATGGTGAGTTGTTGTGGAGGGAGATGGTAATGGGGGAAAGGGGGGGATGAAAAAAAAGAAAACGAACAAAAGTTTATAAACTCAGGCAAGTGTGCAAACGTTGATACCTTCAAACCAACAAAAGTGCATTTTTGTGGTTTCTACTGGAGCTGCATGTTCTAGTGATGTCATTCTCGCACCTCGCAACCTACGCAGTCAGAGCAAATTTTGCTGAGAAGGTTGCTGGTACCAGAGAGACTCATGGGAAATCTACCATTTTCCAATGATCTTAGAATGCTTGATCAAAATGTAGACTTTGTTTCTGACTAATCTATTGTTGTTGTTCTTTGTAGGTTGAAGAAGTAGCTTTTGTAAAACTTGCCTGCTTGATTATTTTAAGAAATGAAGGGAAATAAAATAAAACATTGTATACCAAATATGGAGCTTTACAATCAATTAACCCATAACTGGTTACGGATGCATGCAAATGAGATAACAAGCATTGTATCCATAATAACAGCTGTTAACGACAATTAGCTTCGTCTGATTTTAAGATACAGTATTACATATATTTATACGTGTGGCGAAGATACACCTAGGGCGCTTTTTATTCAATCAAAAGATTGGAATCCCAGTTACATTGGGGTAAATTCCAAATGAAAACCAAATTTCAAGAAAAACGTTTTGGAAAATTGTGGAACGAATTACTGGTTCTCCTTTTTCACGAAAATTCACCCGCTTTCGTATTGTTTTCTTGTGAACCGTGGTAATGGGGCAAAAGTAGGGGGGAAGCATTTAATTGATAATAGTTGATTTGAGCTTTGCGTATGAAAGATACCGTATGCAATCTTGAAAACAATGTATGCCATTACGATATATTACTCCGTCGTATCAAAGATACCGTATATGCAATCTTGAAAACAATGCCATAACCATATATGGTATTGTAAATGTAGGTAAGAAGTAACAAATGACTTTGATTAGCGCGCGAGATTTTTTTCTTTTTTTAACAGGTTGAGATTGCAACAGAACAATAGGCATATCTTTGATACGGTGTCGCCCGCTTGTATAGAAGGCTACTAAAAGCCTATACAGAAAACACTGAATTGTCAAGCTATTTTGTGATTTGTAATGCATGTTCTAGTGATGTCATTCTGACACCTTGCAACGTACTCGGGCAAAAACAACTATATTTGCTGTGAAGGTTACAGGTACCAGAAAGACTCATGGGAAATGTCGAGTTTTCCAATGATCTTCGTATAATTGATCAAAATGTAAACTTTGTTTCCGACTAATCTATTGTTGTTGTTCTTTGTTTATGAATTTATAAATCCCAGGCCATTCTCTATAATGCCTACTCTTCTTTTGGGGGATTTGTTTTATTGGGATTACAATCATAGCTATCCTGCATGTTGTAGTGATGTTATTCTGGCACGTTGCAGCTAAACACACAGGCAAAACAATTTTACTGTGAAGACTGCAGGTACCAGAAAGACTCATGTGAAATCTTCCATTTTCCGATGATCTTAAGCCTGGTTCACACGGCATCATAATCATAGTCATAATCATAAGCACAGTCATAAGAAATGGAGAAGTTTCCATTTTCTTATGATTATGACGTTATGTCGCACGTGTGAACCGTACAATGTTAGTCGTAAACGTGGTTATGATTATGATTATGATGCCGTGTGAACCAGACTTTAGAATGCTTGATCAATATAATAATTTAATACAAATATGGCAAATTGTGAATAAATTACAGCCTATACTACCTTTACTAAATGCATATTTTATTAAGATACAAACTATTTACATCGATCGGTGCAGTACAAAACATACCCTCTGGGTAGTCTGATGGAAAATGGACTGTAAGTCAACACAGAAATCCCAAACATCGATTTGCCGTAATTTTATACATGGGCTATAGCGATGAAGGTTATACTCAATCATCTTCATCATCATGGATAATTTCTTGTGCTCCTTGCTGTTGAAAAAAGCAAAGATATACAATATTTTAAATAGAAACCAGACTGCATGTGAAGCCTAGCGGTGAGAGTGCTGGTCTTTCAGCACTATGACCTGGGTTCGATTCCCAATGCCACGAGATTAACAGCAATCAACATGTGAGCAGAGCTGTGGGCCAAAATATTTAACGTAGAGATAGTGAGTGTGTGTCCCCATAGTTCCCTTCGCAGCAGTTTTTAGTGTCGTCACGCAACGTTCTCTCCCCACAGAAATCGTTGCGTGACGACACTAAAAATGGCTGCGAAGGAGACTAGAGTCCCCCCGAATAGTAGGAAACTTTTGTCTAGCTATAAAGTTGAGACGTTAAAAAGCCATTATTTTTACGATCATTTATACTGTAAAAACCCATTTCTGTCTTAGGATACTATTTCCTAGAAAACTTTTATGGCTCTAATATAGATATAGAGTTAGAAACTACTTACCGCTGCTGCCTCTTCCTGTCGTCTTTGTTCATAAATCTACCAAAAAAAACCCGACAAATTATTATTCATTAGGTTTGCAAGAGAGAGGTAGGACACAAACTTGATAATACGTTCACCACACCCCTCTATATTGACGAGTCTAAACCGGACATATCTTTTGTATGTAGTGTCAAAAGGTGCACAGTGGAGCCCCCTGTATAAGTCTTTTTAGACAAGACCCTCATGGGTACAAATCTAGTTAGAGGCCTTCAGGCTTCTCTTTCGCAATTTCTTAAAATACGCAAAGCTACTGCGAAATTAATTTTTTGCACGCAAAGCACAATAATGCAATTAAGATATTACGACATAAAATTATAATGTGCCGATGGCCTTGTTCAATTATTTGTATAATCACCTCTTCAGCCTCCTGTCTCTCATCGTCTGTATATTCATCTTTATCCAGTCTCTCTAGTCTTCTTAGAGTAATCAGTACTTCAATACGATAGTCATCTTCATCGGACACAGGATTCTCTATGAATAAATATACAGAGTACTAGATTAAAAACTGTTGGGGTGGGTTGGGTTGGGAGGCATTGCCGGGTAGCAGTAGATAGCTCCTACTTGGAAACCCAGGTGGTACTTCCTTTGTCCAAGTGGTAGGGGTGATCGGCGGTCGATTTTACAAATGAACCCTAAAAGATACGCATAAATTAAGAGAATTGTCAAAGCCTGTCAAAGACTTTTAAGGAAGAATCATAAAAGGACTCTAAAAGGTACGAACAGGGAATATATCTAACCCTAAAAGGTGCTCTGATCACCCCTACCACTTGGACAAAGGACTACCCCCTGGGCTGGAAACCTTCATCAATCCCTTTATAGGAACCGATTGTCTTCTATTAAAGGGGGATTTTGACCTTGTGAGTTGGTAGGCCTAAACGCTCAGCCATCCACCCAACCAATAGTGAGCATCACATCATCAAAAAAAAACAAAAAAAACGAGCAACATAGTTGTTATATTGTTTTAAGGGACTGGTCATAAAGTATAGGGGGGATGGGCCGGAAAATTCAAAATTCCCAAGGAATGACTTTTACTGGCCCATTCTTTAATCTATGCATAGTTACACGTAGCCCACCCCTATACAATGCACCACAAATACCCCCAATGCATTGCTCAATTTTTCATGGCCCACCCCCTTTTTCATGCTCAAAAATTATGGCCCACCCCACTATTTTATCCGCCCCACCCCACCCCCCCCCCCCCCCCACTATACTTTATGACCAGTCCCTAATCACAAACAATATGCCTTACCCATGAGTACTAAAGCTCTTAGTAGAGGTAGACATTTTAACTTGTTCACTTCTTTGATGTTTGAGACACTGTTACCCCTGAAGATAAAAACAGGTTATTGAAACTGATCCACTTTTATGCGCATAAAAGTCCTCTCAATTGAGTATAAAATAAAATAATATACTTTATGTATGTAGCATCTAGTCAGCCAATTAAGTTGAAGGAATTCTGAGTATGATGTTTGGGTTAGTCTCAATGGCTATGTATCTCAATTATTGCCAACACACATCAAAACGGAAATGAATGCTGGCTTTGTGCTGACAATGTATTTAAACCAGACATGTTTTCTATAGAACTTAATTGAACTAATAACAAATTGTATGACATATCATTTAACATGCTTGTTATTGTATTACAATCAATTTTGTTGATAACAAGTGTTATTTCAATGTATTACTAGAACAAAACCAGCATTCATTTGGGTCATGGCTTCATGCTTGTTGCTCTAGCGACAACAACGACTTTTGAAATAAGTGTATATCCCAAGTGGTAGGGGTGATTGGCGGAGGTTTTTGAAAACAACCCCTAAAAGGTATGCACAGATAAAAATAAAGCAGAGTAAAAATGACCCTTACAGGTATGGAATCGTGTTATGTAACTGATTTTTGAGCCAGAACCTACAAAGACCCTAAAAGGTACTCACAGGAAATATTTTAACCCTATAAGGTACGCTGATCACTCCTACCACTTGAACAAAGAATGTACCACCCCCCTGGGTGTATATACAATAGTATATTTTACCTCATATTCAGGTATTGTAGATTCTTCATGTTCTCTGAGAACCCATCTAGTTTTTCTATCTGGTTGTCTCTAAGATGCAGCTTTGTTAGATGTTCCAGACGATCAAGTCCCTCAATAGCTTTGATGTGATTAGCTCCCTGTTATACACATAATACATGTAAAACCACCCACTAACAAGGCATTCTTAAAGTATAATATTCAAGATTGTCCTGGAAATGGTTGGTTTTATATGCAATGGTAATATTGATTAAAACTACTTGAGAGTGTGATCCCTCAGACTGACATACCAAAAATTGAAACACAAAATACTATTTCTTTGTAGACTATTTACTGTAAATATTTATCAAATTCTGATTGGTTGACGTGCGGTCCATCTAAAGGTGTATTGGACCATTTCTATGACGTCACAACAGAACGGGAAATTAAAATCAACTTGTAAAGTATTGTAATAAATATTTTGTTTAAGTTTTGCCATTTCATGTCTGCAAAGTGTTTTTAGCCAGTTTAGTGTGTGTTTAACGTATTTTTATTCATTCCATAATGTGAGCTTTGGCGATAAAATATTTGGTAGTCTTGAGTTATGTGTATCTGTGACATCAAAGAAGTTACCACCGTGGCAAGAGAGTCATCGTACCCCCTCTAAATTAATCAGCTTGGATCCACACATTCCCCCCTCACACAAACATTTTATATTCAGAATATACAATGAATAAATCGGGGCATGATTTGATTGTATACTTTGTGATTACAGTTCACACCATACTATGAAAATCAGTAGACTGGTAATCATGCCCCCAAAATTCCGTCCATGTGACCAATTTTTTTTGTACCATGTGATCGCGTCTGGCCAATCATTTTGCTCAAAATTGGTCATGTGGTACAAAAAGACACACCCCCAAGGCCAAATTTTCAATGTACATTTAACCACTCTAGTGAATTTCATAGTAACAAGAGAGTGATATCCCACCTCCTCTCTCAGCTTGGATCCGAATGCGCCTCCCCCTCCCACAAAACACTGTTTTCCAATCAGAATAATATGTAATATATCTATGTTATAATTATATGAATGAGATTTATTACCAAGTAGAGTTCTTTCAGGTTGGTGATGTTTAGACCATTGGTGTTCCACAGTTTATTCCCTCTTATTTCAAGTATTGATAGTCTTTCTAACTTGACAGCATCTAGACCACTCACCTCTATTATCTCATTGACTATAAAAAATAAAATGAACAAAATGATATCTATGGTCAAGTGGCATGCATATGGGTACCTCTATTATCTCATTGACTATAAAAAATAAAATGAACAAAATTATATCTATGGTCAAGTGGCATGGGTGGTCACCTCTATTATCTCATTGACTATGAAAAATAAAATGGACGAAATTATATCTATGGTCAAGTGGCATGCATATGGGTGGTCACCTCTATTATCTCATTGACTATGAAAAATAAAATGAACAATATTATATCTATGGTCTAGTGGCATGGGTGGTCACCTCTATTATCTCATTGACTATGAAAAATAAAATGAACAATATTATATCTATGGTCTAGTGGCATGGGTGGTCACCTCTATTATCTCATTGACTATGAAAAATAAAATGGACAATATTATATCTATGGTCTAGTGGCATGGGTGGTCACCTCTATTATCTCATTGACTATGAAAAATATAATGGACAAAATTATATCTATGGTCAAGCAAGTGGCATGGGTGCATGTCACCTCTATTATCTCATTGACTATAAAAAATAAAATGAACAAAATGATATCTATGGTCAAGTGGCATGGGTGGTCACCTCTATTATCTCATTGACTAGTATGAAAAATAAAATAGACTTGTAAAATTATATCTATAGTCAAGTGGAATGAGTGGTCACCTCTATTATCTCATTGACTATAAAAAATAAAATGGACAAATTATATCTATGGTCTAGTGGAATGGGTGGTGACCTCTATTATCTCATTGACTATAAAAAATAAAATGGACAAATTATATCTAAGTAGATGGTCTAGTTGAATGGGTGGTTAAGTTTTAACAAGTTATCTTAAGTCCTGCAATTAGGGATTTGGGATAAAAAACAATGACACCATTTTGCTTTAATTGTAACAATCCCACATGCCTTTGCAGGACTTGACTTGCACCAGGCCACCTCTATAATACTTTGTTTAGTTACTTATTCAATAATACTTACATGATAGGTTAAGGTGCTCCAACAGTGGATGGCTAATTCCTTCAGTATCCATTACCTTATTGTGAGCAAAACTTGCTTTCTGCAGATATGGAAGCTGTGAATTGAAGCAAAAACTTTTTAAAGCAAAAGTGCATAGATCAGGATTGTATATGTGCTACTGTATATAATCACATTATTATTATTGTTGTTGTTGTTGTTGTTGTTGTTGTTGTTGTTGTTATTATTATTATTATCATTATTATTATTATTATTATTATTATTAATGCTCATCATATTTCTACTTATAATAGAGCATAAAAGGAAGAGCATGTTGATTTTCTTATAGCATATTAGCTGCACTTTGTTACCATAAAATGTCACAACTCACAATTCATCTCTAATGTGAATAAACCTAATGTTTGAGTTCATTTGCATTTTATTCTGCACTTGTGAGATGCAAAGTTTGAAGTAGGCCTTATATTAACAATACAACAATGTTAGCTGTGAATATAAGAGGCACTTGTTACACAAGCGCATAAAATAAGAGAGGGAGGGAGGGTGGAAAGGGGACTCCCTTTGTCCAAGTGGTAGGGGTAATCTGCATTCAATTTAGGGTTGAAAATATTTCCTGGCAAAAAAGTCAATTATATAATATACAACATGTACATATTAATTATTTTATGAGCTTGTGTAACAAGTGCCCCAGGGCCTAGAAAGAGCATACCTCATCTAGTTTAGCAGAATGAAGGATGTTACGATCACATTTCAGAGTAAGTAAGTGAGTGAGAGAGTTAATTGATGAGATATCCCGTAGTTGGTTGCCAGTTAAATCCTGTGGAAAAAAAAAAGCATTTAGAAATGGGTGGACTGATTCAATTATATGGTGTATACAGTCATTTGAAAAAAGCATTGTCGCCAACCGGCTCTGCGACAAGCCCAAGCGGGAGTATGGGTGAAAATCACTGAAGCAATACATTTTTAGGACACGCTAAAGAATATTATGCTGAAATAATTGTAGCAAGTACACAAATGAATGAATGTGTGCCTTCGCATTGACCGTGCAATGGATTATAGGGTAATAGGGTAATCTTCCACAGTACTTTCCATAAAGTTATTCATCCTGTAAATTAATGTAGATACAATACTCACCACATAGCGGAGATGAATAAAACAGTTAAGAACACTGATATCCGTTAGGTCCCTGTGGACATCAAAATAAGACAAAAGACCCTTGATTGACATATGATTTGGTAAAATGCTTATAAGATTCATATAATTGTTTGATCACAATTTAAATTTGATCAATAATGAATAATTAGCATATCTTACTTATTGACTTATCATGATAACAATAGTCCCCCCAATAGTTCCCTCCACCATCTTAAAAGGTAGCCAGGCCTTTGCATCAAAGCACAACAAGTTTGCAATGATAGACACCTTTTAACACCTCTCGGTACAATTACTCAGGTGTCTTAATCATTGCAAGCTCAATGTCTCACTTAAATGCAAAGGCCCAGCTACCATTCAAGATGACGCAGGGAACTCTGAAGGGCACTATTTGAAGTCTTTTGATAAAACACAATGCCACTCAAGTTAATTAACCTACTAGCAAGCTATAGAAATTGGTCCATTTGATCAAGTAATGCCAATCCTAATTTAAATCAAAGAAAACCAACTGCTTACTTGTCATGGATGTCAAGTCTAACATATGCATGAGCCAGTCCATTGCCAGTCTTACACAGCAGTGATAAACTCTCTGCTAACATCTCTTCTGTCAGTGGTTTCTCAGGGGTTTTCTACAGCAATAACAAACAAATACACCATATATTAGCAGGTAAAGAGTATTTGAAAGTTTCTAAAATTCAAGGTATGCATACATTATATTTATACAATACAATACAATAAAGATTTATTCCAGATGCAACTAAATAGATACATATACAAAATATAAAAGCTGAATAGAGCAGGCGAAACACTACAAAAATAACTAAAAAAAGGGCATCTAGAAAGGAAGTTAAGAGGTTATCCCTAAAAACTCCCTAAAATAACAAACAAATAGACGAGAAAAGCTACAAATATACGAATAAATGGATAAATATATAGTAGAATGATAAGAAAAAAAGTTATATAAGTTACATTTATTTCATTGGTTTGGCGAAGTTTTGTTTTCCTGCAAGTAGAGTTTTAGCTTTTTGTATATTTTCTACTCTATATAAATATCAAACGACGAACAGAAACTTATTTGTTTATAAGATGAAAGCCATGTAAGCTTTATAAAGCGTTAAAGTTCACGTTTTATACATGTATGAGCAGTTAGATCGATATTCCTCAAGTTCCAACTGTTGATAGTTGAAGTAAAAACTGCTTTTGTACCTCTTCATCTAGCTCTTCTTCTTCGTTGTCATCTTCTAACTCAGGCTCATCGACTCCTTCTTCGTCTTCAAAGTCCGACATTGCTTAAATACAGGTATATTTATCGTCTTTTCAGCTCAAAACTCTTTGAAGTCTTGAACGAGATGTTGACATCGAAAAGTCCAAAAAATATCGACTTTGTTGTTTCCATGGTAATGATACATCAGAGAAAATGCGCATGCTTGATGACATCCACCCGCTTTCACCATATCGCTGGCGCATATTCAAGATGGCGTCTAAGAAACGACAACAAGATTGGAAAAGTCATGTAAGTTGAGTGAAATTTGTAAATATCTCTTGTAATTCAATGAAAAATATAAATATATAATATGACTACATGATTGATAGTAGAAAGGAATACATAGATATGGTTATTCTCTACAGTGAACAGAGGAAATGCGAAGTTTATGCAGTTTCTTGCAGCGCGCGCTACTCTCAAATAATTTGCCCAGGTTGTGTATACTTTCAGTATATTTGCATACTTTTATTCATTGGCTTTTACAAAACTAGATTTATGAAAGAAGAGATCACTTTTCATGTGTCACTTTATTGCATCTTTTGCATTTATATAAGCTTACGTTTTTCTATACGAATCAATGGTCATCAATAACGTTTTTCTAAACGCTTATTATTTCTCGTTTTTTTATATTTCCGCCCATTCCCACTCCTTTCCTTTCTTCATTCCCATGCATTTTCCTTTTTATTTCCCATGTTTTTCCTTTTCAAGCACATTTCTTTGTATTTACTTGTAAGGAAATAAATTTAATAATTAATAAATTAAGATGGTGCAAAAATGCATTAAGTTCATGTGTAATGATTTTTCATCTACAGGGAGATTATATGAGTGCAAAAACCAGAAAATTAGATGAACAATTTGCCGTCAAGCCTGCAGACAGGTAAAGCTTGACCCTCCACTCCCTGTGACCATTTTTTGTTTCTTGATGCAATCTCTGAGTTCCTATCATGTACTACAGCATTACCTTTAGGTAATGTATACAATATGAGCGACCGATCTGCATACACAACTGCGACTTGAAGATGAGACACTGTATACCACATACAGATCGGACACTAATATTACACACCTATTTCAAAGAAAGTTGTCAGAAGGAGATTTGCAATCTGCAATCTGAGACCGAAATGAATTGGTCCTGTTTTTTTTTGCGCTTAGCACCTTCAGATTTATATTTACCATCGCCAGAAAGTGGGCATGCAAACAAATTTTTAATGAAAAAAAACTGCCGTACCCCAGAATTCATTTTGGTCTCAGATTCAGATCTCCTTCTGACAACGTTTTTTGAAATAGGTGTATACTTAGTCCAAAGTTAGTTCTTTCATATTTTACTAAAATTGTCAAGATAAAAGTAAATCTGTCCGAGAAAGTTCAAGTTGAAACTTATGCAAATCTGAACAAAATCTATATCTCATCAGGGACGTGATTTCTTTAATTATTAAGTAAAATTCTCATTAATTACTCATTAATTTTATTAATTAATATATTTAATGTATTTTTTTCTTTATTTGTGTCCAGGGATAAAGATATCTTTAAAGGAGTGTCAATATTCATCAATGGATACACAAGTAAGCTCTATGAACACCATCATTATCATCATCAACGCTATCATCACTACTATTCCAGCATCATCATTATATCATGGCATTGGCATTTGATATTTCACAAATTTATTCTTTTTTTCCCTTTTTGGGGGGGGGGGGGGGGGGGGGGGGGGGAATTTTAACTCAAATGGTCAGCACCTAAATGTATTAACAATAATTGTTTTAACTTGGACTAGGACAATTTTTTGAACATACTAGCTTGGTATAGTGTTTTTCATATATTCATTTCAAGAATTGTTTTTGTTATAACTTATTGTATAATTGGTCATTGTTATTTGTTTACCATGTTTTGTAGATCCCCCGTCAGATGAACTAAGGAGTCTTGTATGTAGTCATGGAGGTAAATTTCAACAGTATTACTCACGGTCATCTGTTACTCACATTGTTGCTACAAATCTACCAGACAGCAAGATCATTGAAATAAGGTAAACAAATTCTACTAATCATCCAGTTGTTCAAACTCAGATATTCCAATAGGCTCAGATTTCAGCCGTTGGGGTTTCGTGCGCCCGCGATACTCTCCCCACTAACGGCTGGGCGCATCGGCTTGGCATTGTTTTTCTCAGCCAATCAGCGATTTGCCCCTCGAAAATCGAGGGGCATAATATTAATAAATTAAAATTCATCGTGAACATAATGGCGGATAAGAGTGACTTCGAAAGTGCTTGTTCAAATGCTTTGAAATCGTTTGGTTTCGAGAAATCTAAGGATATTCAACGAAGGAATAAGTAAAAGGCAAAGATGTTTTTGTTTATCTACCGACTGGCTCAGGAAAATCATTGATTTTCCAAACAGCGCCGCTTGTAAGGTTCCATTGTTTTGGTTATTTTACCTTTGGTTTCTCTCATGAGAGACCAAGAGAACTTCTTAACATCCAAAGACATTAAGACTGCCTTGATAGGCCAAGAAGAGGATGGCGAATGAGTAATATGCTAAACAACTACGAAGTTTTCATTTTAAATTACGGCGGTGATTGTAAGCTGTCATTTGTATCGAAACTCGTAATTATCGTCTTTATTACTTGATTTTTTTTCTCTAAAATACACAGCTATATTCTTAGAATAACTACATTTAAATCCAAAATGTTTACTTTCAAAATTAAAACTGGTTTATTATGCGCGGTTGTAACATATACTCAAGCGGCTCTCTTAACGAGTCAACAATGTGTATCGAAACGACTCTAGCTGTAATTTTACTTCTTTATTGTTTGATTATTCTTAAAATCCTATAAAAACGGACTATATACTTGGAATAAACAAAACGTTTACCACTGAAATAGCTTTTGCGCTGATTTATCTCGATCGTTCTTTTGACAAATAACATACCCGATGGAATTGCTAAATGATATGCAGGTTTTGCTAAGAGTTGTTTCGAATTGAATTCGAATCATTTGCAAATTTTAATAAAAGACCTTTTGACAATCAGGCCGTTGGAAAGTTTATTTACATTAGCTTACATTTCAACAAATTTTATTTCCGTTTCCGTTTTTTATGCTATTAGCATAATTACGTCACGGACATGCGCGACACGTTTCGAAGCCGATGCGCCCAGCCGTTACGGGGGAGAGTATCGCGGGCGCACGGAACCCCAACGGCTGAAATCTGAGCCTAACATTCCAACAGCTTGTTGTGAAATACGTTTTTAGCTGCCGTCAATCAAGGATTTAATAGGTACCGACTAATTAGTTTTGATTGACGGCAGCTAAAAACGTGTTTCACAACAAGCCGTTGAAATGTCTGAGTTCGCGGAAAGTCGAAAACTGCAGTAATAGTACAGATAAATGCAGCTTGAAATATAAAATAACCCCACTATAATTAATAAATAGACACTACTTATGATTACTGTAACCGTGGAAAATTTTGAGCCTCAGGTGGGAAACAGACCCATGTCACAACCTTCCAATTATCCAGACAGATGCACTACCACTGGAAACTTATATAATAATTATCCAATGGTTGAGTGTGACTATAAACTGAAATCCATCAGTGACATGACATATACTGAAATCCATCAGTTATTCAATGACATTAAATAAAATGTAGATGAGGCATGATCGTCCGGGGTGGTGTAGTCTTGAGAAAGACTGATGGTGTCATTAATAACTTTGATAGAGTATCTGTTTTGATCATCGGAAGGTGGTGGGTTTGTTTCCTACCCGGGGCTCAAAGGTTTTAGTTGTGTCTATTTATTGTGGAGTTATTTCACATTCGTTGATAAGGATTCTGTTATTTAAGGGCTTGTTATAGATCCACAGTTACTTACCAGCATGCTTTGCATTGTTTATTTTGATTTGAGTGTTATAATTCTTACATTTGCTGACAAGTCAGTCATATTACGAGAAAACAAATAATACAAAAGGCTTAACGATTTATTAAGCACTCTCACATTGTGCTACAAAGCCAGTACTACCACTTTTGGGTATTGGACTATTTGGCCCATGAGTCATAGATATACCAAAGAGTTAAAACTAGTGATAATTTGTTGTTGTTGTTAATATGATAGGGACAAAAAGATAGTACGTCCTCAATGGATTCTAGACAGCATAGAACAGAGTCATCTGCTTCCAATAGAGTCTTATTTACTATACGATGGCAGACAAGCTAGACAAAAACAACTGAACTTTGGTAAAATACCTGATAGTAACTCAATTACAGCAAAACAGAGCAGCAACTCTTCATGGTCGACGAATAAATCTTACAAATATGACCATACTGATACAACACCATCTGACACCAAGGCTTGTTATGATAACAAGGATGATAATTTATCAAGAACATTTGAAGTCTCTACATCAGATATTTTTCCAAGTAATGATGAGATGTACAATCTCCCAAAGGATAAAATATCTGACAGTGATAACATAGATAATAAAAAATCATCTAGACAATTGGAAGCACCATCATCATTAGTAATTGTGTCAGCAAATGACGAGAAATATAAGATATTGGATCTTAGCAATAAAGTAAAAGATCAAATGGAACAATCATTAACTGAGAGAACAGCAGTTCAAAATAGTAAAGAAAGACTTCATTATTCTGCAGAGAACAAAAGGAGTGGATTACAACTTCACAGTGATGGAATTGAACAGTTAATATTGGCAAGTAAAATGTCATGTGTTCAAAGCAATGAGAGACTTCATGGCCAAAGTAAAAGAAATATTCATGATATTGATATGGCTATGCATGGAAATGAAGTATCTACAACTGACATGAGTGTCAATGAACATGAGCAATCAGACAGTAAAATAACATCTGTGCAAGAGAAGGACTCTCTGCATAATAGAACAGAAAATAATAGTGGTGATGATACTAATAGAGCTGATCAGAAAACAAGAATGTCTGCAATTGACAAATTAGCCAATCAAATTGACCAATCATCAGTGTCCAATAGAATGACAATGAGTAAGAATATCACATTACATAATACAACAGAAGGTGATGATGGTAATAATACAGCCAATCAAATGAAAGAATCACCTATAAGTGACAAGTCAGTCAATCAAACTGACCAATCATCACTGTCCAATAAAATGACAGTAAATAGGAATATCTCATCCCATAATACAACAGATAGTGATGATGGTAATGATACAGCTAATCAAAGGAAAGAATCACCTATACAAGACAAAACAGCCAATCACAAACCTGTAAAGGCAGGTGACGCTAAATTTGTCAATGAGTTCTATAGCAACTCTCGACTGCACTATTTGTCAACGTGGGGTGCTGAACTAAAGCAGTTTTCAAGTGAATTGATTAAGACAAGGGTTAATGAAGGTGTGGTACCTCACAAATACCCTGCCCCAGGGTACCACGGTAGGGTTATTATGCATGTTGATATGGACTGCTTCTTTGTATCTGTTGGGCTGAGATGTCGTCCAGATCTTGTTGGAAAACCTGTAGCTGTGTGTCATGCAGGAAAGAATAACACTGGCAAAGGTACTAGAATTCATAATAGTATTTGTTGGTCCTCAACCTTTTAATTTTTGAAAACTTCTACTAAGCTTTCGGCCTTAAACAAAAACAAATATGAAAAAATGCATGAAAAAAAATGAATGAATGAATGAGTGAATGAATGTTTATTTATTTTAGTCATTTTACAGCGGAAATCGTTGCATCGCGACCAGACATGCAAACTTCGGTTAGGATTTTGGGATTTTCTGATCAGCCAATCATATTCTCGGGGGCGGTACTGACACAAGAAAGCTACTATTTCAAACTGCACAACTTCACAAATCGTACAATTTTTTCTGGAACCTACTATGTAAATATGTAAATTTCATGATTAGATGTGTGCAAATGTGTTTGGAAGTAGTACTTGATTATTTATTAAGTTATCAAAGTACTGTAGTTCCTTTGAAATGACTAGAGAATATGCTTTACAATGGAGGGTGATTTACATGTCTAAAGAAGGACGGACCATGAAAGACATTGCAAATACTTTGCACGTCGGTCAAACTTTCGTAAAAAAGATAAAAAGATTGTTTCAAGAAAACATATCAATTGAATATCGACCAAAGAATTTACATAGTAGGTTCCAGGAAAAATTTGCAGACAATGTCTGTACCGCCCCCGAGATGTGATTGGCTGATCAGAAAAACCCAAACTCCTAACCGAAGTTTGCATCATCTGGTCGCGATGCATCGATTACCGCTGTAATGAATGAGTGAATTAGCTAATTTGTATATTTGGTTATTTATTTATAATTTATTCATTTATTTATTCATTTAAAATTGAAACAAGTGTCACTTATCAAGGACATCTATCCTTGATAATGGACTTGCGATGACCCTGAAACATCGGATACTCATTTCAATTTTAGTTGGAATGCATGTTTTGCATCAGCATTAAAGTCTATTTTGATCTGTTTATGTATTTATTTAACTTTTTTTATTTATTTGTTTGTTTGGTTGTTTATCTATTTATCTATAAATGAAAAATATTTTTAAACTATGTTATTTATTAATTAAATATACAGCAATAATGTAGTTGTTCATTCTCAACATTGATTTCATTCATTCTTAGTTTAAATTAATTAATTCCTTAATAGGTAATATAATGAAATTTGTAACATGACCGTAAAAAATGTAGACTTAACTTTACTGACGTTGCGAACTGTAGCCATTCGTCGGAGTAAAAGAGTTAGACTAAGAGAGATATTGACTAAGAAACGTCAGTAAAGTTAAGTCTACATTTTTTACGGTGTTACATATTTCATTCTATTACCTATCGTTTATATCAAACACTGATGCAGCCTATACTAGTTTACTAGCTAGTTTCCATTTTTAATTAATTCCTTGTTTACTTGAGAGCCATAGAGTTTTAAATCCAAACTGTTTTACATCACCCCTTCCGTGTAAATAAATTATCGTCATTATCAAAATCATTTTTATTGATTTCTTTTTTAACCATTTGTGTTACCAGATGCTCATGTACATGTAGACAATTCATCGAACTTCACGTCCATGTCAGAGATAGCATCATGTAGCTATGAAGCCAGGAAGACAGGAGTAAAGAATGGTATGTTCCTTGGTGCTGCACGTAAGCTGTGTCCAGATATAGTGTGCATACCATACCATTTCCAGGAATACCGTACTGTGTCCAGGCAGCTGTATCAGATATTGGTCAACCATACACATGATGTTGAGGCCGTCAGCTGTGATGAGGCCTATATAGATGTATCTTTGATATTAAATGGTAACCATGACATTTGTTTAAGAAATAGTTTTTTGGATTTAACAAAATTATGTTGAAAAAATAGAAAACGCTTCTGTGCTCTTTGACCTTATACACCACTCAGGTATCAGCAGTATACACAGAGACTGTTGCCACTGTTTCCCAAGTGCTTTATAACTTAAATTCTCGAATTCGTATTGGTTGACGTGTTTTTATGACAACAGTCCAATTTTCATATTTTGTTCAGACAGGGAAATTCAAAACTACTTGTGGAGTATTATATCAATTAGTTTTATTTTGTTGAAGTGTTGTCTTCTTATACTTACGATGTGCTTGTAGCCAGCTTTGCATGTGTTTGCATGCGCGAATGTGAGGTTCCATATAAAAGTCATACATTGCTAAGAAAAAATGCCAGTTCACCATCACTTGTTAACATTATAATTTTTTCATTCATAGAGACAACCTCACCGATTGACCTAGCCAAACAAATCCGTCATGAGATCAACCAGCAAACCCAATGTACAGCATCTATAGGTATTGGCCACAATGTATTGATAGCAAGACTATGTACTAGAAAGGCTAAACCAGATGGACAATACCATGTACATGGGCAACATATGGTCCAGGAATTTATTGGTAAGTACTAGTAGCAACAATTTATCATAGGAGCAAAAAAGTTCACCAAAATTATAACCGTTGATTCATTGGAACGTTTTTTTCTTAGAGCGTATACAATGGATCTTTTACGTAGTTTTGTTTCATCTATTGTTGATTGTTACGTATCTAAGAGCGCATACAATGGATCTTTTACGTAGTTTCATCTATTGTTGATTGTTACGTATCTAATTAGAGCGCGTACAATGGATCTTTTACTTAATTTTGTTTCATCTATTGTAGATTGTTACGTATCTAAGAGCGCATACAATGGATCTTTTACGTAGTTTCATCTATTGTTGATTGTTAGGTATCTTATTAGAGCGCGTACAATGGATCTTTTACGTAGTTTTGTTTCATCTATTGTTGATTGTTAGGTATTTAATTAGAGCGCCTACAATGGATCTTTTACGAAGTTTTGTCTCATCTAATGTTGATTGTTAGGTATCTAAGAGCGCATACAATGGATCTTTTACGTAGTTTTGTTTCATCTATTGTTGATTGTTAGGTATCTAAGAGCGAGTACAATGGATCTTTTACGTAGTTATGTTTCATCTATTGTTGATTGTTACGTATCTAATTAGAGCGCGTACAATGGATCTTTTACGTAGTTTTGTTTCATCTATTGTTGATTGTTACGTATCTAAAAGCGTGTACAATGGATCTTATACGTACTTTTGTTATCTATTGATTGTTACGTATCTAATTAGGGACTGTTCATTATTTATGGGGAGGGAGGGGGGGGGGGGGGGCGGTAAATGGGAAAAGGGATTGGTAAAACTTTTTTGTATCCCCCCTCAAAATGCATCAAAACTTTTTTGTCACCCCCCATAATAGGAGTGAAAACTTTTTTGACCTCCCCCCCAACCCCCCATCCCCCATCCCCCATCCCCCAAAACACACACATACATCCATCCATTTAATAAGGAAGGAATTCCTTATCAAAATCCACCCAGATGGTTTTTCTGATTGTGACTTTTTTGATTCCAAATAAAAGCTCTTCAATAACATTTTGAGTCCACAAATTGAGAAAACTTTTGTGACGCCCCCATCAGATTATCTTGAAAATCTAACAACCCCCCCCCCCCCCAAAAAAAAGGTCCTCAAACTTTTTTTTTTGGCCCCCCCTACTATTTTTCCATCCCCCCTCCCCATAAATAATGAACAGTCCCTTAGAGCGCGTACAATGGCTCTTTTACGTAGTTTTGTTTCATCTATTGTTGATTGTTACGTATCTAAGAGCGAGTACAATGGACCTTTTACGTAGTTTTGTTTCATCTATTGTTGATTGTTAGGTATCTAAGAGCGAGTACAATGGATCTTTTACGTAGTTTGGTTTCATCTATTGTTAATTGTTACGTATCTAAGAGCGCGTACAATGGATCTTTTACGTAGTTTTGTTTCATCTATTGTTGATTGTTAGGTGTCTTATTAGAGCGCGTACAATGGATCTTTTACGTAGTTATGTTTCATCTATTGTTGATTGTTACGTATCTAATTAGAGCGCGTACAATGAATCTTTTACGTAGTTATGTTTCATCTATTGTTGATTGTTACGTATCTAATTAGAGCGCATACAATGGATCTTTTACGTAGTTTTGTTACATCTATTGTTGATTGTTACATATCTTAATTATTAGAGCGCGTACAATGGATCTTTTACGTAGTTTTGTTTCATCTATTGTTAATTGTTACGTATTTAAGAGCGCATACAATGGGTCTTTTACGTAGTTTTGTTTCATCTATTGTTGATTGTTAGGTATCTTATTAGAGCGTGCACAATGGATCTTTTACGTAGTTATGTTTCATCTATTGTTGATTGTTACGTATCTAATTAGAGCGCGTACAATGGATCTTTTACGTAGTTTTGTTTCATCTATTGTTAATTGTTACGTATCTAAGAGCGCATACAATGGATCTTTTACGTAGTTTTGTTTCATCTATTGTTGATTGTTAGGTATTTAATTAGAGCGCGTACAATAGATCTTTTACGTAGTTTTGTTTCATCTATTGTTGATTGTTAGGTATCTTATTAGAGCGCCTACAATGGATCTTTTACGTAGTTATGTTTCATCTATTGTTGATTGTTACGTATCTAATTAGAGCGCATACAATGGATCTTTTACGTAGTTTTGTTTCATCTATTGTTGATTGTTAGGTATTTAATTAGAGCGCCTACAATGGATCTTTTACGTAGTTATGTTTCATCTATTGTTGATTGTTACGTATTTAATTAGAGCGCATACAATGGATCTTTTACGTAGTTTTGTTTCATCTATTGTTAATTGTTACGTATCTAAGAGCGCATACAATGGGTCTTTTACGTAGTTTTGTTTCATCTATTGTTGATTGTTAGGTATCTTATTAGAGCGTGTACAATGGATCTTTTACGTTGTTATGTTTCATCTATTGTTGATTGTTAGGTATTTAATTAGAGCGCCTACAATGGATCTTTTACGTAGTTTTGTTACATCTATTGTTGATTGTTACGTATCTTAGAGCGTATACAATGAATCTTTTACGTAGTTTTGTTTCATCTATTGTTGATTGTTAGGTATCTTATTAGAGCGCCTACAATGGATCTTTTACGTAGTTATGTTTCATCTATTGTTGATTGTTACGTATTTAATTAGAGCGCATACAATGGATCTTTTACGTAGTTTTGTTTCATCTATTGTTAATTGTTACGTATCTAAGAGCGCATACAATGGGTCTTTTACGTAGTTTTGTTTCATCTATTGTTGATTGTTAGGTATCTTATTAGAGCGTGTACAATGGATCTTTTACGTTGTTATGTTTCATCTATTGTTGATTGTTAGGTATTTAATTAGAGCGCCTACAATGGATCTTTTACGTAGTTTTGTTTCATCTATTGTTGATTGTTACCTATCAAAGAGCGCGTACAATAGATCTCTTACGTAGTTTTGTTTCATCTTTTGTTGTTTTGTTTCATCTATTGTTACGTACGTATCTATAGGTGCATGCGTAACAATACATGAAATACAACTACGTAAAATATGCATTTATAGCGCGTGTGATGGATCGATCTTTGAAAGTTTTTCTTTTATTGTTTTTTTATTTCCATGTCAGTATTTTTGGATTTTATAGATAAATCTTTCATTCTCTCATGCATATGTTCCTATTTTTTATTCGTTTTCGAATCAATTCATTATTTTTACATTTATCAGCTCAACAGAAAGTATCCGACCTACCAGGGGTAGGGTATTCCATGAAAGAGAAACTAAAGGCCATGGATGTGACGTCATGTGCTGATCTACAGCGAGTGAGCCTGCAGTCCTTACAGGAGGCATTAGGAGAGAAGACAGGCTTGATGGTGTTTCGGTACGGTCGTGGCGAGGACGACAGACCATTAAGGACTGAAAGGGAAAGAAAGTCAGTATCGGCTGAAATTAACTATGGAATACGATTCACTAAGGTACAGTCCTCATTTCATTTTTTAATCAGTTAATATTGTATGAATTTTAGAGTGAAATAAATAATAAATAGATGAATTGATGAATGAATGAATCTATGAGTGAATGAGTGAATGAATAAATAAATTTAATAAATCAATGAATGTATGAATATTTCATTCATTCATTCTATCAATCTATCAACCAACCAATCAACCAATCAACCAACCAATCAATCAATTATTAGCGTTTCAGTCTTACTGCCAAACACTAGTGTCCTACTAATTGGTGAGAGACTCGGACTCACAATCGATCACTACCCATACTATTGACTTTTAATACTTTTTATTAGCAGACTATTTGCTCTCATGTTGATTTTTGCCGAGAGAGGAAAACTGAGTTTTGAAGTCTTACATTTTAGGGTTTTTTTTAACTCTGAAAATACTATTGTGTATTCTAAGGAATCTGAGCCTTTAGACTTCATCAATGAATTGGCACACGAGGTTCAGAAAAGGCTGAAGGACATCGATTCAAAAGGACAGTCGGTTACTTTGAAGGTAACTATATATACTCTACATTGAAACGATCACAGTAAACGCACATTGTTCTATCGATTATATGATTAGCATACGGTTAGTTTTATTATCATCATCACCGTTATCATCATCATTATTATTATAGCCTCACCTTCATCTTCACAATATATCACCATCCATATCATATGAGTCATCGTTATCGTCAGCGTCGCCATCATTATCAACATCACCTTATTCATTGCCATTATCATCATCATTATTATTATAGCCTCACCTTCATCTTCACAATATATCACCATCGTTATCATCGTTATCGTCAGCGTCGCCATCGTTATCATCATTATCAACATCACCTTATTCATTGCCATACTTCTCGTCGTTTTCCTCATCGTCGCTATTTGTAATTTATAATTAATTGTAAATATTAAAACGCCTTTGTAATATTTTTCCATTGCTAATATTCTACAGCTTAAGGTTCGTAAGAAAGGAGCCCCCGAACCACGTAAATACATGGGCCATGGTATATGTGACAATATTGCACGATCTACGTCACTGCCAACCCCTACCGACGACGCTAAAACAATAGCCACTAAATGTCACCTCCTGTTACGCCAGCTGAAGATCTTACCATCAGATATTCGAGGCATGGGAATACAAGTAAATAAACTAACACAGCATAAACCAAATACAAGAACTCTATTTGACTTTACAACTAAAGGCACCCAACGTAAAACAGTTGCACAAGAAAGTGAGCCGCGTGCGTCTACGTGTAATTCACCGTACGTCACAGCTAAAGGCGCTCAACGTAAAACAGTTGCACAAGAAAGTGTGCCGCGTGCGTCTACGTGTAATTCACCGTACGTCACAGCTAAATGCGCCCAACGAAAAACAATTACACAAGAAAGACATGACGATGTGCCATGTTCGTCTCCCTGTAGTTCACCGACCAACTCATTCTACAGCGGCGATGACTCGGCTACCCCGAAGCCAAGATCAACCACTGCACTAACGATGCAAGAAGCTTTAGACAGGAACGTTAATTTCCCACCTTTGCCGAAGTTTTCCCCGTCGCCGCCCAGTCTCCCCAAGCAACGCCGTGTACCTGTTGCAGGTTCATCGAGACAACAAGATGAAGCATTATCACCTTCACTGCGCTGTTTTGAACAAATGGGAATTGAAGACCAAAATAAAGTAGTGTCGCCTACATCACAAGGTATGAGTGCAATCGGTGGTCGATTAAGCCTCTCACCGCTGTGGTACATCCATCCATAAATCCGATGGATAGGCTATCCATTCATTCATCCATAAACCCATCCATCCATTCATCGATCCTTACTTGAATCCGTTCTTTCTTTCTTTCGTTCTTTCTTTCTTTCTTTCTTTCTTTCTTTCTTTCTTTCTTTCTTTCTTTCTTTCTTTCTTTCTTTCTTTCTTTCTTTCACCCATCCAACCATCCATTCATTCATCAAAAAAATCCATCAATTCATTTCTCTATTCATTTATTCATTTATTCATTCATTCATTCATTCATTCATTCACCCATTCACCCATTCATCCTTTTATTTGTTTATTCATTGATTAATTGGTTAATTTATCCATTCATTCATTCATCCATCCATCCATTCATTCATTCATTCATGCATTCATATATCCATCAATCCATTATTTTATTTCTCTTACCCTGCCTTCCTCTCCCTTCTTTCCTCTCCCTTCCTTCCTCTCCCTTCCTTCCTTTATTTCACCCTCATTCTAGATATTAGTAATTTCAATTTATTAGTGAATAAACACAATTTATTTGTTGATATATAAAGGCATGGGATTTGAAGAACTAGTTCTACCATCGCCATCACAAATAGATGCAAGTGCTTTGGAAGCGTTACCAAGAGAGATAAGGTTGAGTATTCAAAGACAGTACGCTAAGAGGAATACCAAGGTCATGTTTATGATTGATGACAAGGAAGACGATCTAGTAAGTATGACAAAAAGGTAGACTGCAAAGCAAATGCATCTTTTTTTTATTTATTTTTTAATTTTTATTATAATAACTAACACATACACACAAAATTTACAATTAAAGAATACCACAATAAATGTGACACACGATATTGATAACTAATAAAAGAAAGAAGAAAAAAAACACAAACAACTTACAATTAAAGAATGCCACAATAAATGTGACACACGAGAAGACACACACGCACACAAAATTTACAATTAAAGAGTGCCACAATAAATGTGACACACGAGAAGACAAATAAAACTAACTTACTTACAATACATAAAATAGCTACAGCCTACTTATACTTTACAAGGAAGGGTCATTTTAATTACAAGAGTTTGTGCAAACGCATCTATTACACGAAAACTCCGACGAAATGAGTTTTAACTAAAATCTCTCCCAGAACAACTGTCAAATATTAGAACCTCTGTGGGACAAAAATCTGCGTCATAATATCTGGTCGTCCACATTTATTACGTATTGATATGCTATAAAGCAGATTAATGAATATTCATTCCAAAAAGTGTTAATATTGTTGTGTAATGCTGTTTGACACGTGATTTGTATCTGATTTCATAGATATGTCAGACAAGGAAAGAAGGATACGGACAATTAGAGAAAGGTACAGAAGACAAACAACTGCAAGAACAAGCAAATCTTCATGGAGCCACTACCTGTTGCGATGTCAAAACTGTATTGAAGTTATGGACTGAAAGCTCAGGTAGGTCTGGATCCAGATGTAAGGTGATATTATGTATAAAACTAGCTGTTTCTAATAGAAAGTGAGATTCTGCGAGTCATTTAAACTTAATTGTTTCGTTTTGTGTTACTGATATAAGTGCAAAATATTGCAAATTTTTAGTGTTATTGAATTGGTTTATTATTTAGGTTGATCAGCCTGGCTTCCTTCATGCAGTTGTCTGGATCGAAGGCGATTTTAGCAAAAAGCTCTTAAATTCTTAGGCGATTTAAGGCGTTCTGGGCGATCTTTAATTTGAGAAGGAGAAGGCCTATTGTACATGTAAATTAACAATTAAAAAGATGAATTATGTTTTGAAAATATTGATAGTTATCAAAAAACGTATAATTATATTAGTTACTTGTTTCTTTGCTTTGATGGCAGTTTGTATTGGAATAGTCCAGCTTTCATGTCGTTGTTCTTATCTACTTGGCTGATTAATCTTCTTTCTGGGAATTCGAGGATCGAGTTTAATACGCTCAAGACAATATACAATTTCTAGCTGTTATTTTCTAACGTTTTTACGGAAAGAGATTTTCTAAAACATGTTTTTATACTCTAGTACTCGATCCTAGGCTCAGATTTCAGCCGTTGGAGTTTCGTGCGCCCGCGATACTCTCCCCCGGGAGAAAAAACGTTAGAAAATAACAGCTAGAAATTGTATATTGTCTTGAGCAAACCATATACCCAAAGCCAACGCTGATTTGGAAGAGTAAATCGATGTAGAAGTACAAGAAATCCAAATAAATTCGGCTTCAAATCCAAGATGGCGAATTAATTTGCTTGGGCTTCCTGATGTTGAGCCCAGGCTGATTGTTGTCAGCGGGTTGTATAATGAGTTCATAAACATTGTCTCAGCTATCGAGCCTTTGGTCAGGATTAGTTTCGCTGCTCGCTGGGGCTCGCAGCAATAAGTGTTATGAGCTTTTGAACATGGCTAAAATTTACAAAGAATGCCTGGTTAGTAAGGACATTAGACTATACTTGCCTACCTCCATGTGACAATTTTCTGATTAATATATTTCACTGCAAAAAGACTTATGTATACAACTCAAAATATTTGAGTAAATCATTGGATTTCATGATGACATTTTTAGTGGGTAAACCCACAGGTAGCCCAAGCTATGCATTTGTATGTTTTTTAGCAATACAACGAAATATATAAAATGCAATAAAAGTAAACATCTCTACCTGTGTTTTTCATTACATTCCTGTGAAGTTTCAGGCCATTTGCTTCAATATTGAGTGATTTATGGCTGTTGTTCCACAACACACAGGTAGAGATGTTTATTTTTATTGCATTTTATATATTTCGTTATGTTTCTAAAAAACATACAAATGCATAGCTTGGGCTACCTGTGGTAAACCCAACTCATCATGAAGAGTAAACGTAAATGTAGGTGTACCATTGGGTAAAAAGTACTCATTATATTTATTAAAGTCTGATTTTACTCCAAAAAGCGTTGGATCAAAGCATTTCGTTTTTGCAATGTTGAAATAAAGAGGGTTTTTGTTTCTGTCTACCAGAATCTGTTATTTAGGTTGTTGATTACATTGCACAAGTTGTGTTAGAGATCAGACTTGTACTTAGTCGTTACTTTCGTTGTTTATATGATCCGCCGCCGCAATGATAAATGGCTTTTATTCCCCTTCCCTTGATGCACTGCGAACTCAATAAATCTACAGCGTGAGTAGTTAGAATAAATAGCGCAAGTAAGAGTCGTTCAGGAGATGATAAACGGCATATTCATAGGGAGAAACACGATCGGCATAATATCTCAAAATTATATTAGTATATGGGAGAAATGATCGAAAAAAATGATAAAAATCAAATAGGAGAAAAATAATATAAAGAAGAGGTTTTTCAATATGTTTAGCTCTTTGCTCTAGATTTATTAACGATTTCTTTCTGACTTTTAGATCTATTTCAAGAAGACGTCGATGTTGTAGTTGAGTACTTTTTAAAGTTGGTAGAATATGACAGCTTGGAGCAGTTATGGATTCTTATCAAGTATTTAATGAGGTAAATATGTACAAGTCATCTGGTCCATTTTAGTCATCGTACGAACTCGTACTGTAAACTACTATCTGAAATATTTTCTTTTCTTCCCTTCTTTTCCCTCCTCTTTCTTCTTTTGTTACGTTTGACTCATTGCCTTTTCATTCCATTCCATCTCATTTTTCTTTCTCTTTCTTAGTTCCTTTCCCTACCGATTCTTGTCTTTCCCTTTTCTATCCTCTCTTCTTCACCTCCTTAATTTTGTCTATCCATTTTTCGTTCCCATCCATTTCAACCTTTCCATGTATTCCCTTTCTTTCCCTTTCAGTTGTTTGGGGCTATACGTTGACACATCGTTTTCCGTTCGTTTGCTTTTGCCTTTTCTCTTTTTTTAATTTGGGATTACATTTATTCATGTAATTTTATATTAAGTTTAGTTAATATAGACTGACCTACAATCATGTGCAAAATACCTTGAGATATTATCTGGTTTTTACATGAAAAATATTTCAACATCACTTTTCCGTTTCCCCCAATGTTGAGTTTTGGGAATGTGAAACGGTTGTCATTTGAAAGACCAATCAACATTGCTCAGGGTGGAAGGGGGTTTGCAAATCAAATTGATACATTTTGTATATTTTTTAAAACTCAAACAAAAACGCTCATAAAAATGTGACAATGTCCAACAATTTTTCCCGTGAATTTTTGGATGTTTATCCATAGGTGTATTACCAAAACCCGCAGCAAAGCGTGGAGTTTAGCTTGTGAAGACATCATTGGTCGAGTACAAGTATCTGTTATTGGCAAACATGGTGCTCCGTTAGCTGTTTGATTGAACCAACATCGATAATGATAATGATTATAATGACGATGGTGATACTGATGATGGTGATGATGATGATGACAAAAATGATAATGATGGCGGTGATGATGATGATGATAATGATGATATTAATGATGGTGATAATGACTATGATGATGATAATGATGGTGGTAATGATGATGATTATGATGGTACTGATGATGGTGATAATGACTATGATGATGATAATGATGCTGGTAATGATGATGATTATGATGGTACTGATGATGGTGATGATGATGGTGGTGATGATGATGATAATGATGGTAATGATAATAATAGTAATTCGTAAATAAACTAAATATAATACGTTTCTTCCACGAGAAGTTCGAGTTCGGTCAAACAAAGTTTGGAAATACTTTTAATTAGAAATGAAAAGAAATTAAAGAAAATTAGCATAATAAAACTATTATAAAGCTTAATTTGTTTCGGTTTCATGATTTGAGTGACTTACCAAGCTGCTGGTGTCTATAGACGTGTTCTCTGAATTCCTTCTTGATGAAAGCAAAAAAAAAAAGCCTTGGTTCTATCTTCTCTTCAAGCATCTACAAATCTACAAATCAATTTTTTCGAACAACAAGAATTATACACATATAACCAATATTTGCTTTTTTTCCGACACTGAAGGATTCTGTGGACGGGGCCTGAGTCTAGGACTGGTTTATTTATACCAAGTTTATCTAGTGTTGATTGAATAAAAAGCTTGACTCAAACGACGTTCTGATGATCAAAAAACAAACTTGAAGCTTCGTGACGGACTTTAATAAGTAGAGACTTTTTATTTGCTGATTTTAATCAACTATGAGGAGAATAATTGTTTTAGTATAAATGGAAAGGTGGTTATTTAAAAATTGAAAATAAAACAAGCAATTTTCAAAAAAACCCTAATCATTTCCTTTTTCCAAAAGCCAAAACTTGATCTAATGTTGAGACATTATTTTTCGATCAACTTATGACAACAAACGCGATCCTTGATTAGACGTTTTTGACGACAGAACTAGAAATTTAAACATAAACTCAAATAGTACCTAAACTACAGTGGAACCCCTCCTTATATATTACGGCCACCCGCTTAATACGGCCACCCCGTTATTATATTGCGGCCAGTCTTTTAGGTCCCGACGAAATGAATGCCCATACATGTTCTATAAAATTTACCCGATTAATACAGCCACCCCGTTTATACGGCCACTTTTGGCTGTCCCTTCGGTGGCCGGATTAACGGGGTTCCACTGTATAGCATTTCCTATCATTTCTCTAACTCCAGTTTCTTCGTATCCCTGATAATAGTAAGGCAAAGCATCAGGAGCAATCTCGTGTAATATATTGGATTGACAATATGCGGTAAGATAATTAAATTTCGCCTCAAATCCCGCAGTCCAATGAATTAATCCCGCGATAAAGCAGTGAAAACTGTTGGCATTTTGTGATATTTATTCCTTTAATTAATACATGTTTTTACGTTTAAAACAGAATATCAGTTAATACAAAGTTTATCAATATTTTAAAAATGTTCTTCAGTACATATTTGTTTGTAAATCAACGTCTCTAAAAGTTCCAATGGATTCAGTGGAAGACTTAAAGAGCCACGTGGTGAAACAACTGTTGAATCCAATTCATAAGACGAAGACACTACAATAAAGCCCCTCTAGTATGTGCACACTGGGGGAAATACTCGAAACAACTTTATGAACTACTTCAAAACTATATAACCTTTGATGAATATCCAGTAGAAAATACCCATAGTATTTTGCGTGCCCAAACTAATGCTAGTGATACTGATGAACAACTGAGGAAAAAGGCCAAGACGATTTTCCAATCAAAAGAAAGCCAGGCCCATTTCAGAGCATTTTTTACTACACCTAAACATTTTTCATATTCACATAGTCGACTACGGTCTCTTAAATGCAAGTGTGCACAAGTTCTTACTTTAATGATCAAGAAGATTTTCAAGTCACCGCCACATAAATTAATGAATACGAAAAACAAAGCCCCACCATACATAAATTTACCAACAATGTTCTCCAATATGCCTGTGAAAGATACTGTCCTACCTCTTGGATTTCATGGAAAAGTTAAATCCGACCCAACAAAAGTATGTGACTTACCTGGGTGTCAAGTTCAAACATCTGATGACAACTGGCTATTGCTTCCTGGATGCTTTCACTCTTTTCATGAAGTTTACCTTAATGGTTCTACTTTTTGTCCTCTTTGTAAAGATTTCCTTCAAAATAAGATACGAGATTTAGGAGAAATCGCAAAGGAAGCTACAATAAATCCAGCATCATGCAAGGAAACAAATGAAACTGAAAACAACACTGAAATACCAGAAAATGGCAATGATGATGATGACGAAGACAATGAAAACAGTGATATGCAAATCAGTGAAATTGAAAAAGAAGAAGCAGAGAAAATTATCAAAGACCTCAATGATGAGCTAGCCATGCAGTATAACTGTATCACCACAACCAGATGCCAATGTATCCCATGTCAACCATCAACCCACAACTAACAACAAAACTCCATCAATAAACACCAATAAGCCACCACACTGCAAAAAATGTCATCATCAAGTAAGAGGTCACAAACGATTGGGTGATTCCCAGCTCACATGTCAGTACTGTCCAAATAACATTTGCACAGTGAATAGAAATGGTCAATCTAGTTGTAAATGCAGGTGGCACATGCCTTCTGATGATAACCAACATATAAATCCTCCTACGTCTACAGCAGTCACACATATAGCAGTCCAAGAAAGCAATTTCATAGATGTCACTGAGTGGGTATTACCATGCAACATTTGCCACTCATCAGGAAGATCTCAAGGCAGCAATGCATGCACAGTTATAGCAGTTACTAGTGCCCTTCACTTTCTCAATGGAACTCTCACAATTCCCAAGCAATTCTCTGACCTAAACCAAACCTTACCTTATTACAACCAGCTGATTTCAAAAGGAAATCAGGTTGATGACTTGCTGAACATGCCACCAAATCAGCCAAATCTTGACGTCAAAGAAGTTTTGTCCATCAGAAATCAGGGCTTTGAAATGCTTCAAATGTCTGTTGACACAACATTTTCTTTAGTCCAAGACCTTGAGAGCTTTCTTAATGACTATGTTCAAGAACATCAACGATTTGCTGCCATTTTGATTGTTCCACCAGATAAGTCCATGCTGCTTTGCTTTGATGGCACTACCATTTGCATGTTTGAAAGTCATAGCCATAACTCACAAGGAGGTATAATTGTTTTTAGTGTCACTGGGAGAGTACAAGTCAGTAACTTTATCCATTACCTACAGATCATGGTCATGTAGGATTGGCAAACCCAGCTGCAGGGTTCTAACTTGGCTATCCTACAACTTAAATAATAATTGTGAGTACAGCATCACGCTTTATACAGTGTTATATTTAAAGAGAGACACAAGTTGGTTTACTATTACAGCAACTTAGAGCACAATACTCTATTTGAAACATATAAGTAATACTAAATAGTGGAATTTGATACTTATAATAATTTCATACCAAAACAACATATATATGTCTGCATACTCTGGTTGAGAGCCATAGTAATTGAATAGGAAAGAGTATATACAGCTGAAGAGAATGATTTGTGGATGCAAGGAACAAGAGTGTACATACATATATCAATGTTTCTATACAAAAATTATACATTGCAAAAAAAACTTAACAAAAAAAGTTAACTTCTTCAATCTATAAACATTCAACAATGAGTTCGAGTGATCACAAATACATATCGAGTCGTCTTCAAAGTGGTCAATTTGGATTGCCCGTAAAAGAGCTGTGCAATTTTTTTATGACCAATAAATAACACAAGTTATTCTTTGATTTATTAGCATCAAAATGATGACAAAAAGAAAGCTGGGGGACGGTAAAAATTTTAACTTATTTCATGTTTTTTGATTCGAGGTAGTACTAAGTGAATACAATTTTTGGCGTATAAAAGTCTTCGAGCTAAGACAACGACTGCGTGAATTTAGAAGAGGTGACTAAAAATCAGAAAATAGACAACAATATTTAAACACTTAAGTTACCTTGTGCAATGCAATTTGACGATCAACAACTTGACGATCTTCGTAAACCATTGCAGACAAAAATACTCCTTGTCTGACAAATATGCAAGATAGTTTGGGTGGTCTTGAGTATTCCTTTAAAACCACATAGCTACTAGATGCAGTTTTAAGAAGCAAAAAAGCTATACCCCTGCAAAGATAAAGTAAAAAGATTTGTTATAAAGGCCATTTCCAACGTGGGGGGACGGTAAAAAGTTTGAGTAAATTGGTATTGCAAATGAGTGAAAATTGGCCAATCCTCAAATTTCTCGGTTAAACAACAATACGTTTTAGATCATCGGCTTCAAGACTAGTGTTTGGGCAATTTTAAAACACCATTACATAATTACTCACCTCTAATTGAGATTTCTTCAAAATAATAGCTGGATGTAGGAAAATGACAACAGCAAAGAAAGTCCTCTCTCGAGGTTTTTGCTTTTTGAGCTCATTTTGACGATTTATTTCTATCCAAATAAATACACGATCGCATTGTTGATATGCTTAAGGGCTTGCTCTATGTAAGTAGATTGGATTTCCATTCAAACTCTTCCATCGTAAGCCCTATGGTTTTTAGATCGTTCCATAGAAAACCTAAAGAACGCTTTCTGCAAACAAAATGGCGACCGCATTCCTTTTCGTTCCGTTTACACGAGCATGCGCAGACAAAATGCCTACGTGCTCTTGCATTGCAAATAGGCCTTTTCACAGTTCCGTTCAGTGACCACGAATAATAATTCCAAGTCGAGGTCCGCGTTGTTGCGCATAGCAAAACCATTACTTATCATGCGCAATAACGCGAACCTCGACTTGGAACTATCATTAGTGGTCACTGAACGGAACTGTAAAAAGGACTATTGTCCAGCACATTCTGGTGCAATAAATATGGCCCATAACAAGGGGTGAAGATCCCTTTTCTTCTCTTTAGATCGCGCGTGAAACATTTTCAAATGTCTTCACAACTATTTCGGGGAAATATGTTCCAGCGGTGTGTCAGATTTAACAAAATCTTTGAGATTTAAGAAATGAAATACGTCTTCTGTGTTTTCACGCGCTTATGAGAACCGGGATGCGTTTGGGAGAATTCGAGAGCAAATCAGTCCAAACACAAGTCGACGAAGTCGAGTGTTTGGACCTGCCCGAGAATTCTCCCAAACGTATCGAGATTTTCATAAGTAAGTGAAAACACAAAAGACGTGTTTCATTTCTTTTATAAAATAACAATCACGCGAAACGACAAAAAATACCTTTCTATTCGTTTGACGATGTCATTTCCTTACATTACATTTAATCGAAAATGATCAATAAGCTTGCGCGAAAGAAAAAAAACAACGAAAAAACTGACAGTTGAATGAACACGCGGGCTTGAAAATGGCGTGTGTGTGTTTCATGCTCTCATGAAACACGGTTGTTTGACCAATCAACGCGCGCGGACTATATTAATTATTTTATAAATGATCATGTTTCATGCGCGTACTATCCCAATCATTTTATAAACCGTGTTATCAAATCGTATTTGATTTCAATACTTATTTGCCCTCACACAGTTGGAAGTTTTCATAAAGCCTACAAGTTATGCAATGGAATGAATCAGACAAAAACTAACAAACAAAAAATTATACTTTAATGATTAAAAAAGCTATTTTTTGTCAAATTACCAGTTGATGACTTCAAAGTTGTTTACGTGCACAATGGCATTTCCTAAAATAAATCCTTTTAGCAAAATATACATTGAAGTATGTATAGTTCTTTGACATGTTTAATTGATTGTGGACATATTCATCAAGTTGTTGGACTACCAAATGTAAACCTCTAACTGATGTAAATATCAACTCCCCCTTGCCATGAGGAAAATCGAGCCATTTGATTTTTTGTGTTATTTTGACCTGAAAAAAAAAGGACAGTATTAATTTTTGAAACTATTGTATTAGAAAATGTTCGGCTTAAAAGGCAAAAATACACTTTTATTTGTAGGGAGTTGATTTAACTCCACTTTGTTTTTTTAGTAGGAGTTATTTTTAACCCTATTGGTATCTCAGTTCAGTGTTCAATTTCGACTCGATTCAACTCGTTTCAGATCCAGACAAGTATTGAACATGCAATCTACTCAAATACATTTCTCTTAAATTTATTTCTTTAAAATTTTAATTAACATACTTAACTATGATTAAGGGTGTTGACTGTTAAATTTCAAGGAAATAGCTGTGGTTATGTAAGTCTTTTAGTACACAATAGCCGTGCACAATTGTGTCAAATATGGGTGACAATAGAAGTTAATGCATAAGGAGCTGAGTATGCGCTCTGTTGACATGGTCGTAAAGATTGGAATAATGAAGAAAGCTGCAGTTATTTTAATATTTTGGCCTAAAAATTTCTGTAAGTTTGTTGAGGCAGCCGTCCTATATGCTGAATGAAAACCGGTTTCTGACAACCCGCTCTTTTTCAGTAAAACTACTGAGAAGCCATTTGAAGGGTGTTAATAAACAGAGTAACGGAATAACGAGTAACGCCGGAGTAAACCGAGTAACGAGAAACCGAGTTATATGAAAATTTTCAAACATTTGATTTTTCAAAAATGAAAAATAATGTTAATAATAGTCTTACGAAATGAAAACGAAATGAAAATGTCATATATTTTTACTCGCTAAAGCGTTCAAAACTCGTGTATTTTCATTAAAGATGCAATTGCAAGACGCCGACCGGCCCGCGTAATGGTACCGGTACTGACAGCTAACAAAACAAACTGACTTGGCCTACCCTAAAATTATAACATTTCAGAGTATAATTTTTGATTAAGAATGCTCCTTTTGTGTTTATCATTTCTATTTCTACTGATATTTCCTTCGCTCGGATGTCAAAAGATTTACTAAGTTTCGTTTCAAGTGGTTCTAAACCTTCATAAAAACTCTTTCAACGCACTAAGTCAAACTTTTAGAACTCTTTTAAGGAACTAGTTTCGTCTTTTATTCTACCTTATCAAACCTTGTCTATGTTATTTGTCGATAAAAATGAGGATATGGATATTTTCTGGAACTACACATTTAGTGATATACTAAAACAGCATGCAATGAGTGCAAAAAAAAAAAAACACTTGTAACTGACGTCCAAGGTATCGAGCTGTTTATGTCCTGTGTCGTACATGTTCGCTGACCTATGAAGTGATCAGTCCGGATTAGTCACCAAATTTGGCTACCGTGGTTTGTTGTGATATCATGAGCGATAAGATACATGAAGCTCGTGAACGAAGACATTATTTGCTTCAAAACTAATATAGAACATATAAAAAGTATGAATAAATGAACTACTTACCTGTTGTTTGACCCCGGGTGTTTGACTCTATTTCTTCGAAGTCCTTCGAGTTGTATTTTAAATATGGCGGCTACAATACTGATTTAATTTTATACAGGCCTAGTCTCTCACGGACTATAAGCTTATTACGTCATACATTCGCCCCTCGAAGCTATAACTACACTGGGTAGGAAGTCGGCTTTCGTGCTATGCTGTAAGAACTTTGCTATGCAATCTTCCATATAAGGCAATGTGCCATGCAATGTTCTAGGGTGGGGTAAATTTAAAAATTTGTTCTGAGTTAATGTACGTTCTAGGGTAGGGTAAGGCACAAGTTTTCAATGACCGCGGAATCATAATATTTGCAAAATTCAGTTTATTGTAGCAAGAGCCACCGCCGAGAGCTATGCATCAAAATAGTTTATGGTTTTTACATTTATATTTTCTATATTATTTTACGACCAGACGACGCAATTATAAAATGTTGAGGAGCTGTTGTTACTTTGAGAACTGTACATTTAATAGTGTCTTTTTAACAATTTAAAAGAAAAATAAATGAGATGAAAAATATGTTTTTCCAGATAACGTACTACAGAATGCAAGTTCGTGCTACGAAATAATTCAATAGAGTAAGAAAGTCTTGTTTCTAATTATAAGACCTATCAGAAAAGAATGATATCTGAGGCATTAGAGTAGTTTCACATAAGCAGCTTCTTGTATGCTTATGTGTTTGTTCTATGCTAATGAGGTCGTTGACAAGAAATATAACGAATGCACGTGCATACGTTGTTACAATGTAAACACAATTAACGTCTTTCTTTCTAAAGTTGACGGTTTTTTATATTGTAACAACGTATGCACGTGAATTCGTTATATTTCTTGTCAACGACCTCATTAGAATATAAGAAACACAATAGCATTCAAGAAGCGGTTTATGTGAAACTACTGTATTGTTCATAGAAAACACTAAACAAAGCCTGGATGAACAATCAGTGCCTCTGAGTCTCACTCTTGATTAGTTAATTGTACAAAATTTGCATTCTGTACATTCGTAGCTAGATGATGGCTATAGTTCATAACCAGAAAAACAAATATCATCATTAATCATGATTAACCTTCTCGTATTTCCCTTTACAACACATTTCTGTGCACATTTTGTAACAGCAAAAAAATAATTTTCCTATACTAGCTTCACCCGAATGAATTTCAGCATTCTTTGAGAGCATTTTACCTATTCTTTTAGCATATTTGTTGTTAACAGAGCCGGGAACAGCAGCGGAAGTATCACACAAAAACTTTAGTCCTCCCCTGTAAAAATTACAACCCTCCCCCTCAAGAAAGTAGTTTGCTGTCAATTTATGACCATTCGGGGATAAGAGAGTCGTAATTTTTGTCTTACAAGCATGGTACGAAAGCCTAAACAATAGCCTTTTGTTATAAGAGCTGTGTGATTGGATGTATCATGGCAACCTTGATGGACTTCCTACCCAGTGTAGATATAGTTTCGACGGGCGAATGTATGACGTAATATGCTTAAAGTCCGTGAGAGACTAGGCCTGTATAAGATTAAATTTATTGAATTCGAAGGCGCCATTTTTAAAATACAATTCGAGGACGATAAAAAAAAATAAAGTCAAGCTACAGGTAAATAGTTCATTTACTCATACTTTAGTATATGTTCTATATTAGTTTTAAAGCAAATTATGTCTTCGTTCACGAACTTCATGTATCCTATCGCTCATGGTGATATTTGAGAAACCAAAACAGTAGAACAGCCAATCAGAGCACGTTTTTAGTTTATGACGTCACATCTAAGTATGAACGCTAACCGGCCCACAACTAAAATCTAAATGGCGCCCGAAATTGCGACTGAGAAGAAGTTTGATGATCTTCTTCATGACAAGATGTGGGGAACATGCAAATTATTCCATAACTGAAGTATTCTTACGTCAGATCTTCAAATTTCCATTTGTATCTCACTTTGTCTTTGCATGGAACGACATCGCAAACTGAATTCGAATTACTCGATAGATTGATCTAGATATTTCAGAACGTGATGTATATCGAGTGAAAGTTTAGTAAGCTTATATGCGTTTATAATATTAAGACATTTTGACATTCTGCTCTTGAAATGGAAACCCACATGAACTGTTTGTATGAAATACGGTTCCGAGTATCTTCTGTTTACGCTTTAGTCTATATTTCCTTTGTACAAGAAAACAGTTTAAACTACAAGAAAGCCTGAAGGTAACCATTTAAAACAAATAAATAATAAATAAATTGTCGTTCTTAGAGATTGTTTTATATTGTATAGTTTTATTCAAGTAACTGATATTGTTTTCTGATTCTCTGTGTAAAAACTAAGACATTTGTAATCAACACATTTGTAATCACTGTCAGAGTCTGTCGAGCTAGTATCTAATGGTACTTTGACCTTCCTTTATTTTAGCACAAGGGCAATCAGAGACATGCTTTCCCCATACAAAAGGGACTTTATATGAAGTAAAACTTTTTTTCGCCTTACGTGATCTCTCTGCTTTGGCAAATTGTATTACTCAGAGACAAAATCAAAGCGGCCCAGCGTTCTATAGACCGACCCATGTTGAGACTTCGCACAATTGAAGATGAACATCTTCTGAATCTCTCTATATTTTTTCGTAGAACCAAATAAATCATATGGAGAGATCGTAGACATTGTATTTAGGAAACTGGGGTTTGAAATGTTGCTTTGAATTACCAATGTGGTTGATCAATCTACTCACCGTTTGCCATCACTTTGCTTCATCACTTCGGTAATCAACTGAAACTATAGTCTGAACAATGCTCTTTAACGTGGAATGTGTTAAATTTGAAAAGATATTTGTGAAGTATGTCAAAACTCCAAAAACAGAATGTTACGGCGAGTAAAATGAACCACCGGAATGATGACGTCATAATCCTTTTAGACAACAAACCACGGTAGCCAAATTTGGTGACTTATCCGGACTGGTGATCATAGAATGAAATTCAATAAGCCTCTGTTTTATAATATTTACATTTTATATTTTATTTACGTATTTTTAAATAAAACTTAAAACATATTATTTCAGAATTCAGACAATGTGCATGTACTTACAATACGGCTAGAAGCTTCAGTCTCTTCGATCGAATCCGAGTCATTCTAAACGTTCTCCTAACGTCTTCACGTATAAGCATTCACAATGATCTCTTTGGAAATATTTAATTCATTGACATTATCCTCATTCATTCCTATCGATTTTTAGGTTACTTTGACTATAATTTGTCTCTTAGTCAAAACGCAACGTTGGTGAAAGCACCCTTTGCAAGTATTTAGTTAACCGGCCATTAAAATAACTTTCACTCAAAATACTTATATTTCGATAAAAAATGTCAAATGGTTTGAGTCCTGACTCGTGCCCTGGCTCGATAACTAGGTACCCTCTCGGCGTCTTGCAACTGCATCTTTAATGAAAAAACACGAGTTTTAATCGCTTGATCGAGTAAAAACATGTGACATTTTCCTTTCGTTTTCATTTCGTAAGACTATTATTAAGATTATTTTTCATTTTAGATAAATCTATGTTTGAAGAGAGAGAGAGAGAGAGAGAGAGAGAGAGAGAGAGAGAGAGAGAGAGAGAGAGAGAGAGAGAGAGAGAGAGAGAGAGAGAGAGAGAGAGATCGGATCCGGATACTTTTGAAATCGCATACTTTTTGATGCGAATCGGCCTATCGTCCACATGAATTCATTGAATCCGGTCACTGAAACTGCATACTTTTGAATAGGAAACGATCAACAGGGTTCGTGTGGACGCAACTATTTCTATGCGGTTTCAGCCGGATCGGATTCGTGTAGAAGAGGCCTAAGACTTAACTCTATTGAAAAACATGACAATAGCCATCCAAGCTAACACAAACAAACTTTGGATACGTATTTTAGGGTAAGATTTATGCTCAATACAACGGTGAGGAGAGGAATAACAAGTTTAGAAGGACGAGAAGGTACGTTACAAAGCTACATAGTTAAATTTGTATCATATTTTCCGATACCGACACTTGTTTTTAGGAGATAATTAACATAATTTAAGAAAGCTGCCCTATTCATTAATTAATTATAATTATATTGTTTTACTCAGATACGAGAACACAATTAAAGCGCTAACTGATGCTGAGAAAAAGAGTTTACGACAAGAAGCTCAAGAATCCCGAACATTTTAACGCACAGAAAGCTGCTGACAGAAAAAACAGATCATCAAAGTAAGACAGTTGACGGTAGCGAATGATAACTCTGACAGAACTGAATACGTTGTTAAAAAAGTTATAGCTCCCAGCCAAGAACTTAGTTATACCATGATAATTCCTTTCAAATAAAACATTCTATACGTACATTATCATTAGACTAGGCATTCCATATGTTACTGTTCTATTTTTATAGATGTGTATGGTTTTCTCTTATTCTGCATGTATAGAATGCTTGATTGTCTAAAATAAAGTTTTATTGTTTAAAACGATGAAATTGTTCTTTTTTTTTCTCTTAGTGATGATCCGTATGATATAATATTGCTTTTGCACTGATTATATAAACTACGATATTTAAAGCCACAATTTATTATACCGTTCTATGAGTTTCCACGGAAGTGTAAGGGAGTATAATCGTGTGACAAGCGACGTTTCAATGATGTGTCATGTAAATGGAAATTCTAGGATTCGCACTTCAGCAGTGCGACTGTTGCGTATCAGTTCAACGGTACGCCCTTATACTCCCGTATTCTCTAAGAATACAAGTGCGAATAAGGGAGTTTCTGGACCACGCTGCGCAGCTTTTCACGCAGTGTTACACTTTAAAAAAATAATTTTATTCGCTTTGAAAACATTCCTCAGATGGACTAGTTGGGCCTGTGTAGAGAGTAGATATCGTACTTGGAAAACACATAAATTCACTCTTTCATTCATCGTCAGTTAGTGAGTCCAATTCAAACTTTTCGTATTTCCAATGTGGAATATCCAAGTTTTTGGAAGTGTTGGCCTCTGTTAGTAAGAGAAATTCTTTATCGTTCATCAAATCAAAGTCATGGGCTAGTAAAAGCACTTCTCTTGTCTCCCGCAATGTAGCCATTTTCACGAACCGGCAAATGACGGACTGCATATAACGTTTGTTTACAAACTGGAAGGCAACCGAGTGAATGACTAGACCGTACAAGGCCTTTCGACAATTCTTAGTTTCTAAAACACAAATACATACAAACTTTATTAACATAAATGCATGTCTAGCGCGGTTTATTTTGCCTAGCTTGTCCAAACATGATGATGATAAATAAATGCTTAACATGTTCGCTGAAGGTAAGATTTGTATCGACTATCAAACCAAGGAATAAGCCACATAAATCCACAAATAAACCACAAAAATCCGGTTCGTGCTTTTAAGCATTAAAATGTTTTTATTCTCCTACTTATAATTGCATTCTTTTCATAATCCCTCTTCACATATATTCTTTACTTAGCATAAATTAAACTTCTAAGCAAAGTCTACGCCGTCACTCACAGATATAATTATGTGGTCCATGTTGGAGTCCCAGCTCGGAACCGAATCATATGTGAATTGAGTTTGTTTGATGTGTTGAGTGTTCTCTTCCATGCCACGAGGTTTGTCACCGGGTAATCCGTTTGATCCTCCTCAAACAAACATCAACATTTGAGAGTGATGTATGAAAAATATTTAATTTAGTAATACCATGATCACCTCGGATTCTTTTGTCTTCCGAGGGGTTTACAAGCCCGAATTTTCCTCATACATACAAAATGTAGGAGACTATCACTCGTATAGGAGCGATCTTATACGCAATGGTACCTCATTATAACAATCACCGAGACCATTCCTGGATCGCTTCTTCGACACAGTTGGTAATTTTAAAACAAAGGACTCTGTACTACACAGAAGTCCATACTCTAGCACATGTGAGAATCATTAAGTAGCTATGCGCATGCGTTGACTACATTGAAGTATAGTTTTTCATACGTGTTTTTGCAAACAAGCTATAATGAATGCATGGTGGTATAATTCGTTATTGTCTCCTTTAACAAAGGCATATATTCGTTAAAATATGCCAAAAATCAACAGCTTTGTAAAAGTTTATAATTTGGGCTTATATGAAAACTAACCTAACAGTAGTTTTCTATACAGTATGTTGCCCAGTTTCGTGACATGTCACTTCAGTTTGTAAATACTATATCTTCCCTACAGAGAAAAAACACTCTATGGAATTTTGTCATACACAGGCAAATTTATCAGGTAAAATAATGATGTAGATAATTTCTTCGAATCTTTTAATTTGATAAAATAAAAGGAATATTTCGACGGCATATATTCGTGACAGCTGGCCCAGTTTTGTGAAACGTTGTACAAATGCATTGTTTTTAAAGTAATTCACAAAAAAATTCGATAAAACAAATTAAAAACATATTGTTTTTACCTTTCACTATACAGTATGTGTGTGCAATTCCGGACAGTTTTTAGATAAATTGCCATATCATTCGTTAAATGCATTGTTTAGGAAAGATATTTTCCTTGGAGATGAGGTAACGTACATCTAATAAAGATTTATATAAAGTATTGGTCAATTTTAGCGATTTTTAAAAATGTTATGGATATATTTGTAAAGTAGTTTGAGTGGTGCAATTCCGGACAGTTGTGTGCAAAGCCGGACACTATTAAAGTAGGTTCTGTTTAATCAATTCTTTTAAGTTATTTCCTAATTTTCGAATGCTTATGATAGATTTTCTATTTCCACAGTCAATTTTGAGATTAAAGCATAAATTTGTGTTAATTAAATCATGAATTACGTTGCTTGATTATAAATACGTTTGAACACTAAAGTATTTCACACATGAGTAATTGCCCTCGTGCGCTGGATTCTGCAAATGAATATAAATGTCCTATAAATGAATAGTGCATGGTGATTAAACTATCCAAAAGATAACGTTTGTTTGCAAAATCAACCTGCAGTTGAATTGTATATTTTTAAGCGACATTTTAACCAACAATTCAAAGTTACGGGTGATTGCTAATCTTGTTTATTTTATCGTCCGGAATTGCACATACCTTAGTGGATTTTAGTAGTATTTCTAAAACCGTCTCCTACACTTATTTTAAACTTTTAAAAGCTCTTCTTTTCACACAAGATAAAACATTGTTTGCAATTGAAAACGTACTAAATATTTTGGCGTTATCATTTGAATCTGCAGAATAATCACCATTTTAAGTTTAACATGTAATTCAAAGCGCGTTAAAAACTGACTTATTGCAAATTTGCATATTCACATGCGATGACAAATCGCTCTTTTTCCTAGCTGAAAATATCTCGATTGTCACAAAAACTTCTTACACAATAGAAAACATACAAATGCTTAATTCTATAATGTTGTTTTCATTTGTAAACAAATTCGATCTCTTTTTAACGCTTAAATGTCAAAGTGTCCGGATTTGCACACTGTCCGGATTTGCACACACATACTGTATTTTGCGCTAACATTTGGATAATTCCTTATTTAATTTTTTGAGAATTTTGGAATATAAAACTACTTGAAATGTTTATTTCAAAGTCCCGCTACTTATTAACTTAATTTGCATAGAAACGATCTGAAAAGGCGACTTTATCTGCCGTAGTGTTCCATACCAAAAGCAAAACTTGATTCACTAAACGAACAGAATTCATGTGTGTGTTTTCAAACAATTTCCAGCCATGATTTCGTTTAAAGCCAATACTTGTCAATATATTCGGGATTTTTGTAATCACTGGTATTTGCGTGTCACGAAACTGGGCACTTTATCTTAAAACGGAGTAAATATATTATCCATCTAATATTTTTGCAAATACCAAAATTGCTGAACATTCAAGGGTCGTAGAATGAAGATACACTCTCTAGCTATCGTCAGTATAAATCTTGGCTTTGTTCTTTGAGAATATGCGATGTAAATCCCTCCTTGACGAGCCACGGTCAGTTAACTGCGCAGTAAAAGTCATATATTTTAGCCAGGAAACCTCCCCTACTCTGTCAACAATTGCTTCCTTCGAAGAATCTGTGCATGTAAAATTTATTTCATATCAAGTCAATAGTTCACATTTAATTCCTTACAACGTAAACAAATGACTTTTAAACATTATATTGTGCTGTGTGTTTTCTTGTTACTCAAGAGGTGTTAATAAATAGCTTAATCAAGAACCCAGCGTTCCTTGCGGCAGAGTCGCACCGTTGTTTGGGATAACTGTTTTCAAATAGCAGTTTGTTTATCCAGGCGTTGTCATGAATATATCTTACTATTGATGGATTCTCTGACATGTATTGTCGACTTGATGTATTCAAAATTGATTCTTTAGTAGACCAGTGCTTTTTGTAACCAATGAAATTACAGAGTTTTGTTGAATGTTTACGTAATGGATATGATGTCTTGACTCTGTTATTGTTTTCTGTCACCGGGTGGGCTTTTCCCTTTACGCATGAGTTCAGTACTCAAAGTTGCTTTGATGTTTTTATCGCAACTAAGCACATTCTTGGTATTTCTCATAGCAATGCCTTAAAACCATCGATAATACAGACCTTTGTCATCACTAAACTCTTTCTAAACAAGGTAAGATAACTTCTATATATAATTATTATATTTAAGTACCTTCTTTGTTTTAGTTTGGTTCTTAAAACCTTCTTCGTGTTTCATATATTGTCTGTAGTTGTTATCAAGTTAAAATGGGAATCCGACCATAACAATTTACAGACGACATTCAAGATGTTTGTTTCTAGTTTTTTTTTTCCAGTTGTGTATAAGATATTTTAATATCAGTTGGTCATTAATGCAAGAAAACCTTGTTTTAATTAAAAATAGTTTATGGAACAATTTCTCAAAGTATACTAAAAGAAGAATGTTTTAATAGAACTACGTCAGCCCAATATCTTGTATTCAATCAGTGGCGATGTTGTCATATTCGTAATAAAACAAATCATCGCAAAAATGATAGAGGTTTCATTGATCATTATTAGTGAATATCAGAACCTCTATGTAAGACAATACAATTTAAAGATATAGAAATTGATGAATGATTTAGTATAATGTTATTAAATAATGTTTTGGTTTTCAAGATTCAATGAATGTTCACTATAATTTGTCGGATCACATGATGTGTCTCTAAAAGGAAAGCGGAACATTATGTAATGTTTAAAGAAAGATAGGAGATGTTGATGGCGATGTAATACTATATCAGATGTATCAGAGTCGAAGACGAGGAAATTATGCCCGATAAAACACGCCCTCTAATTTTGTATGTGATGTTTATAAACGAGGCGAAGCTAAGTGGTTGTAGACCTGATAAAACAAGATCTGCGAGTTTATTGAACGGCTTCGACAACCCTTAATCTTATTTTTTATGTTTTTATGAAAAAGTCAAAACTTCATATAAGCGTTTTTAAGAAAACAAATCATGCTAAAATTTACGTAAATTAGGGTGAATCAATATCTGCTGTTAAAATACTCGTGACGGTCATGATTTCTTTTTTAAAACGGCTTATAATACTAAAACCCATATTTGATGATATTTTTTGAAACTTGATGTAATTTGTAAACTATTCCTTATAACCTATTTTCACAGACAAGCTGCAATTTCTAATTTACTGAAAAATGACTAAATGTAGACTTGTACATATTCTAAATAAGTTCAGTGTTATTTCATATCAAGTCAATAGTTCACATTTAATTCCTTACAACGTAAACAAATGACTTTTAAACATTATATTGTGCTGTGTGTTTTCTTGTTACTCAAGAGGTGTTAATAAATAGCTTAATCAAGAACCCAGCGTTCCTTGCGGCAGAGTCGCACCGTTGTTTGGGATAACTGTTTTCAAATATTAGTTTGTTTATCCAGGCGTTGTCATGAATATATCTTACTATTGATGGATTCTCTGACATGTATTGTCGACTTGATGTATTCAAAATTGATTCTTTAGTAGACCAGTGCGCTTGGTAACCAATCAAATTACAGGGTTTTGTTGAATGTTTACATAATGGACATGATGTCTTGACTCTGTTATTGTTTTCTGTCACCGGGTGGGTTTTTCCCTTTACGCATGAGTTCAGTACTCAAAGTTGCTTTTATCGCAACTAAGCACATTCTTGGTATTTCTCAGAGCAATGCCTTAAAACCATTAGTAATACGGACCTTTGCCATCACCAAACTCTTTCTAAACAAAGTAAGATAACTTCTATATATAATTATCATATTTAAGTACCTTCTTTGTTTTAGTTTAGTTCTTAAAACCTTCTTCGTGTTTCATATATTGTCTGTAATTGTTATCAAGTTAGAATGGGAATCCGACCATAACAATTTACAGACGACATTCAAGATGTTTGTTTCTAGGTCTTTTTACCAGTTGTGTATAAGATATTTTAATATCAGTTGGTCATTAATGCAAGAAAACCTTGTTTTAATTAAAAAATAGTTTTTGGAAGAATATCTCAAAGTATATATTAAGAAGAATGTTTTAATACAACTACGTCAGCCCAATATCGTGTATTTAATCACTGGCGGTGTTATCATATTCTTAATGAAAAAATCATCGCAAAACGATAGAGGTTTCATTGATCATTATTAGTGAATATCAGAACCTCTATGTAAGACAATACAATTTAAAGATATAGAAATTGATGAATGATTTAGTATAATGTTATTCAAATAATGTCTTGGTTTTCAAGATTCAATGAATGTTCACTATAATTTGTCGGATCACATGATGTGTCTCTAAAAGGAAAGCGGAACATTATATAATGTATAAAGAATGAGAGGCGGGGATGTTGATGGCGATGTAATATATATCACATGCATCAGAGTCGAAGACGAGGAGCATTATGCCCGATAAAACACGCCCTCCAATTTTTTATGTGATGTTTAAAAAACGAGGCGAAGCTAAGTGGTTGTAGACCTGATAAAACACGATCTGCGAGTTTATTGAACGGCTTCTACAACCCTCAACCTTATTTTTTATGTTTTTATGAAAACAAATCATGCTTAAATTTACGTAAATTAGGGTGAATCAATATCTGCTGTTAAAATACTCGTGACGGTCATGATTTCTTTTTTTAAACGGCTTATAATACTAAAACCCATATATTTGATAATATTTTTTGAAACTTGATTTAATTTGTAAACTATTCCTTATAACCTATTTTCACAGACAAGCTGCAATTTCTAATTTACTGAAAAATGACTAAATTTAGACTTGTACATATTCTAAATAAGTTCAGTGTTATTTCATATCAAGTCAATAGTTCACATTTAATTCCTTACAACGTAAACAAATGACTTTTAAACATTATATTGTGCTGTGTGTTTTCTTGTTACTCAAGAGGTGTTAATAAATAGCTTAATCAAGAACCCAGCGTTCCTTGCGGCAGAGTCGCACCGTTGTTTGGGATAACTGTTTTCAAATAGCAGTTTGTTTATCCAGGCGTTGTCATGAATATATCTTACTATTGATGGATTCTCTGACATGTATTGTCGACTTGATGTATTCAAAATTGATTCTTTAGTAGACCAGTGCTTTTTGTAACCAATGAAATTACAGAGTTTTGTTGAATGTTTACGTAATGGATATGATGTCTTGACTCTGTTATTGTTTTCTGTCACCGGGTGGGCTTTTCCCTTTACGCATGAGTTCAGTACTCAAAGTTGCTTTTATCGCAACTAAGCACATTCTTGGTATTTCTCAGAGCAATGCCTTAAAACCATTAGTAATACGGACCTTTGCCATCACCAAACTCTTTCTAAACAAGGTAAGATAACTTCTATATATAATTATCATATTTAAGTACCTTCTTTGTTTTAGTTTAGTTCTTAAAACCTTCTTCGTGTTTCATATATTGTCTGTAATTGTTATCAAGTTAGAATGGGAATCCGACCATAACAATTTACAGACGACATTCAAGATGTTTGTTTCTAGGTCTTTTTACCAGTTGTGTATAAGATATTTTAATATCAGTTGGTCATTAATGCAAGAAAACCTTGTTTTAATTAAAAAATAGTTTTTGGAAGAATATCTCAAAGTATATATTAAGAAGAATGTTTTAATACAACTACGTCAGCCCAATATCGTGTATTTAATCACTGGCGGTGTTATCATATTCTTAATGAAAAAATCATCGCAAAACGATAGAGGTTTCATTGATCATTATTAGTGAATATCAGAACCTCTATGTAAGACAATACAATTTAAAGATATAGAAATTGATGAATGATTTAGTATAATGTTATTAAATAATGTTTTGGTTTTCAAGATTCAATGAATGTTCACTATAATTTGTCGGATCACATGATGTGTCTCTAAAAGGAAAGCGGAACATTATGTAATGTTTAAAGAAAGATAGGAGATGTTGATGGCGATGTAATACTATATCAGATGTATCAGAGTCGAAGACGAGGAAATTATGCCCGATAAAACACGCCCTCTAATTTTGTATGTGATGTTTATAAACGAGGCGAAGCTAAGTGGTTGTAGACCTGATAAAACAAGATCTGCGAGTTTATTGAACGGCTTCGACAACCCTTAATCTTATTTTTTATGTTTTTATGAAAAAGTCAAAACTTCATATAAGCGTTTTTAAGAAAACAAATCATGCTAAAATTTACGTAAATTAGGGTGAATCAATATCTGCTGTTAAAATACTCGTGACGGTCATGATTTCTTTTTTTAAACGGCTTATAATACTAAAACCCATATATTTGATAATATTTTTGAAACTTGATTTAATTTGTAAACTATTCCTTATAACCTATTTTCACAGACAAGCTGCAATTTCTAATTTACTGAAAAATGACTAAATTTAGACTTGTACATATTCTAAATAAGTTCAGTGTTATTTCATATCAAGTCAATAGTTCACATTTAATTCCTTACAACGTAAACAAATGACTTTTAAACATTATATTGTGCTGTGTGTTTTCTTGTTACTCAAGAGGTGTTAATAAATAGCTTAATCAAGAACCCAGCGTTCCTTGCGGCAGAGTCGCACCGTTGTTTGGGATAACTGTTTTCAAATATTAGTTTGTTTATCCAGGCGTTGTCATGAATATATCTTACTATTGATGGATTCTCTGACATGTATTGTCGACTTGATGTATTCAAAATTGATTCTTTAGTAGACCAGTGCGCTTGGTAACCAATCAAATTACAGGGTTTTGTTGAATGTTTACATAATGGACATGATGTCTTGACTCTGTTATTGTTTTCTGTCACCGGGTGGGTTTTTCCCTTTACGCATGAGTTCAGTACTCAAAGTTGCTTTTATCGCAACTAAGCACATTCTTGGTATTTCTCAGAGCAATGCCTTAAAACCATTAGTAATACGGACCTTTGCCATCACCAAACTCTTTCTAAACAAAGTAAGATAACTTCTATATATAATTATCATATTTAAGTACCTTCTTTGTTTTAGTTTAGTTCTTAAAACCTTCTTCGTGTTTCATATATTGTCTGTAATTGTTATCAAGTTAGAATGGGAATCCGACCATAACAATTTACAGACGACATTCAAGATGTTTGTTTCTAGGTCTTTTTACCAGTTGTGTATAAGATATTTTAATATCAGTTGGTCATTAATGCAAGAAAACCTTGTTTTAATTAAAAAATAGTTTTTGGAAGAATATCTCAAAGTATATATTAAGAAGAATGTTTTAATACAACTACGTCAGCCCAATATCGTGTATTTAATCACTGGCGGTGTTATCATATTCTTAATGAAAAAATCATCGCAAAACGATAGAGGTTTCATTGATCATTATTAGTGAATATCAGAACCTCTATGTAAGACAATACAATTTAAAGATATAGAAATTGATGAATGATTTAGTATAATGTTATTCAAATAATGTCTTGGTTTTCAAGATTCAATGAATGTTCACTATAATTTGTCGGATCACATGATGTGTCTCTAAAAGGAAAGCGGAACATTATTTAATGTATAAAGAATGAGAGGCGGGGATGTTGATGGCGATGTAATATATATCAGATGCATCAGAGTCGAAGACGAGGAGCATTATGCCCGATAAAACACGCCCTCCAATTTTTTATGTGATGTTTAAAAAACGAGGCGAACCTAAGTGGTTGTAGACCTGATAAAACACGATCTGCGAGTTTATTGAACGGCTTCTACAACCCTCAACCTTATTTTTTATGTTTTTATGAAAACAAATCATGCTTAAATTTACGTAAATTAGGGTGAATCAATATCTGCTGTTAAAATACTCGTGACGGTCATGATTTCTTTTTTTAAACGGCTTATAATACTAAAACCCATATATTTGATAATATTTTTTGAAACTTGATTTAATTTGTAAACTATTCCTTATAACCTATTTTCACAGACAAGCTGCAATTTCTAATTTACTGAAAAATGACTAAATTTAGACTTGTACATATTCTAAATAAGTTCAGTGTTATTTCATATCAAGTCAATAGTTCACATTTAATTCCTTACAACGTAAACAAATGACTTTTAAACATTATATTGTGCTGTGTGTTTTCTTGTTACTCAAGAGGTGTTAATAAATAGCTTAATCAAGAACCCAGCGTTCCTTGCGGCAGAGTCGCACCGTTGTTTGGGATAACTGTTTTCAAATATTAGTTTGTTTATCCAGGCGTTGTCATGAATATATCTTACTATTGATGGATTCTCTGACATGTATTGTCGACTTGATGTATTCAAAATTGATTCTTTAGTAGACCAGTGCTTTTTGTAACCAATGAAATTACAGAGTTTTGTTGAATGTTTACGTAATGGATATGATGTCTTGACTCTGTTATTGTTTTCTGTCACCGGGTGGGCTTTTCCCTTTACGCATGAGTTCAGTACTCAAAGTTGCTTTTATCGCAACTAAGCACATTCTTGGTATTTCTCAGAGCAATGCCTTAAAACCATTAGTAATACGGACCTTTGCCATCACCAAACTCTTTCTAAACAAGGTAAGATAACTTCTATATATAATTATCATATTTAAGTACCTTCTTTGTTTTAGTTTAGTTCTTAAAACCTTCTTCGTGTTTCATATATTGTCTGTAATTGTTATCAAGTTAGAATGGGAATCCGACCATAACAATTTACAGACGACATTCAAGATGTTTGTTTCTAGGTCTTTTTACCAGTTGTGTATAAGATATTTTAATATCAGTTGGTCATTAATGCAAGAAAACCTTGTTTTAATTAAAAAATAGTTTTTGGAAGAATATCTCAAAGTATATATTAAGAAGAATGTTTTAATACAACTACGTCAGCCCAATATCGTGTATTTAATCACTGGCGGTGTTATCATATTCTTAATGAAAAAATCATCGCAAAACGATAGAGGTTTCATTGATCATTATTAGTGAATATCAGAACCTCTATGTAAGACAATACAATTTAAAGATATAGAAATTGATGAATGATTTAGTATAATGTTATTCAAATAATGTCTTGGTTTTCAAGATTCAATGAATGTTCACTATAATTTGTCGGATCACATGATGTGTCTCTAAAAGGAAAGCGGAACATTATATAATGTATAAAGAATGAGAGGCGGGGATGTTGATGGCGATGTAATATATATCAGATGCATCAGATCAGAGTCGAAGACGAGGAGCATTATGCCCGATAAAACACGCCCTCCAATTTTTTATGTGATGTTTAAAAAACGAGGCGAAGCTAAGTGGTTGTAGACCTGATAAAACACGATCTGCGAGTTTATTGAACGGCTTCTACAACCCTCAACCTTATTTTTTATGTTTTTATGAAAACAAATCATGCTTAAATTTACGTAAATTAGGGTGAATCAATATCTGCTGTTAAAATACTCGTGACGGTCATGATTTCTTTTTTTAAACGGCTTATAATACTAAAACCCATATCATATATTTGATAATGTTTTTTGAAACTTGATTTAATTTGTAAACTATTCCTTATAACCTATTTTCACAGACAAGCTGCAATTTCTAATTTACTGAAAAATGACTAAATTTAGACTTGTACATATTCTAAATAAGTTCAGTGTTATTTCATATCAAGTCAATAGTTCACATTTAATTCCTTACAAAAGCCCGTTAAAACATGCATACTGAAGCTAAATGTTCAGTGTTCTCTGAGGTCTTTGTTTTTTTTTTGAAATATCAAATAGCCGTCGCTAAAAAGGAGTTTTATTTATTTGTGTCACGATACTGGTACTGTCACGAAACTGGGCAACATACTGTATTCCTCGGTAATCATAATATTACAATCTAACACCATGACACTCTGGAAATTAGTGATTAAATTTCCCAGAAAACCTCGGGAAAATTTGTGAAAGTCCCTCGGGCTGCGCCCTTCTAGATTTTCCTTTGGTATCAGGGGAAATTTAAATGTGTGAGTGCCAGCAGATAAACAACCACTATATATGTGGATATGCTGTTGTGAAAATACTATGTAATATTTATTATTTATTAGTATTAAGCTAATCATATGTCTGAGCAAAACGGCAGAAATATATAGTCTATAAACATGTTGGGCAGTATAATAATATCAATGAGTTGATCTGCCAAAACAAGAAAAGGCGAAATTAAGACTTTGCTCTTCCATCATACAGGACAACACAGGAACTCACAAAATTCCCGCTTAGCTGTTTTGATGGCTATCATTGCTATTTTTGTTGAGTCGTCATTTAAATATGACCTTGAATTGTAATTACTCCAATGTTGTCTATCAAGATTTAGTCTGTCATCTACTAAACCGTGGTATTCTTTAAAGTCATCAAAAATATTTCAGTCCGTACGTATCAGAGACCTAAATAAAATAAAAGTACTTTCGCGAAAAAGTATGAGTGAAACTATGTATTCATGCAAAAGCTCAAGTCAAATAGTCACTTTCACAGTTCCGTCCAGTGATCACGAATGATAGTTCCAAGTCGAGGTTCGACTTCCTGTGCACAGCAAAACCATAATTTATCATGCGCAGCAACTCGAACTTCGACTTGGAACTATCATTCGTGGTCACTGAGGCGGAACTGTGAAAAGGACTATTGATTTGTTTACCGCTACTTAGATATAAACCAATTCATATGCTCATTTCTAGGAATGTTTAGAGCCGCCATATTCCATATGTATAGAGTGTAACTCTAAGTAATTCGCTTTTAAAAGTAGCTACTCATTAAAAATACAATTGTGTTTGTGTATCAGCCATTAAAGATAAAATATGTGCCTTATTCATATCTTTTTACGGCTCTAGAAAGCGTGTGACAAAACTTTCAGGAATAACATCTTTTGAAAATGTGCAAGATACTAGAGAATTGCCATTCTACGATTCATAGTTTAGATTTTAGAGTTTTGATGACATCACGTGACATCCGTGAATACGCTTAGACATATGTAGACATTTCCTGTGTGTCACTCTATACGGTACACGAAGAGAAGCGCACCATAAATGTGAATCATTTGTTGTTTAATGGTCTGAAAACTTAAGGTATGTTGATAGTATTTTTTTGGTAACAGTGAAAAGGGTTTGCTCGTTTTTTTTTTTAATATCTTTGTTGCTGAAATCGGTCGGTTGAAAGTTACTTTTTCGAATTGCACTTAATTCCAAATAACTTAGGTAGACATTATTAAAACACACAATGAAAGTATTGCTCAATTTTGTATCCTACATAAGTTAATATTACAATTGATAATGTATGATATTAACTCTAATTATCCAAAAGAGCAATATCTAAGTTGATATGTTTTTGTTTTACAGAATTATAACAACCAATTTTTCGTTTTGTAAACAAAGCGAAGGGAATCGTTTCAAAGTTGTGGTGTAATATCAAAAATGACTCCTCCAAATCAACAACATAATAATGATGAGCAGCAGCACATGAGGTAAGTGGCGTTTTAGGGAATGTTTACATGCGACTAGGAAGATCTTGGAACCATTTTAAGCTGTGAATAGATCTTTAAGTTATAGATAGAAATATCTTCTTGTTTACATAAAAGTTTGCATGAAGAGGTAACAGCAGACTCACATAAAGTCGACCTCTCTTATTAATATTTATTCTTTTTTCATTTCTTTTTCTTTCTTTTGTCAATTGCGAGAAAAAGACTTGTTTTTCTTGCTGGCTTTTTATTCGCGATTCTCGACTGAAACCTCCCCGTGTGGGATGGGCCAGCCAATTATGCAAATTTACGCAAATGTGAAAATAGCTGGACCTTGCACTTTCACGCTAATTAATGTCCAGTGAATCGGGAGATGGCAACTCCTAATTGTACGCCGACAAAAAACGTTTCAAGAGTTAGCCATGTTACTAAAATCAATTACAAAGACGTGTTTTCATATTAACTGTGTGTAATATCAAACACAAATATACAATTTTTGAAAACTTTTCGAGGTATAATGAAATATAGTCAGACGAACTTAGAAAATGCACATCAAATTTACGTCAACTAGTCTACAAAACAATTTCTCCACAACTACAGCTCTTTTCTTAACTGGAATTTGTACAGAATTACTACATTATATAATAAATACAAAGACACAAAATATCAATGCTTTTATTTATGTATGCCTTCTTAACCAGTCGATATTCAGGATCCAGAGCAACTTTAAGAGTGATAGTCAGCAAAAGCCAGACATTTTCGCAAATTCGTGGCAAGACTTGAAAATTAAATTTCGCTCATATTTTAACCATAGGTAGGCCCTGATGTAAGAAGAACTGCTATGTATTTAGTTTTGTAAAATACCGCTTAGTTTTCGAGATATTCGAAAAAGTAGGTTTTCGGCTAAATTCGCTAACTTTCGACCGATAATTTATACCAGTTTTAAAAGCTTGTCGCAAGCAAACTAAATAATGTATAAGACCACAGAATTGTTAAAGACCACAGAATTGTTAAATAGTATTTAAAGTAACATTTTGAAGGCATTTATGAACTTTCATAAAATCCTTCTATTTTAAATAAATTTTTATCCTCTCTAAAAATAGGGCGAATATATTCAAAGTTTTTTCCATCTGCTACGCAAATTTTTTTCCAAAAAACACCTCAAGGGTAAGTTTAAATAATGGCCTCTACGAAACAAGTAAAATTGGTTTGGGGAAATTTACTTTTCGTGTTGTATTACACTCTCGAAGTTGTAGGAAAGTTGTAAATTTCATGTATCAGCATGATTAATGTAATTTGCATATATTAAACTTATTTCGAATTTAAAGCGGATTCGTGTTAACTTCCAAGAAAGAAAACGATTTTGAAGACTGACAAGAAGTTTATACTGCCATTTTAAAAGAAATGATACATATTATTAATAAAATAGGAACCAAGAAGTGATTTTATTGAAATCATATCCGTCTGCAATTCTATGCTCTCGAATCACATATTGTTGTTTAAAAAGAAAACAGCAGGAAAAATGCTATAAACATTAGGTTCACTTGTAATTCCAACCTAGATGAAGTTTAGAAGCTGTAGTATTATTTATTATTATTATTATTATTATCGATGCTGTCATTATATATTTTAACAATTGTACATTTTAATAGCGGTTAATTTCGATTAATCTCTAACATTTCCGGCTCATAAAAATCATTGCATCATTTCAGAGGTAAAATTGAAATCTTCTTGGCTAGAAGCAAATTTCAACAGCAAACACTCACCCCTAAATGTGTATAGAGTTGTAGCATTTGTACACTTTCAGAAAATCCAATCAATGAATATTATATTTTTTATTCTAAATCGTAAGAGCAGTAAATGCAGCCATGAATAAAAATAAAAGAGGGGTGTCATTGTGTTAGTTAAAGGGGTACTTGGACGAAAATGGCTCGACATTGTAAAACAGCACATACTGAAAGTCCAAAGGAAAGTATTAAATATGTACGCCCGCCATTGATTTGTTTGTCTCACGGTCAAAAAGTCATTGAGTACAGCGGCTTGCCGTATGACGTCATACACGCAACGAAAATTAATTAGGCTCCATTTCACCGTACAATTCTTTAGAGAATTTACTAAAGTTTCTAGTCAATAATTATTCTCTACTGCGGAAAAATCAACTCTAAGGGTATTTTAAAATCCCCTTATACATTGCTGTGCAATGGTGAGCCCTGGGAATGTTCAATTTGGGATATAAAGAAGATTTGGAGCCAGGTGTATCTACTAATAAAGAAGTTGAATTATATGGCTGCCTGTACAAAATCAAACAAGCAAAATAACTCGAATTTGTCAAACAAAGCAGCTTCACATTTCTCATAAGTATCAATACTTCCTTTAGCGTTGTTACTTGACGTTTATACGGTTTACGCCGATGAAGGATTAGTTATTCATGTATTTTTTTAATGTGACCAACTGTCTCGCAAACCATGCGAAATCGGCAAAGTTTGACGCCTTGAAATGCTCCTGGAACGTAAAACTTGAAAATATTTTTACCGATCACATGAAAACATGTTTATTGTTAGTTTTAATATATACAAGAGAAGTGTCATGCTTGGAATCGAACTGTACTGTAGTTTACAAATGATGGTTTAGGTTAAAATTCGTCAAATTAATTCAAGTCACACAAGTCTGTGCATCACGTAAACAAATGCTATAGTCAATGCGGCAATCAATACGATTGCAAAAGCAGTTTCAATAGCTAAAGGATGAATTTGCTGTTATAATATTGCAGTGAACATATATTATTTCGAACATATAAAAACATAATTGTGAATAAAGCTTCTGAAATAAATTTGCTTTAGGACGACCAATCCACAGTATAAATAGGTCAGCAAGAGTCAAGCTGGGATCGCATGTCAACTCAAACAAACAACAGTTTCAGGCCTAAATCAGTCCTGAATCCATATTTTAAAGTCAATCGAGCGGTAAATAATATCTAGCTAAACCTTCTATAACAATAACATCTTTAACAATATATATATCGACTATTGAAGGAGTTAACTAAGAATTACCGCGACCAGAAAAAAACTGAGCAGTCTGTAATGAGTGCACTTCGACCGCGACTCGTAAACGAGCCACAACATTTCAATAAAACAATATTGCAATGCATAGCATATAACCAAAGTGAATGTATATATTTCTAAACAAGTTCTAAATAGATTTTTGCTGGAGCACTTATTTTATATTAATCAGTTCGAAAAAAGTGAAATCAATGATCATGGCTTGGCTAACATGGCTTGGTCAGTTCGAAAAATATATCGCTTACTTGACGCCAGCTTCTTCCACTCAACACTGCTGTGTATCGATCTGTTAAAAACTCCAAATTGTTGGGATTGCCCCCGTTACAAGCCTTTGTTGTTGTCCTCTGAAATGTATAGCCTTACATACTTATTTTTATTCAAAATGTTTTGAGCAAAGCCCAAATATTCCCGAAGGATGAAGTTTGCATGGTGGGCGCGTAAACATCTCTTCTATTTGTCTGAATCAGCCTTAGTTTTAAGGACGAAATGTGCACAGAAATGCTAGAAGCTTTGTCTGCAACACTGCTGAAGCCATACACTTCGCAGCACCAAGACATTTGTTTTTGTTAAAACATAAGTTTTTCAACTTTCCAAGCAGATTTACATGTATATTAGCTACGAGTGATTGTTATGTGTTGCGGGTATGACATCATATCCTGCCATATCTTTTACTCGACCCAATCCTCTTGAGCCGGATTCATGATACAAGCAAAACAATGGCGGACGAAAAATAACCGTTAATTTTTAATACTTTCCTTTGGGCTATCGGAACAATACTTGCCCATTTTTACAATTTCGAGCCATTTTCGTCCAAGAACCCCTTTAAGAAGCTATAAGCAAAAAACGTAAGTAAAAATTCAAAAATTCTCATTTTGGTTGAGTGGGACTGGGCACTAGTCGCTTTTAAGACTCCTCTTTATCATTATGTAGTTTGTTCGAAGCTTAAAAACTGAGAAAAGGCATATTTTGGCTTTGATTTGCTTTCTCCTCCATGGAACTTTTGAATTTTTCTTGAACAAGATGCTCATGAGCCTGATGCGCACTAGCAAGTATCCAGGACTACCTTAATGAAATATCCCTTAAAAAGCTAAAACACAACAACTTGAAAATATATCGGCATCACCTGGAGTCCTATTGCTTAAGGATAAGGTCCACCTTCGCTATGTGTTTTCAAAAGCTCTCAGTTAAACATTGTTTAGCGCATCATTTTACATTAATGATAGACAAATTATATATCATTTTAAAGCTTATATAACGATGAATAAGACTTTATGTTTCTTATTAAAACAATTATATGTAACCAATGCTCTGCTAAAAGATTCTTAATACCTCAAAGTTGAACGCATTTATTTAAAAAAGTATAAGTCAAAAACATTCTAATGCTTTGCCGTCATTTTTGCACTGATGTCAATCAGCACATATCTGTCTTCAAAACCGTGTTTTGGAACTTCAAGAAGTGTTCCATCTGAAAAAAAATTCTAAAATCTATTTCAAATCGCCAATCACATTCTTCCAAGGACTTGTCAAACTGTTCTTGACTTTCTGCTTCCAACAACTACGTAGCAAATTACAATGGGACAATCAGAGTCAGTTAAATTTGCAATCAAATACATACAAAATGAGTGCACAATCTTTAGAACTTCCGGTAGGCATTAATTTTATAAACAAATACTTTGGAACAGAATAATGACAACACCTATTATTTTAATATCAATAGGCAAGCAATGCTGTATATATTTAATGTAGTTGCCTAGGTGTAATTTGTTTTAGTATACACTTACTGGCTACTATGGCTTTTTAAAATGTACATGTTTAAAACTTATTTTGTAAATTAATATTATGACTGTGTTTTTTTAATACCTTGTGTAATAAAGTTCTCACAGCTACATCAGGGATCTCTTCAATAGATGGTGAGATTTTTTTAGCCCGGAAGCCATGTACTGGCATATGGCAGGACTGAATATCCGAGGTGGTTCACCTCCTTGCAAGACAATTGTTGACATTAAAGCATGACACCAACTGTGAAATAATCATTATCTCTCAGGGACTTCATGTTGAAACGAATGACATGGCCTTTAGAAGTTGCTATAAAAAGAAAATAAGACACATGCGTTTTTACTCTAAATTGTAAAACTAAAACTCCTTAATTAATTTTTATAGTTCATATATTTTCCGAATCATGTAACTCATTTATTTTTCATTCATCATTATCATAATAATAATATTTTCAATAGCTACTTCTAGTATGTATCAATTCAATTTAGCAGTCACACACCCTATGCAAAAATGCTATATTTGCTATACAGGTATTTGCCGCCTGATAGGGTACGGTTTTTCGGCTTTTAGGTCTGGGGTAGGGTATCATTTTTTTACAATTTGTCTGGGGTAGGGTAAGGATTTTGTCTGGGATATGTTGTTTTATCTTGCTAGGCTACGTTTCCTGCCGCCACAAAAAAAAAAAAAACGTTTCAAATTCCATTAAACAATCGTCAAATATAACCGTTTTTTGCTTTTTTTTTTTGCGTTTTTTTAGTCTGGAATAGGGTGTACAATTCTTAGGTTTAGTCTGGGGTAGGGTATGTAAAATCAAGATTCTAGGTCTGGGATAGGGTCAGGGTTTTGAGGACCCGGCGGTACACCCCCCCCCCCCCCCCCGGGGCAATAAAGCTACCTTACTGGAGGTATTAGAAGACACTATTGTTTGCATTAGAATTGAAAGAGCACATCAAAATTAGAGATATTTCAAATTTTCAATTTAATAACATAAAATGATAAAAAACTACAGCTGTTTGAATTTACAAGGATTTGACTTTAATTTTAACTTTGGGCTTACAAGGCTCATTTTTGCATTTTTGGTACATATTTTCAAAATTTGACATCATAACTATACAATATTATTAATTTAGATTTGCTCTTTCTGGAAATGGAAAAATATAATTGAAATATTTTATATTTTGTGTGCTTGTTCCCGGTTCCTTGCTCTTTTTGCAAAGGTTCTATAACATAAATATGGAATAAGTAAAAAGTAATATAACTACTTTTGTGATTGGCAGTTAATTCAAAATACCTGTCAAGGCCTAGGTTTTGCTTTCTTTGCATATAGCACCAACAAGCAGATGAAGAAATTCAACGTGTTGGGCCTCCTAAATCAACAGCATCTTCTTTTTCTTCAAATGTGGCAAATGTGACTTGTGTCATGCCTTTGCCTTCTGTAAACCTTTTTCTTTTGAAATATGGTGCAGCAATTGAACACAAAGATGCCCTGCTGACAACCATGCTACGAGGTGGGCCAGAAATTTGTTGACTTGCATGAGTTTTCAGAAGTTCTGTGAGCTTGTCGTTGGACATTTCCTCTGGCACTGAGTGGATTGTTTGCTGTGGTTCTATGTCATCCCTGTGTTCATCAAGGTTTAGCTGTATAGCCTCATTCTCATTGAACCCAAAAGGCCTAAAAACATACTCAATAGATACATTTAATCCATGAAGTTATATTATATATAGAGGATATTACATGGGTGCACGGAGATACCAAAAATACCAAATAAGCATTTAGGATCGCGTAACACGAATGGATGGGAGAAGCAATGTCGAATCGAGAAACTTCAATGTTGCATTGACAAACCACGATGTCGAAGGGTGAATGTACAATGTTGCATCGTGAAACTTCAACCTTGCATTGTGAAACTCTAATGTCGAATTGCGAACAACAAACATAAAATGTAAATTGAAGACCGAAGGCGAAAAGTTGAATTTTGGCAGAGATATAACGCCATATATAGTTATCATGGCAGCAATGCATTTGCAGCCTTAAGATTTCCCCATCCGTTTATGCCACCAACGACATACCAGCACATAAAGTTTAAGCTAAGGGCACTGTGCTATGGCTCTTAAAACATGCATATTGCCCAAAAACACATGGAATTACTACGAATTTAGGTATCAGAAAATTGAAGATCGATTAAAGTATTCTCAATTAGTATAATCATTAATTTATTAAATGAACAACTTGCAAACTATCGGGCGGTTAAAATATTAGTTTAACATAATGTTTTCTTTTAGTTAGTGTGCATTTTAATTACAAATATTGGAGAAATAATACATTTTTAATTTTAAATGTCAACATCAGTGTTAAATATGACTTAAGTTAAAGAAAAACTACCTGATTTCTTCAAGGATTTATTTAGTTTTATATCGGCGGTATTTCAAGTTTTTAATTCAGAGTCGTTTAGTGCTTCCCAAAACCACTGAACGATATATGCATGGGACCTCCTGGGACTTTCTATAAGTTATAGATCGAACACATAATTATGTGATAAAAAAACAGTTGAAAATTCTGTTTCGATTAGTGGAAGGTTGAGCAAAATGTTTACTAAAATAGCTGGACTTTACACCTATTTGCAGTAAGGTTGTCATACAAAAATATACATTTGTTATAAAGAAAATAGAATATTTGTGATTTAGTACGATAGGAATTAATTAAAAGACAAAAGAAGATCACTCAGGCTGAACTCTCTCTTTTGTCTTTTAATTAATTCCTTTCGCACTAAATCACAAATGTTCTATTTTCTTTGTGACAAATGTTCTACTTTGTATGACAACCTTACTGCAAGTAGGTGTATGTCTTGCATTATCATTATTAGTAATTAGCACACATTTTAGTTTGATTTTTATGCCGAATCTAAAACTTTTTGAACTCATATATAATTGTTATTGTTTTTTTTTTTAAATATATGAAATGGTCTTATTAAACAATCTTTATTTATTTCTCCTTTTCAGATGTTTAAAGCAAGATGTAATTGCATTGATTGTTGCAATTGTGATATTTGTTGGAATTATCATACTGGCCCTTGCAGCTACCCTTAGTGCTTTCAAAGCTCCTAAAGTTCCATCATTTGACAATCCTATCAAGGTATTCATCAATCAATATGTCATTGTTTCCATCAATGCCAGTGAACATACAAGTGGGAATCGGGGTCACTATACTACCAGAAATCAGGGACAAAATGGCGGATAATCTAATTAATATTCATACATTTCTGACCTTTAAAATGGCCAGCCGATACAGAGATTTGTATGGAAGGCCTATCTAAAAGTTGGATAGAATTAAATCTGATTTTCATGTTATTTGTCATTTTATTTGAGTTATCGCGCGATAAAGTTTAATCTCTTTCCCTACTGCCCCTTTAAAAATTAGTCCCTCAGGACTTCAAAAATTCTAGCTTTTTCGCTTTGAAAGTCATGGCTCTAATATATAATTAACTGTGTTGCCTGGTAAGTTCCACAACATTTGACACTTAATTGATCGACTGAGATCCGTATTTGTAAAATATAGAGTCCTTTGTGTTAAGGTGAACGTTAAAATGTGCGTTTATGCGCCATAGAACAACCACGGTAAACGTCATTTTTCACCTCTGATTTTTATGCCAATAATATCATTTAAAAAACAAAATTCGGCAATCTCAGAACACATCAGCCCCAGCTCTTTTAATGTCTTAACTTTTTATGATAATCAAGATGGACACTTCTTGTTATAAACTTCTGGACAAATGAACTCCTTCAACAGTTGATGGTGATTTTGAATAAAGTTCTTATTATTATTTATAAAAAAAATAAGCTTTTGCATTTGTAGCCTTTTATAATGCGAACGTCCACAAATCGACGAATTTCAACTCGTTTCAACATCCATCGGGGTTCTCTTGTTCGTTTTAGCTAAAATCCTTTGTAAAACTTGGTATTTGTTTTTTTAATTTTTTTGATGTACAGATATAAACAAAACCCTTGATCTTAAAACGAACTTTGATTTGTAATGATAAACAAAGCTGCTGTAATTTCACTATTTTGGCCTTAAAATGTTTGTCAGTTAAGGCAGCCGTCACATGCTAAATATGAACTGGTTTGTGACAAACTGCTCTTTTAAGTAAAACTACTGGGAAGCCATTTAAAAGCAATGCGCGTCTTAAAATAGTAAAAAATAGTACTTTTCATCGAAAATAGCTGTGGTCATAATTATCAGTTTTCATATATTTTTCGATTAAACTATTTTTTGTAAAATGTTCAGTAAACTTTCTTTTAACAAATTTCTCAATATGATATATATATGTTTTCTTTTCATTTCTAGGGCTTTGAACCAAGAGGAACAGACCTTAGTAACCGTATAAATACGGCTTTACGTTTGCGTAACCCTAACAACAAGCAATTAACAAGAGACACAGCAACTGCAACTGCAAACCAGACAACGTCTCCTAAAACTAGACAAAACTGGTCATTAAAAGATAACAAAAGTTGTCCAATATATTATACTGGCAGACTAGCATTTGAATCTAAATCATCCGGGAATCTTCTGACTGCCAATAAATTGAAGTCCATGTGTTACTTGGAGGAAAAAATTATGAAATCTAGTCCGTCGAGCTATAATTCATATTATTATGGAGGCTGTCCCAACTGTTGTACCAGCATATCCTTGGGAAGTATTATCGCACAGTTTGTCAACAAAACCTGTGAAAAAATTGATGATAATGATGTAAAGCAAGCAATGGATGTTATTCAAATGTGTTCAGCTTATTTTACAAAAGGAGAATTGAATGAGTTCTGTTCCTGCTCCAACCTAACAAACAAGTACTCTGATAATTGCCCAACTGTTCCATGTATTTGCAGTTGGAAAAGTGGCGTTTACATCATCTTGAATCACTTGACTGATAGTGAGTTTCTTAAAACTCCAAACCAGACCATTGTTAAATATTCAGCTATCCTATCTTCTATACAATGGAATAGCTATGATCTTTACAAGTATATCTACGAGACACACCTACAAGACTCCTTCCCAGAGTACAATGGGGTCAAAGTGGTTGGTTTCGACTTTGATAACTTTAGATTTGATCTTTTTAACATTGTACTTGTTGAAAATGCAAAGTATCCTGCCATTGCTATGGTATTTGTGCTTATGATCATGTGTTTCTTTCTAAAGTCTTTTATTCTGGCATTTGCTGCTATCTTGACTATCATCTTTGCACTTGTGCTGTCATATTTCCTGTACATGGTTGCTTTTGGTATCAAATTCTTTCCGTTCTTAAACGTGGTGACTCTGGTGTTTATTGTTGGAATTGGTGCCGATGATGCCTTTGTCTATTATGATATCTTCAGAAAAACAAACATGGCTAATCCAAATGCAAGTGTTGTGACTTTGACTTTGAAAACTCTTCGGTATGCAGCACTTTCCATGTTTGTGACCAGCTTCACTACTTCAGCAGCTTTTTTTGCAAATCTGACATCTGACATCACCTCCATCAAGCTGTTTGGTATATACGCTGGTTTATCCATCTTGACTAACTATGTGTTAATGATTACGTGGTTTCCTGTAGTTGTGATGCTGCATGAGCGATGGATCAGGAAGCGAACGGTAGACCAGTCCTTACATGCAGACAACGTTGACAGCGGACAGGGAGACACAAAAGAAAGTGCTTCATCGCATGACGAAATTGATAACCGCGACGGAAGCTCACCTGCGAGAGATGACGATCTCAGACCAAGCCTTGCTTGTCAAATCTGTCGGGCTATCGACTTTCCGTGCTATTTTATAACCCGAGGAACTAAATCCATCTCCAGCATCAGTACCAAACTTTTTGACAAATGGCTGTTAAATGCAATTCTTCATAAGAGACTCTACTTCTTGTGGATTTTCCTCTTCATTGGTTTGACTATTGGCTTCACATGCATAAGTTTCGTTTCTCCAGGACTACGTTTGTCAAGCAGCAAAGACTTTCAAGTGTTTTCTTGGAGCAGCACCATTGAGCAGTACAACCTTCATATAAAGGATAAGTTCCGCTACGCTAGTGAGAACAGGGGTGGTTTAATGGTCGAGTTTGTATGGGGAGTGAAAGCACAAGATAATGGTAACTATTTGGATCCAGACAATAAAGGTTCGTTTGTGTATGACAGTTCGTTTAACTCAGAACTTACAACAGAATCGCAAAAATGGTTATCATCTACTTGCAAAAGTCTTATTGGTCAGTCATTCTATTCAGATATTGATGAATTTACCGCTGGTTCCATCTGTGGCATAGAAAGGCTGAGAAAGAATTGTCTTCAAACTAACGACACCTGTTGTAAAAACGTAACTTCAATCCCTTTCCCCATGGACGTGCTGGCTGGATGTCCATTTTGGCGCATGCCTACTACATACTATGACAAACAAACAGGTGATATTAAAGCGATGTCAATGTATTTTTATTCAAATGTTCTGTGGACAGCAGAATACAAGAACATGGACAAGTTTTGGAATCAGATCATTACTTGGGCTGACAAGCAATTCTCTTCTGCTCCAGCTTCACTTCAAAATGGCTGGGTTGTTTGTAGGTATTTAGATCAAATGTACAGCCTACAGTATAGTCTTCAGAAAGGCACTATATCATCCATGGGAGTATCTCTAGGCATTGCGTTTGGTGTAATGTTGCTGACTACCTTAAATATATTTATCAGTGTATATGCAATCGTCACCATCATCGGTATCCTAGCTATGACTGTCGGATGTCTTGTACTCGTAGGATGGCAGTTGAGTGTTTTGGAGTCTTTCGTGTTCTCTGTCTCAGTTGGCTTGTCTATTGACTTTACCATGCATTATGGAGTAGCATATCGACTATCACCGAATAAAGATAATAGAAAAGACAGAATACATTACTCGTTCGTCCATATTGGATCCGCTGTTCTGATGGCTGCAGTAACTACCTTTCTAACAGGTTAGTTGAAAGTGTTAAAGTCTGGCAAGCTTTCCAAGCACATTTGTTTATAATTAGGGGCCGACCATTTATCATAGCAAATAAAATATTGGGGGGGGGGGGGGGGGGGGGGGTGTGATTTCTGATCATCAAGAATTTTTTTCCAACGTCTTAAGGTATCAGGACTGGTTATGTACCCCTATGTGCGCGACTTCAAATTGTGCTCAAGCTTTACAATATTTTGTTATAAAAGTATATATTATCTGATAGGTGAATAAATGTAGTTTTAGGAAATGTTTTCGAATTGTCCATAACTTAAATTGCGAAAAATATATGTAGAGTTTAATGCGATTTGAGTGTCCTTTGTTTGAAAAATCACAGCCCTTTACAAATTACCGTCACGTCAATAACAAACACGTCTTTGCACGTTAGAGAAGTTAATCTCCAAAACGGTGCCTGGGATTTTTCATATCTATCTTAGATCAGTTGCTACGAGATCTCAAACATCGACAATCGATATTTTAATGTATTTTCTTACTAGTGAAGTGATATCTTTTTAACAAAATAAAAAATAGGAAATCGCAGACACCGTCCCACGCTTGAAACATCGTTCTACAATATTGCGAAGTTTAGTTGCAATCTGTCAAAATTTGAGCGAATGATAGTCGTTTAAAAATGAAAATTTGAGGCTAAAAAGTTACCGAGAAAAACGCGTTTATAAGTTTCGGGCCAGGGAGCCGCTGAGTGTTTACACAGACACTTCATCTGTCAATGAGTTGTCATCTTGCCTGGTCTGTATCATATACCGTAGGCTATTATTAGTGTAATAGGATGCTATTCCAGTCACTCGTTCTCTGGTGTATTGAAACCCATTGTTTCTAGTCGATGTCGTTAATGACTTTATGATGCATTTCGCCTATAATATTAGTTGACACTCACTGAAATCCTAACATACGATTTTACAAATTCAACTAGAGAAACAAACTATGCCTAGAGGAAACCGTTCGAGTGTGAATGGCGAAGCTGTGGCCGATGCAAACACACAACCAGAGCCGCTACGGCGACCTAGATAAATTGTTATTCAACATTACAAATGAGGGAATTGGGGCCGGGTAATTATGATCGTATTTTAATGTCAATACCTTTGTAACAACGCACAGATAACAATGCTACTTTTGCCGCTTACTTCCCGTAGAATACTGAATATTTGACGTTCTAACTTCGGCCCTAACTTCTAGATTTGATTTCGAAGTGTTTGTATTAAAACCTCGAAGCAAGCACTTAACTACAATATGCAGCACTTTGTGTAGAATCCTCTGACCTTTGTACGTGTTTCCTGAGCATATAATACGAGCCTCGATCGCTTTCGCCGAGAGATTTTCGTCGTTCGAGCGTGAAAGGTTTCTTTGGTTTTGGCGATATAAACAAAGAAGACGATCTGCGCTTTCGAGAAGCCAATAAAGAATCGTAATGGACTATACGAGAATCTATACCATGAATATGACAGAGATTATTAAAGTTTTTCGATTTTCGCGTAGAAGCCGTATTTGAGTAAGATTCTTGTGCACGACGATTCACGTATGAAATCACATGGGGCTCATATTGTTGCCTGGCAATTAGCTTACGATGACAGATAGCTAATTAGCTGTTGACATGATAGTTCCGGTCAAATGTTGATCACGAATTTATTATCAGCAATTTAGCGAAATTGGAAAGTAAAAACGGCATTTTTTTTAAAGAATATGTTAGATAATATCACAATCTAACTTATAGAAGAAGAAAAATATTTGAGCAGAGAGTTGTCCATAACCAGTCCTGATACCTTAAGCTTGGTGGACAGGATATTTTTTTTCTTCTCAATGCTCTGCAAGATATTTATTTCTTTACGTATCTCTCTGTAGGATTTTTTTTACAAAAAGCAAGTCCAGGTTTTTGTAAAAGTGTATTTACATTTAAATAATAATTTCATTCTTAAAAATGCATATTTTCAAGTCTTTTTGCACATTTTATAGTATATAAAAATATAAAAAATATATAAAAATGCCTTAAAGAATTGTACATAAAGCTATAGAAAATCATTCGGTATTACTACACTCATGCCATATGAAGTCATAATTATACTGTCCTTCTATGAAAATGTATAGACTAGAATGCTCATAGTATGATGAATGCTGCCTTGGGGGTAGAATTATCACTGTGTTTATACATAGTATGATCAATGCTGACTTGGGGGTATAATTATCACTATCTTTATACATAGTATGATCAATGCTGCCTTGAGGCTAGAATCACACATTTTAAAAGTGGACTGAAATCACCAAATCAAGTATAAAGGCACATACATAGTATTAAATCTATAGTGAAACAAATTTAATCAGAATAACTAAGCATTAATAAATAAATAGCTCTAATAAGTTTTGCTCTGCCTTTTTTCAGTCCACTTCTACATTGAGTACTTTAAAGTTGTACATACATAGTATTAAATCTATAGTGAAACAAATTTAATCAGAATATCTAAGCATTAATAAATAAATAGCTCTAATAAGTTTTGCTCTGCCTTTTTTCAGTCCACTTCTACATTGAGTACTTTATAGTTGTACATAAAACAATGTGATGGTATGGTATTATCTTATTACTTTTAACTGCAGAAATGGTTGCATATGCTAAGAATCTATGGATTGGAAGATATATTTTGTTCAAAAATATAAAAACACAAAATTGTAGACACACCTACTTGTAAAAACGTTGTCATACAACATTTGAACATTTGTAATTTAGTGGATTAGGAATAAATTAAAAGTACAAAAGAAAGAGTTCTGCTTCAATGATCTTCTTTTGTACTTTTAATATATTCCTAATCCACTAAACTACAAATGTTCAAATGTTGTATGACAACGTTCTTGCAAGTAGCTGTACATGTTACTGTTAAGTAATCGGTTAGTTATTATTTTAAATCGGGATAGTTTTCAGTGCTAAGTCATCCATAGTTGTTTGGTTCTTTTAAACTGAAACCTATTTCAACGAAAGGGTTTGTAGTGATAAATACGCCGTTCGGTTTCGATTATATTGCTCTTTACTACAGAGATGTCTTGTGACACCTTGGCGTAGCTATCAAGTGTGAGTCTAAAGATTTACATTCATTGTTTTCTACTTCAATTTCCCCACTAGAAAAATATCGTCATGGGATACCCATAGTTACCTTATACTACATTGTCAACTTCGTTCTTAACGTGGTTGTTCCTTGTGGTGTAATCGGACTAGAAAACCGAAACCGTGGGTTCGATTCCCGCCAAGGGCATTGATATTTTTCTCTTCACAATTTTCTAAGTTGATTAATTCGATATTTTTGAATTTTTCAAATTAGGGTGAGATAATGTCAAACTTGTAAAGAGACACGCTCATTTGTTAGAAAAGAAAGTGACAGCGTATTTGACATTTGAAGGGTTTGCCGAAGTCGTTCGTTTGCCGTGTTTCTTGTTGTCCAAACTTAAGCATTTGTTTTCTAAATGGGATGTTAAATTGCTCATATATGTTCTGTAACAAAGGCAAGATTTATCTTTATTGGTGTCAATTGGATCGGAGGAACTCCAGGTAATCGGATGGAAAGTTTTTCAACAAAAACAAACATTTTGGACACGCATGTTCTTGTTAACCAAAACAGGTTAGTTAGCTTCAGTTTTCATCGAAAAGTAATGCTTTTTAGGCATGACAGACTTTTTTAAAGATCTTTTATTGCAGATTTAATTTTGTTAATATGAAATGAAGCATTCCAAAGAGTTTTGCCCGACAGTATCATGAAGTGCAGATAAAGTCATGCAAACTGTCACGCAACAGTAAACATGGCGCTCCTTGCGTTTGTGTCAATGAAAACATAATTATTTTCTCGATTGGTAACAGTGCAATCTTTTCAAATAAAAAAAACAGATGCCGTTCACCAATACATGAATTCTGTGTGTTTTTTATTTTTGCTAGCTTAGTGATCTCGGAGGAGTTCGTGGACAACACTTAGTGCATAGCAAAATATATAATAGTATAGATATTTGAAAATAAACAAAATTGATTTTCTTTGTTTGTCTATTGGAAATTAATTTTTTAATACCTCAATTGCAACTATATGACAGTCTTTATCTATGGAGCTATTTAAAATTTAGCCAAGCATAATTTAGTAAAATTTGGCATGTGATTGGCCGATACTGTATTGCATATATAACCTATAAAGCAAGGTTGGAACGTCACCAAACCCAGAGTTGAAAAAGGTGGAAGGGAAGAATAGTTCCAGGATTGCTGGGATTTTGTACAGCTCTCTGAGTAATGAAAAAGCTTTCAACATTTTTTTTCTCCCATTACAATAGTACAGGAAATTTATTTTCAAAATCAACCACCCCCAATCCCCCACCCTCAAAAGTTAAATTCATTATTTTCAATATTTTATTTGCTATGATAATTTTGATATTTGCAGGGCTATATTTATTCAGTATTACAGTTGTGTAGCTATTCGGCAAGACTTTATGGGTCTACTTGTTATACGATATTTAAATTTATTTCATGGATTGTAGGCGTTTCTCTCGCCTATTGCAGGCGCTTTATTTACTCACACTTAGAGGGGCAGGAAGTACTAAAGCAGCTGCGCTGGAGACTGTGTTTATGGACATGAAATATAAAAACCAGTACATGTTTGATTCTCGGTCAATGCTACTATGTTAATTGTCTTTTGTGTTTTTAGGATTGCTAATGATGCCAGCCAAAGCCCTGGCGTATATTCAACTTGGACAATTCTTGATGTTAGTAATGGTGTTTAGCTGGCTGTTTGCTACCTTTGCCTTCTTTTCATTGAGTGCATTTATTGGTCCAGTTGGAAACTTTGGGCAGCTAAACATCACAAGGTGAGTATTTTTTATCACCATGCATCATTGTGACCACCACAATCATCATCATCATAATCATCATCATGATCATGATCATCATGATCATGATCATCATCATCATCATCTTGGAAATCATTACCATCATCATCCTCATAATCACTAACATCCCCCTATTCATTGTATCGCTATCATTAGTTAAAATACAAAAATGAATAAATAGTGAAAAACTATAATAAAATTAATAAAATGTAAAATTATAATAAAAGTAAAATTTCAATGTCATCATGACATGCAAAAACATCATCCGGTCATCATCATCAGTACCTGCAGCAGCATCGTCACCATCAACAACAATGTTAACATCAGCATAATCATCTTTATCGTCATCATTTTCATTGATATAATTATTCATATATAATATATGAATTGAACTTGATTAGTGTTTCTATACATCTTATAGAGTGCTTACACTATGTCCCTGAAATAAAATCTAAATAGTTACTAACTAATAGTTCAATCACTCAATCACTCAACTGCAAAAGCTTTAGTAACAATACACAATGAATAAAGTATTAACTTTCTATGGTTTTGAGTATTTGATTTTCCTTGTGTCTTGTGGTCTATTGTTACTAAAGCTGTTCCAGTTGAGTGATAGTGACTAATAGTGACTAAATAAAAATTAATATGTAGGAACTATTTAGATTCTATTTCATGGACATAGTGTAAGCACTCTACAACGTTTTAGTGTGCAGTGATATTTATGAACTACTCTCGGTCTAGCTTACGCGTTTAATTGCGCTCTGGTGTGCCAAGCTCGAAGGTCCTTTGTTCGGATGTTTAAAAATGTGTAAAAATTCAGGGATTTGTTCAAATGGCACAGTTTCTTCGCAGAAATTCTTTTAAACGCTATAACGTTTTATAAGCGGCACTTTAAAAGAACACCTTTTCGTGTAAAGAAAAAAAAAAGGATTTACAAACTTGTTTTGTCAAACTTTAAACCAAGGTCCTTGTCACATTTTTTATAGTATAATTGTTTTAGATGTGATATAGGATTTTTTGACAAAGGTTTGTACGCAAAAATGGAATGTGAATTCAATTGAATTGAATTGAATTGAATTGAATTTTATTCACACACATTATAACAATAAAGAAAATACAATATGAATAATTTACATAATTACAAATAGAAATACATATAAATGTAGTAAGTTATCAAAAAGTATAATAAATAGAGTGTGTGTGGTTGTTGAAGTAGTATAAACTCTTAAATTCTTAACTTTGGCAATTTTTACGGCTTTACGGCTTTCCTCGCTCGTTCGTTAATTCGTGCAATTCTTCACAACTCGTGTATAAAAATCGTACAAACGAACTAACCTTGAAGTTATTTGTTTATTTCATAAGTACTGAGATTTAAAAAAATAAAAGTAGGTGAAATAGTTTTAATCATAAAATGAAGAAAGGTAAAAATCGTTCAAAAAATATTCAACTCTTACAAATTCATTTAATAATCTCTTTTTTGATTCAAAACCACAAAAAGTCAGGGGGAAAAAAACCAGTCCTCAAAGTCAAATTCACTCATCTTGACTGTCATCCAAAGGCTTTTCCACGGTCGCCCTGACGCTTCTGAGCTAGAATTCTCTAGTGCTGTGAGTTTTGGCGACTGATTGACTTATGTTGATCGAAAAACTGCCACCTTGAATAACAGCACCACTTCTGAAATAAAGCCATGGACTGCTGTAAGTCAGAAGTACAGGGAAGAATGGATGGCTTAGATGCGTCTGTTGTCTGTTTCTAAGAATGTGTTGAGATCTGATGGTTTCTCAAATTTCTGAGTTTGATTGTTGTATGATCATTAATGATACTAGATCACATGCGGCTACAATTAGCTGTATCAAGCCCATCCAGCTATCATATTCTTTGGAATCTTCTCTTCATAGACCTTCATAAGCTTTAATATGATAGATAATAAGCTTTGTATCTTCGATTTCAGCTAAATAATATCAAAATCTGATGTTTTATGAAATTTATTGTTCCTAATATTCTAGGTCATGTGACCGCCTTCAACAGCCACATCCACCTTGCTTTTATATATTTATGTCTTCATACGATAAGCTTTAATATGATATACAACAAACTTTGTGTCTTTGGTTTTAACTAGATAACAAAATCTGATTTTTGGAATTAAATTGACTGTTTCGTGACATTCTAGGTCACGTGACAGGCCTTTGTTGCCACGCCCACCTTGCTATCATACAATTTTCATATCTGCTCATGATAAGCTTTATTTTGATACATAATGAGCATTGTTTTCTTGAATAATACTGGAGATTATCAAATTTCTGATCGTTTTCATAGGATTGACTGTTGTGTGACATTCTAGGTCAAGCGAAAGCTGACACGCCCATTCAAATATCATATATTTTTGAAATTGTCTCGAAATAAGCTTTAATTTGATATGTTATTAGCTTTGTTTCTTTGAAGAATACCAAAAACATTATTAGAGCCTCGCTTTCGTGTTTTTGGTACATTTTAAATGCTGATAACTCAGGAATGATTCAATGTATGGCAACAGAACTCTACAAAATTACTAATTTAGACATTCTCTTTCTTGTAAGGGAAAAATATTACTGAAATATTTTATTGTTCATGGTGTTTCGTGTTGCTCGTTCCCAGTCCCTTGCTCTTTTTGCATAGGGTGTATACGGGTACTACGCTTACTATGCTTAGAGTGGTTTTCATCGGACTGGGAAACAATTACTATTGTTATATACCAACTGTCAAAGTTCATTTTTCTCGCACTTTGATTGGGCAAGAGGGTATCACGTGAACGTGAACAAATTTGGAAGTTTCCGCGGCAACGACTCTCAGCGGGCAACAATATGTTATTGACCGGGAATAACAAAACCGGAAGTCAATTACCGGAAGTCGATTGAGTAAAAAGCGGGACAATCCCAGCACAAGACGCGCGTTTCAAAATCGTTGAACTAGAAAGACAACATGGAGGAAAGTAAGAGATTTGCAAGCAGAACAGAGGAAGATATTGAAAAGTTGTTGGACAAAAAAGAGTCTAAATCCACAAAGAACTCCACCAAACTAGCCGTGAAAATTCTAAGGGATTTTTGCTTAGGAAAAGGAGTTTCTGCCGACTTTGAAGAGCTAAGCAAACCTGAATTAAACCAGCTTGTTAAAACAGTTCTACACAAGTGCAAGAAAGCGAGATGGCTCGTTTTTTCTTTGAAAGTTGGTATATAACAAAACACTTATAGTCTGAAACCTCGGAAAACAGTATGTTTTGTGGTCCCGAGACCGCCGATGTTCAGCGGTCTCGGGACCACAAAACATACTGTTTCCCTCGGCCCAGTCAATAAGTGTTAAATAGTCAGTGTTTAATAGTGTCTACTAGTTGTATTACAACAAAAGAAAACCATCTATTAATGTCTATTAGCTTAGTAACTATTTCACAGTCCGGTGTAAATCACTCTACTACGCTTACTACGCTTATTACACCTACCACGCTTACTACGCTTACTACGCTTACTACGCTTACTACGCTTACTAAGCTTACTACGCTTACAACGCTTACTACGCTTACTACGCTTACTACGCTTACTACGCTTACTACGCTTACTACGCTTACTACGCTTACTACGCTTACTACGCTTACTACGCTTACTACGCTTACTACGCTTACTACGCTTACTACGCTTACTACGCCTAATATGCTCACTATGCCTAATACGGGTACTACTGTCACAATTGCTTATTGAACAATTGCATTTCGTGAGTGTTTACCATACTAAAGGTATACTACAAAAGTGTAATGAACAATTGCATTTCGTAATCTTTCCCATCTCTTGTCCTAACAGAAATTATAAACTGAGAGCTGTTAAGCAGCGTTTACACGAGCAATTTTTCCTTGACAAGTTTTCCTTGACAAGGAAAAATTGCTCGTGTAGATGGAGTAAAATGAACAATTTTTCCTTGACAAGGAAAAGCTAGCATTTTGGCTTTTCCTTGACAAGGAAAAATTGTCAAGGATGAAATTTGCTCGTGTAGACGGACAAACAAGGAAAATGTGGCAAGGAATATTAATGAGATTAGTTTCCAGCCTTTTCGCACGCCATTGTGTTTTTTTATTCGACAAGGGACTGGAACCAATATTATGTTAGTACTCCGCTGATTGCAAGGCATTGCGAGCACAACTTAAACTTGTCAAGGAAAACTTGTTCATCATCTACACGAGCAAGGAAACCTTGTCAATATAAAATTGCCAAGGAAAACTTGCTGATCGTCTACACGAGCAATGAAAATTGTCAAGGATACTTGCCAAGGAAAAATTGCTCGTGTAAACGCCGCTTAAGTGTTTAGCTCTTCTGCTGGAATTTCTTCTACATTTCTTGATTCGTTTTTCAACTCTAAAAAAATTGAAATTTCTTTCCATGTTTATTGAATTGCTAATACATATGATTAGTATATTTTACAATGAGAAGATATGTTGTTCAAAGTGTATTTATAAAATTTGTAAAGATTCTGCTTTAAATTAAATGTTTTTCGACGATAGTCTATAAAATACAACTATAAATGCTTCACACTTTCATAACAAATTTGTTATTGTCGGAACCGATTATAGTAAATAAAGTTTTCACGAAATAAAGTTGAACTTTTTTGATCCAATCAAGATGAAAATTTTGCAAAGCGGCCATCACAAATTCACTATTAAAATCCACTGGCTTTTAGCTAGTTTGAACAAGACAGCATCTGGTCCAGTCGTTTTGACATAAAAGACTTCAACTCCAATCATTACCTGTACTCACCAGGCTATTAGAAAAGCTTACCCCAGGTTTTTAGCGAAGAGGACCAGTGACTTTAAAAGCAAGTGCGAAGTGCTCACTTGAATCAGGTGTTTTGAATATAAACTAACTCATTGTGTCAGCCACTGCAGTGCAAATCACGAACTTTTCGACTCTCGATTCACCATCTCATGATTTCCAAAACAAAATACATTCTCCTGTTTTCTTTCTTTGAATAAGGTCATTTTAACAATCCAAAAGTTAAATGCAAGACAGCAATCGCAGCTTTTTCGACCTGTTTTGGTGAATGTCGTTTTGATCGATATTTTCACGATTGCTCCATGCACGCTGGATTGTAAAAATCCGACTGTTTTTCCGAAGTTATTTCTATACAGCAGGTGGGAATTTTGTCTGCGCATGCGGGAATTTGGTGCTCAAAATAAAGAAAAGGCGCGAATGGCTTTCGAAAGATTTGACGAGGTGTTCAAAATTTATTCATGAAAACGTAAAAAATGCCGTTCAATCCGAGTTTTATTTTGTTCATTTGGACCTTAAATATTTGTTATTTCACAGCAAGTATTATGAATACTATTTTCCTTCAAGAAGTTATATTTTAATCAAACGAAAATGTGGACATCTGATTTTTGAACCATTAAGAAAGATTTCTTCAACTACAAGTTGATCTTGTACATGTAACCTTTCAAGAGATATCTTAATTGGAAATGGTTAACGACTTACAAGTGTCTTTTATGCTGCTTTTATCCTTGCTGGAAGTATAGTGTCCTGACTATCTGCCTGTCTACACTTGGGCTGAATGGGTCAAAAGAAAGGCTAGTCAACGTATTGCATTTGTCATTGTACTATGCTTTTCAACTAAATAAAACTATTAAACATATTCATTGTTAAGGTTTTCACTTTAGATAATATTATACAACTTCAAAACGTTCTACTTCAGTCTGTCTTTCGCCGAAAAGTGAGAAAAAAAACAACAACATTTAAACGTATGTTTTACGACCAAAGAATCAATGATAAAGCGAATTTTCTATCATTTTTTTAAAACAGTGTTTGATTATATAATGCATTAAAATCATATTCATGTACATTTGGCGATGGAGAGTTAGGCTAGAATTTTTGCAAACGGCTCATAAACATAAACACATCTTATTCAAAATCGAACAAAAAACCTTCCAAACATTTCAAGAAAAAACAAAGAACTAATTTTTGTTGACTATAAGTAGTAGAAGCTTAAAGAATATGTACACGAATTGATAAAACCTGATATCCTCCAGGAACTGTAATTTTCTGCCGTAACACACCGGCTCGTTTTTTGAAAATTTGCGTGTGTGTTTCAATCGAAATTGATTTTTCATATCAAAGTGAATTTTCACAATATCTTAATTATTATCAATTTATAGGCCAATGAATAAGCACTAAGTTAAAGGCAAATAGAAATTGGAGAGTTCGTCTAGATTTTGAACTATACTGCGGAAATACGTTGTTGCACAGTATTTACCTTCCACAAAAAAAGGTTTACAATGACATGTCGTTCTCTTCACAAATACATCGACTATTTGAAGTTTTCTCATTTAGTAAACTGCATATCTTAACCCTAAATACAATGCATTAACTCACCTTTCTCCTCCCTTCATAATGACACATATTTAGATTCAGTGCAGATCGGCGATGCAATTTCATCATCAAGAAAAAAAAGCCAACAAACACTGAAAATTTAGAAAGCCTGTGAAAGTTTAGTGCTGGAAACTGGTACACGATCAACAAGTTATTGAAAAACTTTTTCTTAATGGTTCTGATACTGGATATTTTTGAAGTACTAGTAGGTTAATCAAGTGACAGTTTCTTCGAAGGTCATCGTTTTAAACGGTTAATTCAATGTCGAAAGCAATTTCATTGATTAAAAAACAAGTTATTCAAAGATAATAGCCATCGTTTTACTTGCTAAGAAATAATAAATATTTAAGATCCCCAAAAAGAAAAGATAAACCTCGGATTGAACGGTATTTTTTCGCATCTCTATGGCCAGTCTTGAACAACTCGTCAACATTTTCGAATGTAAACAATTCGCGCCTTTTTCTATGTTAGCCCGCAATTTATCGTTCAGCGTCGACGAAATTCCTACCTGCTTGTCTATACAGACTGCGGTGCACCTCGACTCCATGCTGCCCTTTTGAAAAACTAATTTCAACCTCATCATACTTTTTACTGTAGTTGAAAATCAAAGTAAAGTTTATATATTCGAAGAAACATTTTCTTTACAATTTTCTCTCATGGCTGATTTACTACGCTAGAAAATAAATTTGTCACATGACCTTGTCAAAATACTATCCTCTTCGACACCGCACGACTTTGACGAAAAGCCACAGGAATCCCATCCGCGCGCATTTAAACAAATACACCACAGGAACACTAACCGCGCGCTCAAATTATAACAAAACGTTTTTTTGCTCAATAATGGAGCGCGGTTAAAAATAATATTATAAAAAAATTCCTCAGATAGACTAGTTGGGCTGCCTGTGATTCGGCGATAAAATATTTGCGATTTCGTACATCGCTAAGAAAAAAGCCATATAATAAACGATGTATTAACCTCGCTTGTTCGGGCTGTCCGGAAACATATCAGACCTCTGTACTGTCAAGACCTCTGTCTGATACGGAATACGGAATACGGAATACTCTCGTTTTCAGATCCCTTTTCGCGGTCACCCTGCCACAGAAAGTCCAAAGTGACACTTTCAAGCTCAATCCGATCGACCTAATATATAAATCCCTCTAAACTCAACAGTAAAGAACAATTTTGAAATCGTTTGTATTATCCTATAATTTAAAACTGTTATATATAGTATTTATTTTTGATTTTATTTTTGAAAATAAACCAAATCTAAACTAGGAAATAGCGTGAACCTGAAACTTTACATTAACTCTGAATATTCTTGCAGCCGTACAAAGACACTGTCAAGGTTTGAACTTCGCGCCTAAGCTCGTGCGTAAACGGTCCCACAATGCACCTGATATAGTTATATCCTTTTAAACTGGTCTAAACTGTAAGCTTTTTCAAAATGTTCTAACAAAGATCCACGAATTGGCCATAGGTGGCCTTTGATTTCAACAGGGTCAACATTTTTGCAAATGACAGTATATATATAAAACATGACTATATATTATTTGAAAGTTGACGATGACTTATAAGCTCTTTAACGGTTCTCTCTTTTTTTTATTTCCTTTTTTTCAAGTATCTGCCGAAAGCTTGGGCTTAGAAAAGTAGCATCAAATGATGGAACCATTGCATTATCAAAGACAAATCAAGGTACAAAAGATGTTATAATCAGCATCGACAACCCTGCAGTAGAGATAGAGGAGGAAAATCTCAACAATACACACTTTTAGTTGTAAACGAAACGCACTCGAGATTAATAAACAACTACAGATTCAAAACGTCAACCGTCACAGTGAACATTCTTCAAAGTTAGTCTACGTGGTAAATTTAAAATCGTTTATCAAATATCAATAACGGGTTCAAGAGAACGATCAACTGGCCTATCTGAACCATGTCACTTTGCATTCGTGGCTTCTCATGGTATTTTATGTTTCACGCAATAAATAAATTACTTAATGTATCTTTTCAAATTTCTTTTCATGCTAATGCGTGAAGGCCACTCTAGTCTAGTATACACCTATTTCAAAAATTGTTGTCGCAGCCGAATCTACAGTCCACACTCTAAAGCCCGCAAAGGATCTCGGTTACAGGGACTTAATTTATGATTTATTACACGTTTTTTAAAGAAATATTTGTATTAATATCTGCCACTGCAACAACTTGTTATGGTCATATAGCACAAACACGTACAACCAAAATATTATGTGAATATATCGATATCAAGAGAAGAAATACCGACATCCTGGCCGGTTTCTCATCTATTTTTAAATATTAATAATCGTTCATTAGAATCATTACCTGTTTTGATTTATATAGTCAAATCAGTAAGTCTCATGGTCTTACTGATGTTGATGCTGATGGTCAACTTCCATCTCAAACTAATTACTACTCAGCACATGATTTTCACTCTAGTGCTGAAATTCAAATGTTGAAATCAGGAACATCAATTTTTTCTGCTATACATTGCAACACTAGAAGTCTGTTATCCAATCTGGATTCACTAAATCAATTATTAAGTGATATGGATCATCATTTTTCTATAATTGGTATATCTGAGACTAAGCTAAGTAAAAATGTAGCTCCTGTCTCTAATATAGATATTCCTGGTTATCAATTTTTCACCAAGATTCCTTATCAAATGCTGGTGGAGTAGGAGTTTATATTGATGATACTCTTTCAGCATTGGAAAGAAGTGACCTCAGTGTTTGTGACCCTAGTCACGAATCACTCTGGTTAGAAATTGATAACAAGTCTGAAAAAAATATCATATGTGGAATTCTGTTAGAACAAATTGTGGAAAATTTTCAATTAGATTCTGTGGAGTTAGTCTATTAGCCCTTTCGGAGTTGCGCAGGGAACTGGTAACTAATTGGCTACGCGCTGCATTATGGGGTTATTTTATGGGACGCTACCACAATATTGCCGCTAAAGACTGCAATACCTTTGAGTGAATGTTGAAATATTGAGACGAAAAGCGATCGTTTTAAGTTATAAGAACAAGCAATTCCTGGAGCAGATCCACCAAGGCCATCAGAGCTGTGATTGAAAGCTAATTTGAAACGCTGGCGTTATTATCCGCAAAATTATCCGGTTAATCGAAAGAGCTATAAATTCGAAGATGAGGTTGTTTACGGTCTTGCTTTAGACATATACTTCATATTTGTGCTCGTTTTATTTTCATCACATATTAACTTTTGTCTATATTTATCTTTTTAAAGTTAGTAACTATATAGTCTGACGGCAAAAATAGATTGTTGATCTTTCGCTTGAAAATGTTTCGAAAGCGCTACCGCTTCTTTCGTGATTACAAGGTTTGTGTTCATTCTTTCGTGATGAATTCAACCATCAGAATTGACGACATGATCTCTTTATCTAAGTTGTTGTCTACAGGTAACTCTAAGAAACATTAATACAGACAAAATTTGATTTGTAATTGCAATTTAGCTGGCAAAAATATGGCTAATTTCGTCGATACCTAGACAATAAATTGCCAGTTTCAAACAACCTCAGCTCACCTTCGAACTAGCTCGTTCGAATGCCCGATAATTTTGCGCTTCTTAGCGAACGCAAGCGTTTCAAAATAGCTTTCAAGGGCAGCTGTGATGGCTTCACTGGAACGTTTCGTGGTCTTAAGCGGCAAATGTTTTGGTTGCGTCCCATAGAACAGCCCCAAAATGCATCGCGTTGCCGACTCGTACCAGTCTACTGAGCAACTCCGAAAGGGCTAATGGAACTCAATTGACGAACAGCTCAAATGTGTTAGTAAAGGACTCTTTAAAAGAAACATTATAAATGGTCTTATTGATAAATATAGTAATATTTAATAATACTATTTAATAATACTATTTAATATTTAATATTCAGTATTATATAAAGAATTATTTGATACCATATATTAAGTACCTTTTTCCATTTTTCATTCTTCTTTTATTTATTTGTTTAATAATTGTTTTCTGCTGATGGCTTCATGCTGTCTTTCTTTGTATTAATCGTATTAATTCTTAATTTTCTTGTTTAAGTAAATATCTTTAGAATTGTACATATTGACCCAGAAATATTGCATACACCTAATCCCAAAAACGTTGTCTGGTCCGCCGCACAGTCCTCGCGCCAAGACTGTGAAAGATATTGGTTATATCTAATCAGTAATTAATTTATTTGCATGTTCACACTCTAGTGTGGTACTTTTTTCAACGAAATAGTGTTGTGCCTACTTTTATTTTCTTGTTTTATCACTCTCATCAAAATATTCACTGTGTTTTCCTTCACGGTCTTGGCGCGAGGACTGTGCGGCGGACCCGACAACGTTTTTTGGATTAGGTGTATATATTTTTGCAAACTCCAATGTCATCTAACTAGATTAGCTTTCGCTATTTTTAGATGACATGTATGATTTCTCAAGTAATTTTCTTTACATTATTACCATGTATTTATATTTGTAATTGTAATTGTACGAATAAATGAGTTGTGAAATACTGCGGCTACACTCGTACATTGAAGGTAGGGTAATAGTCCCCTTCACCGTTCCCTGCATTAAAGCGAGACCTTTCAACACCTTACCGGACAAATATTCACGCGTCTCTATCATTGCACTCTGAGCGTTCGTTTCGCTTTAATGCAAAGGCACGGCTACCTTTCAAGATGGCACAGGAAACTTTGAAATCTCGAAATTATCGACTTTTAAAATAATCACTACAAAAATATATGAATGAAACAAATCTCTGCAACAAAATGTACCTGACCAGAGATGGGATCGACGACAATATTAGAGACTACCTAACTTTAGGAACAGACTTGAGTATAACACCTGAGAAAGTCTCATATGAATATTACATAACCACTACAGAAGCAATATGTAAAAACCTAGACAAAGAAGTCGACGATCAAGAGGAAAGACGGCAAGAAATCGATCTAGATATAAGTAATCTCAGAAAAGAAGTCAGGAGAATGTTAGAAAAATCCATCAAAACGATACCGAAGACCAACTTACCCCAAAGTGAAAACAAAGGAAGAATAAAAGCACAAAGACATAATGAAAGAGTATATGTCCCAGCGGACAAAGGGAAAATAATGGTTGCCATGGACAAAACAGAAGAAATAGGAGGTGAAGCAAGCTATGAGACAAAAATGAGGAAAGTACTAACAGACCTAAAGGCACGCCAGTCAATACGTGGTGGATAAGATTGGGATCCCACTGAAAACGTTTGCAGAGATGGACGAGAAATAATCAATGAGATGACAAAGAAAGGAGAATTCAGCGAAAAAAGAGGAAATACCTTAAACCACAAGACTGCCACGCCCTAGACTGATTGGATACCCAAAAATACATAAGGAAGAAATACCACTTCGTGGAGTAGTATCAACAGTCGGATCACCATACGAAAGGATATCCAAGGCTTTAAAACCGATTTTAAAATCACTCCAAGGACGCAGTGACCAATTAATACGTCAAAACTTCCCAGGAACTGAAAGAAAGGGTAAAAGAGTGGAGAATCAAAAGGGACGAGACGATAGTAAGCTATGATGTAGTGAGTCTATACCCATCCATCCCAATTCAAAAAGCACTTACCCTAGTACACGAACTACTAGCTTAAAAGAACAACCTCACAACTATAACACCATGGAGTGTACAATCTATCATGAAACTGTTGAACTGGGCATTCTCACTGGTCTACTGTGAATACAACAACGAGCATTACATCCTGGATAGTAGCCTGCATAGCTGGCCCTGGGGGATTGAGGAGAGAGGCGGAGGGATTGGGGAGAGGAGGGGAGGGGAGGGGAAGAGAAGGAAAGGAGGGCCTTCCCGCAAGGCCATGTATTTTACATGCTTACGGTCGCTGGCGACCGTAAACGCTGATTGGCTCATTCTTGACAAATGATTGACAGATATTGAGATAGGTCATGACGAAAACCAGAACACACTTTCATTCAGCTTCTTTGCTTGTAAACATGGTAAATGTTTATATATAGTTTTGGTAGTGAACGGCGAGTATTACTCAACTTTAAGGTAAATTGTTTTGGCCTGATGACAGCCGATCTATCCGATGAAGCGGTATGCTGTTATAATATTAGGTCCAGCGAGATTTCTCGACGAGCTGAAACTCTTTCAATGTTCCTCAATCCAAGCTACATTTATTTCCACACTTTGTTCCAAGCTAGAGTGGAATAATATAGTTATCATTTGAAGATGAAACATCGTACTTATCAGCTTTCTTGGTGAATGATTCGAACTGGTTTTATTGTTGTATCACATGCAGCCGTTGATTATGCCATGAAGGTTCGAATTACAACCGTCTCTGTGTTCTATAAATCGCTCGTAAAACTTGACTTTATTTTTACTTGAATTAAAAGCAATTATCCCATGTCGTTATTTGAATGTTAGATTTTCTATGAGGGTAATTGTTTTCACAAGAAATGGCGTATTCGAAGTTAAACTACCAACGTACAAACAAGGCCAGTTAGTATCAAGCTGAGAAGTTCTGGCATAGTAGAGGGAAATGGTTAGGAAGCCCTTTGTTGTATGTTTTTGTACACTTTTTTTCAAGCGTGACCGTGCATAATCTTTTGTTTCACAATTGTTTTAGGCATATTGGATACGTCTGAGTGAACAGACCAAAAATCATTATTTTGGCTGATGCTTCAAAATACTCAAAGATTTAGAACAAATATTACAATATTCCTTACAATAACCTCATAGAAAAAGTTTATGTTGACTCATTTTGCAATTTTGATTGGCCATAAAGAAAAAGTTGTGCATGGTCAAGATCGGTTCAACTTCGAAATGCAAACAAAGAAGTACAACAAAAGGTTTCATAACCAGTCCCCTCTATAAACTATGGTTCTGGTAAGCCCTTACTTCTGGTGCGCTATTTTTAGTAGTGGGCGGTTAACTAAATAAGACAGCCTTGCGGGCAGGCTCTCCCTTCCTGCTCTTCCCCCCCTCTCCTTCCCCTCTCCCCCTTTCCCCCAGAGAGCCAGGCTACGCAGGCTACCTCGATAGCGGACCCATTGGCCTAGGAACCACAGGAGAGATCTGGGAAGATCTACAACTAAGAGCTCAAACACCACGTTTCCCTGCTCTTAAAGATTGGCCATTGTGTATAGACGATTCTGAGTTGAAATAAATGTAAGAAAAATGAAATCAATGCCATACTAGAACACATTAACTCGATAGAATCGAAGGTGCGCATGATCGTCATGGAAGACGGAAGTGTCTTTTAAAAAACCGCTCTTGCCTTCTTCAATTTTCAAATTATTTAAGTAAGGCTTGGAGTTTTAATGAAGGACCAGACGAAAAATAAGAGGAAAAATGGAAACTCATCTTCAGGATCCCAGTAGCGAAGCAGTGTAATAAAAATAATACTACTGATATTGCAAATAATGATACTAATATAAGAAGAAAAATGATATTTTAATCACAACAACGATGATAATATCATGACAATAGAAAGACAAAGTTGATTAAAATTACCCATCGCCAACTATTCCGGACTTCCGCCAGTCATCGAGGCCAGCGGATACCATGTGTAAAATAGAAAGTAAACACAGATTCGGGAATCCAAGATAGAATCAAAATCAATTGTACAAAACTAAGTTAAATACGACTCTTTAAGTCAATTTAACACCAAAGGATGTTGAAGCAACTATCAAACCGTAATTCTTGAACATTTGTAGAGTTCAATGTTATACAATTGGTAATTTACAAGCGAAATAACAACGACATGTCGACGATCTGAGGAGCCCAAGCTCGCTCAGGCCCGCACTCGGTGAAACCCGACTTTCTTGCTACGGTTTGCCTTTTCTTTAACAACTATCCCATTAAACTCTATTGTAAATAAGAGCTGGGAAAACTAGCTTCATCTCTGAAAAATAACTATTCAAATAACTATTTTAACTGTTATTAAACGAGTTATCATGGGCAGTGTTTTGTATTCGTGCAAAACTTTCAAAAAAGTTAATAGGTGATCAGTCATACAAAGCAAAACAATTGTTGACAGTTATTTGAGCACATTGCGTTACATGCACGTCGGGATGTATGCATTGCTTTTATCCCAGAAATAACTACTATAACAGATGTTGGTTGTATTCATTTAATAGCTAAGGTGAGTGGTTTTATAAATCTATTGAAGATTTTCGCAATAGTTTGGCGATAGTTTACACGGCAAAACGAGTAACGGCTGGACAAAACATGTCAATTTCAGAGTCGCTAAAGTTGAATTTTAACCAAGTTTGAGATCGCTGTTCATGCCATACAACCAAAATACGGACGTAAAATTTTATATCAGCATCAAGGCCATCACTTCTTCTATATAAATCGAGAATGTCGTTGGATTTGGTTGTTTCGCACATAGTTTAAAGGTCCGTTCTACTGAGGCTATTTTTAGAAGCAGAAAAAGTATGGTCGACAAGAAAATTCATAAAAAATTTAGTTTTTGATTTTAATCATTGAAAACTACATAATTTAATGTCTAAATAATGAACAAGAATATTATGTTACTTAAAATTTCAAAGGTTAAATACTTTCGTCACGCCAGGCCATTGAAGTGAGGTAATCTGAGATCGCTAAAATTAGCATATTCGCCCACTCTCACAAAAATCCTTATTTCTCGAAAACTAAGCAATATTTTTACTAATGAAGTAGATTGTGATGATTGGGATATAATAGGGTACAAAATATAAAAGTATTGACAAAATCGGATTTTTGACCATTGCCAGTATTTGTTTGATGCTTCGTGACATACGGTCTGAAAAAGGTTGGCTACATTGCAGGCTTTTGGACGATCGATGGCAAAACATTAATCGCTAAGAAAAACCCCTCAGATGAGCCTATAAGATGATAACTTCTAAAGACGATTTGGACTTTTTATAGTTGAACATTAATTGTAAGTAATTTCAATTATCGTAAATAATTATCAACTATTGCATATCTCTTCTTTTTTTCTCTCTTTTTCCCCCTTAATATCCTTAGCCCTAATATTATTAGAATCATATTTTGTGGAAGAAGGCAATATCAGCATTCAAGATGACAGATAAGATGATATTTTTTTGGTTTTCAATAGTTTTATGTAGTATATAAAAAACGAGCAGCAGTGTTTTATCAAGGATAAAAACCCGAGCGCAGCGAGGCTTTTTGATCCTTGATAAAACACGTGCTGCGAGTTTTTTATATAGCTTAAAAAACTCCGACACTTATTCAAAACTAAATTATAAAAGTTTCTTGAAGAAAAGTCCAATTTGGAGACAAACTTTATTTGCAAGGTACACTGCGCATTCTCATATCACGCCATGCACCATTAAGCACCACATTTGGCATCCCACATTTGAGAAAGGTCGTGTATAATATAGTAGGAGCTTGATAGCATTGTTTCGGGTGATGCCTCTAGTAAAGGTCAATGATGAGAGATTAAAACTGAGACCTTTACAAGTGTCATAGGTACATAAAGACACACGTACCTTTATCATAAAGACACATGTGTTTTTATATAATGTACCTATGGCAGTGTTTTATGGGGTATAAAGGTCATGCATGTGACCAAATTGGAATGCCCCGATTGGACTAATAGCTCATGAATTATTAATGAATTTTTTTTAAACTTTTGTCACTAAATATAAATGTCAGCGGACTAAACATTTCATATAAAAGAAGCAGTGTATTCAAATATCTAAGAGACCAAAATGTGATATTTTTCTACTTCAGAAGACCTACTCTCAGCCTATTGATGAGAAATTATGGTCCTGGGAATTGGGTGGTAAAATGTTTTTTTCCCATGGTTCGGCTCACTCAAGAGACACCTGTATTTTGCTAAGGTCAATATTAGATGCGACTATTGAAAACATTTATAAGGACTCATACGGAAGGATTTTATTACTCAATATTTGCATAAATGGTTGTAAAATGTCAATAGGCAACATTTACGCTCCAACAGAAAAAGACAAGCAAAATGAATTTTTACAGGACCTGATACCAATGCTCACTGGTAAAGAATTTTCTAATAAATTAGTTATTTCTTGGGGATTGGAATGTTACTCTAAACAAAATAGATAAACAAGGCGGACGCAAGTGGGCTATATCTCCATTCAGAGATCAAATACTGTCAGCAATGGATGAGCTAGATTTATGCGACATCATACGAGAGCTCCACCCGAAGAAAATATTTACCTATGAATCAAAACACTTTAAATGTCAGAGAAGATTAGATTTCTTCCTAATTTTTGAAAAAAATGAAACAATCTGTACGTAGGAGTATAACTAGAGTAAGTGTCGCACGTTGTGACCATAAAGCTATATATTTACATGTACAAATAGAGCAAAACAAAACAAGCTTTTTGTCCTTTATGATTGTGTTATTAAATTTACAGAAAGCAGGACAAAACAGAATATGGCAATATTCAAAGTAAATATGATTATGTAGAAAACATGCAATAATTTACGCTGGGAACTGATTAAAATTGAAATAAGAGCTTTTTAATTTACCATGAAATATAGTAAACAGAATGCACATGATGTTAAAAACAAGTCAGCCGAACTTAGCTTCAAGACATTCTAAACAATATGGATGATAAGTTATGTAACTTTGGACTCTCAGTTGATTTAGGTAAATACTCAAAATAAAAGTTATGGCGAGCGTTCGATTTTCCTTGCCAAATCTACTTGGATTGAAAAGGGTGAGAAACCAACTAAATACTTTTTCAATCTGAAAAAAAAAGAACTATGTAATAAGAAAGTAATAGCTGAACTTTTAAGGTTAGAAGATGGGTCCATAGTAATTAACGAAAAAGAGATTTTAGCGAAAATAGATCAGAAGCCTTTTACAAAGAATTGAATTATACAAAACAAAACATGAAGTCAAGGCTGAAGCTAAGAAATACTTAGTGACTTAGTTAAAGATTCGCACATTCCATCCCTTTCTGAATATCAACGGGATGCTATAGAACAACCGATAACCAAACAAGAATGGCACACTATTAAAAACATTCGCTAGTATTCTAAAACTCATGGATATCAATGAGGTTAAGAGCCAATCGTGTCGCCCAAAATAAACACGTGACGTATATTTTATAACAGGATTAAGGTCCATCAAACTAAAAGTTGGGACGGTTTTGAATATATCTCATGCAGGGGAGTGCGGGGCTGAATAATAATTCATATCCGTGCTGATACAATGCATTTGTGCTTGATGAACCGTTGTAGTTATAAAACTGTTTAATAAACATGAGTGTTTCAACTGCAGTTAATCCACACTTGACTCGGTTTTCTTTGTCATTCACAGGGTTGTGTCTAAGATAATAGAGACCTTAAGCATGAGGACGAGAACGAAGTCGAGAACAAGTTTTTTTGAAATATATTTGTTGCGCATTCTAAAAACCCCGTTTTCTTGGTCTGGAATGTGTTAATGAGTAAACTCGTGATGAAGTGAGAACTTCTTTTGACAAAAATTCCATCGAGAACGAGTTAAAGACGGTCAACCGTGAAATCTCGTGGTGAAGACAACAACTTTTCAGCGAAAACTCGTGAGAGTAAGACGACTTCTTGTGAAGTTATTATATATTTATACGTAAGATATGACTTCATTTTTCTTTGTTCTACTAGCAAAGCACAAAAGCCTATTAAATGACATTTTCGAATGTTAGGGGGGATTAATACGTACGTATTTGTGCGACTAAACCAGAAAGCTTTATGTACAGATTAAGAACATACTTTTTGTTTATTAACTAAATAGCTGTTATTCAATTTTAATTGTGTTTATATTTATATAGTTATTTTTCTGGAGCCTTACTCTCATAAGCCGTAAAGCAAAGAAATCGGCCAGGTTTAGGACCAAATAGCAACAAACCTGAATGGGTCGGTACAATAATTTCGCGTCAGTAAAAGAAGTTGTCGGGATCGGTTCAACAAAGTTCTTGGCCGCGAATTTAAGAAAAAAGACAAAAAAGGTCAGAAAATCAGTGGAATAGATGAAGCGTATATAGTGAGCTGGATCAGCTATGTCAAGATGTATGTGACAGAATGGAAGAAGTTGAAAAGATCCGGAATGCAGATACGTCTACCAAACTAGAGCACAATATAACTACAAAGCTAGAAAGTATTTTTTTTCTATTTGCATGTAGTTTGTTACTTATAAGACTCAAAACCGTGTTGTGAATTATTGTGAGTTGAAACTGAGTAAATACATAGAACCAATTCCTGTCCCCTCTGTTGTTTGTATTAATCCGAGTAAAACAATTAAAGCACTATATAGTCAAGGGGATGTGTCTGTATTTGGACAAAATGCCGGACAACAGTGTGTTGCAATGAGTTTATGTCCCTTGATATGTAATATATAGCAAAAAGGGTATTAACTGTCCTAAAGATCTTCTGCAAATAATGAATATAGGCAATCAGTTATATTCAAATTTATCAGACAGTCCTTTTTAATGCTTACAGAGTTACCAAGGATGTTGAATGTGTTTGATACAACTTACAATCTTCAACTAAGTGAAAGCTATACTGGTACAGTCCATGGTAATACTGTAATAGAGGGATATCAGCATTGTGTGTCACTGCAAGCTGCTCTTGAATCACTTGTGTCTGAAAACTATACAACATTTCTTTTAACAGTAGGCTCTAGTGCTGTTGCTAATATCTGTATAGATGATGGACAATTCAAAATATTTGATTCTCATGCAAGAGATTTTTACGGTAACAGTCATTCTATGCAAGGTACATGTGTCCTGTTAGAGGTAGCATCAACCAACACCTCAAGGTTCGATTCCCGGCTCGGGCATGGATTATATATGAGTTGTGTATTTTATTTGATGTGTTCTTCTCTCCTATGTGACAAGGGTCTTTTCAGTGTTTTCTGTAGCGGTAGTGAGTCTGAGTCTCCACAATTAGGGGCTTTATATTGAGACATTAAAAAGTGAGTTATAACTGCACACAGCAGCAAACTTTATCAACATGCAAAAGTGTGTGCTGTGTGCTTTCATAAAGCACGCGCCTCAACCAATCAGAATGCGTGATTTCTGATATTTAATAATGATGATTTTACAACACTTGTGTGAATTCTCGCGCGCTGATTGGTTGATTTACCGTGGTAAATAAGAGTCCAGACAACGGCGATCACGTCATCATGTCACACAACACTCGTGCGGAATTGAGGGAAAGTTTGTCATCCACAAAGTTTTTTCGTCAAAAAAGGATTTTAAAAAGAAGTTTATGGATAAACTATCAATGAAAATTACTTTTCTGTAAGTAGAAAATTGTAATAAATGTAACTATGCTGTCATGGAGCTGTTGTCGTTTTAATTTTATGTGATTTTTCAGTCTTTTCGACAAATCTTCACTCACAATCAATTCTGTAGTCTTTTCAACAAAAACGTGCTCAAAATTACATTTTTGACGAACAATACCATTCGTTCAGAACTGATTTGAAAAGCTTAGAATGTTGTTCAAATGCTAGACATATCAGATATTGTGTAATCTTCTATATGATCAGTTTTAATGTATAAAAAATGCATTTTGTTTGAAAATTTTCAAAAACGTTTCACCAGAACCATGCATGCAGCTAATCGGCCGTGTTTGACGTTCTTGTACTTTTCTAACTTCAATTAGCAGTCTCTCAAGACAAACAGTGCACTGTATTTCTGTATGAAAATAAGCTTATTTGTTTTTTACCGGCTGAAAAAGATCATTTTCGTAAATTATGTGATTTTCCGTAGCTTGAAGAGAAACCATTGAGTTCGATGCGTGACAAATTCGTCATTTTTCGTCCGTTAACTGACATTTTACTTTTTGTACATTTATTTTGGTTTGTGTTGTAAAAAACAAATCGAATGTGGTTTAGCGTTGTCTGTACTCTTATCGACAACGATATTCGTCATGACAGTGATCAAAATTTTGACCACTGTCATGACGAATATCGTTGTCGATAAGAGTACAGACAACGCTAAACCACATTCGATTTGCTAATTATAAAATAACCATTATATAACGCGCGCTCTCATTGGCTGAAACGTGCAAAAAACAGTGTTTCTATAAGAGCATAGAAACACGGTTTTCAAGCGGAGTGTCGCTTGATTTTTCCGTAAAAATACAAAATGGTGTCGTCTAATGAAGAAAACAAATTTTTTTTGTCAATTTTGACTTCGACGGCCTTCACCACCTCAGAAGTCACGAACTAAAAAGTCTTTAACACTTTTAAGCTTGTAAAAATATTAAATCTGAGTTCACAGCAACACAATTGACAGCAATACTCAAAGTAATTCAAATCGCGACAAGAAGATCACAACACTACTTTGTCTACCGTAAAAGCACTTTTAATTCCTAAATATGTACAAAGTAAATACAAAAAAATCATTTTGATGTCATTGAATTTGCATAATAGTAGAAAAATATACTTCAGCAAAAGCTACAAGCTTTATAACTTACATGTACATCAAAACAGAGAAAGCTTACCTTCGTCTTGCTTCAGTTCTCGGTAAAGTCGTTCGTCAAGCATTCTTTTACTTAAACTCTCCTGTTATTCTTCTTGAAACCTTACATGCAGCTCAAACGGTCACAGAGTTCCAGAGTTCCACAAATTCAAGTTAGAGTTTCCACTTCAGAAGCGAAATAGGCAGAATTTTATCTACTTTCAAGATAGACAAAGTGAAGCGTGAACACACGGCTTTGAGCAAAGCACATTTCAGTGAAATTGAAGTGTTTTTGCTCACGATTTCAGCTAAATTTTAGACTTTTCTAATGTAGTTGAACTCTGAAATCCACCTTTAAATCCATGTAAACTTGATCATCGTTTGTTGTGGTCTTTATATTGACATTTTGTGAAGAATAAAGTCGATTTTTTCATCGCACTGAAAATTATTTTTGACAAGTTTTGAACCTTGGTACGTTTTTTGCTTGATACGTCGTCATTTGACGATGTTAGGAGAATTTGTTGTGTGATCAAGGGCATAAAATGCAATTTAGCTTTATATCTTCTTTATTATCTGTTGTTGTTATTTTATAAAAGCATTAGAAGATATTTTCCGTGTTTCTATTCTCTGTTAGAAACACTTGGGATTGTTGGGAGAACACTCGAAAAGATTTTGAATCACTCGCTTTCAGCTCGTGATTCAAAATCTTTCTCGTGTTCTCCCAACAATCCCGCGTGTTTCTAACAGAGAATAGAAACACGGAAAATATCTTCTAATGCTTAATTATAGAATGATAATCATGGTTACAATATTAATCCTGATCCTATGGAGGTGATGATGATAATGATGGCGATAAAATGCCATTGGTCATTCGTTAATTTGATGTAAGCTCCGTCTCAAACTGATTGACGGATAGAAAAAAAAAACATTTTGAATCAATCAAATTCATACTCACAATTTGCTAATCACGATGCAACGATTTTCGCAATAGTATCACCACCTCAATGGGAGTTCACCATCACTTGTTGTAAGGTAGTGTAGTGTAGTGTAGTGTAGTGTAGTGTAGTGTAGTGTAGTGTAGTGTAGTGTAGTGTAGTGTAGTGTAGTGTAGTGTAGTGTAGTGTAGTGTAGTGTAGTGTAGTGTAGTGTAGTGTAGTGTAGTGTAGTGTAGTGTAGTGTAGTGTAGTGTAGTGTAGTGTAGTGTAGTGTAGTGTAGTGTAGTGTAGTGTAGTGTAGTGTAGTGTAGTGTAGTGTAGTGTAGTGTAGTGTAGTGTAGTGTAGTGTAGTGTAGTGTAGTGTAGTGTAGTGTAGTGTAGTGCAATTTAATTTAATGTATAATGTAATGTATAATGCAATGCAATGCAATGTAATGGGGTGATAAAATAGCGCAATTTCTCATACCTCTCAATGCACTCTATAATTATCGTACGGACCGCTGGCGGCTTACTATTGTGAGGAAATTAGTAGTTAGTATGTATTAAATAACATAAACATTTCCTCCTTCCCAGAGACAACCTCACCGATTGACCTAGCCAAACAAATCCGTCATGAGATCAACCAGCAAACACAATGTACAGCATTTCCAATTTCAAACAACTTTATTGAGTGATAACTACTACGTACAAATTAAAGAAAATTTACAACACGAAACAGCATCTATTGGTATTGGCCATAATGTATTGATAGCAAGACTATGTACTAGAAAGGCTAAACCAGATGGACAATACCAAGTACATGGACAAAATATGGTCCAGGAATGTATTGGTAAGTACTAGTAACAACAATTTATCATTGGAACGGAAAAGTTCACCAAAAAAGAACAGTTGAACCATTGGAACTTTCTTGTTCTTATAGCGCGTATAATGGATCTTTTACGTAGTTTTGTTTCATCTATTGTTGATTGTTACGTATCTAATTAGAGTGCGTACAGTGGATCGTATACGTAGTTTTGTTACATCTATTGTTGATTGATACGTATCTAAGAGAGCGTACAATGGATCTTTTACGTAGCTAGTTTTGTTACATCTATTGTTGATTGTTACGTATCTAAGAGCGCGAACAATGGTTCTTTTACGTAGTTTTGTTTCATCTTTTGTTGATTGTTACGTATCCAATTAGAGCGCGTACAATGGATCTTTTACGTAGTTTTGTTTCATCTATTGTTGATTGTTACGTATCTAATTAGAGCGCGTATATAATGGATCTTTTACGTAGTTTTGTTTCATCTATTGTTGATTGTTACGTATCTAATAAGAGCGCGTACAATGGATCTTTTACGTAGTTTTGTTTCATCTATTGTTGATTGATACGTATCTAAGAGCGCGTACAATGGATCTTTTACGTAGCTTTGTTTCATCTATTGTTGATTGTTACGTATCTAATTAGAGCGCGTGCAATGGATCTTTTACGTAGTTTTGTTTCATCTATTGTTGATTGTTACGTATCTAAGGCGCGTACAATGCGGGATCTTTTACGTAGTTTTGTTTCATCTATTGTTGATTGTTACGTATCTAATTAGAGCGCGTAGAATGGATCTTTTACGTAGTTTGGTTTCATCTATTGTTGATTGTTACGTATCTAAGGCGCGTACAATGCGGGATCTTTTACGTAGTTTTGTTTCATCTATTGTTGATTGTTACGTATCTAATTAGAGCGCGTAGCATGGATCTCTTACGTAGTTTTGTTTCATCTTTTGTTGCTTTGTTTCATCTATTGTTACGTACGTATCTATAGATGCATGCGTAGCAATACATGAAATACAACTTCGTAAAATATGCATTAATAGGGCGTGTGATGGATCGATCTTTGAAAGTTTTTCTTTTATTGTTTTTTTTTTCCATGTCAGTATTTTTGGATTTTATAGATAAATTTTTCATTCTCTCATGCATATGTTCCTTTTTTATTCGTTTTCGAATCAATTCATTATTTTTACATCTATCAGCTCAACAGAAAGTCTCCGACCTACCAGGGGTAGGGTATTCCATGAAAGAAAAACTAAAAGCCATGGGTGTGACGTCATGTGCTGATCTAGAGCGAGTGAGCCTGCAGTCCTTACAGGAGGCATTAGGAGAGAAGACAGGCTTGATGGTGTTTCGGTACGGTCGTGGCGAGGACGACAGACCATTACGGACTGAAGGGGAAAGAAAGTCAGTATCGGCTGAAATTAACTATGGAATGCGGTTCACTAAGGTACAGTCCTCATTTCATTTTTTAATCAGTTAATATTGTATGAATTTTAGAGTGAAATAAATAATAAATAGATGAATTGATGAATCAATGAATCAATGAGTGAATGAATAAATAAATGAATCAATGAATGTATAAATATTTCATTCATTCTATCAACCAACCAACCAATCAATCATTTTTTTAGCGTTTCAGTCTTACTGCCAGACACTAGTGTCCTACTAATTGGTGAAAGACTCGGACTCACAATCGGTCACTACCCATACTATTGACTTTTAATACTTTTTATTAGCAGACTACTTTGCTCTCATGTTGATTTTTGCCGAGAGAGGAAAACTGAGTTTTGAAGTCTTAAATTTTAGGGTTTTTTTTAACTCTGAAAATACTATTGTGTATTCTAAGGAGGCCTACTCTGGGGCCCACCGTCGCTTAATGTCAGCCAATATCGCCAAATATCGCCAAATACCGCCAATATCGCCAAACATCCCAAAATACCGCCTAATATAACCTAATAATTCCCAAACTCACTTAATGTTTCTACATTTGTACTTTTATTTTCAATAATATCCAGCAACATAATGGTTGCTGCTCTCTTAAGCTTATAAATTGAAGACAGCAAATATATATTGTTATTAATATTATTTAAAACAAATATAGACCTTGCGCAACAGTAATTAAATTCCCTCCGACAATGCCCACCATCCAATAACATTTAAACAAATAACAATTATAAGATTAGTAAAAAGGAGCTTTACATAGTATCCAATATATTCCACAGAGTTGCACTCACTCTATCATAAATGGGCTATTTCAATTTTTATCTACATCCTTCTTGTCAAGGAGCGTTGGAATTTTTTCAAGGGGGCATCACTGAAATTCATTGGATTTCAAAAAGGGGGGCGAGTAAAAATATCTCAAATCCAGTAGAATTTCAATGGTCTAGGTCAAAAATCATTTGAATCTATCTCAAATTTCCAAAGTGGCCGGGGGTAATATTTCATAATGGATTTCAACCCAGAATCATTGAAAAAACTGGAATAGCCCAATGAAATGAGTTTAAATGATCAGATATGACTTCTCTGATAGCTCAATTTAGAAGAAATAACAAATTTGCTTCTAAAGTGGATTTTGCTTATATTTGTGCATTTTTACATTAAAATCGCACTCTTTAATTATCATTGACAAGGACAGAAATAGTTCTAGCTAGCTTAAGAGTGCTCACAATAAACCCATGAAACAAATAGTACTACTTAGTGCAAAATAGTGCTAATTAAACAATAGATTTAGTTAAATTTTGCACAATGTTGTTGGCTAAGTTTTTCATGGATATATTATATTGTAATCAATCTAGAACAATATCAACTTTGAATTATGCCTGGAAAAAAATCGGTCTCCACATCATAATTATAATTCCACTACTACTTACATAAAAAACTGTTCTTTTAGAAGCATGCAAGCCAAACAAAACGCAAAAGCATCCATGTTTGTAGCCCTGTTGAATCTTTTGCAATGTACAATAATTTTCATTAAATTACCGCTGACGAGCAGAAAATTAAGGTTAAAACTTCATGAATGTACATTAGAGTGTCTTCGACTTGTAGTGAACACATATTCTACACAAAATATTCCACACATGAAGTACATACCTTGCCTCTCCGCTGGCCATTCTTGGGCAGGCTCATTGTGTTGAAAACTGATTGTTGATTGAAATGTTTTGTGCACCAAATTACTGGGTTACTGCAGTAATTACTGCGGTTTTCGGCTTTCTGCGAACTCAGACATTTCAAAGGCTGGTTGTGAAATACGTTTTTGGCTGCTGCTGGTTACTCGGCACCTTTTATGTCTTTGATTGAGGACAGCCAAATACATATTTCACAACTAATCTTGCTATATGTCTGAGTTCGAAAGACGAAAACTGCAGTAATATTAAAGTACAAATGCAGTTCAGATTGCAAAATTCGCTTTTCAAAAACCAACGAAGGTAAGCATTAATTGTGATATCTTCTTTAGTATCAATTTAGGAAATAAATTTCAAACTTCGAAAAAGGTGCAATACTTTAATCGCATATTAACTTAAGATTAATTCATTACAAAACTCACAGGATTGAGAAACTATTCTTCACTGATATTCATATGGGCCTTCAGCAAATAATTGTTAAATAAAATAGTAGAGGTATTCAACAACTGTGGTAATTAAAATACATGCACATATCAAATACTAAAATTAATCCATTATTTTGTCAAATACATTCTAGTGACCTTGTCAAAACATTTAAGAATAGCATAAAATGATTTCCAGAATAGACCGATCCAAGGTTATTGCCGCCATCTTGTAGGGGGTGCAGAACTACTGGGGCGAGCAGTAAATGTATGTGATTTTGGACTACTTTAAACGTACATATTTTTCTTCCAATTCATTGGATTTTCAAAGTTAAAATTGTATATCAAAGGTTTTGCATTTGTTTATAACATATCCAAAAAATAGCGCTGGGAAACGAGCAACAGGCTCTGTAATCAATATTTTAGATTTACATACAAACACTGTGTTTCAGCGATATAGAATTACACAGTAAATATAGGGAGATTTGAAATCGCCGTTTACATACGTTTCACATAATTTAACAACCTTAGTTTGATCTCAGGTATAGCCATGCATAGTATCTTTGATATGAAATGTTTATATTGAACATTCGGCAATTTCCAGTGGAGTTATATAAGTTCAAAGTTACATACATTTACTGCTCGCCCCAGTAGTTCTGCACCCCCTACAAGATGGCGGCAATAACCTTGGATCGGTCTATTCTAATCAAACATTATCTGAAAGTTGTTTTTTTCAATTTTGTTTAAAACTTAGGCTATGAGAATTTATTGACAATATTTCTATTAATTAAGTTTGATGTGCAAATACAAGTTAGAATTAAAAGATGCTCAAGATTTTGATCTTTAATAGTGACTTTAAAAATTGAAATATTCAAAATTATTTTGTTTTTCTGTTCTCTATGAGCTTAATATAAGTGGTTACATTATTCTACTGACCAGACTGAATCCTATGATTGCAAATTCTAATATCAATGAAAAAAAACACATCATACATCCACATTTGATTAGATTTGTATAATCTTACATAAATGGAACAGTTTACTTTTTACTGTTATAGAATGTACAGACCTATTTGTAATTAAATTAATTGAGCCCAAATGTGATATGTCTCTTTTATGTCATTATAGCTACAAAAAAATGCAACCCTACTAACAACATATGACATACAGTTGAACTAGAGTGATTGCAAAAACCTTTGAGTATTAGAACCAGAGTATTTAAATGTTATAGTTTAATAGACAACTGCGGCTAGTGTCATTTAGTCTACTATTTGAGTTTTTTGTAATCACTCTGTGGTTTGGTTGTCAACTATGACTGATGATTTTTTCAAATTTATCAATTATCAATTTTTATCAATTATTTATCAATTATTTATCCAACTATGACTGATGATTTTTTCCATAGGTTTTTTATATGAAGGCAAATTGTCTCCAGTAGGCAGGTTAACCTACTTTTAATTTCTATACAGTAAATTTGTCAGTTTTCCCAAAAATTTGCCAATATCGCTTAATGTAGCCCAATGTTGCACTGTGTTGCGGTGACAGTTGGTCAAAATTTGCCAATATCGCCTAATGTAGCCCAATGTCGCACTGTGTCGCAGCAACTTTTGGCCAAAATTTGCCAATGTCGCCTAATGTAGCCCAATATTGCATTGTGTCGCGGCGACGGTGGACCCCAGAGTAGGCCTCTAAGGAATCTGAGCCTTTAGACTTCATCAATGAATTCGAAGGACATCGATTCAAAAGGACAGTCGGTTACTTTGAAGGTAACTATCTATACTCTACATTGAAACGATCACAGTAAACGGACATTGTTCTATCGATTATATGATTAGCATACGGTTAGTTTTATTATCATCATAACCGTTATCATCATCATTATCATTATTATTATTACCTTCATCTTCACAATATATCACCATCCATATCATATGAGTCATCGTCAGCGTCGCCATCATTATCAACATCACCTTATTCATTGCCATTATCATCATCATTATTATTATAGCCTCACCTTCATCTTCACAATATATCACCATCGTTATCATCGTTATCGTCAGCGTCGCCATCGTTATCATCATTATCAACATCACCTTATTCATTGCCATCCTTCTCGTCATTTTCCTCATCGTCGCTATTTGTAATTTATAATTAATTGTAAATATTAAAACGCCTTTGTCATATTTTTCCATTGCTAATATTCTACAGCTAAAGGTTCGTAAGAAAGGAGCCCCCGAACCACGTAAATACATGGGCCATGGTATATGTGACAATATTGCACGATCTACGTCACTGCCAACCCCTACCGACGATGCTAAAACAATAGCCACTAAATGTCACCTACTGTTACGCCAGCTGAAGATCTTACCATCAGATATTCGAGGCATGGGAATACAAGTAAATAAACTAACACAGCATAAACCAAATACAAGAACTCTATTTGACTTTACAACTAAAGGCACCCAACGTAAAACAATTACACAAGAAAGTGAGCCGCGTGCGTCTACGTGTGATTCACCGTACGTTACAGCTAAAGGCGCCCAACGTAAAACAATTACACAAGAAAGTGAGCCGCGTGCGTCTACGTGTAATTCACCGTACGTCACAGCTAAAGGCACCCAACGTAAAACAGTTGCACAAGAAAGTGTCCCGCGTGCGTCTACGTGTAATTCACCGTACGTCACAACTAAAGGCGCTCAACGTAAAACAATTACACAAGAAAGACATGACGATGTGCCATGTTCGTCTCCGTGTAGCTCACCGTCTAACTCATTCTACAGCGGCGATGACCCGGCAACTCCGAAGCCAAGATCAACCACTGCACTAACGATGCAAGAAGCTTTAGACAGTAACGTTAATTTGCCGCCGTTGCCGAAGTTTTCCCCGTCGCCGCCCAATCTCCCCAAGCAACGCCGTGTACCTGTTGCAGGCTCATCGAGACAACAAGATGAAGCATCATCACTTCCACTGCGCCGTTATGAACAAATGGGAGTTGAAGTCCAAAATAAAGTAGTGTCGCCTACATCACAAGGTATGAAAAGCCTCTCACCGCTGTGGTACATCCATCCATAAATCCGATGGATAGGCTATCCATTCATCCATCCATAAACTCATCCATCCATTTAATCGATCCTTACTTAAATCCGTTCTTTCTTTCATCCATCCAACCATCCATCCATTCATCAAATAATCCATCAATTCATTTCTCTATTCATTCATTCACCCATTCACCCTTTTATTTGTATATTCATTGATTGATTGGTTGATTTATCCATCCATTCATTCATTCATTCGTTCGTTCGTTCGTTCGTTCGTTCGTTCGTTCGTTCGTTCGTTCGTTCGTTCGTTCATACATTCATTCATATATCCACCCATCCATTATTTTTTTTTCCTACCCTGCCTCCCTCTCCCTTCCTCCCTCTCCCTTCCTTCCTTTATTTCACCTTCATTCTATTAGTAATTAACTATAAATAAATTTCAATTTATTAGTGAATAAACACATTCAATTTATTTCTCGATATATAAAGGCATGGGATTTGAAGAACTAGTTCTACCATCGCCATCACAGTTAGATGCAAGTGCTTTGGAAGCGTTACCAAGAGAGATTAGGTTGAGTATTCAAAGACAGTACGCTAAGAGGAATACCAAGGTCATGTTTATGATTGATGACAAGGAAGACGATCTATTAGTAAGTATGGCAAAAAGATAGAATGATTAGAATGATTGAATAGTGGTAAATAAAGGTGACACACGAGAAGACAAATAAAACTAACTAACTTACAATACATAAAATAGCTACAGCCTACTTACTTTACAAGGAAGGGTCATTTTAATTACAAGAGTTTGTGCAAACGCATCTATTACACGAAAACTCCGACGAAATGAGTTTTAACTAAAATCTCTCCCAGAACAACTGTCAAATATTAGAACCTCTGTGGGACAAAAATCTGCGTCATAATATCTGGTCGTCCACATTTATTATGTATTGATATGCTATAAAGCAGATTAATGAATATTCATTCCAAAAAGTGTTAATATTGTTGTGTAATGCTGTTTGACACGTGATTTGTATCTGATTTCATAGATATGTGAGACAAGGAAAGAAGGATACGGACAATTAGAGAAAGGTACAGAAGACAAACAACTGCAAGAACAAGCAAATCTTCATGGAGCCACTACCTGTTGCGATGTCAAAACTGTATTGAAGTTATGGACTGAAAGCTCAGGTAGGTCTGGATCCAGATGTAAGGTGATATTATGTATAAAATAAGAGTTATGAGCTTTTGAACATGGCTTAAATTTACAAAGAATACATGGTTAGTAAGAACATTGGACTATACGTGCCTGCCTCCATGTGACCATTTCTTTGTCTCTTTCTGATAAATATATTTCACTGCAAAAAGACCGAGTAGATACAACTCAAAATATTGAGTAAATCATTGGATTCATGATGACATTTTATAGTGGATAAACCCAACTCATTATAAAGAATAAACGTAAATGTAGATGTACCATTGGGTAAAATGTACTCTATCGGGACTCTATATATTCATTACAGTCTGATTTTACTCCAAAATGCGTTGGATCAAAGCATTTCATTTTTGCAATGTTGAAATAAAGAGGGATTTTGTTTCTGCCTACCAGAATCTGTTATTTAGGTTGTTGATTACATTGCACAAGTTGTGTTAGAGATCAGACTCGTACTTAATCGTCTCTTCCGTTGTTTATATGATCCGCCGCTGCAATGATAAATGGCTTTTTCCCTCTTCCCTTGATACACTGCGAACTCAATAAATCTACAGCGTGAGTAGGTAGAATAAATAGCGCAAGTAAGATTCGTTTAGGAGATGATAAACGGCATATTGATAGGGTAGAGGAACAGATTAGAGAGAAGGAAGAAACACGATTTATAAAACCTTAAAATAGACTGGTAGATGGGAGAAATCACTGGAAGAAAATACGACAAAAGCTTTAAATTATTTGGGGAGAATCAGATAGGAGAAAAAACAATATGAAAAGTAGAGGTTTTTCAATTCGCCGTTTTCAAATCGATCCGAGGTACTGGGTTCGAGTTGGAATCGCAAAGCATGCATGGATTGTTTGGAAGGACAGATTTGCTTACGTCCTTGACCGATCGAAGTGTAAACAACAGAAATGAAACGACAGCTATTTTGACTGAAGAAGACATCCCAGGTGCTAAGATTCAACTAGAAGAATGTATTGTTGTCCAATTACGAAGGTGGCTTTTGTTAGAGGGGCGAAAATGTCAGGGAAAAAAGATGTTTTTGTTTTGCTCTTTGCTCTAGATTTATTAACGATTTCTTTCTGACTTTTAGATCTATTTCAAGAAGACGTCGATGTTGTAGTTGAGTACTTTTTAAAGTTGGTAGAATATGACAGCTTGGAGCAGTTATGGATTCTTATCAAGTATTTAATGAGGTAAATATGTACAAGTCATCTGGTCCATTTTAGTCATCGTACGAACTCGTACTGTAAACTACTATCTGAAATATTTTCTTTTCTTCCCTTCTTTTCCCTCCTCTTTACGGCTTTTGTTACGTTTGACTCATTGCCTTTTCATTCCATTCCATCTCATTTTTCTTTCTCTTTCTTAGTTCCTTTCCCTACCGACTCTTGTCTTTCCCTTCTCTATCCTCTCTTCTTCACCTCCTTAATTTTGTCTATCCATTTTTCGTTCCCATCCATTTCAATCTTTCCATGTATTCCCTTTCTTTCCCTTTCAGTTTTGGGCTATACGTTAACACATCGTTTTCCGTTCGTTTGCTTTTGCCTTTTCTCTTTTTCTAATTTTGGATTACATTTATTCATGTAATTTTATCTTATGTTTAGTTATAGGCTGACCTACAATCATGTGCAAAATACCTTCAAATATTTCAACATCATTTTTCCGTTTCCCCCAATGTTGAGTTTTGGGAATGTGAAACGGTTGTCATTTGAAAGACCAATCAACATTGCTCAGGGGGGGAAGGGGGTTTGCAAATCAAATCGATACATTTTGTATATTTTTTAAAATTCAAACAAAAACGCTCATAAAAATGTGACAATGTCCAACAATTTTGCACATGATTGTAGGTAAATTGTCCGTGGATTTTTGGATGTTTATTCATAGGTGTATTACCAAAACCCGCAGCAAAGCGTGGAGTTTAGCTTGTGAAGACATCATTGGTCGAGTACAAGTATCTGTTATTGGCAAACATGGTGCTCCGTTAGCTGTTTGATTGAACCAACATCGATAATGATAATGATTATAATGACGATGGTGATACTGATGATGGTGATGATGATGATGATGACAAAAATGATAATGATGGTAGTGATGATGATGATAATGATATTAATGATGGTGATAATGACTATGATAATGATGGTGGTAATGATGATGATTATGATGGTACTGATGATGGTGATGATGATGATTATGATGGTGCTGCTGATTGTGATAATGACTATGATGATGATAATGATGGTGATAATGATGATGATTACGATGGTGCTGATGATTGTGATAATGACTATGATGATGATAATGATGGTGATAATGATGATTATGATGGTGCTGATGATTGTGATAATGACTATGATGATGATAATGATGATGGTAATGATGATGATTATCATGGTGCTGATGGTGGTGATAATGATGATGATGATGATGATGATGATGATGATGATGATGATGATGATGATGATGGTGATGGTGGTGATGATTATGATAATGATGGCAATGATAGTCTGTAATAGTTATTCGTAAATAAACTAAATATAATACGTTTCTTCCACGAGAAGTTCGAATCCGGTCAAACAAAGTTTGGAAATACCATTAATTAGAAATGAAAAAACAATTAAAGAACATTAGCATAATAAAACTATTATAAAGCTTGATTTGTTTCGGTTTCATGATTTGAGTGACTTACCAAGCTGCTGGTGTCTATAGACTGACGGAAGTGGGCTCTGAATTCCTTCTTTATAAAAGCAAAAAATAAAAAGCCTTGGTTCTATCTTTTCTTCAAACATCTAAAAATCTACAAACTAATTTTTTCGAACAGCAAGAATTATAAAAATATAACCAATATTTGCTTTTTTATCTTTAACGTCCGACACTAAAGGACTCTGCTTGAGTCTTGGACTGGTTTATTAATACCAAGTTTATCTAGTGTTGATTGAATAAAAAGCTTTTTATTAATACCAAGTTTATCTAGTGTTGATTGAATAAAAAGCTTTTTATTAATACCAAGTTTATCTAGTGTTGATTGAATAAAAAGCTTGACTCAAACGACGTTCTGATGATCAAAAAACAAACTTGAAGCTTCGTGACGGACTTTCATAAGTCGAGACCTTTTATTTGCTGATTTTAATCAACTCTGAGGAGAATAATTGTTTTAGTATAAATGCAAAGGTGATTATTTAAAAATTGAAAATAAAGCAAGCAATTTTCAAAAAAAAAAAAAAAACTAATCATTTCCTCTTTCCAAAAGCCAAAACTTGATCTAATGTTGAGAAATTATTTTTCGATCAACTTGTGACAACAAACGCGATCCTTGATTAGACTTTTTTGACGACAGAACTAGAAATTTAAACATAAACTCAAATAGTGCCTATACTATGTATTAAGGAGTATTTCCTACCATTTCTCTAACTCCGGGTTCTTCGTATCCTTGATAATAGTAAGGCAAAGCATCAGGAGCAATCTCGTGTAACATATTGGATTGACAATATGCGGTAAGATAATTTCGCTTCAAATCCCGCAGTCCAATGAATTAATCCCGCGATAAAGCAGTGAAAACTGTTGGCATTTTGTGATATTTATTCCTTTAATTAATACATGTTTTTACGTTTAAAACAGAATATCAGTTAATACAAAGTTTATCAATATTTTAAAAATCTTCTTCAGTACGTATTTGTTTGTAAATCAACGTTTCTAAAAGTTCCAATGGATTCAGTGGAAGACTTAAAGAGCCACGTGGTGAAACAACTGCTGAATCCAATTCATTTCCTCTGTAGCCCATCTCCGAGACTGAAGCATTGACATGGTGTATTTGTTTGATATGAAAGAGTTTACGAGTTTTTCGAGCACTAATTTTTACGAAAAAGTATCTTGGTCACGCTACATATCGTTTGCAAATATCAAACAAGCTTTAAACGTTTCAAAAGAACCAGGCAGACATGAAAAGAGTTTTTGATATTTTTGAGTGATGACTGTCAATATCTTTATATTAAGAGCCGTTCGCCATGCACTTTGGAAAAATTGCCGAGTTCCCAGATCAGTTGTATTCCAGTTTGTTGTAATTGACAGAAGACTCGTCAATCATTAATTTTATGCATGTAGTTTCAACGTGGACACGCGCCGTTCTCAGAGCTTTCTCGACTGACATTGCTTGAAGTTTTGCTTGCTCGAGAAGGTCGAACGTTTGTCGATATTCTGACTTGGTGTTCCCAAAGATATAGTATCCTGCACCACTTGCAGCCGCCCCAGCTGTACCTAGCATCAATGCTGGACAAGCAAAGAAAGCTGTGAATGCACACGGTGCTAGTGCTAATGTGTAAAAGCCCGCACTCCCAGCTGCTCCTCCACTCAGCCATTGAAGGACTTTGCTTCGCTCTTCGCCACTGCTCGAGTCAACCATTTTTCTCTCGATGTTGCCACGGACCTTCTGGAGGTTATCAAGCGCATTATTAAATATTTCCTTCAAGAAACCTCTCGCAATGCAAAAGCCATTCATACCATTTTTGGAGCCACCGCTTATGAGCACCGTCTCAATGAATTTAAGTACAGGAACAATTTCTGATTCGATTGCGATATTGAGATCATCTTGCTCGAATTGTGCCTCTAGCAGTTGCTTTTTCGCATCGATAGCGTGATAATGCGAAACCAGAACAATGGCCATGAAGTAAATACTAGCACCAAAAAAGGCTGGGTTTGAAGCAACGGCAGATGTTCCTTTTTGAATCAAGTTCTCAACGAAGTTGAGTGCAGTTGGAAATTTCTTCACGAGGCCATAGTTGTCTCGTAGAAGGCTACCAACACATATTGCTCCCTTTATGATATCATTCTGTTCAATATTTCCTTGATAGAGTTTGGTCGGGTCGAACTCTATTCTACATTTATCTGGTAAAAAGGCAGATGAAGGATTACAAAACAAAAACAACGCTAAAAAGATGCGAACCTTTCCATACATGATGCTCGGCGGAATGTCGAAAACTGAATAATTTCGTCTAGCATAAAGTAAACATTGAGATACATTCACATACACATGATGCACTCTAATTGGCTGAATACCTCGGGTCATTGACACAAAGTGAGTTGTACTGCTTGTCAGCATATATTTTGCCTTCAAGCACTTTTTTGACAGTTCCGGCCCATTTTACCTAATTTAGAACACAAATTTCGGCAATATTTAAAGAAATAGAAGCACAAGACAAGGAAATGATGAATATTGAAAAGAAATTAGTTTAGTTTAGTTTAGTTTAAGTTAAAACTAAATTTCCTTATTAAAAAAATTCCTTTTCGTTATTCAAGGCTAGGGTATTCCCCATGTAATTTCTGTTTGGCAAAAATAGAATAATTAATCAGGATTATTTAGTTCCAAGCTAAGTGCATGGCGCTCGCCGATTGGCTAGGTTAAAAGAACTGGTTGTACTGTAAGATGTTTTCTACCAAGATATGTAAAACACTTACGAACCTTCAAATATTTGTTGCTAGCAATGGCTGGTAAATTAATTAGGGAGCTTCCGACAGTTAGCGCAGGGTCAATACACTAGGGAAATGCCCCTCACCATTGTTAGCTTAAAAACAAAGCTATATTTCCTTAACTGCAAACATAAAGATGAGAGATTTTCATCAAGAAGATTTAATAGAAACTAATATACAAATTAGGTAATACCTAATAGCGGAGCTCCCAGGTTATTTTTTTTTCTTACAACATCAATATGTGCATGTAAATAGTTTTTGTGCACGGGTCATAAAAACTGTACATGATGACGTAGGCGTATTTGTGCGTATTTGAAAGAAATACTATTTCTTACTGTTCAAGGTTACATGTACTCAAGAAAAAAACGAGAAATATTAAACTGGGATATATATATATTTTCGACTATAAGTCAACTATATTTTCAAGCTTTTTGCGAAAGATTTTGAAAATATATTTTTTGTGCATAACGAATTGTTTACTAAATACCCAACCAAAACAATTTTTATTTAAAAAAATGTATAACTCTTTCGTAAAACTCTTTTGTATAACTCTTTCGTATAACTCTTTCGTATAACTCTTTCGTATAACACTTTCGTATAACTCTTTCGTATAACTTTTTCGTATAACTCTTTCGTATAACTCTTTCGTATAACTCTTTCGTATACTGGACTCTTTCGTATAACTCTTACTTTTTCAACAATAAATACAATGGGATTTGTTGAAAAAGTATAAGTAGTGTGAGAGGAGAGAGTGCTTCAACCAGAGTTATACGAAAGAGTTATACGAAAGAGTTATACGAAAGAGTTATACGAAAGAGTTTTACAAAAGAGTTATACGAAAGAGTTTTACAAAAGAGTTCTACAAGTTTTACAAAAAAAAGTTTTATAATGATGGTGATAATGATGATTATGATGGTACTGATGATGGTGATAATGACTATGAGGATGCTAATGATGGTGATAATGATGATTATTATACGTTTTACTAACTACATTGAATCTGATTGGCTGAGAGCACACGGCTAAATCTGAATAGCATGTGAACTTGACAGTGATAATTGCATTATCTGTATATATATATATATAGTTATCACTGTCAAGTTCCCAGGCTCTCTCCGTTCTCAGGGAGTTGATGTGAAAATGGCAGCGAGATTTGCATGTTATTGTCTCTTTTACCTGATTATAATTGTACTTTTACTTTAAAAAATGTATAATAAAACAATTATTGAATTCGGTTTTCGCATGATATCGTAAATTATCAAGACCTCGAGTCAGTATTATCTGCCTCAGCCAGGAGGCTTCGGCAGATAACACAGACCTCGGTCTTGATAAATTCAACCTCATCCAATAATTGCTTATTATGATGGTGCTGATGATGGTGATAATGACTATGATGATGTTAATGATGGTGATAATGATGATTATGATGGTGCTGATGATTGTGATAATGACTATGATGATGATAATGATGGTGATGATGATTATGATGGTGCTGATGATGGTGATAATAATGATGATGATAATGATGATGATGATAATGATAATGATGATAATGATGGTGGTGATGATGATATTAAATAGAAAATACATTACAGTTTTTTTTTTGTACGTTCATCAACTATAAAACGCGTTCGATGCGCTGGGATTTTCCCGCTTTATAATCAATCAACTTCCGGTTTTGTTATTTCCCGTTACATAACATATTGTTGCCCGCCGAGAGCAGTTGCCGTGGAAATGTCAAAACTTGTTCACGTTCACGTGATACCCTCTCGCCCAATCAGAGTGCGAGAAAAATAAACTTTGACAGTTGCTATATATCAATCATGATTGGCTGGCTTTCAGTCGGGCGACAATCGAAGTTTTGATTGACGGAAGCCAATATTGACGGTTGCAGTTAGAGTATAAGAAAACAGAAAACTGCACTAAGTTATCTCCGACTTCTATCATCTACTTTGTAAAGCCCTACTTGAATTGGACATCAATTGAAATTCATTGTGCAGTTAGTTGTACAGATTATATTTCTAAGTAATTCGAGAAATATTGGTCGTTAGTTTATTCAGTTCTCATTCTAACATCATGAATGGAAATATATTGGTGTGTGTTTTCTGATAAACATTCTGTCCTTCCCATTCTCCAATACATCGAAGATCTATTAAATGGAGACACTAAATATTTTTGCCATGCGGAAACTAATTTGAAAAAGACGTTACAGGATAAAATACTTTTAAAAAATCCAAAAGATTCGCAACGACATCAAGGAAAATAGACGTGAAGCGATAGAAGGCGAAGAGCAAACAAAGGCACTTCAATTTGGCAGCAGGAACAGGAACGACAGCGGTTGGAACTATTGCTTATGGAACACTTGTAGCACCTTTTGCAGCCGCTACTTTAGGTGTTCCCATCATAATTGGCGCTGTGAGCTTTTGGGGATTTCTCCATTACACGAATAGCAAACTGACCGGTACCAACAAGTTAACGAACTTCTTAATGAAGCCGAAGTTAAAGCGATTGAAGCTGAGAAAATACTCACATGGTTACAAACAAAAATCGATACTGAATGTCTTGGCTGGGTATCTAGAATCGTGAAATGGATTGCTGAGCGAGTGTCGCGTGTGAAGCCTGCTAAGCAAAAGGTTTATTAATAACACATGATGCCCGTTTCTTTGCCGCTGCAACTTCCTCCTCTTTTGAACTGGTAACTCTATATTGCAGCTGACCATGACTCACCATGACTTAAACAACGACCATTTTGCGGCGGTACAATTATGCTTATTCAGGCGCGGATCTAGGGGGGGGGGGGGGGGGGGGGGGGAGGGGTGATTAGGGTGACAAGTCACCCCCTTCCTTTTTGAAAAAAACAAACAATAATAACAGAAAATTAAATAAAATTAAGACTAAAAAAGATAAAAAATTGGCCCCCCTCTTTATCGAAAAAAACAAATAATAAAAAATGACTAAAAAAGATACATAATTTGATTTTTATATATATATTCGAAAACAATAAAAAGGAATGAGAGCTCTGCTTTTACATTACCCTGGACGAGATCTGTGATCCAATAGATGAGCGCTTTGCTTGCCCAGGGGAGAAATCATGGAATTGGGATTCCAATACCAAGACACTGGCAAATGGTCTGAGAAAGACAATGACAAATTTTGGGCATATTGTTAGTTTTGTATGCTCAAAGGAACTGCTCGAGCCCATGAGACCTCTTGTCAGTGCGCTGCAAGGTCGTCATGTAGAGGTCTATTTTGGTTTCAGGAGAGTGGATGAGGTCATTGCATCATACAATGACATTCGACGTGGTATCGATATGTGGTTTCAACGTATATACGCTAACGTCTTTCAGAGTTGGTAGGATCTGTTGAGGAACGTCCACGTGTTTGCCAAAGACAGACAAACAGAGACAACGTTCCAGCAAACACAGTTGAGGAATATTGGAAACGCGTAGTTGCAATACCATTTTTGGACATAGTAACCGAAGAGTTAAAGTCAAGATTTAGCGATAAAGGCCATGCAAAAGGAAGAAGCAGAACTTTCACTGATTCTAAAAAAATAAATGGGACCATGTTCTGCCAATTGCTACAACATTTGATATTGAAATGTTCAGATGGTACAATTACTGGAAAAGACGAGAGATGAAAGAAGGTCAACCAATAACGACAGTGATAGCGCAACATGCCGACCAGATCTTTTTCCCCAATGTACGCGAGCTGTTGAAGATTGCTGTCCTTCCCATCGGAAGTGTAGAGGCTGAGAGGTCATTTTCCTGCCTCAGACGAATCCACACATGGCTGAGGACAACGATGACCACAGAGAGACTGTCAGATTTTGCGGTTATCGCCATGCATGGCAATGTAGTTCCATTGACAACACAGGAAATATGCCAGGCATTTATGAAGCTCCATCCTAGGAGAATGAAGGAGCCGTCGCTTTTCTGCTAATAGTTTGGTTAAATGACACTGTTATCAGAAAAGCGATTATACACTCTCCGAGTTGAATGAGCACGCGGGCTTGAAAATGGCATGAGTGTGTTTCATGCTCTCATGAAACACGGTTGTTTGACCAATCAACGCGCGCGTACTATATTAATTATTTTATAAATGATCATGTTTCATGCGCGTACTATCCCAATTATTTTATAAACCGTGTTATCAAATCGTATTTGATTTCAATACGTATTTGCCCTCACACAGTTGGAAGTTTTCATAAAGACTACAAGTTATGGAATGGAATTGAATCAGACAAAAACTAACAAACAAAAAATTTTACTTAAATTTTACTTTTTGTCAAATTACCAGTTTATGACTTCAAAGTTGTTTACATGCACAATGGCATTTCCTAAAATAAAAGGTCGCCTTTTAGCAAAATATACATTGAAGTATGTATAGTTATTTGACATGTTAATTAATTGTGGACATATTCGTCAAGTTGTTGGACTACCAAATGTAAACCTCTGATGTAAATATCAACTCCCCCTTGACATGAGGAGGATCGAGCCATTTGATTTTTTTGTGCTACTTTTTGTGTTATTTTTTTGTGTGTTATTTTAAAAAAGGACAGTATTAATTTCTGAAACTATTGTATTAGAAAATGTTCGGCTTAAAAGGCAAAAATACACTTTTATTTTTAGGGAGTTGATTTAACTCCAAAAGTGGAGTTAGAAAAAAAGGTAATCTGTTTTTTTAGTAGGAGTTATTTTTAACCCTATTGTTATCTAGTTCAGTGCTCAATTTCGACTCGATTCAACTCGTTTCAGATGGCTAGATCCAGACAAGTAGTGAACATGAAATCTCCTCAAAGACATTTCTCTTAAATATATTTTCTTTAAAATTTTGATAAACATACTTGATGATGATTAAATATGTTTACTGTTGGATTTCAAGGAAAATAGTTGTATTAGGAAATAATATTGTTTGAAGTACACACGGACGACCTCGCCAAACCGGAAATGAGGTTAAATTTTACATTTTTGCGTGTAACTCCGAAAATAAAAATCCGATCGATCTAAAACTTTGACAGTGTAATCAGTGCATTGCAGCCCAGAGGCGACATTTAGTGTTTTCTTTATGTGACAATATTCTTGTAATAACGTATGTATTTATTCCTCGTAACAAACGATTTGCACAAACTTGCCTATCAATTGACCTATGACATGAAGAGCGTATTTCTTGTATTAATAAACACATGTCTGAGCCCCGGGGTGTACTCACTTTGTCCAAGTGGTAGGGGGTGATCGGCGTACCTTTTAGGGTCCTGGCTCTAAAATCAGTTACGTAAAAAAAGCAAGCTTGGCTGGCAAGAACATCGCACAGTCGTACATTTTAGGGGTTGAAATCAACAAGGCTTTAACAGTTATTTTTGTACATGTCTGTGCGTACCTTTTAGGGGTCGTTTCCAAAACCTCCGCCGACCAACGGGAGAACGTCCCCCAGGGGTCTGAGCCAAACGGCAGAAATATCTATGGTCTATAAATATGTTGGACAATATAATATCATTGAGTTCAGATCTGCCAAAACAAGAAAAGGCAATTTAAGACTTTGCTCCTCCATAATACAGAACAACACAGGAACTCCCCCAATTCCCGCTATTATCTGTTTTGATGGCTACTATTAATATTTTTTGTTTAGCTGTTTGGTTGGTCATCATCGAAATATTCAATTACTTTGAATTGTAACTATTGTAATTCTAGGGTAGCTCTTTCAGTATTAATACAAAACTGTAATAACTGTTATCAATAGAGGCCCGACAATAAATACACTATAGGAAAAATAACACTAAAATAAATACCATATTAAAAGTCAAAATACAATTAATAAAATTTACATTAAAAAATATGCTAAGATAAATACTTTGAGGGTAGAGCGACCTTATTTGACCCGTGAAAAGGTGTATAGCCAGCGGGAACAGTATCGGAACAAAGAAAGAAAAAAAAATTAGTGTCCACTGCTAAGTAACTATTTGGTACTTTTCATGGCCCTGACAAAATCACTCAAACGTAAATGTAATAAATATATAATATATCTACAAATTCCTATTAAAAACTATACAACCGTGATAATTTCAGGAATAACATATTCAAGATACTGGAGAACCATCTCTCTACGATATCCATAGTTTAGATTTTAGAGTTGTGATGACGTCACGTGACAACCGTGAATACGCTTAGACATATAAAGACATTTCCTGTGTGTCACTACGGTACACGAAGAGAAGCATCAATGTGATTCATTTGTTGTTTAATGGTCTGAAAACTTATTAATATAAGGTATGTTGAGTATTTTTTCTGGTAACAGTGAAAAATGGTTTGCCCTGATTGCTTTTTTAATATCTGTGGTTGCTGAAATCGGTCGTTTGAAAGTTTTTGTTTTCAAATTGCGCTTATGTAAGTCTTAATTTATTCCAAAACTATCTAACTGGCAGAACACAATGTACAGTGGTAAACAATGTAATGTCCAACGTTTGTGATCTACGTTGTGGAGTACCTCAGGGCTCAATTTTAGGCCCTCTATTGTTTCTACTGTAAATTAATGACCTGCCAAGCTGTAATCTTTCTTCTGTAACTCGCATGTATGCGGATGATACGAATTTAACGTACACCGCGAGTGAACCAGAGGATCTATTCTCCTCCATAAATCATGATTTACTAGAGATAAAACAATGGCTTGATGCCAACAAACAAAGTCTAAACGTATTAAAAACTAAATGTATGTTTATTGGCACTAGACAAAAACTGTTGTCTTTACCCGCTGATCTTGATATTAGCCTTAACGGGGCACAGATCGAGCGTGTAAAGACATACAAATGCCTGGGTGTGCATTTAGATCAACATCTCAATCGGGATATCCATATATCTGAGATCACACACAAAATTTCAAAAACTCTTGCTGCTCTCAGAAGACTCAAACCATTTCTTCCCGTGCAGGTTTTAATTACAATATATATGTCATTAATACTTCCATATCTAGATTATTGTAGCCCTGTTTGGGGAAATTTTGGTTTGGGACTCTCCGACAAACTTCAAAAATTACAGAATAGAGCAACCCGTATAATAACTGGTGCTGACAACAGTATACGCTCATCTCAGATATTAACAACCCTAAATTGGTCCTGCTTGGAGGAAAGACGTTCTACACAATTTAACAAGCTCCTCTACAAAACTAATAACAAAAATGTCCCGGATTATCTCCAAGACATTTTTGTTCGGACAAATCATGTACATCAACACCACCTAAGAGGCGTACATGATAATATCTTTTTCCCTAGGCCTCAAACTGAAGCGCTTAAAAAAAGCTTCACTTACAGGGGAGCGACAATTTGGAATAGTCTTTCCACCAAAGCCAAACAGGCAACCACTCTGAAGTCATTTATTGACAGCATTTAATTAATATAACATTATATCATTCATTTATTGTATATCATATATTAACTATTTTCCATACCCATATATAATGTAGTATGTATAATATTTATATCATTTTTAACACGGCTCAATGGGAGAGCACTGCATATGAATATTTTAGTGATTTGACACCGTGTGTAAATAAAGTTTATCCATCCATCCATCCATCCATCCATCCATCCATCCATCCATCCATCCATCCATCCATCCATCCATCCATCCATCCATCCATCCATCCATCCATCCATCCATCCATCCATCCATCCATCCATCCATCTATCCATCCATCTATCTATCTATCATCTATCTATCTATTTCCAAATACCTGAGGTAGCCATTATTAACACACAGAATAAAAGTATTGCTCAATTTTGTAACCTTAATAAGTTAATATAACAATTTACAATGTATGATATTAACTCTAATTATCCAAAAGAGCAATATCTAAGTTAATATGTTTTTGTTTTAGAGAATTATAACAGCCAATTTTTTCGTTGTGTAAACAAAGCGAAGGGAATCTTTTCAACGCTGTGGTGTGATATCAAAAATGGCTCCTCCAAATCAACTACGTAATAATGAAGAGCAGCACATGAGGTAAGTGGCGTCTTAGTGTAGTGTAAAACTATTTTCAAGGTGTATTTTAAGTTGTGAATAGATCTTATAAATAGAAATATCTTCTTGTTTAAATAAAAATCTACATGAAGAAGTAACAGCAGACTCACATAAGTCAACTTCTCTTTTTAATATTTATACTTTTTTCATTTCTTTTTCTTTCTTTCTTTTGTCAAGTACGAGAGACCGACTGGACTGTTTTTTTTTTTGCTGACTTTTTATTCGTGATTCTCGACTGAAATCATCCCGTGGGATGGGCCGGCAAATTATGCAAATTTACGCAAATGGGACGTTGCACAGAAACCTATTGTCTTTTTGGACATTTACTTACAGCCCGTAAATTATTCAAAATAGACATAATTCGAATAAATTATGGACATTGTTAGTTCTGATTGGTTGTTTAAACGACTGATTAGATGAAGTTCTGAACGGTTTACAAAATAATCATTTCACTTGTCCGACTTTAGCCGATTTATTACCGAGAACAAAGGGAGTAGCATTACTTAATTAGAGTTATTACAGATTGCAGCTTAACTTATTACACCGCATAACTTAAAGTGACACATTGGGATTTGAACGTCAGTCGCAAGTGTCTTTGATAATGAGCTCAAATATTCAGCTTAAAAAAGAGAAGCTTATAAAAACGGTTTTTGTAGAAGTAAAGGGTGCAAAATGTTGCTTGGATTACGATGTTAATTTTGCACCCCCTACCTAAGTTTAACCTGTTATTAAAACCCACAAATTACAGTTGGAATATTGGCTCCCCACAAAAAATGCCGATTTTTGACAAATTTGAGCTAAAAAAAGAGAAGTTTGACATTATTAAACATTTGATAATGCAAACGTTTAGTCAACATTTCATCTTTAATTTGCACCCCCTACCTAACTGAGATCACCTTTTAAAAAACTTTTAAAATGTATTTTATTACACGAAGTTGAGCAATTTTGGCCTGTTTTCTTTGTAAATTACCTCATTAAATACGCTTCGCCTGATTGAACTTCGCGCTCAAGCAGCAGAAAAGACCCGGATGTGTCCGGGCATTATAATAATAATAATAATATAATAATAATGCACTTTATTTCAATAGGGTAACTAGAATTACACAAGTAATTTTCATCTAGGCCCTACATATATACATACATACATACATAAAATTTAAATAAGAAATATAAACAAGTAAATTAAGATGATAAGAATATAAAACTATCTAAATGCAGTTTTAAAATTTATAAATTAAAAAAAAAACGACCTAAAGTAATTCATGTTTCAAGCTTTTCTAAATGTAATTTGAAAATTCCTAATTTGAAAAAAGTACAACCTAAGATAAGTTCATGTTTTCCAGCTTTTTGAAAGACATGTTTAAATAATTTGATTTGAATGACGAGAGTGATGTAGATGATTTTACAGTATCAGGTAGTAAGTTCCATTCACTGGAGGCTAGGTAACTGAAAGTTCGCAATCCAGATTTTGAGTTCGTAAGTGGAAGCTTCAAGTTATTAGTTGAACCACGAGTATTGATATTATGAACTTTGTTAAAAGGTAGTAGAAGTTCTGTAATATAGGATGGCGCTAGTCCATTTAATGCTTTGTAGACGGTTGTGGCTCTTAGATATTGTATACGGTATTCGATTGGTAGCCAGCCAAGAGGTAGGGACGGGGCTTTGCATTTTTCATCTAAGATAAGTCGTGCTGCTCTTTTCTGCAGGCGATGGATTCTTTCGAGGTTATCCTTAGATGTATTGCCCCATACTATACAGCAATAATCCATTACTGATAGTATGAGGCAATAATAAAATGAAAGCCGAGCGTCTAGTGATAGATGGTGTCTGATTCGTCTAAGAATACCAAGCCAGTTTGTGATATCTTCTTACTGATGTTATCAATGTGAGCAGAACAGCTTAGTGTGTTGTCTATTTGAACTCCCAGTAGTCAGTCCGAAGTAACTGTGTCTATGGTCGAGCCATTGACCGTGATGTTAATGTGGCTGTCAGTCATCTTTGAGATCTTTCGTGATCATCCAATAACCATTGATTAAGTTTTCTTCTTGTTTAGCAACATTTTGTTTCCTGTGTTCCAATGGACTATAGGTTGTATTTCTGCATTAAGTTGTTCTTGAACATCATGGAGTGTTGCACCAGATGTGTATTGTGTTGCATCGTCCGCGAACATGTCAATGTGCGTTCCCTTAAGGTGTAGAGGCAAGTCATTCATATGGATGATAAATAGAAGAGGACCAAGTATTGAACCCTGTGCGATGAAATAGCTGGACGTTGCACTTTCACGTTATAAATGTCCAGTGAATCGGGAGCTCGAGATCGATGATAACTCCGAACTGAACGCCGACAAAAGTAGTTTCAAGAGCTAGCCATATTACTAAAATCGATTTCAAAGACGTTTTTCATTAAAAGCGACTCCGTCTGAAAACATGCAAATTCTGTTTGTCTGTTTCACATCAGAACAAGAAGCAATTGAAGCAAGAAGCAATATTCCTAGAACAAGTAGCAATCAAAATACATATACATAAGAAAATGACCAAGTTCAATCGATCAAATTGTTGAAATTTTCAACAAATCACGGGTCAGACAAAAATACCAATTTTGGCTATTTTCAAACTTGTATACGTATTTTTTGGACTATTGTACTCTGAATGCTAGATAACATTAACAGTTAGCTCAAATTGTATAAACATTGAAATAATTCTTACCTAGTTTGAAGTTTGAGCTCAAAACACTGAAATTGCGAGATTGGGTTAAGTTGGACGCCACTTACTGATATAGTAATTAGAATAAATACTGTGTAGGGGTCCTAATTTACACTCAAATTATTCCTGTTTACCGTAGATTATGTTTGGCCACGTGTCAACTACAAAGATTAGAACTTTATCGGTTTTAAATGTTGTATCTTCCTTGAAAATTAAACTTTACAATTTGTTTTAAGACTTTTTTTGTGGTACCAACTGGACGATTCGACGACAAACCAAATTAAACCCCTCACCATACTATAACAAATGAAGGACTTCTAAAGTGAAAAGTACCTTTTGGCTTTTTTATATTCACTTTCGCAAGATGAAAGTTAACAGTATCGTCAAGTTGTATTTAAAATGTGCTCATCAATTTTAAAAATGGTTTCTTTCAAATTTGCATGCGCAGTCCACTTTCTAAAGGGGGGTGATCTCACATGCAAAATAGCTCCAACCTTCGAGACCATTGGGACAGATCCATTTGATGAAATATTTGTGCTACTGAGCATTATTTGGAAGTACTGACTCTTAAAAAACATGACAAGCTGAAGTACGAAATTTCCTTGGTAGGAGAGAGTGGCTTTGTATATATAAAAAATAAAATATGAATAAAAGGTATATCCCCTTTGACAGACAGACAGACAGATCTATTTGCACCTTTGAATCTAAAAATATTTACAAATATATATATATATAAATACATATTGAATATTAATTATAAATAGATTGTTAATATATAACTAAAAAATTACATATGTATACAAGCTATTTACAAAACTAATTTGATAAATAATTCAATAAATAGAAATGTAATAATTATTATATATAAATGTGAATTTTTGTACTATGTATTATTATAAATACATATTGAATAGCAATTATAAATAGATTGTTAATGTATAAATAGAAAATTACATATGTATACAAGCTATTTACAAAACTAATTTGATAAATAATTAAATAAATAGAAATGTAATAGTTATTATATATAAATGTGAATTTTTGTACTATTTTTTTATGATAAATATATATATATATACATATATTAGTTCATATCAGTTTGTTTCAATTTAGTTTTAGGTTAGCCTGAGAAATAGGTACAGGATACCTGGAATAACTTAACGTTAATCGAGCCAGGTAGCCTTATAGGCATTTGAGGCATTGTGAGGTCACACAAAGCATAGTTTAATACTGAAGAAAACAAACAAGCCAAATTAAAGTATGAGATACAGTTTTGTTTATAATTTTTTTTGAAGATATCTGAATATATGCTTGATTTCTTGATCCTTAGCATGTGTCGGTCATAAATATGAGTTGGTGTAAAACTATTTTGATTGGTTGGTCTTGAGGGGTATTATAATGTCACTCGTCCCATTCCTCCACATGTTTCGGTCAAAGTGTCGCGAGGTAAATTCAAAAGTATTGTTTTCGAAAGTTAATGTTAAAATTAAATATATATTTAAAAAATTTAAATAAAATGTTTTAAATAATATGCCCAATCTTAAACTCATATTTGTTGAGTTATGTTTGAACTAATATCTAATTGTTTTTTTTTTAAATATAAAATTGTCTTCTTAAACAATCTTTGTCTATTTCTCGTTTTTCAGATGTTTAAAGCAAGATGTAATTGCATTGATTGTTGCAATTGTGATATTTAACACAATTGTCATACTTGCCCTTGCAGCTACCCTTAGTGCTTTCAAAGCTCCTAAAGTTCCATCATTTGACAATCCTATCAAGGTATTCATCAATCAACATTTCATTGTTTCCATCAAGAAATTATCCCCCTCCCGAAAGTCCAAACTAGATTTGGTATCCTTTCCAGTCAAAATACAAGTGGTAATTATTGAATTAGTAGTTATATGCTTTGTTTTAATTTCTAGGGCTTTGAACCAAGAGGAACAGACCTTAGCAACCGTATAAATACAGCTGCACGTTTGCGCGACCCTAACAACAAGCAATTAAGAGCAGACACAGCAACTGCAAACCAGACAACGCCTCCTGAAACCGGACACAACTGGTCATTAAAAGATAACAAGAGTTGTCCAATATATTATACTGGCAGACTAGTATTTGAATCTAAATCATCCGGGAATCTTCTGACTGCCAATAAATTGAAGTCCATGTGTTACTTGGAGGAAAAAATTATGAAATCTAGTCCGTCGAGCTATAATTCATAATATACAAATTAGGTAATACCTAATAGCGGAGCTCCCAGTTTATTTTTTTCTTACAACATCAATATGTGCATGTAAATACCACTTATTAGATATTTTCTTGGGTATTACGGGCTGATATTTTACGAGTTGCTTACGTATTTTGCCGGACAATAAGGACATTGAGTGGGTATTAGTCTATCAAAGAGTGTATAGCTTAACAAATAATTTTAGATTAAGAGAATTCCAATATAAGATACTGAATAACTGTTTATTCTTAAACATGAAGTTATATAAATTTAAAATAGTGGACTCGCCTTTATGCACATTTTGTAAAACATCCAACGAATCTATGGAACATTTTTTTGTCGAATGTGTAAAATCAAAGGACCTATACTTTAACATTAACCAATGTCTAAGCAGCGCAAATGTAAAGTTAATACCAGAGCTAAGTTTTAAAAATGTTCTCATTAATAGGGAGTTCTGAAGACACTATGGAAGGTTTCTTATTTTTACTATACAAATATGTACTTTATAATTGCAAACAAAAACAGGTACTTCCTGTCATTAAATATTATCAAATAAATCTAATAGACTATGAAAAAATCGAATACATCATTGCGAGAAAGAAAATCCAAAGCTTTATTCATAATTTAGTCAATATAATTTAATAATGAATTAGCCAAAAAACGTTATATTTAATTTATGTACTTTTTCAGTCTTTTGTAATTGTGTTTATGTAAATGTAAAAAAACTATCAAAAAATCAATAAAATATATAAAAAAAACTGTTAACTGTTAACTGTTAATTGTAATTTCTATAGCATCTTTAATCGAAAAATATAACTTTTCGAAGATTCAGCGCACGGAGAAAGAATCAAAACAAAGCCCTGGAAAAGCCAGTAAAATGTAAGATATTTCTCGCTCTCTTTTTGATTGACATAATGTCAAAAACCTCATTGGTTATCGATGTAGATGACGCCATCATGTAACGCAACGCACAAAAGGAAAGTTTGTCATTTACACGAGGGGCGGATATTTCTCATTGAAAAAAGTCCCATAAAAGCATGTTAATGGACAATTCATGAATGGAAATTGATTTAATGTAAGTAAAAAATTGTAATAAATCTCACTGCCTTTTCTTAGGTTGGTTATCGTTTTCATTCTATGCAATTTTTCATCTTTTTCTCAAATTTTCAACTGTCACTTCAGTCAATTGTTTTGTTCAGACAAAAAAGTGTTCAGAAATGTTTTTGATGGAAAATACCATTCCCAAACGATAGTGTGAATAGCCTTATTATTATCCCTTTTATTTTTAAGTCATTAAGCTTATTTTGCTTTTGATAACGCCTTGAAAAAGTGCTGTGGCTGAACAGTCGTTTTGAGGCCGCTTTTTACCTTCTTTTATTTTCCAAAGTTAGTTAGGATTCCGGATAGAAAAGGTTAAACCTTTTCATCGTATTAGATTTACTAAAAAGTAGTCATGGCAAATCTTCAAAACAAAACAAAAAGTTCTTTTGAAATGGAATTAAAAGCCTCAAGAATTATAAGTTCTACCAACACAACTGATCGATTTGAAAAGACAAGGATTTTAAAACAAGGCTTATTTTATTATGAAAAACTTGGTGTAAAACATCATTTTGTTCTGTAAAAAAAACTTTAACGACTTTGAAGTAAAAACTACTAAAAATGCTCGTTTCGTAAGCATAAAATAGTCAATATTGCTAAATAAAAAGAAGTTTACAACCAATTTTAAATTATGTTTGTATTTCGATTCATCTTTGATGTTTTCCGTTGATGAGGTTAAAGTACATAAACAACTTTTTCAATCGAAAAAAGGCTACGAAAAGTACAATTTACACATGCACAAAGGATTTTAAACCTTTTCTCTTTTGTTTCTATAATAAAACAGAGAACAGATTTTTCCTTTTTGAACCTTAATTATATTAATTAAGTTTTTAGGTGTTTTTTTTTTCACGCTCGTTATATCAAACAGTTTTTCAGTATTAAAATAAGCTTACTGTCTCTCAAAAACTTGAAACAAAAATTAAACTTGAACTTACTTTATCGGTGATTGTATTTTCCTGAGGTTTTCTACTCTTCAATGACGTCGACATTGATCATATTTTGACGAATAAATGTATGTACTTGAATTTTGATTGATTAAACATTGTTCATAGTTTAACTGCCAAGCTTGAAAATCCTTCAATAAACTGTGCTAGGACAGTTTTCATATCAAACAAAGTCGCTTCTTTATCATTTTTTTTTAAATTGCTGTAGTCTTTTAATATTCTTCCACGGAGGTATCTAGAAAAATACGTTTTCTTGATCTTTTGGAATCAGTCTTTTGCTTTTCTTTAGTATAATTTCTTCGTTTTTGTGTCCTTCAAGTTTATGTTCTTCTTCGGTCAAAACTCTCTTTATGTTCCTCGAAATTCATCTTTCTCCGTTGATATTTTGTATTAATGAAAGCCCTGTTTTCCTCCGAAACGTTCTTTCTCGAAACCCTTTTCCTTTGGCGTTCATTTTCTCTGTTTTTCTTCTGACAAGTTTCGTCTACAATCTCGCTTTCTTTCTTTCTCTTTCAAGCCTGCGCTGTTCTTCATTGAAACTCCTTCGCCGTTCTCTTTGTCTTTCTTGTCTTCTTGTCTTTTCCTCTTCTGTTAACTGTCTTTTTCCCTTATTAATTTCGTTTTCTTTTTCTTTTGGCATTTTTTTAAATTGAAGAAAGCTTAAGTAAAAGCGATAAAAAAAGTTGATAAAACGTCGAGAAATTAGAAGCGAGAAAAAATGTTTTTTTCAGGGAAGGATATTTTGACGCGCGCGCCCTCTTCAATTCCCGCCATAAATAAGTAGCCAATCAGAATCGCGATGTACACGGACGGACGGACGGACGGACGGACGGACGGACAGAATAGGGATTCCTGTGTCGGTCGACGAAAAATCAACTAGATGGGTTACCATTTTTCCTTAAGTATGGTGCTCCGCTCGCGCGGGCCTTCGGCCCGCGCGGGAGCTCCGCTATTATTATGGAGGCTGTCCCGACTGTTGTACCAGCATATCCTTGGGAAGTATTATTGCGCAGTGTGTAAACAAAACCTGTGAAAAACTTGATGATAATGATGTAAAGGAAGCAGTGGATTTTCTTCAAAACTGTTCAGCTTATATTACAAAAGGAGAATTGAATGAGTCATGTTCCTGCTCCAGCTTAACAAACAACTGCACCACTGTTCCATGTATTTGCAACGGTTGGAAAAGTGGCGTTTACATCATTTTGAATCACTTGACTGATAGTGAGTTTCTTAAAACTCCAAACCAGACCATTGTTAAATATTCAGCTATCCTATCCTCTATACAACGGAATAGCTATGATCTTTACAAGTATATCTACGAGACACACCTACAAGACTCCTTCCCGGAGTACAATGGGGTCAAAGTGGTTGGTTTCGAATTTGATAACTTTAGATTTGATCTTTTTAATATTGTTTTTGTTGAAAATGCAAAGTATCCTGCCATTGCTATGGTATTGGTGCTTATCATCATGTGTTTCTTTCTAAAGTCTTTTATTCTGGCATTCGCTGCTATCTTGACTATCATCTTTGCACTTGTGCTGTCCTATTTTCTGTATATGGTTGCTTTTGGTATCAAATTCTTTCCGTTCTTGAACGTGGTGACTCTGGTTTTTATTGTTGGAATTGGTGCCGATGATGCCTTTGTCTATTATGATATCTTCAGAAAAACAAAAAGTGCCAATCCAAATGCAAGTGTTGTGACTTTGACTTTGAAAACTCTTCGGTATGCAGCAATTTCCATGTTCGTGACAAGTTTCACTACATCAGCAGCGTTTTTTGCTAATCTGACATCTGACATCACCTCCATCAAGCTATTTGGTATATACGCTGGTTTATCCATCTTGACTAACTATGTGTTAATGATTACGTGGTTTCCTGTAGTAGTGATGCTGCATGAGCGATGGGTCAGGAAGCGAACGGTAGACCAGACCTTACAGGCTGACAACGTTGACAGCAGGCAGGGAGATACAGAAGGAAGTGCTCCATTGTACAACGAAATTGATAACCGAGACGGAAGCTCACCTGTAAGAGATGGCAATCCTAGATCAAGCCTTGCTTGTCAAATCTTTTGGGTTATCGACTTTCCGTGCTATTTTATAACCCGAGGAACTAAGTTCATCTCCAGCATCAGTACCAAACTTTTTGACAAATGGCTGTTAAACGCAATTCTTCACAAGAAGCTCTACTTCTTTTGGATTTTCCTCTTCATTGGTTTTACTATTGGCTTTACATATATAAGTTTTGTTTCTCCAGGACTTCGTTTGCCAACCAGCAAAGACTTCCAATTGTTTTCTTGGAGCAGCACCATTGAGCAATACAACCTTCATATAAAGGATAAGTTCCGCTACGCTAGTGAGAACAGGGGTGGTTTAATGGTCGAGTTTGTATGGGGAGTGAAAGCACAAGATAATGGTAATTATTTGGATCCAGATAATAAAGGTTCTTTTGTGTATGACAATTCGTTTAACTCAGAACTTACAACAGAATCGCAAAAATGGTTATCATCTACTTGCAAAAGTCTTGTTGGTCAGTCATTCTATTCAGATATTGATGAATCTACCGCTGGTTCCATCTGTGGCATAGAAAGGCTGAGAAAGAATTGTTTTGAAACTAACGACACCTGTTGTAAAAACGTAACTTCTATCCCTTTCCCCAAGGACGTGCTGGATGGGTGTTTATTGCGGTGGCGCATACCTGCGCCTACTACATACTATGACAAACAAACAGATGATATAAAAGCGATGTCAATGTATTTTAATTCAAATGTTCTGTGGACAGCGGAATACGAGAGCATGGACAAGTTTTGGAATCAGATCATTACTTGGGCTGACAAGCAATTCTCATCTGCTCCAGCGTCACTTAAAAATGGCTGGGTTGTTTGTAGGTATTTAGATCAAATGTACAGCCTACAGTATAGTCTTCAGAAAGGCACTGTTTCATCCATGGGAGTATCTCTAGGCATTGCGTTTGGTGTAATGCTGCTGACTACCTTAAATATATTTATCAGTGTATATGCAATCGTCACCATCATCGGTATCCTGGCTATGACTGTCGGATGTCTTGTACTCGTAGGATGGCAGTTGAGTGTTTTGGAGTCTTTCGTGTTCTCTGTCTCAGTTGGCCTGTCTATTGACTTTACCATGCATTATGGAGTAGCATATCGACTATCACCAAATAAAGATAATAGAAAAGACAGAATACATTACTCGTTCGTCCATATTGGATCCGCTGTTCTTATGGCTGCAGTAACTACCTTTATAACAGGTCAGTTGAAAGTCTTAAAGTCTGGCAAGTCTGCCAAGCACAGTTACTTATAATTAAAACGTTTTATTCTTTACAATATTTTATTTGCTTTTATTATTTTGATTTTTGCAGGGCTATATATTTACTCAGTATTATATTTGTGTAGCTATTCGGCAATACATTATGGGTCTACTTGTATTCCGATATTTTAATCTATTTCATGGATTGTAGGCGTTTCTCTCCCTTATTGCAATTGCAGACGCTTTATTTACTTACACTTACAGAGGTAGGAAGTACTAAAGCAGCTGCGTTGGAGAGTGGGTTTATGGACATGAAATAGAAAAACCAGAACATGTTTTATTCTCGGTGCTACTATGTTAATTGTCTTTTGTGTTTGTAGGATTGCTAATGATGCCAGCAAAAGCTCTAGCGTATATTCAACTTGGACAATTCTTGATGTTAGTAATGGTGTTTAGCTGGCTGTTTGCTACCTTTGCCTTCTTTTCTTTAAGTGCATTTATTGGTCCAGTTGGAAACTTTGGGCAGCTAAATATCACAAGGTGAGTATTTTTTATCGCCATGCATCATTGTGATTATTATCATCATTACCCTTAATCACTAACATCCTCCTATTCATTGAATCGCTGTCATTATTGGGAATCCGTTACTGGAGATCTTCTCTGTGGGTTTTATCCCTGCCTAACGTAGTGTGGCGAATCTTGTAAATTAGTTTATAATCCAAAAATAATGTTATGTATAGAATTAATTTTTGAGTTTGAAAAATATAAAAACATAAAGCGTTTTTCCTTAATAAAAGCTTTGCCAGCGAAGTGGAAAATTTTTTTACACAATAACCTCAATAATAATAGTGTTGAAAAAATCAATTGCATAAGAAGAATCCGCCTTATAACAGGAAGTGAGATTGACTTTGTTAAGGTCAAAATAAAACAAATTTATAATATTGTAGTATCAAAGAAATTTGAGCGTCCTACAGCCCACTGTAGGTGGCAAAAATATCTACACCAAGGTAAAGGCTGCTTTGATTGGGATAAAGTTTATATGTTAGCTCGGGCCACTACAATTGATACATATCTAAGATGGTTTCAATACAGAATTTTGATGAATTGTTTATACCTTAACAAAGACCTATTTCGTTTTAGACTTAAAGATAATCAATTATGTTCCTTTTGTTTAAAAGACGCTGAAACTATCGATCATATTTTTGTTAAATGTGAATTTTCTAGTAATCTTTATAGTGAAATTTCGTCTTGGTTAAATACTCATAAAATTAATTTACCCCCTCTTAATCTAACCTCGATTGTAGTAGGGCCCTGTTTATGTTTTAATTTTTCGCTGCTTATCAATTTTATTTTGCTTGCTTATAAATCTTATATTTATAGAGCAAGAACAAAGGGTTGTTTTTTTGAGTCTTAATGGTTTTAAAGTTTATTTAAGCTGTTACGTACAAATTGAATATAATATTGCTTCAAAAAACAACACAATGCATATCCATCTGACTAAATTCTCGAGTTTAAGAGACGCCCTCGTTTTATGATCTAAACATTAACATTCCTTAATTTCCTTTTTTGTCTTATTTCTAGTACAATTAACATTATATTATTAACATTATTATATTTATTTATATGTATATACATTTCTTTTTGTTCTTTAATTATGTTATGTTTAGTTATGTTACACTATCTTGTAATTGTAAATGTGTGTTTGAAATAAAAACAATTAAAAAAAAAAAAATATATATATATAAAGCGTAAACAAAAGTTTACATTTACTTTAAATATTCTTGCAGACGAACTTTGCATAATCTCGAACTTTCCTAAGCTCGCGCGTAATAGCTCCCACAATGGACTTAATATAGTTATATCCTTTTTTCAGAAATAGTCAGAATTTTTGCTAATGACTGTATGATATAAAAAATTACCATATATTATTTTAACGGTTTTCTCTTTTTTATTACCTTTTTTATCAAGCATCTGCCGAATGATTGGCCTTAGTAAAGTAACACCAAATGATGACACCATTGAATTATCAAATATAAATCCAGGTACAACAGATGTTTTTACGTCTACATCTTTATTAGTTGATAAGAATTGTAAAATATCACATCAACTGTACATAATATGTGTATATAATAAAATAAATAATCAGCAAAAACAGTAGAGAAAGAGGAGGGAAAATATCTACAACACACGGTTATACCGAAACAAAGTATACCTTACTCACCTATTCACACACTCACTCACTTAATTACCTACTGACTTGGGTGTAATAAATTGGATCGATATCGCGGGCGCAGTTTACATCGAATGCTGTACTAAGATGGCTGCCGATAGTAAACGCCACACATTCGTACCGAGATTTTATAACAACTAATCGAGTCCGGAAATTGTTTTTTTAGAACCGGTAAAGGCGAATAAAAGAGCTAAACTTGCAACTGGACCTTACTACGAGGTGGAAAGAATAATTTCCAAGCGAAATAGAAATGGAAATGTAAGTACATTTTTCATACTGCTTTCTTAAACATTTTACTGTAATTAAAATTTGGCTTTAAAAGTCGATACCGTCTATTATTTTGCAATTGTTTAGTTCTGACTCTTTTATTTATGAACTATTCTTGCACTTGAAGTTATTAACACGAATTCCTGTAATGTATATTCAGACTGAATATCTACTCCAGTGGAAGGGTTACAGTAAGTTCTACTGTAGTTGGGAGGACGAAGGAAACCTCACAAGAGACTTGATAAGGTATAATACGTGTGAATGCAAATCTCTATCTTTCCTTTACTTTCGATATACACGAAGATTAGTTAGAAAATTAATTCTGCGAGAGGTCCCGAGTTCGATTCCCAGTGACCTCGCATCCTTGTTTCAACTTCTCTTCTTTCCGTGTAGCTTTGTATACCCATAAAACGGAGCACTGATGGAGAGAGGGAAGTAAAATGAGCGCACCGTCGGCTCTGTAGAAGATCAGCTTCGGCTGCTGGGACTTCCGACGTAAAATACTATTCTTTACTTTAATAATAAAATTTATTTATCCCTTCAGATCATATGACAAGCCTGATATTCTGAAGTCAAGACTTCAAGCAAACGCCGACATTCTGTTACACAACATCATTACAAAGCTCAAGAGCACATCAAATGCTTCACTTTCATTTGCTTTTGACCATGATTGCTTTCGATTTTTATTCGAGGGTAAGGGGTATAAGCCAAGGGATGGAAAAGCTTTGATGTTAGAGAAGGAAGATTTTTTATGCTGTAACTTTTTCAATGATTGGGACAAATGTTTTGACAAAAATGGGAATGGAGTGATTATTCAGTTTCCTATGCGGGTGGGCTTAGTCTTGTCTTATTCACCAAGCATAAATGTTTTCCAGGGTGGGAAGGTTGTAAAACAACCAAGAATGCCAGTTGAAAAGCTGAACATTGATTTTGTGCGAAAGCCGTCTCATGTGTTTGAATTTGCTTGTTTCCTTCAATCGAGACAAAAGCAATTGAGAAATTAATCATCCCAGTTTTACAATAGAGAGCTTGTGATACCACATATATCTTGTTTATAAAACATTGTTAATTGTCAGAGATTAGTTATAGCTGCATAACTTGTATGAATTTCACTTTGTAAAAATTAGAAATCCACTTGTAAATATTTCAACAAGCATGATGCATTTGCACTATATTAAGCAATTATTGGATGAGGCTGAGTATGATATGAAAAATAAACAAAAAATAAACAATAAATACATTACTTAATGTATCGGGTAGACTGCAAAACAGTCTCTACTTTCACGTGAAATCTCCTAGGAATGGGTTTGAGCTTTCATTATCATCTGATGATAGCCTGCGTACAATATCGATCGCTATAAATTAAACTTAATACATACGCGTAAAAATCGTAGTCTTGCACTTACAGAAGCGCTTGATATTGCTAAAACTTATTAAGCGCACTTGCGGGAACTAACCATAAGAAACTGAAACATTTTAGCTGAGTTTTATCCCTTGTTTTACTATCAAGCTTTTCAGTTTCTTAGAAACTAAGCATAGCACATGGTACTAATTAAATAAAAGTATTTCTGAAGAAAAATGTTTCGCGTATTCTCTATTACGCTAAAACACTCAATTTGACATAGGAGCTGCGAGTCCGACGAAGAATGATAGTCAGATATACTCCGGCATAAAACGCATGATCGGAAGTGAAATTTCGCATCCGGTTTCCCATCTTCGCCTCTTCTTTGGTGTTGCTAAAAGTCCTATTGGCTATTACGAATCTTACGTATCCTGCCAGATTAGAAATCATATTTTTGCCATATCATAATGCTACGATATCGAGGATTTTCAGGTGAGGTCACTTTATTTCCGTGAACCTGTCTACGCCTATTAAGAGGCTGTCGGCCTAAGAGCGGATAAGGCAAAAATCGGACCATCGCCGATTTCCATGATTTTTTCAGTGAACAACAACTATCATATGCCATCAACAAATATCACTTTGATTTGGATGAATTCGATTTTTTTGGTACTTTACGAGACGATTTTCGGCGACCCCTCGAAACTCGCTAATTGAGCGTTATTGACGCGGCAATAAAGCAGTACGTATAGGTGTTCACCGAAATTTTATTATTCAATGAAATAAACTGAAATTTGTACACATGCAAATATCATCCTTTGGCTGTATTCGAAACGTTAAATGGCTGAGTTGTGTTACATTTCGACTGAGATATGATTTTTTTTAAATGTATACCAAATTGTCAAAATACGCTTAGCGGTAAAATGCCTTCAGGTAAAAGCGATTTTCTCGAAAGTGGGACATAACTTTAAGATAAGTCTGTTATATTTCAAAAGTACTAGGACCAGTCTACAAACTTATAAAATAAAATTTGTGGGCACTCTTAATAAACTAGCCGAACGATGACTTCAAAGTTCACTCAATTTTGCTAAATTCAGGAAAACCCATTAATAAATCTTATTTGTCGGTGTGACGGTATAAGGCCAAATTTTGAGCCGCATATCTTTGAATGAGTATAAATGGTCCTTCAAAAGTAATTTTGATAGTTAAGTAAGCATTTAGGACATTTTTAGGTTTTTAGAATGATTTTAGAGGCCGTAATCTACTGATCAATTTCATGTCTGCAATATGCAAATTAGATACAAATGTTTACATCAAAGATCACGCGATCTTAAGATGAAAACTTATTTTATTCAAATCATTAAACTATTAAAATATTATACAATATTATAAAAAGTTTTAAGATTTTTTAAGATATCTTAACAATTTTGCTCACACTTTCTAATAGTGATAGAGTGTATATCATCCATTAGTCGCTGCATGTACACGTTACGTTTACCGTTCACAGTCTTGATTTTTTTTCTTGATCAAAAGAACTTGAGTGTTTTCTTTTTAACAGCAGAGAAAAATATGCAAGACAGATTTGTTATTTAAAAGGTTTTCTGGCTTTTAGTATTGTTTGCGTGCTTCGCTTTATTAGTTAATGGCACTTGTTTGTTTCAATTACACGTAATTGGCGACAACTAGCGCCAGACTGGCTGTTGTTGTGTTGTAAGTCAGACGTCCCGTTCAATACTTTTACCAATGGCTTTTTCGAATTCTCCGCCCAGTTGTTCTTTCCATGAAACTTTAAAGACCGAATGTGGTTCAAGTAGAAGGAGTAGCACACATTTGTTGATATCTGACTGCGAAAAAATATAAGACGCGGGTAGAAAAATATAAAAATGAAACCAAAAAAAAAAAGAATAAAACACCAGTTAGGGAGAAAAAAAATAGAACAAAATCTTGTTCCAAGCCACACCCAACAACTCCAGGATTCTTGATTAAAGAACCATAATATAAAAGTATATATTAAAGTAAAACAAGGGAGAAACGAAAAAAAAATTAAGATATGTGAAACAAAGAAAGAGAGAGAGAAAGATAGAAAAACATAAAGAGAGATAGAAAGAAAGAGAGATAGAAAGACAGACAGAAAGAGAGACAAAAAGACAGATACAAAGACAGAAAGAGAGATAGAAAGAGAGACAGAAAGAGAGACAGAAAGAAAGAAAGAAATAACAAAAAGAAGGGGAATAAAAAGATGGAACGTGGATAAAGAAGGAAATAAATAAAAAAGAGATCAGTGAAAGGAAAAAAGATAGCAGAAAGGAAGAAAAGATAGGCGGGTGGAAATAATCAAGTCAGTTATTGTCAAAAGGATGAACGTGGTATCGCGTTATACTCAAATTTCCCACTTATATATACGAAAAGGACTCTATACTCAAAGTACATAACAATATGTTCGTGAAATATTACTAATACTAAATTTTATTGTATAGATAATAATTTTTTTTTTACCGGAAACTAAAACACTCGTATTTTCCATGTTTTCACTAGTGAAATGGAAATTTTATGTACCAAATGTCCCGGTGTACCCACACGCCCTAAAAAATTTACTGTCAGTTCTTGTCGCTTGATCCTGCAATAAAAGGCGGCTCCTCGAATTTAGAGGTAAAACACAAAAGAATTTAGAGGTAAAAAACAAAAGAATATTACTATTTTTGAATTGAAATGAAATTGAAATTAAGCTGAAGCTTATATGTTTTTATTTTAGGCTGCGTTCATTATGTATGGCAGAGGGGAAGGCAGGTGAAAATTTTAAATGCAAACAAATCAAAAAAAATTCCAATCCTCCCTCACAATTCTCAAAAAAATTAACAATCCCCCTCTCAAGAATAAAAATTTATCCACTCCCTCCTTGTTATCCCCCTACTTTTCTGACATTCCCCTTTCTTGTAATTTTTTTCCAGATCCCCCTAAATTTCACCTGCCCCCCCCCCCCTCCCCCTTCCCCCCTCTGCCATACATAATGAACGCAGCCTTAGTTTGCCTCAGTTTGTCCATGCAATCAAAAAGCTTTGGTTTGCCTCAGTTTGTCCATACAATCAAAGAGCCTTGATATGCCTCAGTTTGTCCTTCCATCAAAAACGTTGGTTTGCCTCAGTTTGTCCATACAATTAAAATGCCTTGGTTTGCCTCAGTTTGTCCATACAATCAAAAAGCCTTGGTTTGCCTCAGTTTGTCCATACAATCAAAAAGAACATCACACGGTGGCTTGAAGATACACATTTAATTTTATCTGTTTATTGTGTTAAAAACAACATAGTACTCGCTTGCTGTGCTCGCTCGTAAAATATTATTTTTTATCACTCGAAAATAAAATTCATATCTAAGCGCCACCGTTTAATATACTCATGTACTATTTCATATTAAAAAATTCATGAATAATTAATGAGACATTTTCAAAAGAAATCATGACCATGACGAGTGTTGTAAATCTGATACAACACTAGTGTTGTATATCCTGATTTGCATACGTTTTAACTGGTAATTTTACGGCAAAATTTATTTTAATCTTGAAAATTTTGGTAAAATATGAAAGAGCTAACCTAGACATTTTTTAAGTCGTTTACAACATTCGCGTCCGTGTTGTATCGGCGATACAATCGCGCGCCTTCGGCTTGCGATTGTATCTGCCAATACAACACGGCCGCTCATGTTGTAAACATTACTTAATTTTTTTCTTATATATTTTTCAATTAGCAATATTTTGGACAATTTAGTAATGTGTTTCACAGTTATATTGCAAGCGCGTGACAGGCGCGTAATACTTCAGCTGCAGATTGCGACCGATCCTCTTTCACTAGCAGGCAACAAAACACCCCCGGGGGGGGGGGGGGGGGGGTACTCCCTTTGTCCAAGTGGTAAGATACGCACAGGAAATATTTTAACCCTAAAAGGTACGCCGATCACCCCTACCACTTGGACAAAGGGAGTACCCCCCCCCCCCCGGGCAAAACACCGTAAAAATGTCTTACATATACATCGTTAGAACTTTAAAAGTATTGTATAACATTTTAGTAGTTTAATAATTTGAATAAAATAAGTTTTCATCTAAAATTAGGATTGTGTGATCTTTGATGTAAACATTTGTATCTAATTTGCATATATTGCAGACATGAAATTGATCAGTAGATTGCGGCCTCTAAAATCATTCTAAAAACCTAAAAATGTCCTAAATGCTTACTTAACTATCAAAATTACTTTTGAAGGACTGTTTATACTCATTCAAAGATATGCGGCTCAAAATTTGGCCTTATACCGTCACACCGACAAATAAGATTTATTAATGGGTTTTCCTGAATTTAGCAAAATTGAGTGAACTTTGAAGTCATCGTTCGGCTAGTTTATTAAGAGTGCCCACAAATTTTATTTTATAAGTTTGTAGACTGGTCCTAGTACTTTTGAAATATAACAGACTTATCTTAAAGTTATGTCCCACTTTCGAGAAAATCGCTTTTACCTGAAGGCATTTTACCGCTAAGCGTATTTTGACAATTTGGTATACATTTAAAAAAAATCATATCTCAGTCGAAATGTAACACAACTCAGTCATTTAACGTTTCGAATACAGCCAAAGGATGATATTTGCATGTGTACAAATTTCAGTTTATTTCATTGAATAATAAAATTTCGGTGAACACCTATACGTACTGCTTTATTGCCGCGTCAATAACGCTCAATTAGCGAGTTTCGAGGGGTCGCCGAAAATCGTCTCGTAAAGTACCAAAAAAATCGAATTCATCCAAATCAAAGTGATATTTGTTGATGGCATATGATAGTTGTTGTTCACTGAAAAAATCATGGAAATCGGCGATGGTCCGATTTTTGCCTTATCCGCTCTTAGGCCGACAGCCTCTTAAGATCGGATGATGATTATCTTTTTTTGTAACTGATTTTTTTAATAAGCCGATCAGCGCTAACGTTATATCAAAATACTTTTTACCTTTTTCCATTTATAGAAAGAGTTCGGATGTTTAACACAAGGTTTTTATTTTATTTGATCGAATGAGATTTTGGTTTTTTATTCATGCACCAGAATCGATATAAACTCTTCCCAGTCCTCCTTCCGAAAAGCCTTCTTTTGACCCAAAAACAAAAGTATTTTTGGTATAGGTGTTGAAAATAATAATAATAATTTATTTCTTAAGTGCATTCCATAATATCTCAATGCTCTTTACAAATCATGATCACTTATCCAAAAACAAATATCACTGACAGAAAAATAGATAAATTCCTTTTAGTGGTTGGAATTAACAAGAGTTCGACAGTTGTTTTTGCAGTGAAAACCGTTGCATCGCCACCCGCTATTAAACTTGTAAACTGGGGAGAAACCAGCTATATTTAATCGGCTTTGGTGGTTATGTCTGGATGTAGACTTTTCATTAATATATTTACTCGCTATTTCAAAATCTCGGTTGGACTATGATATTAACTGATCCGTCAATCAACTTTGGAGGTGGGGCTTATCTATAAACTCGTAAACTGATTGGTTAATTTTATTCAAGACACACCTCTAAACTGATTGACGATCAAACAACAACAATAAATTGGAATTGAATGTACCGTTTTTCGCTGTAATTTTTGCATTCCTCTTTAGGCTAAGGGTCGGTTAATAATCCTTTTCACGCTCAAATACCACGAATAATAGTTCCAAGCTACAATCATGTAGGGACATGGGCGTTTTTGTTTGCGTTTAAAAATATATGCAAAATCTATCAATTTGATGTGCAAACCCCCTCCCCCCTAAGCAATGTTGATTGGTCTTTCAAATGACAACCGGCTCACATTCCCATAATTCAACAACAAACGGGGGAGAGGGGAAACGGAAAAATGATGTTGAAATATTTTTCATGTTAAAACCAGATAATGTCCCAAGGTATTTTGAACATGATTGTAGTCGAGGTTCGAGTTGATGCGCATAACAAAAACTATAATTTATCATGCGCAGCAACGCGAACTTCGACTTGGAACTATTATTTGTGGTCACTGAGGCAAAACTTTGAAAAAGACTATTTCAAAATCGACCGTCTATCGCGCTTACCACTTTAACAAAGATATTGTTAACGGGGTTTAACCAACAGCGTTAACGGGACCGACTGCTCTGATATTGGTAGGCTGGTATCTGGATCTTTATTTGTTGTAGTAGTATTGCATAGGACTTTCTCCTTTGCACATCTACTTTACAAGCTAAAACGTACATATATTTATATCAAAACACAAGGTAACATGAGCCTTTCGCTATGACAAATAAGAACTAAGGTTCTGATTGGCTAACTGATATAACTAACACGACTTAAATAAGGGACGGTTGCTAATATGAAATTGTCTTTAAAACTGTTTAACTTTTAGGGGCATATTGAATTATCGTTGTGAGAGTAGTCACACAATTGTGGGCAGCCAATCCTTATATTTTCCTAAACTATAATTAAGTAATGAGAAAGTTTCTTTTGACTAGAAGATCGACCATGAATCATACGAATAAACATGAATACACGTTTGTATAAAAACCTGAGTGTCGCTTGGAGATAGAAAGATCATCTAAACCATCCTGTCTTCCTTAATGGTAGTATGGACATGTATGACAAAAATGGTAGACTTCTAGACTACGACTTGACATTTAATTAGTTTCTAAATTATTTTTAATTATTTTAGTCAAAATATATATCTAATTAATTTTTTTAACAATTAAACAACAAACGGACTCTGTTTTGCCGAAGTCACGTTTTAAGGTAAACCAAGGCCACATATCTAATTGTGATCTTGTTTTAGTTCTCAGATACGCAAGGGCCGGGTGAGCTAATACTACATCAAGGCGCCACATGTTAAGATCACGTACAGTCAAACTCCATGCACTTCCATAGACAGAGAGTCAAACTGAAGACAGTCCGTCGCTCCGACTACAATTGCCGGCAAAGGTAAATCAATGAATATTCGCGCATTGTACAATTGGTACTTTTAGCCTTGTACATGTTTTATATTTATTTTTGCTTATATATGGAACTACTCTCAGCACGTGCATTGTAGAATTTCTTGGTTTTATAGATGAAGAAGTCGGCATTCTCAATTTAAAGCAATTTGTGTTTAACAAATACAAGAACAACGTTAATTGAATTACATATTGTCCGTAATGTTCAACTGATGATTTACAATTTTGTATGTGTTAAGCATTATGAAGTTCAACATGGCTGCGATTATGGTTTTGTTTGTTGCTGTTTTCTTGTTACAAGAGCAAGTTCATGCCTCGTCAAAATGTAAGCAATGATCAGCCAATATTTATTCGAGAAAAATAAAAGTTATGTTATTCTTAGTTAGTTAATTGAATTGAAATGCGTTCGGTGTATAAAGTAAATAAAGATACACGAGAAAAAAATATATTTCCCTTGACGGGTCTCGAACCAACGGTTATTCTTAGATATATACATTGTTATAAACAAACAAAATTAAAACAAAAACATTACTACAAATATACCAGTTTTTGTGATCATCCGGGTGTATTTCGTCATGAGTAAAACAATCGTTGTTGGTGACCGCCGTAAGTTTGGATGCTAGCTTTGAACTTATAATGGTGGTACTGGTGTGTGTAGTAGATATGTTACTTGCATATACCAGTCACAGGTCGCTTGGTACAAATTCCTCTCGCAGAGACATCAACACCAACAGTCTTTCTTATGATAAACCCGGATGATCACAACTCATTGGCCATGTTCTAAACGAGGATGGGCTAGGAGGGGACTAGGTACTAGTTTCTAGAATTAATGCAATTAATAAATAAACTACTTGAAAAAGCACATCAACATATACCATATCACACATTTTGATGCTATTTGGTTGTATATTTCCATTGCAATTATCTCCCAAACATCCATAAGATTACAAAGGAATGTATGGTTTGGAGAGACAGCTGTCCCTCCAAACTATACATTTCTTTATAATTTTTCACATATTTGAAAGGCTGCTACTTGGTCATTCATTATTCAACAGAATATAATGTAATTCTGTAATATTGTATATTTTGATGTGCTCTATCATGCTATGGGCTATATTTCTTAATTGCATTAAATCTAGAAACTAGTACTGGGTTCAGACCATTCAAACATCAGACAGCATAAACGTCATGACGAGCTCTTCTCCGGGCCCATTCTCGATGAGATTTAATGCGACCGATTAGGCAAGTTTGATAAATTTTAGGGAAATATGGCAACATTACTGGGTGACGGTTGGTACGTTTGCTTGATATTGGCTAGTTTATTAACAATGTTTGAAAATATATTGATGGCAACATTGGTTATTATTTACTATAGCACTATTTGGTGATTTTGGGCTTTAGAAACTTTACTTATTCAAGGCGACATTATGCGATTACGCTGCGGATCGATTTCTATTGTAAAATACTTAGGACTAATTTTCCTTTTTATCTTTCAGATTCTTGTGGTCATCGTTTTAAGTCACGCATCATTGATGGTCAAAATGCTGGGCGCTGGCCCTGGCAAGCACTTCTTTTACAGAAATGGTCGGTGGATAAAATTTTTTACCCCGGTTGTGGAGGGACACTTATCAATGATCAATGGGTTCTCACTGCAGCACACTGTTTATCTACAGTCAATGGCCCAGAGGACGTTCGAATTGTTCTAGGTAATGATCCAATAATTGGTGGATCACATGATCTTATTATTTTTAAATCAAGCGACCTTTTAAAAAACAACTGCATTATAAAAAAGAACGGGCCGGTAAAAATTGGTAGAAATGCAAAGTTACACCTCATTTATACGCGCGAAATGACATGGAAATCTGAATAGAATAAGCCTATTTATTATGAACTTTAAAATGAACATGCCCTACATATACAAAACATATCCCTGGGGGAACTCCCTTTGTCCAAGTGGTAGGGTATTGGCGCTCATTTCAGGGCTGAATATATTTCATATCCGAGCCTTTTAGAGTTCTGACACAAACGCCAATAATTACGTAACATGACATTGTACATGTATGGGCCATTTTCACTCTGTTTTGTTAATAAAAACAAGCATAGCTGCCAAGGACGTCGCATAGTCGTACCTTTTAGGGGTTGAATAATCTTTCAATTAGAAAACAAAATGGTGAAAAAGGCTATTCAAGAGGCACCTTCGATGGTTAACTCAATTACTATTTGACTTATATACCACTGTAATAGAGGGTACTGGTTAGGAAACTCGGAAAACTTCTTAGGAGGGACCTATTGTTTCTGTTTTGAGGTTGAACCACCAGGCATATCCATAATAAGTTTTTTATGGAAATATAGCAACATTTCACCCAGAAACCGCCGGTTTTTGCCGATAAAATCCAAAACTCAAACACATTTACTATTAACTAGTGTCAGTTTGAGACTTGATGTGCAGGGTCATTGTCACGTGACGTTCGAAAACTCGAGCAATCTAACCTATCCCTTTGAAGTCTGCCGGGTTTCCTAAGCAGTCCCCTCTATTAACTATGGTGTATCTAATTACTACGCCTAGTAATGTGCACATTCCAACCTGAATACACTTCACTTTTTCAGGCGAATACAACCGAAATATATACGAAAGAACGGAACAACAATACAATGTGTCAGAAATTCGCATACATTTAAACTTCTCGGCTGGACATGAAGCAGCGAACGACATTGCCATGGTTAAATTGAGTCGAAAAGTCACGCCTGACCCAGCCGTACAGCCGATTTGTTTGCCGATACAAGGCCATCGAATCACTGTTGGTAAAAATTGTTACCTGACTGGTAAGTTTGTCTCTACGAATTCATAACATTCCGTAAATTTTGATAATGTTGTCGCGATGACAACGAAGAGTTGTAAATTCTATTCGCTAGTTTTATTAAATTGTATAAACAAAGTTCTTCTGATTAAGTTTAAATAGTATATAGTAAATAGTATTTTATAGTTGTGAAGAATTTCTAGACGAGTAACTTTTGTTTATTTTTAAGTTGTGAGATTTTTTTTAAAGAAACAATAATGACAACATGCAGCAAATATACCATAAAATGAGTTCTATGGTTGAACGACTCAATAATTTTGATTAATAAAAAATTAGATTTGATAATTTAAAAATTAATATTCATTCAAAATTTAACACACGAAACGTAGCAAAAAAATCATAAAATATACCGTTCTCAGACTCAAAATTTACCTGCTTTTCTTCAATGATTTTTAAAAGCCTTAAAATAGTATGGCATGGACAACGCTTGAGCGTTAGCTTAGCGAGATTCCTCAAGTGTGAACTTTGTCGACTAATTCACAATATTCATAAGTATTTCCCTTTTTCTCTGGCTCTAGCTTTTTCATTCGATAATTATTCTCTAAGTAGAGTATTACAGACTGCAATTACGTGCGAGAATGTAGAGATATCTAAAAAAGAAAAAAAAAAAAGATTTCATTCAGGCCAACTACGCAGTGGCTTTATTAATTGATTCATTTTATTTGATGTAATTAATTTGAGATATATTTAAAAAACAAACAAACAAAAAACATCATCCCAGACTACCTAAATTTCATGCCTGATTACACGCGTATACAAACAGGCAGAAATAAGACCTAGTGGTTTTGGATCTTTTCTCGAAATAATTGCAGAAAAGTACATAAAAAGTAGCCATGGCTACAGCTAATCTTTTATTGACCTTAATTGTTAAATTTTTTTTGTATCTACTTTCCGTGCAAAAAGTACAAATACTTTAGAGTTTTTATCACTTGTACAAAATACATTGTATTGTGCCAAAGTTCTCATGTCAAGTTTTTAAATTAAACAGACCCTATCAAAAAGTAGCTATGGATGCGAAAAACCATGCTTTTACTGACATTTTGATCTGTGATACATGCCGCTATGAGTGAAGAAAAAATATATAAGTACTTTGCAAGATTTCTAATTGTTATCGCTGTATTCTCTCGGTCATTCTCTTATTTATTATATCCATTTTGATATCACCAAGCAATCCTGTACTCTGATTGGCTCTCAGCAGCTATGATATGAGCATGAATTGCATCATTTTTTGAATTTATTGCACCATTTGTAAAAACCGGATCGGGGACGGGGACGCGGGTTAGTACGATCCGAAAACCCCGGCTATTTTATAAATAAATACTCTAAGTTTATCTCAGATTTAGAGTTTACTTAGTTTGTATAGGTAATTACGGTGCAATTTAGCTCTGTGAAAGACAAATGAGTGCAAATTAAAGTGCTAGTCTTACGAAAATCAAGGTGCAAAATTCGCACTTTTTAAGAATGCCATCCTTAAATATATGCCTAAAAAGGATAGTTACAGAAAATTTATGCAAAAAAAAAACTTTTTTGCACCTAAAAATTGCTGTCAAAAACGCTAAAATTTTGTCCGCCATTACTCGATCTTGATACTGTACAGCGGTTGTACATTTTAGTGTGTGACATCATATGCGCAAGACGCTTCTGGTCGCAATACATTCCTTACTAATATTTATATGAAGTAGCGTGCTCTTTTGATGCGAGTTTTATACCATTACCACGCAAAAAGACGAAAAAAAGTATGGAACACCATCATCAACTACTTGATAGAAGTCTGAAAGTGATTTAGAGCCGTTGGTAAAAAAAAAATCAAGAAAAGATTGTGCTATCGAAGAAGAACGTAAGGATATTGTAGATCAACAGCTCGAGTCGAAACTAAACTGAACAAAAACAGCTACGGGAACCCATGAAATCAATATAAAATCATTAATTGCAATTCATAATCAATTATAAGTTATATCTTTAGTAAGTCTATCAGTATATTTAAGAAATTTATCATGAACTTTTATGTTTATTTTGCGAGTGCAAATATTCTCTGTGTAGTTTACAACTGTATTGTAAAACATCAAGAGTATAGTCGCTGTATAACGATCATTGTAGGGAAAAGATGTAGGACACTGCATAGCCTGATTGGTGTATTGAATAAGCATTAAAAGACGTTCATTGTGCTAGAATTGTTGTCTTGATTTGTTCGTTTTGTGTTGTAACCGAAGTTACTTCATATATAGTTTGCATGCCGTTGTTCGCCCGTAACCAAACCAGCGTGTACAAAAGTAAGTAATCTATCTAGAGTATTCTAAAAATTATGTAGCTTTTTAATCACAAGTGCAAGCTCTTTCAATTTGTTAATCGTTAAAATCAGTTTTCCATGCACGTTCATGAAGCTAGTCAGTATTAAAAACAGTCGAGATAAAATGCCACACTGACAACTCGCAATATGTGCTTACTATTTATACTGGCATCCAAGAGCGTTCATTTCATAAACAAACTCAAAGTTTTCGTCTTTATATTTTTCTGCGAATTGTTTTATAGGTTGTTTAGTTTGTTAATTCTGTAACTTATAATATATATTCTTAGGTCAGTAAAACATACGTTATTTGATTTGCAATGATTTCCATTTTGACCTTACGTAGGCTGACATACTGACTCAAAACAAATCCAGTTTCATACCATTTTGGCAGTAAAAAAACTATGCTCTTTATATCAAAAGGAGTGTAGCGTTTTTGATGAAATAATGAAGATAAAAAACAACAATAAATCTAAATACGAGATACAACAAATGCTTGTCACTTTTGCTTTACGTAGGGCAAGCTTTTATGACAATGATGTTAGCGCTCTTTACTGATGAGTTTCTTTAGTTCCATTCTTTAGACACTCTCGTTTTACAAATTGCCTTTTGCATCCCTCGATGTAAACATTCCTTGTAAGTTGGTCTCTTTTGAAATGAATCAAGCAGATAATGTCTTTGCGAAAGTTTTCTATTTTTGTGCGGGCAAATCCGATTTGTTCATATTTAGTCTATTGACTGAAATGAATTGAAATTTCGGCGTTATTGTAAGACAAATTCGACCAAACTTGAACAACACATATTGTAGGAGACATGTTTTAGAGTTTGGACGTAAAAATATTCAAGAATCAATGAAACATTTGATGAATTATGACCATCGGACAATATAAATAACAGAGGCTTAGTAGCAATGAACATTCGAGCGTTGCGCATATGACGTCACTTCCTTTAATGACAGGCCGGCTCAGAAGAACGCGATCGATTAATGGCGGACGCAAAGTGCCGAACTTCAGACGCTAAATACAGCAACTTCCCGGACTCGTATGAATATAAAATTTGAACAGTGATATGACCATCATCTGAAGTTTTAAAAGGTAAAATGTTTAGAAATTTTGTCATACTCGTAAGACTAGCACTTTAACCCAAATTGAAGAAAAGAAGAGACAACAACACTCAAAACAACTGAAATATCGTCAATGCATACCGTACTAAATCATTTTATTTTCTTCTTGAAAAACAATTATTACACTTATCTTAATATCAAGGACAACAAAAAATATTAGTTTATAACATATAAAGCTTTCTTTAGTACAAAAGACGTCAAAAACTTGAGGTAAAAACAAAGTTTGAAAAGTTGTACTTTGCCGTTTCTGCTGAAAAAACGATGATTTACTCCACTTTATTAAAGCATTTTACTCGAAATTGAACAATGACACCACTATCAATTAAACAAAATATTACCTTTTGCTGGTTAATGTGAAGAAAAAAGTCAGTATTTTATCTGATTTCATCTTGAAAGTGAATTTTTGTAGTGAATTTTATCGTAGTCGACGGCTGAGAAAGGCGACATCATTATCGATGGAAAATCTTCTCAAAATGGTTATTTGCAATCTTGAAACTCCACACATACAAACTCTTAGTCCCATTCTTCAATGAGGAAGCTTTTGTTATTCGTAATAAGCATTTTTTGATAGTTTTTGAACAGTTTTTTCTCTGTTTTTGGCCATATGTCCACCATCTTGGATTTTTGTCACAAATTTTCAGTTGTGAAGACAACTCTATTCTGATTGGTTGAAAAAACATTTCTATTGTTTCTTAGCCAATCAGCATCGTGTTATCACTGCACTGAATTATGTCGGGTTTAACATAGTTTTTGCACTGAATTACCTCTAAAATGCACAGAAAATCGAGTAATTTTTTCATGTATTTTATTAGATATCAAAATGGATATAATAAAGTGATAATTGAACTTCGTGTCGTGCAATTTTGGTCTGATATCAAACTTGCAATTACAAATCACACTCCCGCTACGCGGTCGTGTGATTTTGTAATCGCGCGTTTGATATCAGACCAAATTGCACTCCACTTAGTTCGATTACCATTATAAAACTCATTAAAATCGAACATACTGTAAATCCCCGAAACACTTTGAACTAGATGCCTATAGGGCATTAACTCGCTGGTCATATAGTTATTTGACGAAACGTTGTCGAAGAGCACAGACATCCCTTTTGTGGCTCTCAATTTTCTATTTTAATAAATAAAGAAATAAATTAAACAAAATAAAATTTCATAACATTAACAAGACAATAATTGTATATATAAAATATCACATACACCTAATTTCAAAAATTGTGTCATATACAAATAGAACATTTGTACTTTAATGGAAAAGAATTACATTAAAAACACAAAAGACAATCACTCAAGCTGAACGATTCTTTTGTCTTTTTAATATATTCCTTTTCCACTAAAGTAAAAACAGACAACGTTTTTGAAATTGACACGATGTATCACAGAAGATTTGGTGCGTTTTCACAAATCCTTTGATAAACACATTTTCTCAACTTTCCTCCTTTAGTTGCAAGTCTATTCAATCTTTCCACGGGTATTCGGCTGGGTTCACAAGAACGGCATCCTGGCATCGAGTTTTATCACAATTTAATACACACTACTTGTCTATAATTATAATAAATAAACTTTGAATAAGGAGATCTTATTTTCTTTCACATTTTTATTGACACTACAGATTCATGTTTTACATATACTTTAAACACAGTATTATCTAATATACAAATTAGGTAATACCTAATAGCGGAGCTCCCAGTTTAATTTTTTCTTACAACATCAATATGTGCATGTAAATACCACTTATAAGATATTTTTTTGGGTATTACGTGCTGATATTTTAGAGCGCGCGGTTTTCGTATGAGTGGGAAACTGGCCGTAATATTTATTGCACAGTTACGGTACTGTTACTGTAGAATTTTCGAATGTTTTTAGAGTCGTTTTCGTATGAGTGGAAAACTTGAGTATGACTTTTTTTTTCTTCGTTTTTGTGTCCTTCATGAAGTTTATGTTCTTCTTCGGTCAAAACTCTTTTTATGTTCCTCGAAATTCATCTTTCTCCGTTGATATTTAGTATTAATGAAAGCTCCGTTTCCGTCAGAAAAGTTTTCTCTCGAAACTCTTTTTCTTTGGCGTTCCTTTTCTCTGTTTTCCTCCGAAAAGTTCTCTTTCGAAACCCTTTTTCTTTGGCGTTCATTTTAATTTCTCTTTTCCTCTGCTGTTAACTGTCTTTTTCCCTTATTAATTTCGTTTTCTTTTTCTTGTGGCATTTTTTTAAATTGAAGAAAGCTTAAGTAAAAGCGATAAAAAAGTTGATAAAACGTCGAGAAAAGCGAGAAAAAATGTTTTCTCAGGGAAGGATATTTTGACGCGCGCGCCCTCTTCAATTCCCGCCATAAATAAGTAGCCAATCAGAATCGCGATGTACACGGACGGACGGAATAGGGATTCCTGTGTCGGTCGACGAAAAATCAACTAGATGGGTTACCATTTTTTACCAAGTATGGTGCTCCGCTTGCGGAGCTCCCCTATAATAGGATAATTTTCATCTTTTATGATATAGTTTGCGACCATATCTGACTATTTGTTAAGCATATATTTTTGTGACATATTTTTACCGCCTGTTATAGGTCGTCTGAGCTGGGTATATATTATCATACAATGCTGTGACAGCCTTCTCTGAATGTTTATTATTTTAATAGCGGGTTTTTGCTTGACAAAGATCAAATATTCATAATCACAGAGCTATGTTTTCCGATGTGGTTTTATTCATTGATTCATGTATGCAGGCTGGGGATTAACGATGCAATTTACACCAATTGTGACTGCTAAGTGGTCTACTATTCTACAGGAAGTACAATTACCAGTTGTCAATCATTCCATCTGTAGCCAAGGTTTTAAAAACTTTCGACCCATCCATGATCCTTCGATGTTATGTGCTGGATATGGAAAAGAAAGCAACAAAAGTGCCTGTTATGGTGACAGCGGTGGACCCCTTAGCTGCTTTGAGAACAATAGGTAATTGCTATCGTTATTATATATCCGCGTAGCATATAAATATTCTGTCTTCGCATGCGTGTGTTTTGATGCTACACTGCAAAAACGGCTGAATAGATACACCTCAGTATATTGAGTTAATCATGCATTCAGGATGACACTTTATAGTGAGTAAACCGAACTCATTATTGAAAGTGAACATAAATGTAGATGCGCCATTGAGTACAATGTACTCGATGTATTGAGTTTAACTTCACTGTTACTCACTATAGATTTGGGTTTACTCCCTATAAAGTATCATCCTGAATGCATGATTAGCTCAATATACTAAGTTGTATCTACTCAGCCTTTTTTGCCTTTTTTGCCTTTTTTACCCTTTTTTGCCTTTTTTGCAGAAATTGTATGCTGGTATGGGAAATTTTGGTTTCCCATTTCATCTTTCATCCGAATTACTAAGACATAAAATGTCGACCGTCTACTAGTTCGCGGTAGCTTGTTATTATTTCAAGCGATCACACTCCAGGTGAAAAAAATATCACACGTCAAAGTTTCACCAAAGTGGAAAGAACACCCAGACTCGTGACTGCGTACTTTCAAGTTGAATGTTGGGCGATAAATGAATGTATAGCTCCAAACTTATAGTAGAAGTTATGACCAACACGATACTGTGTTGTTATCTTGAAAAACAAAGCCGTAGAAGCAATGTAAGAATTAACGGAATCAAGGAAGTAAAGATGAATTTTGGGATGATACAGAAACAAAAGTCAAAGAAGTCCTAACAAAAATGGACATTCCACCAGAAGAGGTCGAAATCGAACGAGCGCACAAACCGGCAAGCCAAACCCATCCAGACAAATTGTCGTAAAGTTTCTGCGCTATAAAGACAGAGAAAGTGTGCTCAAATCTGGTTATAAATTAAAGGGTACTGGAATATATGTTAATGAAGATTTCTCAAGCAGAGTAATGAAAAGACGACATGACCAACAGGAAAAACTTATGGAAGCACGAAAGGCAGGGGAGATAGCTTACTTTAATGTGGACCGACTAATCATCAAAGATCGTCGTCCTGAATTGCCAATCAAGTAATGAATCATTACTTTTTCTGACTCTAAAGCCCCGAGTAGACCTTTATTTCAAAAGCTTGAAATATTTTAATATTCAAAAATATAAATTTTAATATTTAAAAATATCTTTGAAATAGTAAAATCACAGCTCACTGAATTGACCTACAAACATTTAAATAATCTATTACCAATTACATCATCTAATTACTTTAATGATGTACATTTTTCACACCGGTATAATACTAGATCCAAAACTAAAAAAAAATCTTTTTTTATTCCTCGTAAAAATTTGAATTATGGTCAATTTGGTGTGCAGTATGCAGAAGTCAGAAACTGGAATGACATTCCCCTAGAAATAAAAAATTCTTCATCCCTTAGTATTTTGAAGGAAAAAATGAAAGCATCACTTCTTTCTCTGTAAATAATAATAATAATAAAAATTAATTGAATTGTAAACTTGTAATATAATGTATACATATATATATATATATATATATGTCATATATATATGTATTTATAGAAATCTATGAGTTTACGTCTTTAGATTTTCATTGTTTTATTGCTACAAATCTGTTTCGTATGGAGATTTTGAAAAAATGACCACACTCATCAGGCAAGTTACAATGAATGAAAATCTAAAAAAATCTAAGGACGTAAACTCATATTTTTCTATTGAAAGCTCCTTTAAAGTAGAGCACTTTATGAGAACTCGTACTACAAAATCATAATTATTTATATGTATTTATATTTATATATGTATCAATCCTTTGTTTAAAGCTTGATTGCCTTATGCAATCTCCACGCTTCATACCATTAAATTGTTAATTAGTCCTGGGTGCAAGAGTACTTTGTTTAACCCTTCGGGCTGTCTCTCTTGCACCCTCCACCTATTTTTTTTTCCATTCTTCATTGTAAATGTTTATTGATAGTGTGGTAAATAAAAACCTTTGAACCTTTGTGCATTAAATCATTTTAAGAGATATTAGACGCCTCCGATAGATCTTTAAGTAATCCGTCGTGTTTACGTCAATATCAGTATTTTTGAGAGCGAACTTCTCCCAATTCATCGTAGGATTTTTATATCTTAAACATCGTGCCCCAGGAAATTAATTTCCACTCGCCAACCGCATCATTTAAAAAACTTTCCCTCTAGGTTGATGACGTCACATGAAAGCCAGCAATTGCTGCAGAGCATTTGATTTAAATGCGGATAGAAGGTGTTTGCGCTATTGTTAATCTTTTGTTTATATAATTTTGCAGATATGTTTTGAGAGGTATTGACAGCTGGGCTGAAACGTTTTGCAAAACTGAAAAGAACACATTTACTGTATTTGCTCGCGTCAGTTCCTTCGTTGATTGGATCCATCAGCAAATGACCACCCCTCCCCCTAAGTTTCCAGGTTTGCTAATGATTAACTGGTTTTGTTATTTGCTTAGGCACGGTTTAGACGTCAAATTTTACATGTGCCGAATCTAGTGCAAATTAATTCAAAGATTAGGTTTTGCTCTATTTTCATTAGATTAGGTACAGGTGAAATTCGACGTCTAAAATGGGCTTTAATTGAATGTTTGATTACTTTCTTTGTTCTGGTTGGGTGAGTGACCGACCTACCGAACGAACGAGCTGACTTATTTACTGACTAACTGAATGAATGAATGAATGAATGAATGGCTGACTGGTTAGTTTGGATTTTATATGCACTACCTAAATAAATTGTGGTTACGCACCCTAGTCTGATTTTGGATTCCTTAAATCATTTTCCGCACTTCTGTATACACCTATTTCAATTAACGTTGTCCATCTGGTAATGGTTGATCTGAGACCGATAGGAATTGTGGGAGCTCGTTAAACTGCAAATACACTATTATAATTACGCTTGAATATTAATGTAATTTACTTCTGAAATACTGTTATCTGTAATTCAGCACCATTCAAGTGTGATTAAAACAATGTATTTGAAATCTAATGAGCTCCCACAATTCCTATCGGTCTCAGATCAACCATTCCAGATGGACAACGTTAATTGAAATAGGTGTACACTTATTTCAAAAAAGGTTGTCATCGCCAAAGGCGATAAGTCATTCCAAGACCCAAGTGTACTATGAGTATAATCTTAAATCGTGAATGCCGCCGTGTTTGAATTTTAATGATGTCAGCTCCAACAATCGTTGTTTAGTGGAGTTGGCATGATTGAAATTCAAACACGACGGTATTCACGCGGCATTATATTCACAATCTAAGATTATACCCATGGTGCACGTGGGTCTTGGAATGACCTATCGCCTATAGCCTATCTCATTTGGCGATGACAACCTTTTTTGAAATAGGTGTATGGGGCTGATGTTGTGCAGTAAATTCGTTTTCTGCCACAAATTAGGCATAAATAGACCAGGTTCTGAAGGTTTTGATACTCTGGCTAAAACACCAAAGAAGTTATGCTCAATGAAAAATGTAGAGATTTGTATGTAATTTTCTGCTGAGGCCTTTGATGCCTTGTTTTGGTGTTGTTCACACTTTTCAAACTTCTTACAAATTACTCTTTTTTTCTCAAACTTTCACAAGTTATTGTTATGGTGGATGTCTATCATATGATATCTTATTCTTAAGACATCAATTTTAAAAATTATGATAATTAGTGGCAGTCATTTATGAAAGTCGTCTATAGTCATTATCAATGCCCCACAGTTTCTTTCGGTCGTGCGATTGCCGTTTGCCATTCACCGTTCACCTCGTTCCCCCCTATATAGGTGTATATTCAAGTGTTGATGTATCTAAAAGTGTTGTTTATTTGTTGCTCACAGCTGCACCGTGCCAGGACAGCCATTGGTACTGTTCCGAATTTGCCAAGAGGAAGATTTTTAATGAGCCTTACTGTGAGAATCATTTTTTTAAAGTAATCTTGAGGAAGTACTGCCCTATATCTTGTAAAGATCCTGATTGTATAACAACCAGCGCATAGAAATTGAGTTGCTCAGTGCACTTCAAAATAAAGTCATTTAGCACCTGTCAAATGTGAATTTCTTTAATGTTATTATGATGATTGCCGTATTCATCTTGGATAGGGGGGGGGAGGGGGAACACCCTCAATACTTTACATTCTATGATTAACCATTTATTTTTCTTGCGTTCCATTTATTTTCATTTCGTTTTTTCCCAAGGTAATTAACTTATTCATGATCCTTAGCACTGTTTTGCACTACAGTTGACTCTCTCCTAAGGACCACTCTCGTAAGCGACCATCTCCCGTAAGCGACCACTCTTTCATTTCCCGTTTTGTTTCCCATATAAACTCTGTTGAAAAAAAAAAACTCTCTCGTAAGCGACCACTCTCGTAAGCGACCGCGACCACCTTAAGGGTTTAAGTTTTGGACTTATTCATTGTTTTTCCTCTCTCGTAAGCAACCACGCTCGACCGCGACCGCCTTTAGGGTTCAAGTTTTGGACATTTTCATTGTTTTTCCTCTCTCGTAAGCGACCACCCCATGACAGATCCTTTCAACAACCACAAGAGAGTCAACCGTATATAATTATGTAGGAGCTTTTTATTATTAGTTTGGGAGTGAAATTAAAATGTGGTGTTCTACAAGAATCTTTCTTTGAGCTATTTTGTATCTCTTGTATCTTCTTAAATCTGTAGCTGAAATTCTTCACCAACACAAAATACAATTTCATCTATATGCTGATGATACTCAATTGTATATAACTTTCTCTACCGACGATGACAATGATATAATTCGTAATTTAATGAAAACTGTTTGAATGACATTGAAAAAAGTAATCAGTCATAATATTTATCCCATATTTTTTTGTCGGAAATTAAAAGTTATTTTATTCTTAGATTCAAACAAACAGTCAATATTAAAACAAAAACAATAATATATGTTTTGCGATCATCTGGGTATATTATCGTCATGAGAAAGACTTTTTGTTGTTGGTGATTTGAATGATTTGAAGGTGTAAGTGGTGTTTAAATCGTAATTTAATGAAATCTGTTTGAAAAAAGTGATATCAGTCATAATATTTATCCGGCGATTTATTAATGTCGGAAATTAAAAGTTAATATATTCTTAGATTCAAACAAACAAAAAAATATTAAAACAAAAGCAATAATATATGTTTTGCGATCATCTGGGTGTATATCGTCATGAGAAAGACTTTTTGTTGTTGGTGATGGATGTTTGAATGATTTGAAGGTGTAAGTGGTGTTTGCAGTAGACTTGTTACTTGTTCCTGCAACAAGTCGCTTCCGTAAACTGATTCTATATGTTGCTGCTATTAAACGGAATTCAAACACCAGAATATGAATTGTTGCGACTTCTAACGGATGGGAAATTATGTTGCGGGTGCAAGTATTTTCACATGAATTAAATGTGTCACAAGAAGTCGGATTGGAACTGTCGAAGAGGCCTGTCGCCACGTCGTGCTGCATCAAATTGTTACCTATAGTGTCTTCCGTCCTTATGATGTTGGTGTCTGCATGATGATTGAATGGGCCCCAGGTCTATGTAACGTAGATAAAATGTGATCAACCGTGAGTATGCACAGGAAGCCCACAAGTGACGAGCTTGGGCTCCCTGTGGAGTATGTAGTGTTAATAGACAGACTGTTCGTGTCGTTGACTGTTCTACAAACAAAAATCACTTTTTTAACCTTTCAAATCTTCTTTATTAATGTGAATTTTCCAAATTCCATATTAAAGTTTTCAACTTTACCCCCCTGATCATGATACTCAGCAACTTATCACGAGATTCATTATCAACGGGATTTGGAAGTACACATATGAAAAGCACTCTACACACACATTTTAAAAGAAATCTATTTTTTGATCTCAGTGTGAGACAGCCTCTTAACAATTATTCTACTCCTTTCAATGAAAACGTCTTTATATAATAAGCTAATTGACATACTTTAAAAGCACCCAGATGTTTATAAATTTCCCCCAATTTTTAGTCGTTTTTATACTGCAATTGTTGAAATATTTCTTAGAATTGGAAAGCTAACCAAATCTTGATGTTGATAGTTTTGATGGTATAAAATGTTCATTAAAAAAAAAATGGGTTTGAAGATATTTCTACTAGTTGGTTCGCGATGGTTTTAGAAAACATTTGGAGAACAAGTATCGGTCATTAGGTCATACGTTTTGCAATTAACCGCGTATTCAATATCTATCAATTATTAAATTATAGTTAGAGGATATATACAGTAAAGATCAACTTAAACCATAGTATTGCTAACCTCAAAGGATTTGAATATTAACAAGATGAACCTCTCCACCATCACAACTACGAACCTCTCCATCAACAACACGAAAAACTACTACTGCAAGTATAAAATACCTGGCAGTGACCTCGAGATAAATGCAAAATTTGGCGCTCTTATATTTGTAGGTGGAATTGGCATTTTAGCCAACATCTATATCATCGTACTCGCTGTTAAATACACTGTAAGAAAAAACCTGCATTATTTGATCATCAACATGGCAGTGTCTGATTCTCTTTATTTGTGTGTTCGTATGCTCGTTTTTTTAGAACACCGCATTCAAATTTTGTTTGCTGGTGTTTTGGGAGTAATTTGGTGCAAACTGAAACGGTATTTCATAATTGTTTCTTATACGGGAACTTTAATAACTCTTTTGGTTATCAGCATAGAAAGATTCAGAGCAACAAGACAAAAATTACAGAGATCACGACCATACACACTGAAACAACGAGTTACTGTACTCAGTGTATGCTGGCTAGTTCCAATGATTCTTTATACATATAGGTTGTATTACGTCCACTTAATAAAGTACAAATTGTGCTATGTACAAGACCATGACAGGAAATACGTATTTACTATCGAATTGTTCGTAATGCTGTTGGAGATTACTGTAGTAATTATGATTTTTACATTCAGTATTGTAACAATAAAACGACTCTCAAGACCTCAAGCAATCCAAGCACATCTTAACGAGGAACAACAAAGTATGCGAGCAAGACGAACACGGGCAGCTGTAGCCATGGTTCTTGCTTCTTTAGTTCTGTACGTTTGCTGTTGGTTTCCTGGTTATTTGTGTTTTGCTCTTTGGTATGGCGAAACCATATTATTACATAGCAATTATATTATGAATTATAATAATTGTATTGACTGGTCTTCGATGCGTTACATCATAAGCGATCTTCTACCTCTTGTTAACTCTTGCTTCAGTCCTTTTATCTACATCATATTTCTCTCTGACTTTCGAGAGGCTGCAAAAGGAGTCCTGTGTAGAAGAATAACCAACCAACGCGCCACAACGGAAGAAATACTATTAACTCACTTACAAGAAACCCAGAAACACGAAAGCAGTACAAAATAAGAATACATTAAAAAGAATGACATTTATTCGTAATCTAATAACTGAGAATTCCAAGACTGAAAGGAATTATAGGCATACACCTATTTCAAAAAGGCTGTGCGATAGGTCATTCCAGGATGGAAAGGAATTATGGGTATACACCTATTTAAACAAGGTTGTCCAAGGCGATAAGTCATTCCAAGACTAAAAGGATATGTAGGCATACACCTATTTAAAAAGGATTTCCTATTTAAAAAAGTCGATATAGATATTCAATTCAATTCAATAATAGTACATAAATAAAAACGTTTTCAAAGATGTGAAAAACATTTGAAGAGAGTGAAATTCACTTTTCAACTGTAAAATGCAAATGTCCAACTTAAAATTAAAACCATGAATTTTGGCGACTTAACATGGAACGTTATTTTCACGACATTTTATTTCATCGATGTTCAGTCGAGATCGCAAAATTAATTCAAATGTAATAAGCTTGATAATAAATGATTTATCGTTTATTTTACCGTTCACCCCGCTCAACCCGTTCACGCCATAGATGTATATCCAATGCGGGAAATGTTGATGGTATTGAAAAGTGTTCACAAGGTAATTAACTTATTCATGATCCTCAGCACTGTTTTGCACTACAGTTGACTCTCTCCTAAGGACCACTCTCGTAAGCGACCATCTCCCGTAAGCGACCACTCTTTCAATTTCCCGTTTTGTTTCCCATATAAACTCTGTTTAAAAAAACTCTCTTGTAAGCGACCACTCTCGTAAGCGACCGCGACCACCTTTAGGGTTCAAGTTTTGGACTTTTTCATTGTTTTTCCTCTCTCGTAAGCGACCACCCCATGACAGATCCTTTCAACAAACACAAGAGAGTCAACGGTATTTAATTTAGTAGCTTTTTATGAATGAAATTAAAATGTGGTGTTCTACAAGGATCTTTTCTTTGATCTATTTTATATCTATTGTATCTCCTGTAGCTGAAATTCATGTATTTCATGTATATGCTGATGATACTCAATTGTATATAACTTTCTCTACCGACGATGACAGTGATATAAATCGTAATTTAATGAAAACTGTTTGAAAAAAGTGATATCAGTCATAATATTTTTCCGGCGATTTATTATGTCGGAAATTAAAAGTTCTTATATTTTTAGATTCAAAGAAACAAACAATATTAAAACAAAAACAATAATTGTATGTTTTGCGATCATCTGGGTGTATATCGTCATGAGAAAGACTTTTTGTTGTTGGTGATGGATGTTTGAATGATTTGAAGGTGTAAGTGGTGTGTGCAATAGATTTGTTACTTGTTCCTGCAACAAGTCGCTTCCGTAAACTGATTCTATATGTTGCTGCTACTGAACGGAATTCAAACTCCAGAATTAATTGTGGCGACTTCTAACGGATGGGGAATTTTGTTGTGGGGTCAAGTATTTTCACATGAATTAAACGTGTCACAAGAAGTGATTGGAATTGTCGCCACGTCGTGCTGCATCAAATTGTTGCCTATAGTGTCTCCCGGCCTTATGTTGTTGGTGTCTGCATGATGATTGAATGGGCCCCAGGTCTATGTAACGTAGATAAGTTGTGATCAACCGTGAGTATACACAGGGAGCCCACAAGTGACGAGCTTGGGCTCCCTGTGGAGTATGTAGTGTTAATAGACAGACTGTTGGTGTTGTTGACTGATGTTTCTACAACCTGAGCGGAAGTCAACTTCAGAGTGAAATACATATGTATTCAAAGATGTCACTACAAACACTGTTGCCAGGGTTTTCGTAAGTTATGTTTTTACAATAAAAGTGATTTTGCGAGCTCAATTCTGGCTAGTATAAGCCAATTATTAGAAGCATTTTTGTCGCATCGCCAACAGCAAAATGATGTCGCGTCGTTCGAGAGATTTGTTTCCCGTGTTAACCCTCTATAAATACATATATAGCTTTTTTAATATTACTTTACATTAAAACAATCTATCGTTAACTTGGACAATAAAAGCTCTCTGATGCTCTATCAGCAATATTAAAGATAAAAACAAAACGCAAATGCCTCAAAATAACCGAAATCGAAACAAAATCCCCCATAGTAAGCTTGTTGTCTCAAGATCATTGAAGCGTAAACGAAAATACACGAGGTGGAGTTGAAAATAGACTTTGAAATACGAAGCCGCGGTGAGCAGCGAGCGAGGCTATAAAACAAAGCTCGAACTAAAAAGCCAGAAGACGAGTTTCAAAACGTTTTCAAAGATGTGAAAAACATTTGAAGAGAGTGAAATTCACTTTTCAACTGTAAAATACAAATGTCCAACTTAATTTAATAACGTAATTTTCACGATAATTGCATCGATGTTCAGTCGAGATCGCAAAATTAATTTAAATGTAATAAGCTTGATAATAAATGATTTATCATTTAAATGATAACTTATTTTCAAATGTTTGAAAATTGAAACGATAAGAGAAATCCAGACAACAGTTTGCGGTCACGCAATATTTACACGGAATATAATATATTCCCGTTACAACGTCATGTGACTTCCCAGAATCAAGAAACCATGACTTCCCAGAATTTGCACACCAAGTCACTTTCACTTTCACCATCGTTGTTTGTTACAAGAAAACGATCGTAAAATGGATTTATTTATAGCAAATCTCAAACAACAATTGCAAGTTCAATGTTCGTTGTGTAACGAGACGCTGATGGAACCAAAGTTGTTACAATGTTTTCATACGTTTTGTAAGTCTTGTATCAAGGGACATACACAACTCACTGAACAAGTCAACATCTTCAATTGTCCTCAGTGTAATTCACAAACCGTGCTACAAGAACTAAACGACGTTGAAGACCTACAGATCAGTCCAGTACACTCGAGAATCTTGCAAGTCCTCGAGCTTATCGAAGACTCAAAGGTTTGTTCGCTTTCTGCCAGTCATTCGGAGGCATCGTGTTTATGTATCCACTGTGGTAGATCGTTGTGCGAAGAATGTCTTAGTTATCATTCAAAATTCTTCAACAATCACCAAGTCGTTTTGTTATCCGACTTGAAGAAGGAACACATCGAATTAATGCTGAGAAGAGAAAGTCCTTGTAAAACTCACGACAATCAAGATGTGGATTTATATTGTCAAGACTGTGATTTACTAATCTGTGTGTTCTGCTTGAAAGATCATCACAGCCACAAGACAACATCACTGCAGGAGTTTATTTCCACTGAAAGAAATTTGCTCTCTATAAACCTTAAAGAAATCGAAAATATGTGTACTGATGAAAAGGAAAAGAAACAACAAGAAGAAATCGCTCTCCTTATCAAGCACGATGGTGAAAAAGCTAAAGAACAAGTCAAGAAACTAACCAAAAAATTAGTCCAGGAACTTCGTGACAACGAACAACAAATTTTAGATGAAATCCAGAAGAGCATAACGAAGGCCGACAAGAATTTACGTACAATACGTCACAATATAGAAGCACAAGAGTATATGAAATACTTCATACAAAACGGAACAGCAACTGAAATGATCGACATGCACACTCGAAACGGAGAATGCTCTAAAAACTTTACCTACAGTCCGTTTGAAAACCACATCTCTGGAATAAAATTCAAACCTAATGAAGAGCTTTGTGAACAAGTGAAAACTGGCTTAGGGCTAGTACAACCATTTAAGAAGGCTGACCTAAAAATGAGTTCAATCAAAATTGAGCCTTCTGATATGGAGGCCACAAAGAAAGCAAAGCTGACAGTACAGCTCAAAACATCAGAAGGAGAAGACACCGAAGAATCTTTGGAAAATTTAACCATGCAGTTTACTCCAGAAGATAGCGTGAAATTAGGAGAAATACAGATGACAGATGATAGTGAGATTATAATGCATTTTGTACCACGTGTTCCTGGTCAGTTGACAGCAGTTATTCAAGTACATGGCAATCCTGTATCAAATAGTCCACTAGTAATGGTTGTTAAGCCACAACAAATGAAGGAAGTGACTGACAATTCTAAACTGAAAGACGCCTTGAACACAGGATCTGAGGTTCGGAATTTTGAAGGAGTTTCTGTGAACAAAACAAACAGTAAGATTGCTGTAGCAGATTATGAATCACACTGCGTTAGAGTATTCAACATGGAAGGAGATTTGTTATTGACATATGGTAGTGAAGGCAGTGGACATGGTCAGCTGAAATATCCCGATGGTTTAGCATTTCTTAATGAAACGGATTTAGTCATTGCTGATGGTCATAATCACAGAATATGCATAGTGAACACTACAACAGGAAAACAGGTGAGAACCTTTGGTTGTGACGGCAAAGGCAATGCTCAATTTGATTACCCGTGTGGGGTACACGCTGATGTGGATTCAAACATCATTGTATGTGACTGTTCAAACAGTCGTGTCCAAGTTTTTACAAAGGATGGTGACTATAAGTATCAGTTTAGTGTACATTGTCCGTTTAGTGCAGTTACACATAATGGACTATTCTACGCTAGTGGTATTTACAACTCAGTGGTTCAAGTGTTCGAGATGAAAGATAACCAGTCACCCACTAAAGTAGCCACCATTGATGGGAAAGACAACAATGTTTGCAAGCTACAGGAACCCTGTGGTCTAGCTATTGACAATGATAACAATCTACTTGTCTGTGATTACAAATCTCGTTTAATTCGTAAGTTTACATTGGATGGTCGTTATGTAGGTCAGTCAAGTCAACTAACTAATAGTCCCTGTTACATAGCTGTATTGAATGATGGTCAAGTAATTTGTACTGCAGGGGGAAGTATTATATTTTTTAACAATTTATAATAAGCTTAGTAGGTTAGTAAGAAAGTAATGATTTCAATTTTAATTTTAATTCTTACTAACTTACTAAGCTTATTATAAATTGTTTTGGGTTATTAATTATACAGTGTTTTGGGTCGATTTTAGGCGACTTTACGACACGAAGCAGGCCCTTTTCCAGTAATTGTTTATTCATTTATTAATTGAGTAACATGTTTAAAAATATGTTACTCAATTAATAAATGAATAAACAATTACTGGAAAAGGGCCTGCCTCGTGTCGTAAAGTCGCCTAAAATCGACCCAAAACACTTAAACACTTTACTCCAAAATCACATAAAATTGCACTAAATTGCCCAAAAGTTTTCTTTAATTCTTTTCCCGAAGTTTTGCTTAAATCATCTAAATTCATGCAATAAAACCCTAAAAGTTGTTGACTTAACTTTACTGATGTTTCGAGCTTTTAGCCCTTCGTCGAAATAAATTAAATAGTAAAAGAATATCATTATCAATATATTATCATTACATCATTTAACAATTATTCTCAGAAGGCGAAGTGAATATTTACCGAGCGGCGAGTAATAGCAAACCAATCAGAGTGCGAGATTTTTTATGATCACCTTTGTATTTATACTAATACCATATATTCCCGGTGTAATGCTTACAATTATCATTTAGCAGGTTAACAAAGAGCGGTATTTATATTTAGCATGAGTAGCTCTTTGTGCCGTATTTTGGGTGCTGACATGAGTAGGTATTTCCCCAGAAACAGCACACTGGTGGCTTCTTCTCGTTGGGAGTAACCATTGGGATACAGCCTGCAAATATAAATATATCTTATTAGACAGTTTGATATGTAATATGGCTGGATATTTGTGAATTGAGTGAAACACTGTATTTTGACGAGCCTCTGGGTGAGTCAAAATGCAAGTTAACGAGTAAAATATCCAGCCATATTACACATCAAACTGTTTAATAAGTTATTTATTATCCAAAAGGGTTTTTGTTCTTTTATAATGCAAAATTTTGTTTTACCTGAGGGCTAGATAGACGAGTAAAGATATCGCGGGATATTTTTATTCGATCCAGTTCTACTCCTGCGATAGTTTTACTCGTCTATGACTAGTTGGATAATAAATCACAATCTTTATTCTCTTTAGGCAACAGGTCATTCAGAGACGGAAAGAAATTATAGCCATACACCTATTTCAAAAAGTTTGTCCAAGGCGATAGGTCATTAAATAGACCAATTTTAAAAAGTTTCTTCTTCGCTATTCTACAAACACTATCATCATCATCAACATCATTATCACAATCACCATCATTTCCATCAACATTAATCATCATCCTTAATTAATTACAGCATCATTACCATCATCAACAGCATCATCATCACCATTATGATATCACTATCATTATCACAATATATCACTATCATTCCATCAACATTAATCATCATCCACCATCATCATTATATCTGCACCACCACCACCACCACCACCACCATCACCGTCACCTCCATCATCATCATCATCATCATCATCATCATCATCATCATCATCATCATCATCATCACCTCCATCATCGATATCATCATCGTCATCATCATCAAGTACATCATCTTCATCATTATCATCATCATCTTCATGAACATCATCATTATCATCATCATCATCATCACCTCCATCATCATCATCATCATCGATATCATCATCGTCATCATCATCAAGTACATCATCTTCATCATTATCATCATCATCTTCATGAACATCATCATTATCATCATCATCATCATCACCTCCATCATCATCATCATCATCGATATCATCATCGTCATCATCATCAAGTACATCATCTTCATCATTATCATCATCATCTTCATGAACATCATCATTATCATCATTATCATCATCACCTCCATCATCATCATCATCATCGATATCATCATCGTCATCATCATCAAGTACATCATCTTCATCATTATCATCATCATCTTCATGAACATCATCATTATTATCATCATCATCATCACCTCAATCATCATCATCATCATCGATATCATCATCGTCATCATCATCAAGTACATCATATCTATTATTATCATCTTCATGAACATCGTCATTATCACGATCATCGTCTACATCATTATCTTTACATACCGGTGATAAGTTTCTTTAGGCACATCTTTTTGCTGCTTGAATACCAATAGCCACTTCCATACACGGACGAACAACTCTTCATATATCGTTTACAGCAGAGCTTGTGTGGAACGCCATCAAAATCCCACAAGTTACCAGGAAGGTCAACTGCACCAACTTTGCTGAAGCATCCGACCTTGTTCTGTTTGTAATTGTAGTTCTTTCGGATCTTATTGCAAAGGAAACTCTTCTGCAGTAGAACAGCTACAAAATAATTAATTATGTTATTTAAGGAGGCTCGAAATGAGTTCTGTATATATCTATATACCTACTTTATATTGCATGTTATGCAGCATTATTGTGAAACTACATAGTCAACCGATATATCATTTTAATGCCTATGGATCTAGGATATCAATTGTTTTAAATTATTGCGTTTGACGTTGTCATGACAACAGCAGGCCGCTGTAAAAAGGACCTGAAATTCCTTTATTAAAGCTGATATCTCCAAATCCTTTAGGTGAAAGTTTTTTTGAACTTGTACATGTCTAGTTCCCTACCTGTTCTTGCAACTGAGGAAAAATAAAAACAATCTGTACGAAACCTTTAAAATATTAAAAAATGATTTTTTCTAGATATAAATGGTCTTTCATTACAGATTTTTCTTAAAATGGACCTACTAAATCTAAACCTTAATTGGAACAAATTGCCAAAAATAGAAAAAAATCTACCATTTTATTGTGTTATTATTAATAAAAATACATTTTGTACGCGTCAGAGGGGTCTTGTACTGAATTGGCGGTATTGCGCGCGCGGTCAAAACACCATTTCGAGCCTCCTTAGTGACCAGTCTGATTTCAATACATAATTAAAAGCACAAAGCAAAGCATTCAACTAGGTCTCGGCTTGATGCTTACGCCGCGATAATGCTTTTTGAAATAAGAATACATAGAGGAGTTTTTAAAGTCTTCCGATTGGTTTGCGCTGTAAGTTTGTAAACGATATAGGTTTATTTTAATAATATCTTTAAAGTGATACGTAGTTTGCATTTTTACGCTAAATTCTGACGAAAATAGTGCGCTTGTATAATTACATAGTGACATCGGAAACCTATTGGAAGACTTAAGGTGCACACTGCAGCCATATTACTTGCAGTTCACATGTAGTTTGGTAATAAAGTTATTCTTACGTGCGCATTTTGTTGAACACGACGAAGAGCATTTTCCCTGCTTGTTGAGCGTGAACAGACCAAATTTTCGGATGATCCCAAAATATGTGTATTTAGTGCTCTCTGATCCCCTCCATCCTATCCAGCAACGGCATGATATCTTGATGGCTCTTTTAGCAGTGTCTTGCCTTGAAATATTAAAATGATATTCATGGAATGATGACTATAAGTATTATTTAAAAAACAAGCAGCAGTGTTTCATCAGGTATAAAATCTTGAGGGCGAACGTGCTGCGGGTTTTTTGAATGGCTTAAAAAACTCATAAAAAAACTCATAGTAAATCATGATCATGGCTTAAAGCTCGGATACAACCAAGCAGAAGATCTCGGTTCGGGCACTGGCACTCAAAGACGTTCTTTCGCCAAAAATCATCATCACCATAAAAGTTAATTTTCTAAGTCGGATGTTTACTCGTCAGTAGAGATGGTGGGATGGGAGGGGTAATATCTGAATTATGGATATGAAGCATTATATGATGACACGTGTCATTATATAATGCTTCATGCTCATTTGCATTCCATTGTTCTTCTATTCTACAACATAAAAACTCCGCGTTTCAAACGTAAATTATGCGATATACAATGCTTTCGTCGTGACCAGGGAGAAGCATCGGATCGGACAAAATGATCATGAATTATTAATGAGTTTCTTAAGTGATGTTACAGACAGTGCTGGTAATTCAACCGGGGCCACCTCGAGTTTATTAGCCCATCACGTTTGAGCTTAAGAACAAAAGATATCTACTTTGTCTCCTTATCAGCCAATCAAATTATTGGCGCGAATTGACTTGACGGATCGTCTATGTCTGGTTCTTTTGTTCTTAAGCTCAAACATGATTGGCTAATAAACTCAGGGTGGCCCCGGTTGAATTAGCAGCACTGTAATATGGTGATTTTAATGAATGTAAACGTCGCAGTGCAGGATGTTACTGATTCGGATGGTGATTATGATGCAAGGGTAATAATGATATTGATGATGATGACGTTCGATGATGATGATGGTGATGATATGATGAAGATGGTGATGATATATAATGGTTATGATGATGGTGATGATAATGGTGATGATGCATATGATTGTGAAGATGATGATGATGTTGATACTGATGATGGTGATAATGATGATTTTGAAGATGATGGTGATGATGATGGTGCATGGTGATGATTATGATAATAATGTTGATGATGATGGTAATGAAGACGGTGATGACAATTGTAATGATGATCGATGGTGATAAAGATGGTGATGATGATGGTGATGTTGATGGCAATGGTGATGGTGATGGTTATGAACTTACAACTGCACGTCTTTGTTTGTTGTCATGGCAACGTCGTCACCATAGACATAAGCAATAACACCCAAAACTGCAAACAACACTATGACAACCTTTGAATCAAACATCTGCGAAAAAAGAAATATTTCAATATTACAACTGAGAGTGTGTAGGAAGATGTAGATGACTGAATTTGATTACCGACAGAAACTCAAATGAGAGTGCTAATGTGGTTAACAGTTAACTGATATTTTTGATTAAAGTGGCTTTAGTTGTGGTTTGTATTACAAAAACTAACGCAAGTAAGTTAAAAACATTTTAATCTCCTCGACCTTTCGACGCTATCCAGCGTCATTTTCAAGAGAACATAACTGATATTAGGCCAAAAAATTAGTAGCTAACTGAGATTTGGGTACCCCATTAGCACTCTCTCATACAAGTGGGTAGAAACGTGCAATCACAATAAATTTCTTTTATTCTATGCTCCAGAAATATTCAAGTGTTTTGTTTGAATTTCCTCGCAAAGTTATTCAAGCCTTCTTACTTTAGAACTTTCAAAACGATTTCATGGAATATAGTATCAAGCTTCCCTACCCCAATCTTTTCTGAAAGCTACCAAATTTTAGCAAGAATTTTGTATTTTGAATCTTATTTTAAACCCTTTAAATACTTAATTAACTATATTTGATGTAAGGGGTTCCCAATATCAGTTAACAGCTAAATCTTAGCAATTGTTTTAGTTATCAATTACATTTTTCGGTTCCTTTTCAAAACGAAGAAATATTTATTTTCAAATTTATTAATTAAAAAAATATCAGCTAACAGTTATCCTAAAAAGACACTGAATTCTCAGTTAACAGTTAATTTTTTAGCCGTTTCTCAGTTAACAGTTAACCCCATTCAGACCCTGAAATACGTAACAGATCAAACACCAGTGTGAGTGTTTTATCAGGGGATCCAAATACCGAGAAACGCATGAAAGCAGGTGACTGCAGACCGAAGAAAGTATAGTCAAAACTCCTAATGTTCTCCTAATCTGAATATTACGGAGCATGCTGGGTATAAAGTGTCGTACGTTTCAACCTCTTATGAGTCTCAAAGTCGCGCGTACAATCTGTGTATTATCAGTCTAACAGTGTAAGATTTGATGACCATCCGGGTGTACGTAGTTTTCCCCAGGGGGAATGGGTTGGGGGCTCATGGTTAAAAGTATCGGGTAAACTCGTTGGGAATTTTCAAAACACAACTAAAAGATAAAAGATATCGGGAGTTATTTTAAAAGAGCGTGAAACGGACGATTTGTAACCCATTAAACATACAACATAAAGAAAGCGAAACAAATGCGGCTATTTAGTATACATAAGCGATTAACTATCTGTTTTTCATACCCTTAAAGGTGCCCTAAAATGTGAAACTTCTTAATTTCAATTTTAAAACAATTAAATACACCAAATCGCTAAGAGATGCGACGGTCGTAGCCGGTCATCCAACACAAAGCGGAAAAACACACACCATTAACTACACTAACTAACGCCCACTTGGAAGAAACACATTCTTTGAAAATATGCGAAAGTTTTAGCTTGTAGTTTCTACTTACCATTTGTTCAGGGATAGCAAAAAGTCGTTACTGTTTTTGTACGTGTGTTTTTTGTCCTTCTTCTTCTTCTTCGTCTTCAAGCCAACATGGGGCAGTCCACAGGCCCTTTTATAAGCGTATCTTAGATCTATTTATGTACTCTCCAAAAATAAACCTCCAAAAATTGGATTTCTGCACGCAAAATAAAAAAACATGCTTAATTACCTGAACTGAGCTATTTTGGTTTCCCATGAATATTGTATTTCAATAACGCATAGGCTATTTTGATTAATAAGCATCTTTAATGAGCCCCTCACATTTTCTCTTTTGTTCCCCATAAGTAAAATAACTGTTTCCCTGAAATGTTTTACCTTATGATCCCATGATCCCAAAAACTATTGTTTTTAAATATTTTCTTCTTGTTCCCTGAAAATAATTTGACAGTATCTCTTGTTCCCTTAAGATAAATGTGCTTGTTCCCTTGCTCCCTAAAACCCCTGGGAGGGGCTCCATAATATTATTCACAGTTTCATGATCACTCTTTGACTGTAACTTTTGAATTTTTCATTTAAATTAAAGATTTAAAATGAATAGAAAAAAATATTAAGAGAAAGAAAATAACAAAACTTAAACACCAGTAAATGTGTTTTAAAAATAGAACGTCTTCTATGTTTTCACGCGCTAATGAAAACCGAGATGCGTTTGTGAGAATTCGAGAGCAGATCAGTGCAAACACGAGACGAAGTCGAGTGTTTGGACCTGCTCGAGAATTCTCCCTAACGTATCGAGGTTTTCAAAAGCCAGTGAAAAAACAGAAGACGTGTTTCAATTCTTTTATAAAATTAAAATCATGCGAAAAGACGAAAAAATGCCTTTTTATTCCTTTGACGATGTCATTTCTCCCTACGTTGCTTATTCTCGACAATGACCAATAAGCACGCGTGAGCGTTAAAGATCAAAACAACGGAAAAACTGACAGTTAAATGAGCACGCGCGCTTGAATATGGCGTGAGAGTGTTTCATGCTCTCATGAAACACCGATCAACGCGCGCGTACTATCCCAATTATTTTATAAATCATTATCATTAATGTACATTATAAAGCGCATTCGAACATATCTCACATGGAAAATGCTATATAAATTCCATATCATTATCATTAATACACATTGTAAATATCATTTAAACATAATTTATCATTATTGATTCAATATCGAGGTCCAATATAGACATTTAACTATATTGCATGGCATGGCAACTACAACAATATAACAATGCAAAATAGTCATACATCATTCGCTATTTTATTTAAAGACAAAGTTGTTAATCATAGTCAAGTACAGCTTTTCGTCACACATCGATTGGCTTTATTAGTGAATGATTTAACTCATATATGGTCTTGGTGTTACCGAACACACCACCCAGGGGATTTATGGGTAGAACGACAATTACCAATTCAGTCTTGAAATATAGGAATTCAATGATCTTTTCTTATCAGTCTTTTCCTCATCTTATTCACATTAATTAAATATGATTATAACAAATTATTATATTATGAATTATAAATATAATGATTATATTTATTTATTGGTTTTAACTTGTTTATTACATATACCAGATGAAGAACCATATACTTAATGGAAGGTAATATAATGTAATTTTCAACACCGTAAAAAATGTTGACTTAATTTTACTGAAGTTTCGAGCTTTAGCCTAAAGTTAAGTCAACATTTTTTTACAGTGTTACAAATTTCATTATATTACGTATCGTTTATATCAAACACCGACGCAGCCTACACTAGCCTATACTCCATTTACTTTATGGAAATGTAGCCTGCGTGGCGGTTTTGGGGGATTGGGGAAGAGGGTACTGAAGGGGGGTCCGAATTCCATTTCCCAGTTTATATTTGGACCAAATCCCAGTCAAAAATCACATAATCCTATCAGTTTTGCTCAAGTTTTCAATCCAATTCCCATTTTTTATTGTTCTTTTATTTGTAAATCCCAGTCCCAGTGCATCCAATTCCATTTTCCCTGTCAAAATTAAGGCCAATCCCAGATCCAATTTTACCCCTTTAGGACCCGTCATGAATACTGAGTGTCAATAACGCATATGCTATTTTGATCAATAAGTGTCTAAATATTATTCATAATGGTAATTGAACTAAGTGGAGTGCAATTTGGTCTGATATCAAACGCGCGATTACAAAATCACACGACCGCGTAGCGGGAGTGTGATTTGTAATTGCAAGTTTGATATCAGACCAAAATTGCACGACACGAAGTTCAATTATCACTTTATTATATCCATTTTGATATCTAATAAAAAACATGAAAAAATTACTCGATTTTCTGTGCAAAAACTATGTTAAACCCGACATAATTCAGTGCAGTGATAACACGATGCTGATTGGCTAAGAAACAATAGAAATGTTTTTTCAACCAATCAGAATAGAGTTTTCTTCACAACTGAAAATTCGTGACAAAAATCCAAGATGGTGGACATATGGCCAAAAACAGAGAAAAAACTGTTCAAAAACTATCAAAAAAACAAACATTATGCCGCAAAGTATAATGTCATTTTATCTCGAGTCATGTTTAATACTTTCTCAACCACGAAGCCACATATCCGTTAAGGATGGGTTGCGTGATTAGCCGTTACCGGTATAAATTTAGATTAGACAATCATAAGCTAAGGGCGGTGACGCTTGGGACTATATCATCTTCTGCGAACATACTTTCGCCCTCTTTGATTTGAACATTCTACAAGAGAACATCAACTCCAAAGAAAACTTTAACTTCAAAGAACCTTCTCTCACAACAGGCAAGATAATTTAGCCATTTAGTTATTGTAGTTATTCAGTTATGAGTAATATGTCTGATGACCCAAAGCGTATATTAATTCTCGGGCATTCGTTTGTACGTCGCTTGAGGCATTTTATATCACGCCATAAGGGGTCAGAGTTAAGTGAGAACCTTCACCTATCGGAGCCGGTCATTGTACGATGGTTTGGAGTTGGAGGTCGAATGATCAGTAAAACCAAGCAGCATGATATGCATGTGGTACGAACTTTTCGTCCACATATAGTTTTATTACAGCTTGGAACAAATGACCTATCCAGCTCTTCTCCTCTGCGTGTCGGTTCCGATCTGGAGGATTTCGCACGCGTTTTGCATGACGTATACCATGTGAGAGTGGTCGTCGTCTGTCAAACACTCAGGCGTAATTCAGCCGCAGAGTTTAACGATAGTGTAGCTGCCCTTAACAAATACTCTCAAGTGTTTCTCGAACACCTTCCATATGTTTACTTTTGGAAACATAGGGGGTTCTGGAATTCACGCGAGAATATATATCATAATGATGGGGTTCACCTAAATGATAGTGGGCAGAGAAAACTTTATCGTAGCTACAGGGGAGCTATACAGCGGTCTTTGCATTTGATTTAAAAGTACTGCATTTGCGTTTGTTTGATGTTGAGATCTCACCTAATGCTTTTTATTATATACCAAGCCTTTTATGTTGGTATGTCTACGTGTTATTCGTTGCCTGTTTAAGTGCTGCGTAATGTTTATTTGACTGCCACTTTTGCATTGCCTCTACGTGGGTTTTATGCATTACCCCTACGTGGGTTAATTATGTTTATGGCTTTCGTATTATTTTAATGCAAACATGGCCCGTAAAGGCGTGCAAACCAATATCCGGCCACCCTTCGTGGGTGTGACCACAATGCGCTGGGTTTCATTGTTAGCATTCCATTTTGCATTATGGGGGAGATTCTCACTTCACATTGGCCACGATAGAATTGCGTACTTGATCCATTATTGCTTGACTGCTATGTAGCTCACATGTTAGCTACATAATTTTAGTTTATAACACTTAAGTATAGCTCTTATCTTGTTAAGCCATGCCACCAAGGAAACGTCAACGAACACAACAACCGTCTGCCTCTACTCGCAGCTCTACCAACACCAGGGCCAGCACTAGCGCCAGCACAAGCACAAGCACCGCAGGCTCCAGCAATGCCAGCATGCTTGTCGACGTCCAAGCGCTGTCCGCCACGCTAGCGGTTACAGTGGCCCAGGCTGTCAAAGAGGCGTTAACGGACAAGGAGCCAGCAACAGCGACCGACACTGCTGTAGCCGGAGTTCTCGACGACCACATAGGAGAAATTGACATCGAGCCAGGTATGTCGCCGCAGGTACCTTCATCTACATATAAAAGTATCGCGGTGCCCCTAGGAAGTCGCGTGTCTGCGAAATTAAAAGCGAAGATATGGGCCGACGAATATGTGGATTTTGGGGCACTCCTCGTGACATCGACAACACAGGAAAAATTCTCCATCTCCTTGTACCCGTCCACAAACTCCACTCAAACCAAATTGGCCCTTGAACCCACTCAAACGACAAAAAAGATCAACAGCATTAATCAGTGGGTCACGGCATTCCATACTTTTTGCGCGCTTTATGCAGTTAAGTGGCCTCTTGCCACGCCTAGCCTAATGAAATACGCGGAAATTATTCGTGATTTGGCCGCTAAGCCAGGCGACTGGGTGTTTTATGACGAACAATTTCGTTATTTGCGGCAATCAAATCCAGAGGTGTACCCCTGGGATGGGATTCATTGGGAGTTATGGCTGAAATCCGCCACAAGCTCTACTTTTCGTGCCCCTAACAAACCCCAAACAAATTCCGGGAGGGTCTTTGGGAAAGCACGTCCCACAGAATCCTTTCCCAAGGGTACATGCTGGCCCTTTCAAGGGGGAAAAGCTTGCAAGGGATGTCAGTATCAGCACGTGTGCTATAAATGCGGCGAAAAACACCCAGGGAGCCAATGTACTAGTACCTCACAAAACTCACAAAACAGCCGAGCTAACGCAAATGTACCACCCACCAGTAACACCGGTAAAGGTAAAACGGCTTGAGTATTTGTTAGAGCATTACGATCCATGTCTCAAATCCTTTTTAACGGACGGGTTTTCACAAGGTTTTCGCATTGGCTTCCTAGGTGAAAGGCGTGCAATTGATTGCATTAACCTTAAAAGCGCTTTAGATCAACCAGATATCTTAAAAAATAAATTAGATAAGGAAAGAGAAGCCGGTAGGATAGCAGGTCCTTTCAATAAGCCTCCTTTTAAACAGTTGCATTGTTCACCTTTGGGCGTAGTTCCTAAAAAGAACCCCGGAGAGTTTAGAATAATACACCATTTGTCCTATCCTAACGGCTCCTCGATCAACGACTTTATTCCCGAACATCAGTCTTCGGTTAAGTATGCATCTATCAGTGATGCGATTACTCTTATTAAGCAGGCCGGGGAGGGCAGCTTCATGGCTAAAACAGATATCAAATCTGCATTTCGCATTATCCCAGTTCATCCTGATGACCAAGAGTTGTTGGGCATGAAAATAGATAACTCGTATTTCTTTGATCGCTGTTTGCCAATGGGCTGTTCTTCCTCTTGCGCTATTTTTGAAGCTTTCAGTACGGCACTTGAGTGGTTATCTGTTAACAACCTTGGCGCGTCCGGTGTTGTGCATATCTTAGATGACTTTCTTTTCATCGCGGATAAGGAGGACAAATGCCAAGCCGATCTCGATAATTTTTTACGGTTATGCGCATTTGTAGGGGTGCCAATTGCTGGTGAGAAAACAGAGTCCCCAAATACAGTTCTCCAATTCGCAGGAATTACCCTTGACACCAAACTAATGGAGGCGCGCCTACCTGAAGATAAATTACACAAATGCCGTACTTTGCTTCATACGTATCTTAAACGCCGCAAAGTTACTCTGAAAGAGCTCCAGTCTTTACTAGGTCTGTTGAATTTTACTTGTTCGGTTATAGTGCCTGGCCGTGCCTTTTTGCGTAGAATGATTGATCTCACGAAAGGGGTTCGCCGCCCTTACCATCGTATTAAGCTTAACACAGAAGCCAAACTTTACATGAAGGTATGGCTCGGCTTTTTAACAGATTTTAACGGTCGGGCTTTCTTTCGGGACGATATCTGGCATACAGATATCCCGATAGCGTTATTTACAGACGCAGCCGGCTCTAAGGGCTACGGTGCGGTATTGGCGAATAAATGGTTTTTTGGTGCATGGCCGGCCAGTTGGAAAGTTTTAAACATTACCATTCTGGAGCTTTTTCCCATAGTTGTAGCTTTGCGGGTTTGGAATACTTTGCTGAAAAATAGAAACGTATTGTTTTACACTGATAACGCAGCGTTGGTGTACATCATCAATCAGCAAACATCTAAGAATCGGGGAGTTATGGTCTTAATCCGTGACCTTGTTTTAACCTCGCTCAAGTACAACATCATATTTCAAGCGAAACACATACCCGGTATTAATAACACTCGTGCCGATTTAATATCACGTTTCCAGGTTTCTCAGTTCAAGCAAATCACGCCAGAGGCCGAAGAAACCCCAACGATAATACCAGAGAGCCTGAAGCCGGAGAGTTGGTCAATACCCTCAAAGAACTCCTTAGCTCGTCCTTAACGGTCGGGTCGAAGAAGTGCTACAAACGCGCGTGGTCAGTATTTTCACAATTTATGAATAAGTTTTATAGCGGGACTGCAACAAAGCTCCCTATCTCCACGTCGTGTTTAGCGCTGTTTATTTCTTATTTGACCGCCCGTAAGCTGGCGTCGGCGACTATTATGTCTTATGTGTCAGCTCTTGGGTATGTTCACAAAATTAAAGGTCTGCCCGACCCGTCTAAATCGTTTTTGATTCGTAAGTTATTTGCAGCGCTAGGACGCCACAAACCCTGTGATTTGAGACTACCTATTACCCGTCAAGTACTGCACGAACTCGTCAATGCCTTGGTACACACCAACTCTTCGGCTTGGCAGCGCAAGTTATATTCAGCTATGTATCTTGTTGCCTTTTATGGGTTTTTTCGCCTCGGTGAGCTAGCGACCAAAGGAGCCAATACGGTAAATACCGTCCTCCAATTTCGGGACATCCAGTTCGTGTCATCCGGAGGTCAAGTACAGCAAGTTAAGATCACTATCGTGAATTATAAGCACAATAATACAAAAACGCCACACGTTATCGTTATTGACCGCCAGAGTACCATTTCTGTTTGCCCTGTAAATGCAGTAGTAGATTATTGCCAGATGAGGGGATCACAACCCGGTCCATTGTTTTGTTCCTTGGACTTGAAACCTATTACTATGGCACAGTTTAATATGGAACTCCGTCGGTCATTGATTTTCTGTGGCTTAGATAGTGCTCGTTATAAAAGTCATAGTTTTCGTATAGGTGCCGCCAGTTATGCGGCCGAACAAGGGCTATCAGACGCACAAATTCGTGCCCTAGGTCGCTGGAAATCCGAGGCTTTTAAACTCTATATAAGACCATCAACAGTCACCTCCTTATCTTAATTTATTGAGAGCGAGTTTTCACGCAGGGGCTGAACTCAACCTTTTGTTAACACTTGTTACAGTAGTTAGTGCTAACTTTGAGTCAGCAGGGGCTGTCAAAGCTAAGCACAATCGTATTACAGAATTTTACAGGCTGAACCAATATTTAGCGGTTTCACCGTTCGTTAACTGCCATATATTACCTTAGATAGCGCTAACTTTGATTCAGACAGGGGCTGTCAAAGCTAAGCGCAATCGTATTTTATATTTTTACTGCAATTGCAGTATCATGTCATTGACATTTAGGTAGTTCATTCAGGGGATGCTACCTTTTCGCTGGTTAACACTGTTAACCCTCCCGGTGCACTAAGATATGTCTGGGTGGGGTGGCCACAGTATGTGGCCTTGTGGCGTAATTTCATCCCACCTTTGCTGATCGATTGTATTAATTGTTACCAAATTATTTTAAAAGTGATTTAATAAAATACGTCACTACTTGTGGCCAAGTTATTCCAAACAAGGTCTCCAATTATTACATTATCTGATCAGCAAACTAGCACGACATATCTCAGTGAACCAGGATAATTTTATATCGTAATGAGTTGGGATAAAAACAAACATTATGCCGCAAAGTATAATGTCATTTTATCTCGAGTCATGTTTAATACTTTCTCAACCACGAAGCCACATATCCGTTAAGGATGGGTTGCGTGATTAGCCGTTACCGGTATAAATTTAGATTAGACAATCATAAGCTAAGGGCGGTGACGCTTGGGACTATATCATCTTCTGCGAACATACTTTCGCCCTCTTTGATTTGAACATTCTACAAGAGAACATCAACTCCAAAGAAAACTTTCCCACCTCCTTCCCCGTCACCTCCCTTGGAGTAAAACTAAGCAAAGGTGTTTTGGACGGCGTAATTTCATCCCACCTTTGCTGATCGATTGTATTAATTGTTACCAAATTATTTTAAAAGTGATTTAATAAAATACGTCACTACTTGTGGCCAAGTTATTCCAAACAAGGTCTCCAATTATTACATTATCTGATCAGCAAACTAGCACGACATATCTCAGTGAACCAGGATAATTTTATATCGTAATGAGTTGGGATAAAATGCTTATTACGAATAACAAAAGCTTCCTCATTGAAGAATGGGACTAAGAGTTTGTATGTGTGGAGTTTCAAGATTGCAAATAACCATTTTGAGAAGATTTTCCATCGATAATGATGTCGCCTTTCTCCGCCGTCGACCACGATAAAATTCACTACACTTTCAAGATGAAATCAGATAAAATACTGACTTTTTTCTTCACATTAACCAGCAAAAGGTAATATTTTGTTTAATTGATAGTGGTGTCATTGTTCAATTTCGAGTAAAATGCTTTAATAAAGTGGAGTAAATCATCGTTTTTTCAGCAGAAACGGCAAAGTACAACTTTTCAAACTTTGTTTTTACCTCATGTTTTTGACGTCTTTTGTACTAAAGAAAGCTTTATATGTTATAAACTAATATTTTTTGTTGTCCTTGATATTAAGATAAGTGTAATAATTGTTTTTCAAGAAGAAAATAAAATGATTTAGTACGGTATGCATTGACGATATTTCAGTTGTTTTGAGTGTTGTTGTCTCTTCTTTTCTTCAATTTGGGTTAATTTGCACTCATTTGTCTTTCACAGAGCTAAATTGCACCGTAATTACCTATACAAACTAAGTAAACTCTAAATCTGAGATAAACTTAGAGTATTTATTTATAAAATAGCCGGGTTTTTCGGATCGTACTAACCCGCGTCCCCGTCCCCGATCCGGTTTTTACAAATGGTGCAATAAATTCAAAAAATGATGCAATTCATGCTCATATCATAGCTGCTGAGAGCCAATCAGAGTACAGGATTGCTTGGTGATATCAAAATGGATATAATAAATTGTTTAATGTTCTATCATCGATTGTAACTTTGAAATTCTTCAAGTTAATACATCCAGAAATCACAAAAGAGTCCAATATTCCAAATTAAAGATTTAACAAAACCCAAGCAACAGTTAATATGTTGTAAAAATAGAGCTTCCACTCCAAGTGCTTTTGAGCATATTTCACATGGAAAGTGCGCTATATAAATTCCATATCATTATCATTAATACACATATTGTAAAGCACAATTGAACATAATTCACATGGGAACTGCTTTATATTGTCATCATTATTGATTCAATATCGAGGTCCAATATAGACATTTAAATATATTGCATGGCATGGCAACTGCAACAATATAACAATGAAGCAAAATAGTCATACATCATTCACTGTTTTATTTTAAGACAAAGTTGTTTATTATAGTCAAGTATAGCCTTTTCGTTACACATCGATTGGCTATTTTATTTAAAGACAAAGTTGTTATTTATAGTCAAGTACAGCCTTTTCGTTACACATCGGTTCGTTTTATTAGTGAATGATTTATGTCATATATGGTCTTCGTGTTGCCGAACACATCATCCACTCATGCATCATCACCCGCTGCGCGGTTGTGCAATTTTGTAATCACTCGTATGATTTCAGGCAAATTGGACTCCACTCAGTTCTATTACCATTATAAATACTGTCACTGTAACACCACGGCAGTTACTTGTGTTAAACAAATAGTACTAAATAGTACTCGATAGACTGAAGTCAACGAGACACTTTAATTTCGCGATTTTGTGAAATATAGAAAACCCAAGTTACGTTAATTTCTCTCAGTAGAGTTAAGTCAACGAGACACTTTAATTTCGAAATTTTGTGAAATATACAAAACCCAAGTTACGTTAATTTCTTACTGTGCGACTCGCCGTACAGTAGTCACTTACACAAACTTTTGATGAGTTTTTGACATTATTTTGACATTTTTTCATCTCAACGGACCAATTACAGACATCAAAGTTTCTAAAGTCGCCGCCTCTCGAAATAAACTCCGCCTCTCGATATAAACTTGTACCTGATTGGTCCTATTGAGATGAAAAAATGTCAAAATATATAATGTCAAAAATTCATCAAAAGTTTTTGTAAGTGAGTACTACGGTACGGCGAGTCGCACAGTAAATATTGAATAACTTAGCTTACATGGTGAAACCATTTTATTTTATTATATTCCAATTCTTTTTATTTCATTTGAAATACACGTTTTCACAAGAAAAAGTACTTATCGTATTCATGATCCTTAGCACTGTTTTGTACTAAATAGTATTTTTTATTATTTGTATTCGCTAATACAAGTTAACAGATCCTCATTTGTAAACAGGTAAATGTTTATTTTTTATTAAGTCCTTTTACAACATGTATACTTATGAAGATTAGAATATGCTATTTTAAAGTAGTTGTGAGAATATCTTATTATTATATATTATTTTTCTTGAAGCTTCTTCACTTTCATTTTGATATTTTGTGGCTTTGTTCTTCAATCTCTTATCGATGATGTTAATCTTTTGCTAATCTAATTTCTCGTTGTATTTGGATACCTGTGTTCTTTTTTCATTTCCTTCTCTCTCTTTCTCTTTATCACTTTTCTATGCTACCCTTATCTTTTTGTCCATTTTCTTTCCCTGCATTTTCATTCCCTCCCTTTTCTTTACCTCCCTTTTCTTTACCTCCCTTTTCTTTACCTCCCTTTTCTTTACCTCTTTTTCTTTCTCTCCATTTTCTTTCCCTCTTTTTTCTTTGCTTTTCATTTCTTTGCATTTCGTGTTTCGTTTTTCTTTCCCTTTTTCTTTGCTTTTCTTCTCTCCTAAAGCCTTTTTCTCCTTTAGCCCTTTCTCTTTTCTTCCTCTTGCATTTCTTGTACTCTTTTCTATCTTCTTCCTCTCTTTCTCTTCCTCCCTTTTCTTTCTACTCTTTCTTGTGTCTTTTTGCTTTCCACCTGGCTTCGGTTGAGGCGTTGTTACTGTGGTGTTGGGAACATGACTTGGATCTGATTTGTTGTCACAACCACTGAAGTCTTCTGTCTGTGTAGCGACAGCCTCTTTTTCCTTTTTGGGTTCGCCTGGTGGACGACATATATAACTGTCTGCTTCTGATGAACCCTGAAATCATATCATACAACCATTACTGAACCTTCCAATGTACACCTATTTCAAACATCGTCACCTATTTCAAACATCGTTGTCGCAGCCGAAGCTACAGTCCACACTCTGAAGACTGCAAAGGATGTCGGTTACATGGACTTAATTTGTGATTTATTGCACGTTTTTTAAATAAATATTTCTATTTATATCTACCACAACAACAACTTGTTATGGTCATATAAAACAAACACGTACAACCAAAATGTGCTATGAATATATCGAGAGAAGAAATACCGACATCCTTTGCAGGTTTGAGAGTGTAGACTGTAGCTTTGTTTGCGACAACGATTTTTGAAATAAGGTGTATATGAATAGCCCCTTTGCACGATGGCGTCATTTTACTAACAGTACCAGAATGCTTTACAAATTTGCTTTCTTATTCAGATTTTTATTTCCTTTTGAAAATAATCATTTCATATTTTGATGCTTGTCCTCCATATACCTCAGTCTTCGTAATTCAATAGCAACAATGAATGAACAAAGATAGCGAAGATAACAAAGAATACAATAGGTTTTTAGTACACGGAGAAGGAATCTATTTTTACTCTATTGATATATTGTACTATTGAAGAAATAGAAAACGAGGCAGCGTGCTCTGTTGAGTTATAGAGCACGCAGGGATTTTAAGAAGACGAGAGAAGCGTTTATAGGAGAAGCACGCGTACGACGCGTAGCGGAGTGCTTCTCAGCACTTATCGAGTCTTCTTAAAATTCCCAAGTGCTCTATAACTCGAACGAGCACTGCTGCCGAATTTTCTATTTCTTTTATAAAATATTCAGTAGTTAAAATCAAACAAAACTTTCCGTGCACTGTTGAGTTATAAAGAACGCTCCTCAGCCAATTAGAGCGCGCGATTTAAATCAAATATTTTATGATGCATTATATACCTACAACCAGGTGGTTTCGAGCGTATACTTCCGGCTTGTATAAGCCATCAGATGCATTTTTTGATGCAAGTTTCAAAATGGTGTCGCTCGCTCGCGATCGAGTGAGTTGTTTCCCCTGTTAACCCTCTATAAGTACGTCCTTAACATAACATAATTAACATTTACAAATTATTTGCAACTTGGACAGCAAAAGCTCTCTGTTGCTCTATCAGCAATAAAAAAAAAACAAAGAAAAAATAACCCGCAAATGCCTAAAAGTGACCGAAATCGTTGCTGTCTCGAGGCGCGATTGTGGAACTATTCGTTTTGACAAACAATGCTTTACGCGCTTCGAACCGACATCACCTGGCAACGAGGTGGGGGTTTGTTTTCTAAATATTATAGAGTGAAAACTTTAAGATATCAAAATGTGAGCCGGACTCTAGATATTGTACGCCTACCACGAAGTGGTGGAGTTGTCGAAGGTTTCAGAAATTCGACCATCACAATTTAAATACGAAAATATGTTGTTCACAAGTAAAAATAAAACTGGGAGCAAATTGGCTGAGACTGACTGTTAAGTACTCTGGTAAATGTTTACAAAGCGGGAATTCCACAGTGCTCGATAAAAATCGTTGAAAAAGACTGAACGAAAAAAAGAAGAGAAAAACTAAACACGAAAGACAAAGAAAAGAAAAAAAAAAAGAAAAAAAGCGAAAGAAAAATTATGAAATATATAGTGACAATAGGAAATAATATAATATAATACATATATTGTAAAAGAGAAAGCGCACGAAAAATATACATAATTTTTTGATGTGATTTCGTCAGTTTATCAAGTTCTGGTTAAAGAATTATTGTTCATAGCTATGGTTTTTTTACCGCTCTAATTAACAAAACACGTGTTTAATGGGACCTATAGGGAATGTTGTATATGCTTTATCCCGACCCCTAATTTTGTCAGTCCACATAACATACTGTTTCACGAGGTCCGAGTCAATAAGGCCATGCCCACACAAATTATATCTCGTCTCTTTTTCTTATCTTCCGTTCTCAAGGAGATGACAAATTAGAGCAGGTTTCGTATGACTGTGAAAAGTTCAGTGCCGTGTCGGCGTGCCGCCTTGCCGCGACCGTGATTTTTTTCTAGAAAGTTGCTGCATCTTGCCTTGTCTTGCCTTGACCGCGTTCGTTCCGTGAGCTTTTTGTAGCCAAAACAATATGAATACACTATACGAAAACAACAAAAATACATAGAAAAATCTATAAAAAAGCTATAAAACAATCAACATGTGAGTTGATAGTTAAGTGTATAGAATATTTGAATGTAGTAAGGAGTGTGTATGGAAGAACGCGGCCTCACAAGCATCGAGCTTTAAACATTCTACCGCGTGTACAGTATAAACAAGAAATATTTATTTATTTTAAAACGAATTAGTGTGTACAGTATAAACAAGACATATTTATTTATTTTAAAACGAATTATTGTGGGCAAGGCCTTAGTGTAAAATACTAGCGCTACTTTCACTTACTTTGCCCAATTCATGCATCCATTTGTGTTCATGTGTCACCTTGTTGTAAAGAAACATAGTCTGTCCTGACTTGCACTTGTATTCTATCCACTCTAATTCAGGCATCTTGTTAAATAACTGTAGAAATACAAACCATTCGTTAATAGAAACACTAAACACGAAAAAAGTCATCAAAAAAGTCATTAAACACAGCAGTAAATTGTCGTGAGCAAGTATCGATCGCAAGTAGCTCGGGTTATTCAAGAGATTTTTATTGTAGAAGAAATAACCAAAATCAACTACTAGTACTTGCCGGAAAAGCTTCTCAACGACTATCAACTGTTAACTAAACAAAAACATAAAAAGTCATTAAACACATCAGTAATTTATCGTGAGCAAAGTACGTAGCTCGGGTTATTTAAGATTTATATAGAAGAAATAACCAAAATCAACTCCTAGTACTTGCCTGAAATACTTCTCAACAACTGTAGCTTCGGTTTGAACAAAGTGTTATGATAGATATTTATTTTAAACAGGAGTCAGTGATAAATTATTAATTCATTCCTGAAAGACTTTGAAAAACGTTTTCATCATTAAACAATAATTACAATCGTTTTGTACTGTTTATCCAAGCTGGTCTACTGCTGTGAAAACAACCATCTGTTGCTGTCTTTAAACAACGCGAAAAGGTTGGAGCAACGCGGGATGGCTTTGTGTGCTTTATATTTGTACCGAAAACAATATATTTTTAAGCATATTTTATTCGAGTCTTAGACTCATCTATTAACTTAACATAAGTGGAAACTAGCGAGTAAACTAGTATAGGCTGCGTCGGTGTTTGATATAAATGATAGGTAATATAATGAAATTTGTAACACCGTAAAAAATGTTGACTTAACTTTACTGACGTTTCGAGCTTTAGAATTTTCAGTTCATTCCTAACTCTGATTCTAAACTTCTTTTTACTATGGATGTTAAGTCTATGTATACTGTTATCCCTCACGACGAAGGGTTACTTGCCCTTAAACACTTTTTCGATCGTCGTACTAATTCTTATCCTAGCACTGCTACTTTATTACGTCTAGCCGAACTTGTTCTCACTCTTAACTGTTTCTTTTTCGGTGATCAATATTTCAAGCAAATAAATGGAGTTGCCATGGGTACCAAGATGGGACCAAGCTACGCCAATTTATTTGTGGGTTATATTGAAGAACTTATTTTCACCCAATACACGGGTCCTAAGCCTGAACTTTTCGGTCGTTACATCGACGATTGTATTGGTGCTACATGCTGCTCTCGTACAGAACTTGACACTTTTGTGGATTTTGTTAACTCTTTTCACCCTTCTCTCGAGTTTACTTGTGAGATCAGTGACTCTTCTGTCGCGTTCCTTGATATTCTTGTTAGCATCTCTAGTAATGGTCTCGCCACCAGCGTTCATTACAAGCCCACCGACTCTCATAGCTAAACACACTCTTGACGCTATTCCTTATTCTCAATGTCTCCGTTTACGCCGTCTATGTAGTGATGATGTTGGTTTTTCTAACCAATGTGAGCTCATGCGTACTTTTTTTATTCAACGTAAATATTCTGATGAAGTTGTTTCTCGTGCTCTCACTAAAGTTTCTAATGTCAGCCGTGTATCCGCCCTTACTCCTAAAGTACGCGCCACTAACAATCGTACTCCTTTCACTCTAACTTACCATCCACTCAATAACAATGTTAAGCCTCGTATTAATCGTAATTTTAATTTGCTGATACATCTAACATTTTCAATGAACGTCCTCTCTTCTCCTTCAAGCGTGGTTGTAATATTCGTAATTTTCTTGTCAAGGGCGTTTTGCCTAACGACAAAGATCCTGGCACTTCCGTTGTTCTCGTAAGCGTTGTAATACATGTCCCCATATTGTTTCACGTACATCTGTAACTGGCCCTAAATCCTCGAATTCGCATCGCATTAGTGACCATTTTATTTGTGTTACCCCTAATGTTATTTATTGTATTCAATGTACTTTATGTAACCAGCTTTATGTCGGTGAAACTGGTAGACGTCTTGCATGGTGATCGTATCCACGATCACGTTCGTGATATAGGCACGAACGATAACACTAAGCCATTCTCCCGCCATTTTAATTCTGCTAATCCTAACATTAATCACATGACAGCTTTTGGTTTATGTCGTATTACTGGAACTAACAATAACCGTGAATCTAAAGAAATGCGACTAATATATTCCTTAGGTACACAGCAACCTTTCGGCATGAATGAACGATTCGCGTTCAATTAACTTTTTCCTCCTACATTTTCTATCGCCTTTTGATTGGCTCATCACTTTTCCCGCTTTTTATTTAAACTCAGTGTCTGTCTTAGTCTAACTCTTTTACTCCGACGAAGGGCTAAAGCTCGAAACGTCAGTAAAGTTAAGTCAACATTTTTTACGGTGTTACAAATTTCATTCTATTACCTATTATTAACTTAACATCTAGCTATACGAAGAATGTTTCAATACGAGGTGTTTTAAGTTAGATAGAAAAGGGCGCGGCCTTTGAATTAAAATTTATTCTAATGAAACGAAACATTTTAGCTTGATTATTTACCATTTATTGAGTCCTGATATAAAAGGGTTCTGAAGCGCTTAGAACCTTTTTATCAAACTATTCTTCATATATATGTTTTATTTTATTTATTTATTTTGTTTTGTAGAAGGCCAAAAGGAAAACTTAATCTATGCTAAACTGGTGCATTTGATAGGTTTTAGTTTAACCTTCTTTAAATAAAGCTCATTGATTCATTGATTCATTGATTCATTGATTCATTGATTCATTGATTCCGTCATTGATTCATTGATTGATTCTTTCATTCATTCATTTATTCATTCATCCATTCGATCAATGGGAGGGAAGCAAATGAGTGGAAATAGAAGGCAAGGAAAGATAAAACACCCCTATAAACTATCAAAGATAGGTACGACATTAAATATAAGCAACTTCAAAAGTATGAGGGTAAAGAGAAACGCAATATAGAAAAAATAAAATAATTACGTCAAAGACAGTTATAGAAATAAAGTTTATATAAAATGCCTCTAATTGTATAAGATTTCCACCATGAATTCTCCGATATTTAAAATAGTCCTTTTTTTATTCATTTTGATTGAGATCCTATCATAGTTAAAATTGTCGACTTGGTGAAAGAAAGCGATTGTATAATATGCTTCAATTATATAGCGCTAAATCTCTCAAATAGCTCATAGCGCTTTACAATCTACTAACGGGTATATGGAGGACTTATCAGACTGCTGAAAACCAGCAGTTTACAATCATGCATGAGTGTTGTTAGTGAATGCCTCCGAGGCCTAGCCTGACTATTGTACCGGGAGACAATTCCTACTATTTGCGAATAGCACAACAGGATCTTTAACGTCCACCTTTTATAGGATTAGAGTGAAAGCAGACAGGACCTCCGGCTTTACATCCTTATCCGAGAAGACGAGGCACATGAAGAGTAGAGTGTCTTGCCCAAGGACACAACGCAATCGCCCGGGCCGGGAATCGAAGCCAGACCAATAGGACCAGAATCCGATCGACCACTAGACCATCACGCCTCTCTATGATGGACATTAAACATAACTCAATCACCCGGTTAGAGTTTGAGATTAAAGAGATTGAATTTTCCAAGAACATATCCAAGTTTGAGAAACCAGAAAACAAAAACAAAAAACTCCAAAATGAGGTACAAAACAAGAATCTCAGTTCCATGTTGTACTGGGTTTCTTGACTTCGCAGCTTGCCTTAGTCGACTTTGGAAAAATTTCTCTGGAACCCAGGGTAGAGCAATAGATTTAATGCTAAACCGGCATATTTTACAGCACACGAAACAACGCCGGATATATTCATAATAGGATGCGACTTCCTGCGTTTGACCCTGCCCTTTGCGTTGTTTAAAGACAGCAACAGATGGTTGTTTTCACAGTGGTAGGCCAGCTTGGATAAACAGTGTAAAACGCTATTGTTCTTATTATAAATCTTTGTTACTATCACGTAGGATAAATTTATTTTATTGTCACCAAGCTTTAGGACTTAGCGTCCGTCTTCAGGGCATGAATGAGCTACTTTCTTCATGCCCTGAAGACGGACGCTAAGTCCGAAAGCTTGGTGAATAAATTTTATTCTAAGTAACAAAGATTTATAACTCTGACTTCCGATCAAATATCAATTATAAAACAGTCTATAGACAGATGCAGACATTTCTTGAGTTCCTTTTTTTTTTGTTCTTTAACATATATCAAACGGGCATCGATATTTCAAGAATGCTGGTGCAATTCAGTTTCCCGAGTGATGTGTTTAATGGTCTCCAAACAGTTATTTAAAAAGATGCCAGAATTAGAGTGGATAGAATACAAGTGTAAATCAGGACAGACTCTGTTTGTCTACAAGGTAACAGGAATACACAAATGGCCAAATCACTCCTTTTGCACAGGGAGCCCGGCTTTATTATAGTTATTTTCTTTAGAAAGCTTACTTTGTTCTTTACACGGATTTCCACAGGGAGTGAATCTCCAAACACAGGAAACCCGTATAAAGAGCAAAATAAACTTTCCAAAGAAAATACATATAATCAGAGTAAAAAATATATAATACATATATTATATATCATAAGGAGGGGAAAAAGAGCTTTAGACAAGAAGGATAAGAAACCACTACACAGAGCTGCTCGAGTTCGTCAAGAACTTTGTATACATATGAATTTACTTCAAACAGGTTTTAAACCCGTTATAACCAGTTTGAATTACAACGCCTGTAATATAATGACGTTGTAATGTCGTTATACCTTCGCGCATACTCAATAAAATATCTAGCAGGTCCGTGCAGGAGTTTCTTTTCAAATAAACTATCTGCCATGCATGGTACTTGCTATCCTATACATATACAACAAATCTTCATCATCAAGTGTAATGATGCTAATTGCAGTACTCGTATGACATGATTTCAGGGCTCACCAGAAGACATTATCATGCTTCGTCAACCAGTCGAATACAAGCAGTTTCACAGTATTGCTACACAATGGAAAAATTGTCATGGCTGTAATAATTCCTGTTACATCAATGCTGTGTAAAGAAGAGTCTTTGAAAGTGTTCCTCGGTTCCCTGGCTGCAAAAACGTACGCGTCTTTTATAGTCTAACAAACTCGGAAAGATATATTTAGTGTCAAAGTTTGCAAGTGGAATGTTTACTAATATGTATGATCATGAGTAGCTAATACACACCTATTTCAAATATAAATATGAAAGAAAATACCAAAAACAGTTAAACTAATTGAGGAGTCCTGTTATGGATTTCAAGCAAATAAGAAATAGTAATAGTTTGTAATTACTCGTGCCCAGGCCTTTGGCCGGCACGAGTCTTAAAATGCAACGATTTCTGTCTTTTTGAGGGCGTCAAACTTTTTAAAAACGAGGCGCTAACACCCAGCATTCTTTGCGAAACACAAGCTGAATAATCAAGGCGGCCATTTTACGAAGGTATAAACAAAATGAACAAATTTCATCGAATATACACGCTTTCCTTTCGTAAGGAAGCTGTCCTAGCTCCAAGAAACGAAGAAATCAGCAAGCATATGATCGCTTGTCCTTCCATTCGTGAGGAAACTGTCCTAGCAGCGACAAACGAAGAGACTACAGCTATGGTCCAAAAACCGGCAAAACAAATTACTAATACAATGAAAAACAGTTAAACATTGGTTTAACTCACAAATCAAGAACATGAGTAAGTCTTAATAATCAATTCAATAGTTAATCTTATTGTAGTAAAACAAGGACGAAGTTTAAATTGTAATGACACCAAATGCATTTATTCAATAAAATGTTGTACTCAAAATGAGAGCTATTGTATTTCTCCACGAAAATTACTTATTTCACGTGACATTGAATCAAATCCTGGCCTTCTAACTCTAGATAATATTGTGGAAACTGTTCCAAGAATTTCCGCAGTGGTATTATTTCAGTCTAGATTTTAATAGCTGAACGAGGTTTTACAATTGTTAGATGTTGGTGGTGCAGGTGATCAAATGAGGGCTTTGCACCATTTAATTTGATAAGTCCTCTATATACAGGAATTAATTATACTACAATAAATATTGGTCATGTGGATGGTGTACATTATGTTTCAACTTTTGCATTGGATAATTATTCTTTAACATCCGTAAATGAATCTGATGGTTGCAGTGATAACATAAACTCTCACATGAATTATATTGCTGGAAGTAAACCATGTTTTCTTATTGCACCATATGCAATATGTTTCTGTGTTATAAAATCCTGTGGATATTGGAATTATGTAACATTAGATGCCATCAATGAGCACGCTAAGCTGTATAATATTTGGAATAGTTTTGTACAAAATGATGCCAGTGAATAACCAAATGTTTTAAAGATATATGATACCATTATTGACCTAGAATGCACATAAGACTACTAAACATCAAGTAGTTCTTCAAATAAAACATTCCTTAAGAAGTGCATTATAGAAAATATTAATATCAAAACAACCGGTTTCATGCTTTGTTTCTCTGGTTATTCTATAACCTGTATTATTCAACAAAATAGAACAACTTACAACATTAGTGATGGCAACTGTCTTATTAAAACATTTTGTGGCATAAAAGAACAAAGCTCCCAATGTGATGCAAAATTAAATATGTACTATATTCTTTTTCCAGTTCTCAAATATCCAGTGATAAGGAAAGACAATACTCTCAGGAAATTTAAATTAAACAAACTTAAAAGATGCAAATTAACAATAAAAAAGGGAGATGTATTCAAATATGGAACCAGAAAAGAAAAAAAATAAGGTTGCAAGTAACAGTAAAATCATACTGGGGAGTTAGCTCAGGTCTCGATAGTATTTCATCCCTTATGCAGCTAAGAATCCAAGTACTCCAGTAGCACTAGTTTCATATTCATATTCTTTTAACTTGATCAGCAACTTCATAACATTGTACACAAATTGTGTGCGTTCAGTGACAATTGTCTTAAATGCATTTTTGCCATTCAAAACTGTAAACTAATTCCAGCTGTCCCAAGCTCATTCCCTTCCATTCAGGTTACGAGTGCACGCACCATCAGGGCGTCTAGTTGTAAAAAGATCAGTGAATGCAAAAAAATATTCTGAAGAGTTACCGTTGTCACAGCCAAAGCAACTGTCAACAGTTTGTACGAATAAATCGATATTAAACAAGAAATGAAATACTGACATTCCGTTATTTTGTATTTTATTTTAACGTGATTATATTTTCAGTTTTTAATTGTATTTAAGATTCTGTATCTTTTGACCAGCCAGATATTTGTGTAAATGTTTATACAACCTTTATGCAATCGGCTTTATATACAGCTATTTCAAAAAGGTTGGTAAAGTTTGTTTTGCTTGTTGCATGCTGCATGTTGCTTACCAACCTCGAAATATTTTATATTCGTACTTATAATAATATCAGGACAGAATAAAATATGCTGGAAAACCCTGCTGACAAAGGCTGAACAATTCCATATTGTTGTGAATTCATATCACCCATAATACATTTCGGGCTTGGCATTCAACAGGCATGCAACAAGTAACAAAGCCTTCGCCAACCTTTTTTGAAATAAACTGAACAAATACTAATTATATAAATACTCTAAATTCGGTTCCGGGCTTCCTGTGTAGCATTACTTTATTCCACAGGAAGCCCAAACCTTGATTTACATCAGTTCAAGAATTTTAATACCTAAATAAACAAATCCACACAGCAAACAATTCATCTCAAGATGCTGGTCTTCTGGTATTAATTCCTCGCTCTTAATAGAGTAGCTTGTTCTATAGAACTAAACCAGGACTATATAGATCTGAGAGTCACATATTGCTGCCATCGCTGATACCATCTGAGCCTGGATAGATTCTTCAAAACAAGAGGTATGCTTAAGGTAGGTTTATTAGTTAAAATAAACAAACTACATTGCTACGTTGTCGCTTTGATTAAATCAACTACAACTACTCATAAATAGAGTGAAAGCATCAGTAATATCCACGAAATAAGATCAAATTGCTACAGGGAATTATGTAGAACCGACAAACGCTATATGTGAATGGAACAGAATAGAATTGTTACTGTGTAATTGTTCTTTAAGTGGCTATTTAATAGTAACTATCAAAGACAATTGACAACTGTAGACAACTGTAACGATAAGTTAGAGCGCAGACACTATATCCATGAAATCAAATCAAATGCTACTGTGCAACTAGTTTATATCTAGTGACCATTAATCACTATTATCAAAGACAAGTAAAGTTGTAATGATGTATTGTTCCTTTTGTATTTGATGTTTCTGGTTGAGTGATAGCGACTAAATAGTCACTAACATAGAAATTATTAGTTAGTAACTATTTTGTATATATTTTATGGTTTTAGTGTTTTCGCTCTCAGATATACTTACTAAATAATCACTAAATCTAAACTTTAAATTAATAATGAGACTGGCAAACACTCTAATGTCATTTATCCTGGTATTCCTTGAGAAAGACTCTCGGGCGAGCGGGTCGAAAGTTAACGCTTTCTAATTTGTCTGCTGATGGATGGAAGAATACTTCCTTACACATACACTAATGTCTCATTAGTTATATAGAATCTTCATTCTATAACTTTAAGGAACTATTTTTTTTGTTAGTATGGTGAAGTGTTTTTGCTCTAACCGGCAGAACAGCTGAACTTTCTGAAGACTGCAAAACAGTCCCCAATACTTATCCCAGGAAAATAGTCCCTTAACTGTTCTCTGCGCCGTTTTGAAAGGTAAATGTGCCTTTCGAAACTGAGAAAACGGTGAGCTTGCAATGATAGATAACACCTTGCTTTTAACACCTTGGATAATTATTCATTATTTACCATGATCCTCCGCGCTCAGAGCTTTGCTAACCGCTTAAAAAATGCCAAACTTGCAGTCAGCTTGCATGTTTATGCGATTATATAATATTTTGTCTAATACTTTACTGTTTTCTAGTATTTGATTGAAGGCCGACTTAATGCTAGTTTGCAAACGAGAAATCAAACTTCGGGATTCACACTTCAACGATAATGGTTATAATGAAACATCCCTAAATATAGACATCAATTAAATGTCTTTAATCATACTAATGACCTTATTACCTACCACATTTTGTATAACTTTGCATGTTAAGATTTACACTGAATATTCGCCATCACACGTTACTATGACAGCATGTTAGAGGCCCAGCAGCAATGATAAGCCCATTACATGACGTGATAACTCAAAATAACTCGCTCACTAGTTCATGAAGACTTTACTAGTCAATACTAATATTAGATGCATTTTTAGCTCACGAAACTCAGTTCCACATAAAGCCTCCTACGGGGGCAACTCTTTTTCTCATTTGGGCTTCCTTGGTCATGGTTTAATTTATTTTATTACGGACGGAAAGTAGATTGAGAAAAACAAGTCTGCATTCGACAGACTTAACGGACTTTAAATAGAAAAGAAATGTAACTACTGCATTAATAGATAAGGCTCGCAGTGACTTCTATACTAGTTTTATTGCTGATAACAGCCACGACCAGGGGAAAGTATTCAGTGCTACAAAAACAACCACTGAGGGACGTGCCACTGTCAATTGATGACATTGATGCTACATGCAGGTTTCGCTGATGAGATTGGATCCTTCTTTGTACAGAAGACTGATGATATTCGTAGTTGTCTTGACAGTTATAAACTTTTATCTATTTTAAACAATTTTATACATTAGTTCTATTGTATTCAATTGTATTTTGTTTATGCGTCGATGAAAGTGTACAAGTATATTGGTATTGGCGCTTTATGAATTAATAAAAAATATTTTTACTATATTAACTATGTTCATATTATCGACATCCATTGCAAGTTCAGGCTGTTTACTGTAGCTTCAGCGGCGAAAAAGATTTTTCAGGTATATGTGTATATGTTGATATGTACTGAATTTCTTATAAACATTTAGAATTTAAAATAGAGTAATTAATTTTCAAAATTTACTTGCGTAGATAGTATAATTTTTGTTATACAGACTTCATGTATAATTTTCGTACAGATTTCATGTATAATTTTCGTACTATAGTTAATCTGCTGGCTTACTCAGTAGCCTCCACTTTACAATTAATGTTATTGTATTCACTCAACGTGAGGTCGAGGCTAGCTAGTCAAGAACAATAGTCGGTCGCATGTCTTCAGCCCATTACACAAAGTGTGAAACAGTATAGATAAATACAATAGAAAACAGAATAATTAGAGTGTTATAGTATTATTTAGGGTAAAGTGTATTTCTCAGAGTTAGGAACTCAACTCTACAATAGAAAACAAAAGAATTAGAGTGTAATATGAATAGTGAATACGATATGAAGTCTACTTCACAGGTTAATGAAAATATACTAATATATCTGACAAACAAAGTCCAATTTCTTATTTACGGCGCTCGTCGTTACCATGGCAACCATGTCTTCCAGAAAAAGAGATGGTCTAATCCAATAAAATTATTCAGTGAAAAATCACCGTGGCAACCATTCGGAAGCAAGGTCGTTCAAGGGATTATGATGGAGTGTAAATCACTTGAAAAATATCGCTTTACACAGCTATGAATCATGTTTTACTCGCTTGGTCTGGGGTTTCATGACATTGCTCTCACTCACAGCGCCGACGGCAAAAAGACAGCAAATCTCAGTGGACTTCCATTGTTGTTTCCTTGTCCTTTCATTTCGAATTCGTCAACCTACAACGCTTATGTCAATCCAGTCAAACTTTCAAGACTATACGCCAGCTAAAGAAGGACACAATTAATATTCGTGGAGTTTAGCAGCAGAGAAAAAGTACAGAGTCAACGGAGAAAAAGTACGAATATTTATGCTTTAAATACATTGTTTTCAATTCGCCAAACTGTAAAAGCTTACCAGGCTTATGTCGTTAAAGTTTAACCTTTAGTTTTCAAGATTCTAGACAAAGCAATGAGACAAAACAGAGTTGTAGTCAAACAGTGCTAAATTTGACGCGGGAAAAATACGGAAATTGATATAAATTTTTCACAAATAAACCTTTTTCATGCTTTTGAACCCATCAAACTACGAAGTTATTTATGTTGATATTTAAAGACAAAGTTTGTTTAATAATTTTGTATTCTCGCAAAGGTACACACAGACAAAAACCACAGGTTTTCATGCTGTCACTTAAGTACAAGGAAAAAGAAGGCAATTATCAAGTACTGTTGTATTGAAACTGATAAGTTTTTGTATTTTGAGCTCGCTACAACCAAGTTTGTGAAGTCCAAATTTCAACATCGACGTTCAATTTGACGGAAAAAGTGCTCAAATTTCATCTAGTGTCTTACTTTCTATCTAGACTGTTTGTTAAAACTTCAGCAGATTTTACGCTTTTTTCGTTTGCTCGTTTAATTGTCTTTATATAGTTCCTTCAAATCATTAAGCTTATATCTATTAAATGTAATTTTCCTAGATTAAACTAGAGTATGAATACCATTTATTAGGGATTTGAAGTCCAAATTGTTTCACGATGGCATGGATTACTAGTATTCTATCATACATCACTGGCACTGAACAACAAGAAAAAACAACAATGCAAGAGATGACGGCGATCAATGATGTACAGCGGTCGGTAAGTTGACTATCTTATAACCCTAAATAAATAGATAAAGATTGAATCGATGAAGTAAGTAAATGAGGTCTATATTAAAAAAAGGAATATTGATTAGCTTAACTAGAAGTTTTAAAATGAAGACAATTAGAAAAACGGGATAAAATTGAATAATAGGGAAAAGAAAAAATGCCTATTATGTGCAAAAAGGAAGCCAAAAAAAATATAAAGTAACAAAAAGTTATAGAAATTAAGAACAAATTGCAATTGAATGTTAAAGGCCAACAAGAAAACGATGGAAAACGGGTAAAAAGAGAGAGAGAGAGAGAGAGAAAATGAGGCAATAAAATGGAAACTACAAAACAACAACAACAAAAACAAAATTCGAGAAAGAAACGTAAAAAAATTAAAGAAAAATAAAGAATTGACTAAAAGCATAGAAATAAAGAAAAAAAAAACAGTGAAAAAAAAAAAAAAAAGAAAGAAACAAATACACAAAAAAATGAGAGGAAACGGTGAAAAATTAAAAGGACGAGAGAGAGAGGGGAAAAAGAGTAAAAAATAGATAACAATATAATAATAATAACAAACTTTATTTCAATACAGTAACTCAAACCAACCGTATAGATATAGATATAGATAGCAATAGAGAGAAAAGGAAAACACAGTGAGAAAGAAATCAAGGTTGAAGGAAAAGATAGGGAAAAACAAACAAACAAACAAACAAACAAAAAACAAATGAAAGGTTTAAAGAAAACGTGAAAAAGTACGATCCAGAGGAAAAGAAAGAACGAAGACAGAGAAAAAAAAGAAAAAAAGGAAAAAAGAAGAACCAGACGATAAAAGAGATAGACAAAAAGGGCGAAAATAAATAAAAAAATAATAATAAAAAAATACAACACCATCTGTTCTCGGCTATTAGAGATAAAAAGCGAATCTGATAGCCTTGTAATTCGAACATTCAGCCTACGATTAAATGTACTATGGAAGTTATTAAGTTCTTTGATAGAAACTCTTTTATCTCCTTACTAAGAAGCTATATCTCCCTATCACAAAGGAAACGGCCACTATTATTAATATACAAACCCTTTAGAAGTTTGCCTTAAACAGGAAATCGCTTAGAGCTTGTTTGTTTCAACTAAAGATACATAAAACCGTGTTTAACAATATCATGTCAATGATATGTTATATGGGGATGGAAATAAACTGCTGAGAAGAAACTGCAGATAAATATGAGTCGTTGCGACGTAAACACTATATCCGTGAAATAAAATCAAATTGCTACTGTGGAATAGATCGCAAACACTATATCCATTAAATCAAATCACATTGCTTTTGAGGAAAAGAATACAAGCACCTTATTCATGAAATCAAATCAAATTGAATTATGTGAAATAGAACGCACTACACTATATCCATGAAATAAAATCAAATTGCTACTGTGGAATATAGAACGCAAAACACTATATCCATAAAATGGGATCACGTTGCTACTGTATGAGGAACAATTCACAAGCACTTTACTCATGAAACAGACGCAAATTGCTACTGTGAAACAGAGCACAAGCACTTTATCCATGAAAAAGAATCAGATTGCTACTGTGGAATAGAGCGCAAACACTTTATCCATGAAATAAAATCATATTGCAGCCGTGGGAAAGAGCGCGAACTCTCGAATTGGAACTGTATGCGTGAAATAAAATTTCATTGCTACTGTGGAATAGAGGACAATCATTTTATCCAGGAAATAAAATAAAATGTAATTGCTACTGTGAAATAGAGCGCAAGCACTTTATCCGTGGAATGCTATATACCCATAAAACGAAATCAGATTGCTATTGTGAAATAGCTTTTAATAATCACTATATGCTGGCGTGTGCCTACACGTATAGACTGCATATGCTAATTATTTTCACATATGATTTATAAACTTGTTTAATGACACATTTACGGCGATAATGTCAGCTACATAAATAGCTTTATCATTATAATAGTAACGCTTATTATGGATTGAAAATATTAACAAAAAAATAGGGGGAAATGAAAATAATAACAAACAAAGAAAAATGGAAAAAGAAATAATTCAGAAAAAATACCGGGAAAGAAAAAGAAAAACAAAGATACGAAAAACAAAACAGGGGGAAAAAAACAGGTGGAAAAACAGGAAAAAAAAAACTAGAAAATGAAACTAAAACAACAACAAATTAAAGTTTGAGCATCGTTAACCGAAACGAGAAATACAAATCAAATACAAAACATTACAAAGAACTAAATAAATAAACACATGTTACAACTTCACGAGCCAAATTGAACAAACATAAAAAAGAAAAGAGTTCAGTTTTTACTGTTTCGTCATATTAATTTACTCAGAACAAATCTGAAGGAAGCGTGGGCTTGAGAAGTCTGAGAACTCAACATCTTTTCTTTCGTATTTTTTTGTTGAAACTATTATCGTATATTTATATTATATATTATTATTATTATTATTATTATTATTATTATTATTATTATTATTATTATTATTATTATTATTATTATTATTATTAATAATATTATTATTATTATTATTATTATTATTGAAATATTATTGTTTTGTTTTTGTACTTTTATTAATTTCTTTTTCCTTTTCCTTTTTTCTTCTTTTTATTAAATATAAAACAATAAATATCATTGTTTTATATTTTACTTTTACTATTTCGTTTTACTTTATTTGTACTTTTTTAGTATTTGTTTTTATTTTCAAACGTATTTCTTTCTACTAACTTGCCTATTGACATTTGTTTGGAAAATAAGAATGATTAAGTCCACTGAAAGTTTTACTGCAGTCAGTGTTCCACAGTTTAGTGTAAACTTACAGACAATTAAAGTAAATTGTATGGTTTAGTCACTGTGTCCTTATCCAAACGTTCGCCCGGATACTTTTTGATCGCTTCCTTCATCACGTATCCGGCAAATAGGTTTAATTTAGACACGCTACTTTTGGAAACTATATAGCTAATTGTTTGATGTAAATCCACCATAAAAGGGTTGAGTTAATGTTCTCAAGCAAAACAGAATAAATCAAAACTTGTTTTTATTTAATCAAAAACAAAGAGAGTTTAAGTTTATCGGTTAAAAGCACAACAAAACAGATATGACGTAAAGGTCCCGGCTTCCTTTTCAAGATGGCGCAGGGAACTGTGTAGGGAGCTATTATCAAGTTTAGAAATCACCATATTAATGTAAAGCTTTTGTAAATATATATCTATTTATATATTTGTAGAAGTGTATATATTTTTGTGTAAATATGGTATAAATAAATAAATCAAATTAAATGGTCAGTTGTAAATTATCCTAACTGCTATATTCCTTCGTCAATACATAGTCTGTCTTCGTTATCATCGTTTAAATCTGCCCTAAAAACACATTTTTTGAAGTCTGCCTTTTCAGGTTAACTTATTATTGTAATTATCTATCTATTATTGTAATTATCATTTCTTATATTTTTCATAATTTCTTTTCAGCGCTTAGAGCAGTCCTTGATAAGCGCTATACAAATTATTATTATCACTATTTTTATTATATTAACTTTTCATCGTTACCATCATCATTTTCATTATCAGTGATCGTCTTGATCATTGTCAGTATATGTTATCATTGCTGTCATTATCATAGTCATTATGATGATATGGGATCTATATCCAGTCAATGTCATTTACATTGTCCACCAAAAAGACACCACATACGCTAACTCTATTCCATGTTCAATGTTACTCATCGTACAGCTGAGAGTTAAAATTTTAACTTCTGAAAACAAATACAATGTTGTAGTGTTAATCTCTACTTTACTTGGACAAAGTTAATTACAGACTGTATATTGCGCACTTTCCGTGTGAAATATATTCAAATGCGCTGTCAATATATCCTTTTTTATTTCTTTGAACAACAGGTGGTTTACAATCATGAGTGCATGTTAACCCTGGTTTTCACTAGCGACGCAAACGCAAGCGCAGACGCAAGCGCAAGCACAAGAGGCCCTATTTCGTAGTGAAAACCGCCCACGCAAGCGCAAGCACAAGCGCAAGCGCAAGGTATCACAAATTTTCCTTTTTTCTTGCGTTTGCGCTTGTGCTTGCGCGTGACACAAGTGAATAGTTTGTTTGCGCTTGCGCTTATTCACGTCTCGTTTTCACATGCTTGTGCTTGCGTTTGCGCTTGCGTTGCGTCGCTAGTGAAAACCAGGCTTTAGTAGTTTGTTTGTATATTATTATTACAGTTATTTGAAAATATTTTCTAACAATGGATTCAAGTCACTGCTATGGGGCAAAAAGAAAAACTGGCCAAAAATCCATAAATAAAATCATTCACGTATAACTGTAATAGAGATTTCTCATGGCAAGATATTTTACGCAGCTTTTACGCACCAAGTATTTTCATTTGTATATTAATAAGGCCCGGGCAAACGGTTTCAACACTTGCTTCAACCGTTCGATTTTGTTGAATGGCAATGTTTAAACGCTTTTAAACTCTTTCAACATCAATTCAACATCGATTCAGCACGTTTCAGCAATGTTGAAAGAGTTTAAAAGTGTTTAAACATTGCAATTCAACAAAATCGAAGCAAATAATTAAAAAAACTCCTAATTAAAATACTTTAGTATTGCTCCTTGCAAATCCATTTTATTGTAATAGCAGTATTCACAGTACCGGATTATGAAAACTGCATTTAATTCTTGAAAACAAGTTCCTATTTAAATAGTAAAAAAAAAAAAAAAACCCAGTTCAAAATTAATGTATTTTTGGAATTAAAGAAGTTGCTGTTTGCTTAAAGACAATGAGATCACTGAAAAGACGTACAAGCGGCGTCAAATGCGTCAAAAATCTTGCCATTACAAGAAATCTCTAATAACAGCTTATTTGTTATCTTCTAATGTTTTTATTACATTTTCATTTCTTTTCTGATTTAGCCGACTCCTAGTGAGATCCATATCCAGAGTGTACCACCATCAGACTGTGATTCACGTCAATCCCTAGGTGTTGATAATAGAGGACTGGATGATTCTTGTTTAGATATCCGTGGCTTTTATGACAGCGAGACAGAACTGAACCAAGACCAACCTATTTTATCGGTAAATAAGACTCGTATCAAAGATATGCCTATTGTTCTGTTGCAATCTCAACCTGCTAAAGAAAAGAACAAAATCTCGCGCGCTATTAATCAAAGTCTTTTGTTACTTCTCACCTACAATACCATATATGGTAATGTCATTGTTTTCAAGATTGCATCGGTATTTCTGATACGTTCACTAGAACAGTTTAATATCCCAATATTTTTCCAGACACAAGTGTTTTACTACTGTAGTTGGAGAGAGTCATACTCGAAACCCCGCCTACATTGAATATATTTGCACAAACTTTGCGCAAATTTTGAATGTTGTTGTTATTTGTATTTGATATTAATGAAAATGTGCCAGTTTACGAGTGTGAATGAATAAATATAAACAAAGGATGAGCGATCGATCGAACGAACGGACAAACGAAGGAGCGAAGGAACGAAGGAACGAAGGAAGGAAGGAAGGAAAGAACGAACGAACGAACGAACGAACGAACGAACGAACGAACGAACGAACGAACGAACGAACGAACGAACGAACGAACGAACGAACGAACGAACGAACGAACGAACGAACGAACGAACGAACGAACGAACGAACGAACGAAAGAAAGAAAGAAAGAACGAAGGAACGAAGGAACGAACAAACGAACGAATGAGCGAGGGAACGAAGGAAGGAAGGAAGGAACGAACGAACGAACGAACGAAGGAGCGAAGGATGGAAGGAAGGAAGGAAGGAACGAACGAACAAACGAACGAAAGAGCAAAGGAACGAACGAACGATCGAACGAACAAACGAAGGAGCGAAGGAACGAAGGAAGGAAGGAACGAACGAACAAATGAACGAAGGGGAACGAACAAACGAACGAAGGAGCGAAAGAACGAACGAACGAACGAACGAACGAACGAACGAACGAACGAACGAACGAACGAACGAACGAACGATGAACGAACGATTGAACGTACGAATGAGCGAACGAACGAACAAACGATGAACGAACGAACGAACGAACGTACGAACGATCGAACGTACGAATGAGCGAACGAACGAACGAAAGAACAAAAACCAACCAAACAAAAATGAATGAGCGAATTCTATGTGAAACAGACGCGCTTGACAAATAGTCAAGCAAGCCAACAATCAAACAACAAATATAATATATGACATATGTTCATAATCCTTGACAACCTCGTTTCAAGAGCTCTTCTTCTCGTTTTGAGTTGGCTGATCGCTTTTGATACCTTTTTTGAAAGTGGATGCGTATTTTATCGTTTTCAACTGATATCTTATAGTTTTACTGTATATCTTGGCTGTTTAAAGCCCGATTAGCCACTAATCCACGACTTTAGTCCAGGATGAAAAACTTCAACTTATAATGACCAATGGAGATAATCCTACAAGATTAACACTAACATCCCTTTGAACAGCCGGGCTCAGAAATTGTTATCACATAGCGGTCGTCATAATGGCCGCCAACTAATTATCATAATATATATAAAAAAATGCTTATTATCTACTTTTACAACTACAGTATGTGTGTGCAATTCCGGACGGTTTTTAGATAAATTGCCATATCATTTGTTAAATGCATTGTTTAGAAAAGATATTTTCCTTGGAGATGAGGTAACATCTGATAATAATTTATATAAAGTATTGGTTAATTTTAGCGATTTTTAAAAATGTTATGGATATATTTGTAAAGTAGTTTGAGTGGTGCAATTCCGGACAGTTGTGTGCAAAGCCGGACACTATTAAAGTAGGTTCTGTTTAATCAATTCATTGAGGTCATTTCCTTATTTTCGAATGCTTATGATAGATTTTCTATTTCCACAGTCAAATTTGAGATTAAAGCATAAATTTGTGTTAATTAAATCATGAATTACGTTGCTTGATTAATACGTTTGAGCACTAAAGTATTTCACACATGAGTAATTGCCTTCGTGCGCTGGATTCTGCAAATGAATATAAATGTCCTATAAATGAATAGTGCATGGTGATTAAACTATCCAAAAGATAACTTTTGTTTGCAAAATCAACCTGCAGTTGACTTGTATATTTTTAAGCGACATTTTAACCTACAATTCAAAGTTATGGGTGATTGCTAATCTTGTTTATTTTATCGTCCGGAATTGCACATACTTTAGTGGATTTTAGTAGTATTCCTAAAACCGTCTCCTACACTTATTTTAAACTTTTAAAAGCTCTTCTTTTCACACAAGATAAAACATTGTTTGCAATTGAAAACGTGCTAAATATTTATTTGGCGTTATCATTTGAATCTGCAGAATAATCACCATTTTAATTTTAACATATAATTCAAAGCGCGTTAAAAACTGACTCATTGCGAATTTGCATATTCACATGCCATGACAAATCGCTCTTTTTCCTCGCTGAAAGTATCTCGAGACGAAACGAGTATGAGTTCTCGCTCGTGAATGGTACTTTACTCGAGCTGCAACTGTATGAGTAATAAATTCAACAATTCACTAAGAACATTGTTATTATATTTATTTTACAGTTTTCAAGACTTTCTCATTCGCTCGAAACACGTCGCTTGTCAAAACTGGCCGAAAAGGATTACTGGGTAACACCGCCACCTACACGACGTAACAAAGGAATCCCGCCACGAAGAGCACCAACTATTGATCACGACCGCAAGGGCCCTGGAAGCATTGCATCTACTTCTACTAATAAAACATATGCGAAGAAAGGCAAACGAAGCTCTGATTACGATACTGTGGAAATAAAACGAGGAATACAAGGTAGGGGACGTTAGCGTTGAGGTTCAAAGAAAGCCAAGCCAACCCAAGCCAAGCCAAGCCAAGCCAAGCCAACCACCCACCCACCCAACCACCCAAACAAACAACTAGCCAACTAAAACCATCAAAATAGTGTTCAAATGTTTTTTTCAGATGAGTTAGGTTTCAAGATCGAGGGCGGTCTGGACAAACCATGCTATCCAGGTGATCCTGGTATTTTTGTCAAGTACACAATTCCTGGCAGCCCGTCACACCAGAAACTATTCCCAGGAGACAGAATATTATCGGTAAGGGATAACTAAAGTCAGTTAGCTATCTAGTTATCATTCAGAGGTTAGGAGGAGGAGAATTATCATAGTAGTCCTGTGGATTTGAAGGGTGTAGCTCCCGAAAGAAAATGCTCTAGGTAGAGAGGAGATAAGGGGATGTGGAGGGGGAGGAGAGAAAGTTATAACAGAAGATACATGCAAGAATACATGAAAGGAGTTGGTCATGCGAAAAGTCGTACAAACTTCGGAACAACAATTTTTAGCAAAAATGACAAAAACTACCATCTCTCTAGCTATAAAATGGCCCTAAAATGTCTTACTTGCGATTAATTTACTATCCCCAACAGCGAATTGAATTACTATCTGCCTGGCTAAATAGTTCGTTATTATGGTCTGTCTATTTTCCAGGTAAATGATGCTAGTATATCTAATGTTACACGAGCTAATGCCAAGGATGTCCTTGCTAATGCTACTGGGTCTGTAGTCGCTTTGTACGTTAAACGAGCAACGCAACGACAGGTAATGGAAGCTTAGTCTAATTATTAATATATTCATTCATTGTTTAAATTATCTAGCCTTCCATCCATCCATCCATCCATCCATCCATCCATCCATCCATCCATCCATCCATCCATCCATCCATCCATCCATCCATCCATCCATCCATCCATCCATCCATCTATGTCTATGTCTATGTTGATGAAAACTTGACATGGCGACCACACATAGAATATATAAAAAAGAAAATTGCAAGTAGTTTATCAATGCTAAAGAAAATCAAACTGGTCCTAGACAAACCATACTTAAACAAAATATATCAGACAATAATCGAACCATACTTTGATTACTGCTGCCTGGTCTGGGACAGCATAGATGAAACTTTAGCAAACAAACTACAAAAATTGCAAAATCGAGCTGCACGTATAATAACAAGAGCACCTTATCGTACAGTGCACACAAGCAACATTTTCCAAGATCTAAATTGGATTCCACTAAATGAAAAAAGACTGCAACAAAAAGCAATTATGATGTTTAAGATCGTAAATGGTTTAGCCCCTCCTTATATAACCGATATGTTTCCACGACAAATCTGCAAAAATTCATACGATTTGCGGCGTTAAACTTTAAATGATCTAAAAATTCCAAAAGCTAGAACAAATTACTATAGAAACAGCTTTGCTTTTACTGGCGCAAAGCTTTGGAATTCCCTACCAGAATCACTTAAAGAAGAACGTTCGCTTAACATCTTTAAAAAGCAGATCAAGTCATATAAATCGTGCATTGACAACAGTTGATATAGTTGTAAATATATTTTAGCTTTAAACATAGATAACATAATTCGCTTGTATTATAAATTAGTAATTTAATTAGTTTAATTTTAACTACATGTACGGCCTCTAGGTAGACCAATTTAAGTATTTGTATTTAGCTTATATTGATATAGTTACCGTGATTAAATAAAGGTCTTTATTATTATTATCCATCCATCCATCCATCCATCCATCCATCCATCCATCCATCCATCCATCCATCCATCCATCCATCCATCCATCCATCCATCCATCCATCCATCCATCCATCCATCGAAGCATTCATGTATACACCTATTTCAATTAACGTTGTCCCTCTGGAATGGTTGATCTGAGACCGATAGGAATTGTGGGAGCACCTTAAATTCCAAATCCATTGTTTTAATCACACTTGAATGGTGCTGAATTATGGATAACAGTATTTCAGAAGTAAACATTAATATTCGAGCGTGATTATAATAGTGCATTTGCAGTTTAACGAGCTCCCACAACAGATGGACAACATTAATTGAAATAGGTGTACACCTATTTCAAAAATTGTAGTCACAATCAAAGCTACTGTCCACACTCTGATGCCTGCAAAGGATGTTGGTATTTCTACTCTTGTTATCGATTTATTCATAGCATATTTTGGTTTTAAGTGTTTGTGGTATATGAACATAACAAGTTTTGCAGTGATAGATGATGAAACAAATATTTCTTTAAAAAGCGCGTAATAAATCACACATTCAGTTCATATTACCGACATCCTTTGCAGGCTTTAGAGTGTCGACTGTACATGTAGCTACGGCTGCGACAATGATTTGTGAAATAGGTGTATATTAGTTCGTTGGTTCGTTACTTTGTTTGTTCATTTATTAATTTGAGTATTCGTTCGTTCATTCATTCTGATCCATTAATTCTGATCTATTCATTTATTCATTCGCTCAATCATTGATTTGTTTATTCATACATTTTTACATTCATTCCCTTGTTAATTAAATAATGACATAATTTCTTGATCCATTTATTCTTCCATCATAACTTTTCACATATTTGCTTCTCATTCATTTATCCAGCAAAATATTTGGTATTCCTTCGATCGAGACTTTATTAACCAGTGAGGCTTTATTTACCAGTGAGGCTTTATTAACCAGTGAGGCTTTATTTACCAGTGAGGCTTTATTAACCAGTGAGACTTTATTTACCAGTGAGGCTTTATTTACCAGTGAGGCTTTATTTACCAGTGAGGCTTTATTGACCAGTGAGGCTTTATTGACCAGTGAGGCTTTATTGACCAGTGAGGCTTTATTTACCAGTGAGGCTTTACTTACTAGTGAGTAGTGAGGCTTTATTTACCAGTGAGGCTTTATTTAGTGGTGAGGCTTTATTTAGTAGTGAGGCTTTATTTACCAGTGAGGCTTTATTAACCAGTGAGGCTTTATTTACCAGTGAGGCTTTATTAACCAGTGAGGCTTTATTTACCAGTGAGGCTTTATTTACCAGTGAGGCTTTATTTACCAGCAGTGAGGCTTTACTTACTAGTGAGTAGTGAGGCTTTATTTACCAGTGAGGCTTTATTTACCAGTGAGGCTTTATTTACCAGTGAGGCTTTATTTACCACCAGTGAGGCTTTACTTACTAGTGAGTAGTGAGGCTTTATTTACCAGTGAGGCTTTATTTAGTGGTGAGGCTTTATTTAGTAGTGAGGCTTTATTTACCAGTGAGGCTTTATTAACCAGTGAGGCTTTATTTACCAGTGAGGTTTTATTTACCAGTGAGGCTTTATTTTCCAGTGAGGCTTTATTTACCAGCAGTGAGGCTTTATTTACCAGCAGTGAGGCTTGATTTACCAGCAGTGAGGCTTGATTTACCAGCAGTGAGGCTTTATTTACCAGTGAGGCTTTATTTATTTATTTATTTTTTTCACAGCAAATGATAGAAAATGCTTTAAGTTCAGAAATAAATGGTGAAACCTGCTTCTTTACGAAGGAACAAGTTGAAGGTAAAAAAAGAACATTAAAAAAAGGGAATTTGCATTAGCATTGCAAAGACCTGTGACATTCGTGGTCCTACCCCTTCCAGAAAATACAATTCTGAAGTGTTCTGATCATTTGTACCCGTTTTAATTTATTTCAGAATTGGAAGACGCCTTTTCGATGTTTAACAAGGATCAGTCAGGGTTAATAAAAACAACTAAAGTCTTTAATCTTATTCGAACGCTTGGTCATAATCCTGCTGAGCATGCTGTATGGGTGTACCTTAACGACTTGGGTCTTACAGGTAATGACTGGCGGTTATCGATAGTGCTGTCGTGGATTCCACGAATTGGAATCCCTGTGTTAATGTAATATTATAGGATAGAAAAAATGGGCAACCTCGTGTCACAAAATGAGACTCGTTTAGTGTTTAAACGATTTTTTCGTCTTAAATGGTGTTCGTCCCGTTTTATCTGTATTCTAGTGTGTAAACGGCAATTATTTTATTTTATTTCAGCCAATTGCAAGCTTAGTTTCCAGGACTTTGTCGACCTAATGTCAGTGATAGTGGCGGAGCAAAGCCCTGAGTACGAAACTTCATCAGCATCTAATGTATTCGACACAGATGAACGAGGGTTTGTCACAGTCCAAGAACTACACGAAGCATTTGATAGAATGCCTGGACGAGAAAGAATGAAAGACTTTGAATTGGCAGAAATTATTAGTAAAGCTGATCCTGCGGATCGAGGGATTATCAAACTTAAAGGTGAACTGTTATTAATAGACCTCTTTACCTGTCTTGTTTGTTGTCACATCTCAGATCACGTGACGCCACCCTTGGGAGTTGATTCTTTCACATGTAAATGATATAGCATGTTCATCATAAAAGAACAATTCTCAAGAGAATGTCGCGTGGTCTGAAATGGGCAATTTGCTTACGGAGGTAAAAAGGTCTATTATCTCCCCTTTCTCGACACAGAAAGCCCGGAAACCCAATAAAGGAAGCCCGATTAGTTGCCTGCGGAGGATGCTAGTCAAATACTAAAAATCTATCGGCTAGACATAAGTTTGACAAATGTTGTGTGTTTCTGCTATCCAAATCATCGCTTGCGCAAATAACCTATACCTGAACAATTATGCAGTCTGTATCACCCACACGTACATGTATATACGGCCGACCAAATCTAATTGTAATTATGTTCTGTATCACCCACACGTACATGTAAATACGGCCGACCAAATCTAATTGTCACCTAAAAATCGCTCAGCATAAGATTAATAATGATTTTACAGTAGGATTACTAAGTTTTATATTTAACGATTTTGTTTTGTATTGTTTGTTTCAGATTTCGAGAACCTTCTACAACCATCAATAACTCTGTATTAAAGGAAAAAGAGATATAGACATATTTTTATGAATAATTTATAATGTACAAATAAACTAACATGAAAGTAAAAATACCTAATAAAAAGACCACAGAATATTAATGTTTGTAAGCCGGCATCATTCTTCTAGTTTACTGCTGACAAAGTGTTTAAGAAAGGTTATATGTTGATTTTTGATTAGGGTGGTCTTCTGCACATGCGCAGGTTGTTTTGTCACTCAACGTTTCTTCTCCAGAAACAGACAAAGGTGCGTGACAACCAAATGTGGCTGCAAGATGTTGATTTTTGATTAGGCTAGTCTTCTGCACATGCGCAGGTTGTTGTGTGGTACGTGACGACTAAATGCGGCTGCAAGAGTGCCAGGTGATCTCGCTTCGAAGCGCGCAAAGGATTGTTTGTCAAAACGAATAGTTCCAAAATTGCGCCTCTAGACAAATACAATTTCGGTTAATTTTATGCATTTGCGTTTTGTTTTTATTCTTTATTATCACTGACAGAGCAGCAGTGAACTTTTGATGTCCAAGTAACATAGAACTTTGTAATGTAAAGTTTTTTTAAGGATGTATTTATCGAGGGTTAACACGGGAAACAACTCTCTCGAACGACGCCATCTTGGAACTGTTGGTAATGCGACAGAAATCGGCTTCTGATTGGCTTATACTAACCGGAAGTGCGCACGCGAAATCACCTTGAAAGTGACTACGGTGAACAGGAAACAAAGACATAAAGAAAACAATGATTTCACATACTATTGTACAGTTTTATTGGCTATTTATCTGTATTTTACTTCACTGATCGTTTTGCTTTTAATCCAATATTCAATTATACTATTGTACAGTTTTATTGGCTATTTATCTGTATTTTACTTCACTGATCGTTTTGGTTTTAATCCAGTATTCAATTGTCATTCGTTTCTGTTCTCGAAAGCTTTCTTCCAGCATTCTTCTTACTTCTCTGTCATCACCAGAAGGGAGTTTGAGATGTTGGTACAACTCGATACCAGTGTACACGTTCACAGTATGGACCTCGCGGGCTGGGTCCCAGTAGATGCCAGGGTCTGTAACGACACCACGGATTTCTAGAATATCAGCTTCGTCGTCACTCATAGCGCTGTGAAGAAAATAGACTGGATTAATGATGGTGGTTGATGGTGGATGGTGATAAAGAAAATAGGCCGGATTAATGATGATGATGGGGAGAACATATAGACTGGATTAATGATGATGGTGGATGGTGATAAAGAAAATAGACCGGATTAATGATGATGGTGGATGGTGATAAAGAAAATAGACTGGATTAATGATGATGATGGGGAGAACATATAGACTGGATTAATGATGATGATGGGGAGAACATATAGACTGGATTAATGATGATGATGATGGGGAGAACATATAGACTGGATTAATGATGATGGTGGATGGTGATAAAGAAAATAGACTGGATTAATGATG